>OY856410.1:214491906-215189406 GCA_963693085.1 Alisma plantago-aquatica | reverse complement strand
TAAAATATCTCATAATGTAACATGTGTCACTGGGTTATTAACTTTTACCCTATATGAGCAATGGCTGTATTATATATGTATATATATGTATATATATATATATATATGTATGTATATGCGTATATATATGTGTATATATAGGCATACACACTCATACTCAAACAAATATATGCATACACACTCATATATATGTATGAGTGTGTATGTTGTATATATATGTATGCACACACATACATTGACATTCCATTTTTGTTTATTCAGTAGAAACTCATGTTTAAATGTTAACTCTCTAGCTAATGATGGAGTACTTCCCATTTTAAACATTAATCCTTTTTCACCTTTTCACACAATTTTCCACATTTTTGATATGTTATACATTTTATGATTTTTCACCTTTTACACATTTTCCTACCTATTTAATCCACCCATTTTCACGAGCTTTTACCTAGTTAGGAGCTTTTTTGTAAATAAAATCTATTATCTGTATATAAGTGCAATTTGTCCATTTTTATCACATTTAACATGGTTTTACAAAATTTGTCAATTGAATTATTCTGAATAAAATATTTCTATTATTCTCACAAATAATTCAACTTCCTTTGTAAAAAAAAATCTTTTTTGGATAAAAGAGAAGGATAATCCAGAATGAATGCCCTTCACTCTCCTTGGTTATATTCGATTTTTATTTAAAATCCATATTATCCATGATTTTCTCCCGAACCTTCCTAAAATATCCATAAAATTGGGGAAGTCAACAAAATCCAGCCTGGGCCTCCTGGAGGATCAGAGCAATCTGTCCATGACATGTGGCAGATGACCTCAATCTGCATGCCATGCCTCGTAGCACAATGGCACAATCTACTGCCTTTTCCAAAAACTTCCAGTTGGAAATCCGAACCTCAAAATCCGCCTATAAATAGTCCCCACACCCTATGTATTCCAAGATCCTTTTGTCTCTCATGAAGCTAGAAATCTCCCTCTTTCATTATGTGAATGTGATCAAATAGTATTTCCTTTGACACCAATTTCTCTACTAATGCTAATAGGTAGTTCAACAACTTAATTATCTACTCTACAATTGAATGATTCATAACTACTAAGATATGCACACTCATTTTCAAATAGCTAGTATCTCATTCTATCAAATCTCCCTCTCAATATCTCTCTTCCTACATATCAGTGCCAACTACCCATCATGGATCTCCTCCGTGGGTGGTACTGAGGTAAGTGGGACCATAAGTCACTTAAAACATAGGACCTTTAGGGATATGATGGGAAAGACACAACTGTCCATGCCCAAAGATCTTCCAAAATAAAAATGTTATTATGTCGCTTTCGCTCTATTTTCTCTATCAGTAACCTCGATCACCATTATTGTTACTGAGATGACTAAAAAGGTTGCAATACTATTCTCGAGTGATATAAGGGTGCTTACCCCTTCCCCACTCATGACAGGATCACCAAATCAAATATCTCAATTATGCGTACCTTTCTAGTTTGTCCTTGGGTGTAAGAAAAATTGGGCTTTTTTGTATTTTCTCTGATTTAAATGTCAAATTTGTTTTTTATTATTTTATTAATAAAAATCTAGTGGTGACTCAAAACTTTATCATATTATTATTTTGTTTTGATTTTTGATGGGGTTTTTCAGACCATGTACAATAGTTTGGCGACTAGATATGCAAAAACTGCATGATAAATGCAAGTATACATATGGTGTAATATAGGCCTTAAGAGGCCGGCATTTCAAACTCGGGGAAAGTAGTCCAAAAACTACTAACCATAATGTGATCAACTAGGCTGAAGAAAACTTGAATGAAGGTTTAATTAACTAAAATGTCAAAAGTGAATCTAACATTACTGCTTGTTTAATTTCAATCAGAGTGAATTCTTTAGGATTACAGTTTTACCTTAGTTAACATAACAACTAACAATCATAATAGTAATAATTATCTCTCCTAATCCTAGACTAAGATCATGCAGTAAGAATTACCCATCTAATGACATAATTCACTATCTAATCTAATACCAATCCCACTCTCATATCAATTGTGTTATTAGTTAGATATTTTATCAAAAACACTAGGTAATCTCTTCACATTTATTAGCCACATTTCTCAAAGGGCAATATAAAATATGTATTTCTATAATTTTTCCAACTGTTAATTTCCTTTTTTAAAGTAATTAAAGGTCTAATTAACTACTTATGGTGACCAAGAAGGGATAGTTCATGAAAATCTCAAAGAAAGAAGTCCAAAAATTTAGAGAAATTACTATATTACTGCTTAAAATTCAATTACAATGCATATACGAGCTACTCTCAGATCCTAAGGAATAAGGTGTTCAGCCCAACATGGTTTCCATTGTCAAAAAAATAAAAGAGAAGAAGAAGAATTTAAGTAAAAGTAAAGAAACCCTGAAGAAGATGGTCCAAATGATACTCTCCCGGGCACGTGCCAATTTGCTACCTTCCGGTTGCAAATACGTCCACAGGAGGTGCCCAGATCATTCAGAGTGTGGTCTTCTTCTCTGCTTTCTCCTCTCCCTTCTCTCGACTACCGACTAACGGAATATAATGAGATTGATAGGGTTGACCAAAATCCCTTAGAGTCATATAAGTTACTTAGGGTGTAGTTAATTGCCAATTGTTGGATTAGACTTGATTTTTAGATCTTCCTGATCCACCAGTGTCAGTACTACCAACTGGGTGTCGGTATTATCAACACCTTCGATAGTTGTGGTCACCTTGGCAGCTATCAATATTACTGAGTTGAGTGTCGATAGTACTGAGTTTCATCAATTAATTATGAATCCATCACTATGATGTGTCGGTAGTGTCGACTTTTGGGTTGGTACTACCAATTCTTCTCGATAATTTTTGTGTTCTGAACTGAGCAAGTGTCAGTATCACTGACTCCAAAGTTGGTAGTACCCAACTGAGAAGATTCTTGTAAATTACCTAAAATACACAAAAACCAAACATGATCTCTCAAAATTTATTAAATCATTCAGAAATAGTAAAATTACACACCAAAAGGCAGGAGAACGCGTATTTGATGCAATTGAGAATCACATGATAATAATAATAAATCATGCACAAACCAATATGAAAATGAACAAATAATGCACAAATTCAATAATAATAAGTATGTGAAAATGACACTTATCTGATGTATCAAACTCCCCTAATCTTAAATGTTACTCATCCTCGAGCAACACACCCTCAAACCTATTTGATACAAGTCAGCAAAAGGACATTAACTATGAATTTCATTTCTCAACCATCCCCACCTTGCGGTCCCAAACCATACTTTACTAATCATTGCACAATCAACTGCTCTATAGAGACCAAGAATACCCATAAAAGTTGTCCATCCCTAGATCAATGAACACTATCAAGCGAGAGGTTAATACCATAGACAATGATGGATTCACTTGGTGCATCATGTGATTCCCTATTGTACATTTCTCTTTCCTAAGTACCAACTATTTAGAAACAATTCTCCTTAGAAGAATAAATGAGGAGAATAATCATTTAAGTGGCGTACTGATAAGAGAAGTGGATTGTAACATACTGAAATCTAGGCTCTTCCCTACAATTTACCCACTTTTGAGCTTTTCTTTGCCTTCTAGTCCATTTGGACCTTTATCATAAATTTCCCATCCTTTTGAATCATTTTTAGACTCTATATGCAAATTGAGTATCAATGATGGTGAAATTCCATTTTTTTTACCCCCACTTATGATAATCAAGGGGTATTTGCACAAATAACCACTTAAGGTAATAATTGAGGAATAATAATGCAAAATGGAGTTTTATGAGAGAAAATAAGTGGATAACATTAATTTGGAGCTCTTATATCTTTTCGGATAAGATATGAGCAAAAAATAGAATTAATTATGGGTGTAATTAACATAATTTCCGTCTCTCTCCTAAAAATGATAATAATATATCAAAATAGAATATAATGGTGAGATTTTGTTCTTAAAATTAATTATGGATGGATATCTCGAATTTTAAAAGAGGTATTTTCATATAACTCATTCATTTTAATATATTAAAATACACCTTAATGAGAAATATATTTATTAAGGGCCTAATAATGGGTGAAACGAGAATCTAATTGCATAGCATGATTTTAGACATTAATTTGAGCATGTGGTTAAAACTCGAGGGCATTTGGACTTCATTTGACCCTTTAAATCGATTTTATAAGCATTGATTAAAGTGTGGCTAAAGTTCCTAATTGAATATCATGCATTTCATTTAATCTCGTGTAACACTAAGGTTTTGGTCAATTTTCCTGTCACGCGCCATTCGACAGACGAAATTCGATTCGGTTTTAATCCAACAGTAGTCGATCCTTCTTCTACCTACGACCATTTGATAGTCGGGCCCCTCACTTCCCTAATCTCATTCTCCCTCTACACAACACCATTTTGTGCGATTCCTGTCCCTTTAGTTTCATCTCCTCATGACGGATTCAGTTATCCCTTGCTCGACTGTCGACATGGCCTGTAGGTGAAATGCCTCTCTCAGCTCCTCACCCCCTCTCCGCACCAGTTCATTGTAGGGTCTAAGGCTCACCTTCAGCCTATTTAAGAGGTCTTCGAGCACCCTTAGGCCTGGAGCCTTCCTCCTCTCCCTCTAATTTCTCCCCGTTCGCCCTGGATCTCCCAGACATGCTCTCTCCCATTCTCTGGCAAACTCGGCCTGGTGCTCCTTCCTCTAACCGCCGCAGGTCAATCATCTTCTAGGTAAGCATCCCTCATGCTTGAACTCCTTTTCCCATCCATTTCTTTGCCCCACAGATGCCCCAATTGCTCGGTCCTATAGGACAGTTTGAGTCCTCGCCGACGCTGTGTTTCTCCCCCATTCAGTGCTTCTCCGCCCACACCAAGACATGGATTCGACTCATCTCAGCCCAACGAAGCTGTCCCTGATCTCAGTTTTGATTGTTGTTGAGATTCCTTGGGTTTTTTCTCTCCGACTTTCTCCCCTGTTCTTCTGGTTTCTCTGCTATGCTTGGGTGGTTTCTGCATCGATCTTCTCCTCGTTTTGCTCCATTGCCTTCACTGAAGATCAACGTATGCGTTTGTGTCATTTTCGGGAGACGATCACCCCAAGAACTTGGACTTTGGTTCCTGCCTTCGCCCCCCTGAGCTGCTCTCTCGCCATTGCTGCGAGTGGAAGAAGTTGGGTCAGGTTTTGAGCTTTTTTAACCCACTGCTCCAATTAACCTATTAACCTCGCATGGGAATTATCATCTTTCCCCCCTTGTTCTTTCTCTCTTCCGCATAGAATCGATACTTACAAATGACTCTTCTACCCTCGCTGTGTTAATAAAATCAATTTGATGAGTAAGGGTATTTTGGTCATTTCCCCTTCTCATTTGTTGTTGACCTAGGTCAGCGAGAGTGGACCCACCGACACGGCCAATTATGATTGGTCCGCGTCAGCGTGGGCCTGACCTCACTGACCCATTTCCATTCACCCATTTATATTGCTGATGTGACATTTCTCTTGCATTTTAATTGGTCTGATTTAAATAATTCATAGTAAATCAATCATTGGTCATAAAAATGCAAATAAATAGTCGTTAGGAAGGATTTTTTTGAGTAGAATCTGAATTTCTAGTTTTTGAGTCATATTTCAAAATGCTTTCTCGAAGTTTATCTTAAATATCATTTTAATCACATTAAATGATTTAAAATATGTATTTAATTCATTTTAACTCCAAATTGGGAAATAAAAGATGTTTTCTTAATCAGGAGAATATGATTAATCAGTTGGACTAGGTTTTGAGTCTTAAATCGTAGTTTTGAAAATGAGTTCAAAAATTAGGGTTTTCCTATGCTTTATGCCTTAATATATATTAATTCATGTGAAATATTTATACCTAGGAAAATGGAATTGGATAACAAGCTTTTGGTGAGAAATGATAGTTTCAAATATACAATAAGGTATGTGAATCCTATTTATGTATGTGAGCCCTATTTCAGTATGTGACCCTTATTTAAATATGTGGACCATGTTCCCTATTATAATTGTGAAGAATGAATGTGGAATGATTAATGTGTAAATACACCTATTCCTCTGTTGGGACTTTATCCAACTCCACATTACTAAATTTCTAGACTTGTAATCCCTCTAATGCCATTTCTTGGTTCTTCCCATTATTTGATTTTTATAATGCCTAAGTTGGCTTCTTTATTGATGTACTTGATCATTACTTGAAATGCCAATGTTGGCTTGCTTAATTGGTAATGTTTATTGGAAATTATTCCCTTTTGCTATGATGCAATTTTATTTATATCTCTCAATGCTTCCAAGTGACTTATTTATGCATGATGTATTTATTGGCCAAATGACAATGTAGTGTACATGAGTACAAACCACCCATAGGGCACTGGGGTTTTAGTCCCCCTGCCACTTTATACAGGGCACTGAGGTTTTAGTCCTGCCAGGCACTGGGGTTTTAGTCCCCCTGCCATTTTTATATGGCGTGGCCCGGTAGGTGACTCACCCTACATTGAGATGAGTTTGTGTCATAATATATTCATTCTATGTGATAATTGTTGAGGTTGAACTATGGCAGATTTCCAATTCTTATTTAATCACTTGCCTCATACTTTTGAAATCCTTAGTATAGTGGATTCTTTTTAATATGCAATGCTTTGGCTTTATAATTGTTCTTATCCTTTATTGACACATACATTTTTATCTTTCTCTTGCTGGGTGATCCCAACCACCCAGATTAGGATCAAAGTGCACATGGGAAGCTTGGTGAACCTGCCTAAGGCTAAGGAGATCGTGCACATCTAGTTAGATTGGACTAGTTCAATATACTTTTGTTATGTTGTTTGTGGAGACAAGTTGTATTAGTTTGAGTCTTCCTCTACCTAGATCCTTGTTCTCGTATAAAGATGTACCCCATTTGGGAAAATTTTGTATAGTACTCTTTATACATTTTGAATAAAGTCAATTTTTAATCTTCCACTGCTGCACAATTTGTGTTTTGTTTGCCATGGTTTTTAGTAGAGACTTGGTCTTTACGACATGGTATCAGAGCATCAATGTAGTTGAATTCTTGACTAATTCAAATTGTCTCCTAGATAGAACCGTTACCATATGTAGTTTCTTTAGTAAGTTTTTCACCTTAGAGTTGACCTATGATGAAAGTTTGATTTAGGATCATAATAATTTCATATTAGGGATAAAATTTGTCAACTTTTTGGTGATTAGTCTATTGAGTAGCTATTAGAGAAAGAAGTTGAAAGTGATGGTGTCTAGAAAGGGTCAGAACTTGGGGGCTGGAAAAATTTTCTTCCATGCCACTAGCTTGGTTTACGAGGATTCCTGAGTTCATATGACACCGACCTAGCCTGATCTGATACAGACAACTCGAAATAGTCTACCCTTAGACATATTACCTTATTGTTGAATAACGTTGGAAACCCTTACATGATGATTTGATTTTCTCAAACAAAAATCATCTTGTAATCCTTAAGTACCTTATATGAGTCTTAGATTGCCATGATTAGGGTTAGTGTATCCTATGATATACCTTAAAGTTGGGACGGTAGTGATTAGTAAAACTATAAGTGTTGGACCTTATACTTGGTTATATACCCTTATACCCTTAAAATAGTTTGACTTAGTCAACCCTTTAAGTGAAATGGTGGTGCTAGTACCTTGATAGATTTTGGAGTTGCTGATTTCGAGGATGAAATCCTCTTTAAGAGGGTGGAGTCCCTCAATGCCTTGAAATCAAGAAACCCTAACTCCTTATATATGGGATTAGAGAGCTTATATGTTTAGTGTTGAACAAACATAATATAATTGTAATTCATCTTGTTTTATTATGAATAAATGGATAAGTCATCTAAGGAATAATTCATATGCTTGAACCTTAATATATTCTTGATGCAAATAATAATTAGTTATTCATTAATATTTGTGAATATACATAATTTTGATTAAGTCACCCTAATTATAGATGAAGGCTTAATATGTAATGATCATGTTGACCTAAACCCTAAGATGTAATCATCTAGCCTTAACAAGGTATACACATCCTTAATGTTTTCATGATACACTAGTAACATTAGGTGCCATCACATAATATACCTTGGTACATGTAAATGGATCATAATCACCTAATCATAATTGCGATCAAGTCACCAACATATGTTAGGCATATCACTTTGTTGACTAAATACATCTCATTAATCATCTTATCATAAATTGGTTTATGAATCAAATCAGTAATATGAAAATGGGTAATTTGATTCACATAATGTGATGTTAATTCATATTAATTAGTGTAATAAGAGAAAATGATTAATGATGCCATGGATATGGGTATGAAAGATGTTGTGACAATATGTAACTTAGATATAAGAAATTAATGGGAAACACTTGGGATTGTTATAGGTTTAATAATTTGATGGATAATATTATATGGTTCTCACCACAATAATATGTGATAATCATGCACAACGAAGTTAAAGGAGAATAGTATTAAGGTTTGTGATCTAATGCATCTATAAATGTTGAAATGGCTTAGTAAACCCTAATTGTGCTTAAAACCATTGATGAGGGAAATACATATGATATAATATTGAGATGTAATTTTTCCAAAAACAATATGAATAAAATGTGATCTAAGTGATGGAATAATAAGAATGAGGTTTCACATGAGGAAGATTATGCTAATAAGACAAAAATATTGATTATGTTGTGTTGGATACAAGTTTATAGGTTTTGTGGAAACCTTAGTAAGACTTGGCCTATGTGTAGAGCTTTTAGTACCCATGTAGTTGTTTAAGGTTGGGACGTTACACACTCACCCTCTCTTCCCTCTTGTGGTGATTTCGGGGATGAAATCTTCTTTAAGGGGTGGAGTGCTGTAACATACTAAAATGTAGGCTCTTCCCTACAATTTACCCACTTTTGAGCTTTTCTTTGCCTTCTTGTCCATTTGGACCTTTTTCATAAATTTCCCATCCTTTTGAATCATTTTTAGACTCTATATGCAATTTGAGCGTTAATGATGGTGAAATTCCATTTTTTACCCCCACTTATGATAATCAAGGGGTATTTGCACAAATAACCCACTTAAGGTAATAATTGAGGTCTAATAATGCAAAACGGAGTTTTATGAGATAAAACAAGTGGATAACGTTAATTTGGAGCTCTTATATCTTTTTGGATAAGATATGAGCAAAAAATAGAATTAATTATGGGTGTAATTAACCTAATTTCCTTCTCTCTCCTAAAAAATGATAATAATATATCAAAATAGAATATAATGGTGAGATTTTGTTCTTAAAATTAATTATGGATGGATATCTTGAATTTTACTCATACAATTCATTAAAAGAAGTATTTTCATATAACTTATTCATTTTAATATATTAAAATACACCTTAATGAACAATATATTTATTAGGGTCTAATAATGAGTGAAACGAGAATCTAATTGCATAGCATGATTCTAGACATTATTTTGAGCATGTGGTTAAAATTTGAGGGCTTTTGGACTTCATTTGACCCTTCAAATTGATTTTATAAGCATTGATTAAAGTGTGGCTAAAGTTCCTAATTGAATATCATGCATTTCATTTAATCTCATGTAACACTAAGGTTTTGGTCGATTTTACTGTCACGCACCATCCGGCGGAAAGAATTTGATTCGATTTTGATCCAACAGTAGCCGATCCTTCTTCTACCTCCGGTCGTTCGATAGCCGAGCCCCTCACTTCCCTGATCTCATTCTCCCTCTACACAACACCATTTCACGCGATTCCTGTCCCTTTAGTTTCGTATCCTCATGACGGATTCAGTGATCCCTTGCTCGACTGTTGACATGGCCTGTAGGAGAAATTCCTCTCTCAACTCCTCACCCCCTCCCCACACCGGTTCATTGTAGGGTCTAAGTCTCACCTTCGACCAATTTAAGGGGTCTTTGAGAACCCTTAGGCCTGGAGCCTTCCTCCTCTCCCTCCAATTTCTCCCCGTTCGCCCTGGATCTCCCAGACCTACTCTCTCCCATTCTCTGGTGAACTCGGCCTAGTGCTCCTTCCTCCAACCACCCCAGGTCAATCATATTCTAGGTAAGCATCCCTGATTCTTAAACTCCTTTTCCCATCCATTTCTTTCCCCCGTTGATGCCCCAGTTGCTCGGTCCTATAGGATAGTTTGAGTCCTTGTCGACACTGTGTTTCTCCCCCGTTCAGTGCTTCTCCACCCCCACCAAGGCATGGATTCAACTCATCTCAACCCAATGAAGCTTTCCCTGATCTCAGTTTTGATTGTTGTTGAGATTCCTTGGGTTTTTGCTCTCTGACTTCCTCCCCTGTTCTTCTGGTTTCTCTATTGTGTTTGGGAGGCTTCTGCATCGATCTTCTCCTCGTTTTTCTCCGTCACCTTCACCGAAGATCATCATATGCATTTTTTGTCATTTTCGAGAGCCGATCACCCCAAGAACTCGGACTTTGGTTCCTGCCTTCGGCCCCCTGAGCTTCTCCCTCACCATTGTAGCGTGTGGAAGAAGCTGGGTCAGGTTTTGACCATTTTACCCCCGCTGCTCTAATTAACCTATTAACCTGACATGGACATTCTCATCTTCCCCCCCCCCCTTGTTCTTTCTCTCTGCCACAAAGATTCGATACTTACCAATGACTCTTCTACTCTCGCTGTGTTAATAAAATCAATTTGTCTAGTAAGGGTATTTGGTCATTTCCCCTTCTCACTCGCTGTTGACTTAGGTCAGCGAGAGTGGACCCACCGACATAGACAATTGTGATTGGTCCGCATCAGCGTGGGCCCGGCCTCAGTGGCCCATTCCCATTCGCCCATTTGTTTTGCTGATGTGACATTTTTCTTGCATTTTCATTGGTATGATTTAAATAATTCATAGTAAATCAACCATTGGTCAGAAAAATGCAAATAAATAGTCTTGGAAAGAATTTTTGAGTAGAATCCGAATTTCTAGTTTTTGAGTCCTGTTTATAAATGCTTTCTCGAAGTTTATCTTGAATATCATTTTAATCACATTAAATGATCTAAAATGTGTATTTAATTCATTTTAACTCCAAATTGGAAATAAAAGATGTTTTCTTAATCAAGAGAATATGATTAATTGGTTGGACTAGCTTTTGAGTCTTAAATCATGGTTTTGAAAATAAGTTCCAAAATTAGGGTTTTCCTATGCTTTATGCCTTAATATATATTAATTAATGTGAAATATTTATACCTAGGAAAATGGAATTGGATAACAAGCTTTTGGTGAGAAATCATGGTTTGGAATCTACAATAAGGTATGTGAATCCTATTTATGTATGTGAGACCTATTTCAGTATGTGACCCTTATTTAAATATGTGGACCATGTTCCCTATTATAATTGTGAAGAATGAATGTGGAATGATTAATGTGCAAATACACCTATTCCTCAGTTGGGATTTTATCCAACTCCACATTACTAAATTTCTAGACTTGTAATCCCTCTAATGCCATTTCTTGGTTCTTTCCATTATTTGATTCTTATAATGCCTAAGTTGGCTCCTTTATTGATGTACTTGATCATTACTTGAAATGCCAATGTTGGCTTGCTTAATTGGAAATGTTTGTTGGAAATTATTCCCTTTTGCTACGATGCAATTTTATTTATATCTCTCAATGCTGCCAAGTGACTTATTTATGTATGATGTATTTATTGGCCAAATGACAATGTAGTGTACATGAGTACAAACCACCCATAGGGCACTGGGGTTTTAGTCCCCTTGCCACTTTATACAGGGCACTGAGATTTTAGTCCTCCTTCCAGGCACTGGGGTTTTAGTCCCCCTGCCATTTTTATATGGAGAGGTCCGGTTGTTTCCTCACCCTACATTGAGATGAGTTTGTGTCCTAATATATTCATGCTATGTGATAATTGTTGAGGTTGAACAATGGCATATTTCCAATTCTTATTTGCTCACTTGCCTCATACTCTTGAAATCCCTTAGTATAGTGGATTTTTTCAATATGCAATGCTTTAGCTTTATAATTGTCCTTATCCTTTATTGACACATACATTTTTATCTTTCTCTTGCTGGGTGATCCCAACCATCCAAATTAGGATTAGAGTGTGCATGGGAAGCTTGGTGAACCTGTCTAAGGCTAAGGAGATCGTGCACATCTAGTTAGATTGGACTAGTTTCATATACTTTTGTTATGTTGTTTGTGGAGAAAAGTTGTATTAGTTTGAGTCTTCCTCTACCGAGATCCTTGTTCTTGTATAAAGATGTACCCCATTTGGGAAAAATTTGTATAGTACTCTTTATACATCTTGAATAAAGTCAAGTTTTAATCTTCCACTGCTGCACAATTGGTGTTTTGTTTGCCATGGTTTTTAGTAGAGACTTGGTCTTTACACGGATGATATGAAATAGGTGACTATGAAGATTGCCAAGTAACATCCAGAGTATTTATGGAAAAATAAAACATGATGAACCTATATGGTGAAGATCATTAAAAATGCATGAATTCTAATGCGTAATATTATTGGGTGAAATGATGCATGTATCAAAAATCTCATCAAATGAATGAGAATGATCAAATATAAGATTACAACATGTGAGTTTCCATCTTTTTGTAAAGAGATTAGGGTATCCTTTCTCCCACTTTCTTCAAAACATCAAAAAAATTTCTTTTTTTTCATTGGCCCATTAATTTAGCATGCTAGAACGTTATGCTTGGGCTTCACTAATATATCATTCATTTTTTCCCCGAGGGTATGGAAGCATATCCCTACACTCATATTTTGATGGAAAATGATACCCACATGATATAGAAATGAATGATAATAAATCCATGTAATCTACATATAATTGTTATGAAACTAGAATGATATGCACAAAAATTATTTATGCATAGTAACATCTTTTCATTTTATAACTAATGCAATCAATGATAAACTGACTATGTCATGTCACACAATACAAATAAGAGGAAATAATTTGGATTACTTGATCATCTTAAGGTGGTGGATCAAAATGAATGAAAAATGGATGGAATCACATAATTAAGAAACAATGTCTTTCATGAAATATTATATGTCCCTCTCTAATGACCTATAAACAGGGCAACCTTAGGATTTATTTCTTAAACTTAAATTTAAAATCCCGTCAATTATTTGATCAATTTAGGCTCAAACCCCATATTCATCGGCATTACATGAATAATTAAGATTTCCATTCATATTAATTGTCCTTTAACTGATTAGCCCACACACTTCCTCTAAGTGGTGCAACTCAAGAAATTTGCAACTAAGCAACTATCTTTCAACTTTTAATTTTCTATTTCAAACAAACAAGAGCACACAATAATGACAAGAGACATGACTAAGATCCACTTTTTTACTAGATAGATCGTGGATCCTACAACTTGGAAAAATAAATCTAAAAAGAAAAAAAAAGACTAAAGAAAAATAAAAACCAAGGATAGAGATTGTTCTAACTACCCCCCTAAGCTTGAACTTGACTATGTTCGCATAGTAAAAATTCTAACTTAAGAGGTGGAACAGTGGTACCGATCATAAGGGTGGTGGTGGTGGATGTGGCATGGTCGGATTGATGGGGTAGAACGTCCCCTGAAAATTCAGCGACTGTTGTGGCATTGGTGGAGGTTGTGGATAACCATCAAAGTATCTTTGGTTCCAATAGTGGTAAAAAATAGCTGTTGGTAACCCTCCATCTTCTACATGCATTTGCGTATGTTCTCTTGGTTGGCCAAGAGAAGTTGCTCGTTCTCAAAGATCGCCTATTGGTTGTGGTAGAGCCATCCTTGGAAATCATGGATCCCCGCCAAGGTCGTCTGCTACTTCTGTCCTTGCTAACTCTCATGCATCATGCCATACATTCCTACCATGGAATATGAATCATCCTCATGTGAAGGCGGTGGGGAAGAAGAACAGGAGGCTCCATATTTGCGAGGGCACTTTGACACAATTTTACCGTGCGTATAATGCAAGTGCACATATCAATGTAATATAGGCCTTGTGAGGCTCGAGTCGAACTCAGGGAAATGTAAATTTCAGTAGACTACTACTGACTGGTTGCGATCAGCTAGACCGATTAGAAAAGTGAGTTTGATTTTGAAAAAGAAAAATTAAACTAAAAGAAAGCAAAAGTGAATGATGATTAAATGTTTAGTTTAATAAAATTAAATGGGAATCCTTAGGATAGCGGTTTCACCGTGAGGTCTCACTGCATGCAAATCTACACAATTAACATAATTCATTCCCTTTCCCTGATTATGGCCCATAGTCAGAATTTCTCACTTCTGTGATTCAATTCACTACCTAGTTCTAGGTCAGTTCCACACCAATAGTAACTTATACCCTAGATCTAGGAGCTTTAATTATTTCTCTGAGTATCCACCATTAATTAGACATTACCTTGTCTAAGTAATTTATTGATTAATGTGTTAATCATGCCTTTTCAACCACTAATTCTCTGTCGGAAGTAATTAACAGTATTAGAAATCGACTATGGTGATAAAGCATAGTAAATTGCAATGGAAACACGACAACATATCAAGGGAAAGTGAGACAAATTATGATAATCAATATAACCATGGCATACAGTGATTCCCCGGACTACTCCTGGTCCTAAGGATAGAGGGGATTAGCCCCACATGTTCATCTCAACAATACACATGGAGAAGAAAGAAGAAGACATGGGGAAACGAGAGAAAATATGATGTAACCCCTGAAATAGAGAACATCTGGGTGATCCTTGGTGTGAGACGCACGTTCTGCAACCTTCTGACAGAAGAATCAATCATCTACGGCTTTGGAAACGTCCGAGCGTAGCTCTGGGCTCCGTTCTTCACTCTCCTCTTCTTTGGGACTCTTCGCTCTCCTCTTCTCCGGGACACATGGAATGGAATAGAACGTGATACCTAGGTCGTGGCCGTCTTTTCTTAGGTATAGGCATGACTTACAGCCACCAAAAGATCGCATCAGTTCGATCGTGGCATTTCTGGGCGCAACTATGATCCGACGGCGTCGATACCATCGATGGGGTGTCGATGGTATCGACACCTTAAGGTGCACTTCTGACGCTAAAAGCCATGGAATCCATCGCTAGAACCTGGTGAACTCTCAATACTATTGATGGTGCCATCGATACTATCGACAACTTGACTTAGTTCCCGCTGAGATGATCTCGAGACCATCGACGACTTTGGTCGATGGTATCGACTTGGATGCTCTCCCTCCAGTCTGGGAACTGCCACCATGTCGATGGTATCAGTGGGTCCAGATATACAAAGTACCTGAAACAGAGTGAGAAACACAAATCAAATCCAAGAATTCTGATAATTTATACAAAATAAGATAAAATAAACCAGATTTGATGCATATGATGATTATAGGCTAAAGGAATATGAATCATGTTATTATAGTCATAAAATGATACATAGCCACACAAAACAAGTATGAAACCAACCTATAAATGTGACTCAAATTCACTGCATCAAACTCCCCTAAGCTTGAATCTTACTCGTTCTCAAGCAAAAAAACTTAAAATCTGATTGAGAGGGTCAACTAAAGAACACAATCACATAATTGATATCTCAATATGATTCCCACCTGCAATTCACATAGCGGCCCTTACCAACCACAGAATGATAACTACCCTTCAGGTGACAATAATCATTCATTAGAAATGTCTGCCCCAAGATTAACGAACACTATCAAATAAGGCAGTTAACATAATAGAATCTTTAGGTTCAGGCTTGGTGCATCTTGTGATCTCCTATCTACGTTGTTCATTTCCTAACTACCATCTAAATGGAAGCAGATCTCCTGATATACATGAATGAGGAGAATATCATGGGTGGCCTACCACTTAGAGCAACGGGTGGATGGAATGGGTGGCTATGGCAGAAAAGGAAGCACTATATAGTCGATCATGCAAAAACAAAAAATGAATGACCTATCATGATGCGAATGCAAATGAAAATATCCTCATGCTACATTTTCGGTGGAATGATGTGTGCACTATCATTCTGTCTCAAAGAGAGATGGAATATCTAAGAAAACTATGCCATATGCTTATTATTCTTAATATGCGGGTGAGAACATGTTCCTTTCTCCCTCTTATTCATACTTTTTTTTATCAAGGCCTCATTTTCATAAATGGTAATGGATTATTTGTTGGGATGCCTTCTTTTTGGAGGGAATGGAACAAATTCAACACCTTTAATGTTTTTAGAAGAACATAAGACACATGATGTAAAACTATATGCTCAAAAGATGCGAATGCACTTCATTATGACAATTATGCAACTAAATGACATGCACCTAAGGATAATGTGCATGTATAACTACTCTATACTTTTCTTTTTCCATTTTTATGCAAAATATGCAAAAATAACTGTAATGCATAAACTATCTATGTGGGATGCAATCAAAGAGTGAAAGATAGTAATGTGCTCCTAGTTCTTATGGTAGAGAGTGAATGAAATTGCGGTGGATCAGATCACAAGAATAATTGATAGAACCTTCAGATAGAATTATATGTCCCTCCTTACTGACTTGTGTACCAATTAATCAAGGGGTTTCTCTCTCTCACTTCAAATTAAAGTCACGTTATCATTTGGTTGGTTTAGGCTCAACATCCATAGCAATCCTATTAACATGAACCATACAGATACACAATCATGTTCATATGTTTTTAAGTTGACCTACCCAATGAGTTTCACAAGCAATGTCCTCAAGTTCTCACAAGACAAACTTACAATTTCTTAAGGATTTTTCCATTAAAAATCATTTTCTCACAAAGCCCCAAGTGAAAACGAGATGACATGCAATTAAATTAGACTCCAATGATTACACTAGATAGATAGTGGATCCTAGAAAATAGTAAATCTAGAAATTAAGAAAGCTAACAAGAAAGGTGAAAAACTACAAAAACAAACTAAAGATGAAATAAAATAAAGAAAAACTAGATAGAAGCTCCAGGTGGGACATGTAGGGTAGGTGGGGCAGCCCTAGATGATGAAGCTCTAGATCTCACCATTATTGCACGAGCAATGAGTGAGAGAAAGTGGTGAATGGAGCTCAGAGAAGATGATCGAGGCACTCAGAGAAGATGGAGATTCGTGGAGCTGAAGAAGATGCGTGAGGAAGATCGTCGGTGGTGATCTCGGTTGCTCCTGGGTGCTCTGAGATGCTTGGGCTCAATTGTGGAGGATAGGCACTGAGGATGTGATTTTATATTGAAGAATTGCCTCCCTTTTTATAAGGGTCAGCTGCCGCTACTGTTGGCACGTCGATACCATCGACGGATCCATCGATAATACCGACAGCTGTTGAAATCTGTGGCTCGCTACAATCGACGGCTATTGATGGCTTGATGTGGGGGCCCGGATCATCTACGTGTCGATGGTAGTGATGGGGTGTTGATACCATCGACGGTGCCCTCAGATTGTCGATATGGACTGTTAATGGAAACACGCGGATCGTTGATGTGTCCGTCGATACCATCGACTAGGTGTCGATAGTATCGACACCTATGAATTCTTCTGATCCTCGTGAGGGTTTGGCATTGCTCTTTGTAATAGTGTGTCGATACCATCGACCAGGGTGTCGATAGTATCGACTTTACTAAAAAAACCCAGTCTGAAAATATTTAGACATCTCACGACCATTGATGACTTGTCGATACCATCAACTCTCGACCATCTTTCTGCCTGTTCCCATTTCAATACCATCGATGAGGCCGTCGATAGTATCGATGGGATGAAGTTTCGGTAGAAATTTCCACTGTTCCAATTTTGATACCATCAACCCAGGCATCGATGGTATCGACTGCTTCCCAGTCTGCACACTCAAAAAACATATCAGGGTATCATTTTTAGAGATTAAGTGCTAAATTAATGAAAACAACCTAGAAATATGAAAAATTTAAAGAGATAACCATGTAATCTACCAAGGTTGGGTTGCTTCCCAACAAGCGCCTCATTTATTGTCTTGGCCTAGACGCAATGATGCTCCTCATTCCTATTTTAGTGCATGAGTTTGATCTCATGCACTTTCCTTACGTAGTCTTCCCCATAGTAGTGCTTCAGCCTTTGACCATTCACCAAGAATGTTCTCACACCATCTCTCACCATAATAGCACCATGGGGTCGCACCTCCTCCACCACAAAGGGTCCACTCCATCGAGATTTCAATTTCCTGGGATGCAACTTCAATCTCGAATTGAACAATAGCATACTATCACCCTTCTTGAAAACTCACAATTGAAAGTGGCGATTGTGTATTTGCTTTGTCCGCTCCTTGTAGATCCTTGAGTTCTCATATGCATTCATCCTTAGCTCATCCAACTCATTGAGCTCTAGCATCCGCTTTCTCCCTGCATCATCAATGTTCATGTTTAGCTTCCTTATCACCCAATGCACCTTGTGCTCTAACTCCACCGACAAGTGACAAGCCCACCCGTAAGCTAACCTAAAAGGTGTGGTGCCTATAGGTGTCTTAAACGCGGTCCTATATGCCCATAGAGCATCCGATAGTAGTGCACTCCAATTTTTCCTAGAAGAGGTCACCGTGCGTTCCAAGATCTTCTTAATTTCCCGATTGGACACCTCCACTTGGCCTTGCATCTATGGGAGGTATGGGGTACCTATATTATGCTTGACTCCATATTTACTCTATAGTGCAACAAATTTCTTATTCGTGAAGTGGGTTCCTCCATCACTTATGATCATTTGTGGAACACCAAACCTACAAAAGATATTCTCTTTCATGAACATGCACACTACCACATCATCGGTAGTCCTTGTGGGTATTGCCTCTACCCACTTCGAAACATAATCAACAGAAAGCAAGATATATAAATTAGAATTGGAGGACACAAATGGTCCCATGAAATCAATGCCCCAAAATCAAATACCTCAACTTCTTGAAACACATTGAGGGGCATTTCTTGCCATTTTGAGATGTTACCTACCCTTTGACATGAGTCACACCTCCTCACATAATCATAGGCGTCTCAGAAAAGTGTGGGCCAATAAAGGCCACTCTATAATACCTTAGCCGATGTCCTTGTGCTCACATGATGACCGCTGGTGGGCAACGTATGACAGTGACTGAGCACACTATCATATTCACTCTTGGGTACACACCTATGTAAAATTCCATCCCTGCACTGTCTCAAAAGAATAGGGTCATCCCAAAAATAATATCTCAAAGAATGGAAAAACTTCTTTTTCTCTTGGTAAGTCCAATCATACGGGAGTTCTTTGCATGCAAGACAATTCACAATATGCGAAAACCATGGGTCCTTAGATTGAATAGAAAGGATTTTCTCATCTGGGAAGGTCTCGGTAATGTGTATGTTAGTATCTCTCTCATCTACCTTCTCTAACTGAGACAAGTGGCCCGCAACCACATTCTCAATGCCCGCCTTGTCCTTAATCTCAATGTCAAATTCTTGCAAGAGTAGGATCCTCCTAATGAGTCTAGACTTGGCATATTTCTTTTCCATTAAGTACTTTATGGTGGCATGGTCCGTCCATACCAAAACCTTAGACCCCACTAAATATTGGCTAATTTTTTTGAATGCAAAACCACGACAAGTAATTCTTTTTCTATGGTGGTGTAATTAAGTTGGGCATCATTTAAAGTCTTAGAAGCATAGAAAATAACTGTGGGTTTGTTCTCAAGGCGCTGCCCAAGAACGACCCCCACGGAAAAATCTGATGCATCACACATAAGCTCAAAGGGCTTACTCCAATCTGACATTTGAACAATCAGTGCAGAAATCAAGTTTTGCTTGAGAATCGCGAAGGCATGCATACATTTGTCATTGAAATAAAAAACCACATCCTTCTCAAGCAATTCTGATAATGACTTAGCGATTTTAGAAAAATCCTTGATAAACCGGCGATAAAACTGTAACGTCCTGATCTCCTACTTAAGTTAAAATTCCTTATTTAGAGCTATTCATAAAAACAAGCTTCTTTGAGGATTTTTTTTGTAAAATCAATTTTAATATTAAAATAATTCATTTTGATTAATTTAAAAGCTTTTATTTATTGAAAATCTAATTGCGGTACTTTTTACCAATTTTGAAAAATATCATTTTGGTGGGTAAGCACACAAACATGTAGCTAGGTGGCATGTAAGTTGCTTATGGAGGCAAGCATGTAGCTGTGTAGCAAGTAGATAGCTTGAGCAAACACACTACTTGGTAAAGCAAGAAGCTTAGTGTCATGCTCCTCTTTCAAACACCTAGCACATCCAAATGTTTGACACATATCCTACCATGTGTCAGCTAATCCTTGATAAATATCTTAAGATGACACATATGCATCCATGTGTCATACATCCAGGAATTTATCTCTTATAAGATGACACATACACATCCATGTGTCACTTGACTACAAATCGTCTCTCTTTTGATGACACACATATACCCATGTGTCATCCACACACTTTTTTCAATTAGGACCATGCTACCCTCCACCACTCCTATAAAAGGAGCCCCCATTCACCCCACCATAATCACAAGTTCTATCCTCTTCATCCCAAAGCAAAGGCGAACGTCCCTTCTCCCTCCTTTCCCATCTCCTTCACCATAAACCTCCAATCTCTGTCTAGATTAGCAAACCACTCTCTCTTTCTTTATGTTAGTGAATGGAACCACTTCCCAACAAACCCTATGTATATAGAAACCTACTATCTCCCTCCTCCATTGTAGTAAGATAATCCAAATACTATATCTTCCACATATATCATGATTCTTTAAGCCATCTCTCTTCTACTCTAGTGAGAGAAACCCTAGAAGTTGTTCTAGTTGGGGATGATGATCGAGGTGATGGAAAATGTGATGTAATGCTACTGAAAACATATCAAGACTGGATATATTTAATGATGCTATGGTCTTCTTGTGGAACTATGCATCTGTTGGGTTTTACGGGAGGCAGAGAAGCAGCGAAAACAAAAAATTGTCACCCCAAAACCCAGAACAAAAGGAATCATGTCAACGTCTATACAATAGGAAAGATGGTTTGTGGATGCATACCTTGTCCCAAGGCTTGCTCGGAGAAAATACCTCGCGCCTTGCACGGTCTTCACCTCCGATCTTGGAGGGTGTCTGTGCAGCTCCTGGTCGCACCGGTACTGAAGACTCCTGGTCTCACTGGGACTATCGGGATTGACAGTTGTCCTCCAAGCGACAGAGGTCTCCCGCCTCTGCAGTCGTCCACACGGTCTGCCTAGAACTCTGATCTCCTTGTCCCATAAGGAATCAGAAGGAGTCGCACCCTGCTGTCGGTGTACTAGTCACCGACACACTCTCCTACCACCAGTCACTTTCTGCAGTTGTCTTTCCCTTACTGTGCCTCCCTTATCGGGTAGCACTTGCTTGGGCTCTCTCAGTTACCAAAACCAGAGAGAATGACAACTTTATAGAGCAACTGGTTGCACTGAGTTGTACTTTGAGAAGCCCCCAATACCCCTATATATAGGAGGGTCATGGGACATGGTTCTCTATCCCGGGCAATGCGGGACTAAAGCAGGAGTAGAAGGGTTCGAGATTTTCCACAAAAACAACCAACTGTGTAACCTGAACCGATCGTTTCACAACTGAAACGGTCGGTTGGGGATCTGAGCTGGTCGGTTGACACCTCAACCGATCGGTTGGGACCCATGAAACAGTCGGTTCACTTCTGAACTGGTCGGTTCGTGGTCCTGATCAGTTCCCAATTGACTTTTCTTCTTTTGTTTTGAATTGGTATCAAATACCAATCCTTGTTCCAATCAAATTGGACAAGTGAAATGAAAGGAAATTTCTCACCAATCTTACTTTCCCAACTTGCTCGGTTGGAAATGAACCAATCATTTCAACACTTGAACAGATCATTTCACCTTGTTCATGAGCCGATCGACTCACCAGTTTAGCCGATCGGTTCACCAAGCTCAGCCGATCAGTTCATCACATGAGCCGATCGGTTGGGAGTGCAGATTGTGCAGAATCAGTCAATCACAGTTTCAATCAATCTGATACTCCAATCAATTAGTCCAACACCTTGAACACTATGATACTGAGCTATCGATTGATTGAGTGTTTAATTGAACTACTAAACTCCTTTAGTAATCAATCTAAACATTGTTTGTGGACAAACTCCTATTCCAGGTTAAATCCTATGTGTGTGACCCTGCAAGTCCATTTCACGTTGGCAGTGAAAGTCCATAACACTTATGACTTCACAAGCAAAGAGCGGTGCCTAGTCACACATCAGTGCTACCCAAGTGAATTAGAAAGTTGGAGAACAACTTTCAATCCTACAATCCGTGAATGGTGTTACAGTGAATGTATAATTCCTTTGTCACTGATATCCTGAATGAACTCGAGGCATGGAACAGTCATCCTGTCAACGTTCATTCATTCCCTTGATCTCAAAGCAGATTGGGTGAGATGTGTGTGACATCAATATCACATATTGATTCACACGTGCATGCGCATGCCTTTCTCAATCCTACTCATCAAGTGGCCAAGGACATCAAACTTCCGTAGGAGGGACAAATCCCATATCTATCACTCACCCCTCAAAGTCCCCATGTGTCAAAGCCACCCAATAATCACCTTTATAACAACCCATGTTTCAGGACTGCGTTTGATGATGTCAAAGTGTACCCAACGACATGTTTTAAGTGTAGTGATTTCAGGTCTAAGAATCACACTCACCACCATCACTGTGAGAGCTGACTATGACTACCAAGTCATGGTTCCATGTGTCACTCTCATGGTGGGTCCGTCCGGTACCTTGTTCTCTAACAAGTACCTATGTGCTTGGTTTGATATCACTATATCATGACTAATGAGATTCTGTCATTACCAACACACAATCTAGTCTTTAGTGTTATTGATGTCTATGGTTATTTCCACAATAACAACTGACTAGGGACTAAACAAGAATGTATACTCTTAACATCCGTATGATCTCATCATTTAGGTCCTGAACCTAAAAGCATACGTCATTGAGTAAAACCATTCTATAGACATCTATCATGTTACACCATCATCTCAGAAATAGTTTAAAACATATAGATCGGAAATTGACTTTATTATTATTCAAATCATTTACAAAGTATCCCATTACAACCATCATATGACTTGCTCTATGGGAATACATACCAACAGACTCCCACTTGCAGTTAGAGCTAGCCACCAAGGAACCTCAATCCTTGTGACCTAGCATGACCATCATTGAGACGTCTTACTTCGGAAAAACATGATCAACTAAAGCGGAAGTGGTTTATTAACTAGCAGCGGAATTACTGAAAATCACTGGAAATTAAAACTTTTAAACAAAAGATCTTTAAAGAATAAAATTCTTTTATAAGAAACAAGCTAAACAGTTTACATCATTGTGAAATCACCTCTCGAGTGATTATATACATCCATAAACAAAATCTCGAGGCTTAAAGCCAAAAACCTTAGACCTATTGACTCCTAGGACCTGAGAGTACAGAGACAACAAAAGACTGACTAACTATAGGACTTGACAGTTAGTATCTCCACCTGAGATTCACTGCTGTCCCTAATGTTGCTTTTGCTAATACTACTCACCCTCAGATTGGTTTCTTCATCCTCGACATCCACCTAAAAAGTTGAAACCTACGGGAGTGATACAATTTGAATAATTGTCCCAGCGAGAGTTATAACTCTCCGCCAAAAGCTTTGTTATAGCAAGTAAGGAATAACATAAGCAAAGTAACTTAATTCATTCAACAACAGGTTTGATAATAAGTAAAGTAACATTTACTTAAGCAATCACTTCATTAAAGCACATGAAAAACATGTATACTAGATACTTGAACAGATCATTAATGTAAACAATGTAACATCAATAATTGTTCCTCGTAGTTCAACCTAAACAGATATGCTACACGGTTGATTATGTCTTACAAACATTATTATGCCCTGCGGAGATGAGGTATACCGCTCATACTCCAACCGATCACTACTAGGTCGCATCGGTATCATACATAGGTCATCAAAAGAGCCGGATTCTTATGGCCTCATCTTCCTCAGTCAGTGTGAGGATCAACATACAGGACATCTTATGTCTCTGCTAAGATAGCTTACCAGGGTATTCTGGCACTTCACTATTAGAGTCACAGTGGCATTCTGTACTCTCTTCGCTATCGAAAGATTTCTTATTTATCTCTCATCGATGCGGTATTAAAAGATTCCCTCGAGAGATTTGTGATACATCACCCCGGAATAAACACATAGTGAAGGGTTTATAGATTAAGGTACATCTACATCAATTCCTACACTAGGACGTAAGGATATTCACATCCATATTCCCCCACATACTCAAAAGTATGTGATCTAGGAGTTCCCTTAGGAAAACCTGTTTCACCATCATTTAGCTTCTGACAATGATGGATCTATGATCAGGGCTCTACATGGTATGATTATACTTGATTAGTTAGGTACATTTCAATATTCTTTTAACATCAAGCATGTTTCCAAGCATTTAACTATTAAAACACTGCTATATAAGAAGAATACTAAATATATCAAGTTTAACTCACATCAATTATCATATGGATATCAATTCTTAATCATCTCAACATAAGTCATCTAATCAGCATGACCTTGATGCTACTCATGGCTCTTACAGCCAATCAATCTCATATTTTGCCACTTAAACTAGGCAACATAGTATGTCACTATTCATAAAGCTAATAACATGCTTTCAATGAATATGATATCATAACCTTTACCTGTCTATGATTACTTCTTGCTAACCACCTGCATGATTAGTACACTTGAGGATATGCATATATAACAATATCATCACAATACCAAAAACTTTTCAATTTCTATATAGGACACCACGGCCGTGCTTCCTTGCACGGTCGTGCAAAGACAAGCTACCAAGGCTATGCTCCTCAGCACGGTCGTGCTGATAAAAAACATACCTTGATTTGTTTCTAGGGTTAGGGTTCATTTACCTCATTCAGGGATATTAAACACCTTTAGCTTACATGACATAAAGGTGCCTCATATTATGATTCATTCATAGGGTTTCATGCTCATCAGCATAACCCAGAATTACTCCACTCATCAAATCACCCTAAATTAGGGTTTACTATTCATTTTGTATGTTACTCCCCTAGAATTAGGGTTTACTATTCACTTCATAGTGAATTGAGCTCATAGCATCATCATGTATGAAGATTATCACCCTTGATGCCCTCAAATTAGGTTAAGATTCATTAATCATCATAATTAGGGTTTCTATGATCTCACTTAGGTGGATCATACCCTAATCATGTACATTTTTACATATTGAAGGTATGTTACTTGATTCTCATTCATATTAGGAACATTCTCTCTCCTCTCACTACTAGATGATGTCTACATCACTCTAGATTAGGTTATGATAAGTCAACTTTGATTAACATTAGTCAAGTTATCACCACTATAGTCATTAGGGTTCACTTGATCAAGGCGTGTTGTCTACTTGAACCCTTTATGAGTGCCTTGATAATGTTCATCATTAATCATAACATGGGTCAATATACTAATTACTTAACCCGTTAATGTCTTTAGGTATCATTAGGGTTTAGATTAAACAACCATTGAACCATCTAAGCCTTTAAAGCATTAAGAAATCTTAACCCTAAAAGTCCCCAAACGATTTCACACTTCGACCTCCAAATGGTTTTGAAACCGTTTGGAAGGGTTGACCGTTTGGAACCATTGACCTTCAAGACCACATGACACTTAAGACCATTTTCCCTTAAACGGTCTTGAAACTGTTTCATCATGTTGACCGTTTGGATATGGTTGACTTTGAAACCGTTTGAAGAAATCACCATTGAAACCGCATGGATTTAAACGACCTTGAGATCGTTTGGATTTAAACGACCTTGAGATCGTTTGGATCTAAACGGTCTTGAGACCATTTGGTCCCAAATGGTCTTGAGACCATTTGCCCCTAAACGGTCTTGAGACCATTTCGATTCAAACGGTCTTGAGACCATTTGGTCTAAACATCTCAAATCTGCATGGACCTAAAAAGTGCATCAACACTTGCAATCGATTAGGGTTTTCAAGGTTGAACCCTCAATTGACCTCATACATGTTAACCACTTATAAATTGAGCCAATTAGGGTTATCCTCAACCAATTGGACACTCAATTGACCCTCAATTGATAGGCAATTGGGGTTGGAACCAATTGAATTAGGGTTTGAAATCGATCAACCATCAACATCCATCAACATGAGTCTAATTGAAGCTGAACCCATCAATTATCACCCAATTGGGCCATAACTTGGCCCAAACGGTCTTGGGATCATTTGGACATTCTCCAAACAGTCTTGAGACCGTTTTCCCAAAGTCTCATCAAAATCTAAGTCCATTTGTTAAGGGTTGAACCCTAATTAAGTTACAAATAAGCACTTTTGATTATTTCAACAACCTATTGTGATTGGACCTTCAATTGATCAAATTACATTAACTCTAGACCTCTAAATGGTCTTGGGTGATCACCAAACGGTCTTGAGACCGTTTGGGTGATCCCCAAGTGGTTTTGAAACCGTTTGGTCCACTCAACCTAAACTTCAACCCAAATGGTCCTTGAAATCAGCAATTGAACCCGATTAGGGTTTAGGTGATTAAAGTGCCTTCAACTTGTGATTTGTTTGCAATTAGATGATGATTATTGGTAGATGATTAATTCACAATATGTATAGAAGACCTCTAAATGGTCAACACTTTGTCAAACTTTCCAAACGGTCTTGGAGACCGTTTGAATCTAAACAGTCTTGCAAACCGCATGAAATCAAACGGTCTTGAGACCGTTTGGTTTCAAACGGTCTTGCAAACCGTTTAGACCAAAAGTCCAAGGTCGTTTGGTAAAGTGGGATAAGGAATAACATTGGTATTAATGCCCATCATCTTCTTCCTTGAGACCAAGGTCTGTTCTTCACGGTTTTGCTTGCAAGAGTGCAAGGGAAGGTAGGGGAAAAGAAGAACTAGCAACTAACACATAGAAAAGAGATGCATAACAAAGAAAAAGGGTTTAGAGTTATAAAACCCACCTTAAGGTAGTCCCTAGAGCTCCAAGCTTCCAAGATTTCAAGCCTTTAATGGCATCTTGATCTCCACAGGTTGGCCAAGGTCGTTTCTCCAAGAAATGGTTGGGAAAAGTCGGCTAGAAGGAAAGAACTAAGTAAGAAATCCATAAAACCAACCTTGCAACCTAACTTCCTCCATGAATATGAGCAAGATGATGGTCAATTATTACCTAGCACTGCTTATCCATTCTCCTCTACTCCAGAGCTCTACCTTAGTCGGTTTAAGCAAGGTGATAAGTGAGAAGGAAGGGGAAACATTCCTTTGTTTGCAAAGGAAGGTGTATATATATCTTTGGGGTTATTTTCAACATAAGGACAACTTATTTCTCCTTTTCTCAACTAGGTACTTCCTTTCTTTTAGTCACGTCCCTTCTCCTCATATCTTAAACAAAACTCCTTATAAAACTAAGAGCTAAAGGCAAAGAAGGTCAACTTATTACTAAGTTGCACATATAAAATGGTTATTATGCTTACAACTTGAGTATTTAATTACAAAGGTTATCCATCTTATCTGGTTATTCAAATGAAGCGCCCTCATCATCATTCTTACTCTAAATGATGTCAAGATTCATAAAAGATATTCTAGAAGGTGTATTTTACAAGTTGCACCCCACATTTTGGGTAAATTGCACTTTATTCCAAAACTAGGGTTTAAAGCACAGGGATTGGTCCACAAGCTGCATCTTGATGCTCAAGCTTGGAGAATCCATCATACTTCATCATATTCATTCTTATGATGTATAAACATCAAAGGAACATCTTAACATGTGCAATTTTCAAGTTAACCCCTCTAATTGGGTAATTTGCACATAGGTCCCTGTATTACAAAACAATACTACAACATTGTTTAAAATGGACTAAAATAGAAACATATGTTCCTCAGGAGATTTAATTACATACCACAAGATAATCACAAGTATCTAATTACATAATTAGACAAAACACCTAGGGTTATCTCATAACCCAGGTCAGGGATGTTACAAATTATCCACCCCTTACAAGGATTTCGTCCCCGAAATCAACAAAACATATTAAGAGAAAAGAACAGGGTATTTCCTTCTCATCTCTTCCTCTAGTTCCCATGTGGCTTCTTCAACACCACAATTACTCCAGAGGACTTTCACAAGACTTATATCTTTCTTTTCAGCTTTTTAATTCTGTTATCAAGGATTGACACTAGTCCTTCCTCATAAGAGATGTCATCATTCAATTCTACCTCCATAGGTTGTAGAACTGACTCTATATCAGGGTGACATTTCCTCAGCATAGAAATGTGAAACACAGGGTGTAATCTCTGTAACTCTGGTGGTAACTCTAGTTTATAGGCTACCTTTCCAATCCGTTCAATGATTGGATAAGACCCCATAAATCTAGGAGCTAACTTCCCTTTTCTTACAAATCTCAGAACTCCCTTCCAAGGCGATACCTTGAGATACACTCTGTCTCCAACCTGGAATTCTAAGGGTCTACGATGTCTATCAACATATGATTTTTGCCTATCATGTACAGTCTTAATCTGTTGTTGTATTACTTTGATCTTCTCTGTGGTTTGCTGCACAAGATCAGGACCTAACAGCTGATGTTCACCAGTTTCATACCAACATAAGGGTGATCTACAACGTCTACCATACAAAGTTTCATAAGGAGCTATGTCAATGCTATGTTGATAGCTATTGTTGTAGGCAAACTCTATCAAGCTTAGGTGCAAATCCCAACTCCCTGTAAATTGAAGAACACATGCTCTCAGCAAGTCCTCCAAAGTCTGTATAGTCCTTTCCGACTGTCCATCAGTCTGTGGATGAAAGGTTGTACTAAACCTTAACTGGGTGCCTAAAGCTTTGTGCAGTCGCTCCCAAAAATGACTCGTAAACTGAGGACCTATGTCAGAACCTATAGTGACTGGAACTCCATGCAGTCGCACAATCTCTACAACATACAACTGTGCTAACTTCTCAGCAGAATAGGCTGTTTTGACAGGTATGAAATGAGCTGTCTTTGTCAACCTATCAACTATTACCCAGATGGAATCATGCCCTTTGTTTATCCTTGGTAGGCCAACAACAAAGCCCATGGTTACATGATCCCACTTCCACTGTGGTATGGGTAAAGGTTGCATTGTTCATGCAGGCTTCTGATGTTCAGCCTTAACTTGCTGACACACCAAACACCTCATCACAAATTCTGCAACATCCTTCTTCATCCCAGGCCACCAATACATATCTTTCAAGTTTCGATACATCTTGGTGCTCCCTGGATGCATAGCATACATCGAAGAATGAGCTTCTTCCAGGACTAACTTCCTCAAGTTATCCACATCTGGTACTATCATCCTTCCATGATAATTTGCTATTTGATCATCAGAGTCATGGAAACCATCTCATTTCCCATCACCATACTCATATCTGATCTATTGAACTACAACATCAACTTGCTATGCCTCCTTAATCTGCTCCCTTAGGGTAGGTTTTATATGCATCTCATCCAACAACCCGGCTAACAATGACACCTTCAACTGTACATTGTTTTGCCTTAAGGAGATAAGCATATCTCTCCTAGAGCATACTAAAGAGTTTAGCTGTGCTCTATCTAAGGCTGGTGTTGCTGATTTCCTACTCAGAGCATCTGCAACCACATTGGCCTTCCCTGGATGGTAATCAATTGTACAATCGTAGTCCTTGATCAACTCCATCCAGCGACGTTGCCTCATGTTAAGCTCATGCTGAGAGAAGATGTACTTAAGGTTCTTATGATTAGTGAAAATCTGGAATGTCTCTCCGTAGAGGTAATGTCTCCAGATCTTCAAAGCATGAACCACAACAGCTAACTCCAGATCGTGTGTCGGATAATTCTCCTCGTGTTTCTTAAGCTGTCGAGAAGCAAAAGAAATCACTTGCTTATCCTGCATTAACACACATCTGAGTCCATTCTTGGAGGCATCACAGAAAACTATGTATCCTTTGCCTTGCTCAGGTAGCACAAGTACATGTGCACTTGTCAACCTCTCCTTCAGCAGCTGAAAAGATTGCTGACACTTATCACTCCAAGCAAAAGGAACATCTTTCCGGGTCAACTTAGTCAAGGGTAAGGCTATGGAACTGAAGTTCTTAATGAACCTTCGGTAATAGCCAACCAACCCTAAGAAACTACAGATCTCCGTCGGTGTCTTTGGTTGTTCCCATTGTAGAACAGATTCTACCTTTTAAGGGTCAACACGAATACCCGAAGCAGATACCACATGTCCAAGGAAAGATACTTTCAGCAACCCGAACTCACACTTGCTAAACTTAGCGTACAACTTATGTTCTCTTAGCAAGGTTAGAGCCTGACGAAGGTGCTGTTCATGCTGCTGAGCATCTCTACTATAGATCAGAATGTCATCTATAAAGACAACAACACACTGATCGAGGAAAGTTAGAAGATTTTATTCACGAGTTCCATAAATGTAGCCGGTGCATTATTTAGTTCAAACGACATAATTGTGAACTCATAGTGACCATACCTTGTCCTGAAGGTAGACTTGGATATGTCACTATCCTTAATATGGAGTTGATGATATCCCGACCTCAAGTCTATCTTTGAGAAGACGGTTGCACCACACAACTGGTCAAAGAGATCATCAATCCTCGGCAGAGGGTACTTATTCTTTATTGTTACTTTATTTAGTTGTCTGTAATCAATGCACAATCGCATTGAACCGTCTTTCTTTTTAACAAAAAGAACCGGAGCACCCCATGGTGAAGTACTCGGTCGGGTGAAACCCTTCTCAAGTAACTCCTGAAGTTGTTTCTTGAGTTCTACCATCTCAGAAGGTGCCATCCTATACGGTGTTTGTGCTATAGGTTGTGTGTATGGTATCAAATTGATCTCAAAATCAATTTCCCGAGGCAGTGGCACACCTGGAAGTTCTTCAGGAAATACATCTTCAAATTCCCTGACTATAGGAACTTCAATAGGGTTAGGACTCTCCATGGTAGTATCTACCACATGGGCCAAGAATGCACAACATCCTTGCCTCAACAACTTCTCAGCAACCATAGCTGACACAAGACAGGTGGGTAGAATCTTTCTCTCTCCTTGAAAGATCCATGTGTCACTATCATCAGCAAACATAGCCTGCTTGGATTCACAATCCAAGACAACCCTATACCTTTCCAAGGTATCCATCCCAAGGATTATGTCAAATCCTTGCATCTCAAGTGGTATAAGATCCACTTGAATGCGATGATCAGAAAAGAAGAGGATGCAGGGAGAACAAACCTCCTGCAACACATCAGACCCTCTCAACGGAGTCTCAAGCAACAAGCTATTTGCCCTATGACTGACTGCCATATTGCAGTTACGAATCACTCTTCGAGTGATAAAGGAGTGCGTAGCACCCGGATCAATCAAAACAGATACAACACAAGATGTAGACACATCAGAATATAACAACTCCATCTAACCTGCCACAACCCGAGGGTTGATCACTGCATCAGGTGGGTTCATAGCATAGAACCTTGCTGTCGCCTGAGGTTGATTCGGTGCTGACGATCCAGCTTGGGACGCTTGTCCATGTCCTCTAGCTGCTCCTGGAAACTGCCTCCTCTGGGATCCTTGCTGACTCTGCCTTTGTGGTTGGGTTACACTTGCTAGTCTAGCTCTACAGTCTTTCATCAGATGCCCCACCTTCCCACATATGTAGCAACTTCTTTCTAGTTGTTGTGGTCTTGGTGGTCCTGTGACTGACATCGATGCTGAACTGCGAGCTCCTTATAGTGGTAGGCTTTGTCCTCTACCTCTACTCAGTGTCCACTGTGTCTGAGCACTAGGTCTAGGTGGTGGTGGTGTAGGTGCAGAAAATCTAGACTTCTTAAAGTCTCTGGATGAAGATCCTTGGAACTGAGGATATCTCTTATGAGTTTGCCTTTTTTCTGCTACAGACCTTTCTATCCTTCAGACTGACTCAACGAAGGTGGCAAACCTTTCCCAGTTTTCTAGGGCAGACACGGGAGTAGTCAACTCAACGTTCAACCCTTTCTCGAACCGCTTGATCCTCTCTTCATCTGTAGCAGCCATATGCGGATAGAACCGCAACAAATCCATGAACTTAGCCTCGTACTCGCTAATGTTCATCAGACCTTGTCTTAACCTCTCAAACTGAGAGATCTTCTCGTCTAGGAATGTCTGAGGAAAATATCTATTGATAAATTCTCATCGGAAGACTTCCCAGGCAACCTCCACACCAGGCATCTTCTGCTCTTCCATGGTCCACCAATGACCAACACTCCCCTTGAGAAGATAGACAACATGCCTAACCTTCTCAGTTTCTGGATGTTTAGGATTCTAAAGGCTTTCTCTAACTCGGTTAACCACAGGTTGACATTTGTAGGGTCAGCTGTTCCAAAGTATTCGGTTGCTCCGACGCGGTGAAGTCGTTCGAACGTCTTACCGATACCTTGTCCTTCCGATTGGGTAGGTGCCCTAGGTGCAGGAATATGCATCCTATCTGTGATGTGTGTCATGATAGTCATAAACTGCCCGAACATAGTCTGGACAGCTGGGTTCTCCATGTCAGCTGGGATAAACTGAAGTGGCTCCATAGGTGGCTCAGGTACAGGTTGTTCTATCTCCAGGTTCCTTGCACCTTCTTGGGGTGCAGCAACACTACTCTCTGCCACATACTCCTCATGTGGTCCAGACATCCTTACTTATCTTCTTCTCCTGAGGAGTAGAAGACACTATTAGATATACTGGAAAACACTAAGAATAGACTCGACATCCTAAGTCCTACATCTCTGTAGACTCAGTGAACCTGGCTCTGATACCACTAAACTGAGACGTCTTACTTCGGAAAAACATGATCAACTAAAGCGGAAGTGGTTTATTAACTAGCAGCGGAATTACTGAAAATCACTGGAAATTAAAACTTTTAAAGAAAAGATCTTTAAAGCATAAAATTCTTTTATAAGAAACAAGCTAAACAGTTTACATCATTGTGAAATCACCTCTCGAGTGATTATATACATCCAAATACAAAATCTCAAGGCTTAAAGCCAAAAACCTCAGATCTATTGACTCCTAGGACCTGAGAGTACATAGACGACATAAGACAGACTAACTATAGGACTTGACAGTCAGTATCTCCACCTGAGATTCACTGCTACCCCTGGTGTTGCTATTGCTGATACTGCTTACCCTCAGATTGGTTTCTCCGTCCTCGACGTCCACCTAAAAAGTTGAAACCTACGGGAGTGAGACAATTTGAATAATTGTCCCAGAGAGAGTTATAACTCTCCGCCAGAAGCTTTGTTATAGCAAGTAAGGAATAACATAAGCAAAGTAACTTAATTCATTCAACAACATGTTTGATAATAAGTAAAGTAACATTTACTTAAGCAATCACTTCATTAAAGCATATGAAAAACATGTATACTAGATACTTGAAAAGATCATTAATGTAAACAATGTAACATCAATCATTGTTCCTCGTAGTTCAACCTAAACGGATATGCTACGTGGTTGATTATGTTTTACAAACATTATTATGCCCTGCGGAGATGAGGTATACCGCTCATACTCCAACCGATCACTACTAAGTCGCATCAGTATCATACATAGGTCATCAAAAGAGCCAGATTCTTATGACCTCATCTTCCTCAGTCAGTGTGAGGATCAACATACAGGACATCTTATGTCTCTGCTAAGATAGCTTACCAGGGTATTCTGGCACTTCGCTATTAGAGTCACAGTGGCATTCTGTACTCTCTTCGCTATTGAAAGATTTCTTGTTTATCTCTCATCGATGCAGTATTAAAAGATTCCCTCGGGAGATTTGTGATACATCACCCCGACATAAACATATAGTGAAGGGTTGATAGATTAAGGTACATATACATCAATTCCTACACTAGGACGTAAGGATATTCACGTCCATATTCCCCCACATACTCAAAAGTATGTGATCCAGGAGTTCCCTTAGGAAAACCTATTTCACCATCATTTAGCTTCTGACAATGATGGATCTATGATCAAGGCTCTACATGGTATGATTATACTTGATTAGTTAGGTACATTTCAGTATTCTTTTAACATCAAGCATGTTTCCAAGCATTTAACTATTAAAACACTACTATATAAGAAGAATACTAAATGTATCAAGTTTAACTCACATCAGTTATCATATGGATATCAATTCTTAATCATCTCATCATAAGTCCTCTAATCAGCATGACCTTGATGCTACTCATGGCTCTTACAGCCAATCAATCTCATATGTTGCCACTTAAACTAGGCAACATAGTATGTCACTATTCATAAAGCTAATAACATGCTTTCAATGAATATGATATCATAACCTTTACCTGGATATGATTACTTCTTGCTAACCACCTGCATGATTAGTATACTTGAGGATATGCATATATAACAATATCATCACAATACCAAAAACTTTTCAATATCTATATAGGACACCACGGCCGTGCTTCCTTGCACGGTCGTGCAAAGACAAGCTACCACGGCCGTACTCCTCAGCACGGTCGTGCTGATCAACAACATACCTTGATTTGTTTCTAGGGTTAGGGTTCATTTACCTCATTCAGGGATATTAAACACCTTTAGCTTACAAGACATAAAGGTGCATCATATTATGATTCATTCATAGGGTTTCATGCTCATAGGCATAACCCAGAATTACTCCACTCATCAAATCACCCTAAATTAGTGTTTACTATTCATTTTGTATGTTACTCACCTAGAATTAGGGTTTACTATTCACTTCATAGTGAATTGAGCTCATAGCATCATCATGTATTAATATTATCATCCTTGATGCCCTAAAATTAGGTTAAGATTCATTAATCATCATAATTAGGGTTTCTATGATCTCACTTGGGTGGATCATACCCTAATCATGTACATTCTTACATATTGAAGGTATGTTACTTAATTATCATTCATATTAGGAACATTCTCTCTCCTCTCACTACTATATGATGTCTACATCACTCTACATTAGGTTAGGACAAGTCAACTTTGATTAACATAAGTCAAGTTATCACCACTATGGTCATTAGGGTTTACTTGATCAAGGGGTGTTGTCTACTTGAACCCTTTATGAGTGCCTTGATAATGTTCATCATTAATCATAACATGGGTCAATATACTAATTAATTGACCTCTTAATGTCTTTAGGTATCATTAGGGTTTAGATTAAACAACCGTCGAACCATCTAAGCCTTTAAAGCATTAAGAAATCTTAACCCTAAAAGTCCCCAAACGATTTCACACTTCGACCTCCAAATGGTTTTGAAACCGTTTGGAAGGGTTGACCGTTTGGAACCATTGACCTTCAAGACCGCATGACACTCAAGACCATTTGCCCTTAAATGGTCTTGAAACCGTTTCATCATGTTGACCGTTTGGATATGGTTGACTTTGAAACCGTTTGAAGAAATCACCATTGAAACCACTTGGATTTAAACGACCTTGAGATCGTTTGGATCCAAATGGTCTCAAGACCGTTTGGGACCAAACGGTCTTAAATGGTGATTTCTTCAAACGGTCTTAAGACTGTTTGGTCCAAACATCTCAAAACCACATGGACCTAAAAAGTGCATCAACACTTGCAATCGATTAGGGTTTTCAAGGGTGAACCCCTCAATTGACCTCATACATGTTAACCACTTATCAATTGAGCCAATTAGGGTTATCCTTAACCAATTGGATACTCAATTGACCCTCAATTGATAGCCAATTAGCGTTGGAACCAATTGAATTAGGGTTTGAAATCGATCAACCATCAACATCCATCAACATGAGTCTAATTGAAGTTGAACCCATCAATTATCACCCAATTGGGCCATAACTTGGCCCAAACGGTCTTGGGATCATTTGCACATCCTCCAAACGGTCTTGAGACCGTTTTCCCAAACTCGCATCAAAATCTAAGTCCATTTGTTAAGGGTTGAACCCTAATTAAGTTACAAATCAACACTTTTGATTATTTCAACAACCTATTGTGATTGGACCTTCAATTGATCAAATTACCTTAACCCTAGACCTCTAAATGGTCTTGGGTGATCACCAAATGGTATTGAGACCATTTGGGTGATCCCCAAACCGTTTTGAAACCATTTGGGCTACTCAACCCAAACTTCAACCCAAATGGTCCTTGAAATCAACAATTGAACCCGATTAGGGTTTAGGTGATTAAAGTGCCTTCAACTTGTGATTTGTTTGCAATTAGATGATGATTATTGGTAGATGATTAATTCACAATATGTCCAGCATACTCTAAATGGTCAACGCTTGGTCAAACTTTCCAAACGGTCTTGGAGACCATTTGAATCTAAACGGTCTTGCAAACCGCATGAAATCAAACGGTCTTGAGACCGTTTGGTTTCAAATGGTCTTGCAAACCGTTTAGACCAAAAGTCCAAGGTCGTTTGGTAAAGTGGGATAAGGAATAACATTGGTATTAATGCCCATCATCTTCTTCCTTGAGACCAAGGTCTGTTCTTCACGGTTTTTCTTGCAAGAGTGCAAGGGAAGGTAGGGGAAAAGAAGAACTAGCAACTAACACATAGAAAAGAGATGCATAACAAAGCAAAAGGGTTTAGAGTTATAAAACCCACCTTAAGGTCGTCCCTAGAGCTCCAAGCTTCCAAGCTTTCAAGCATTTAATGGCATCTTGAGCTCCACAGGTTGGCCAAGGTCGTTTCTCCAAGAAATGGTTGGGAAAAGTCGGCTAGAAGGAAAGAACTAAGTAAGAAATCTATAAAACCAACCTTGCAACCTAACTTCCTCCATGAATCCGAGCAAGATGATGGTAAATTATTACCTAGCACTCCTTATCCATTCTCCTCTTCTCCAAAGCTCTGCCTTAGTTGGTTTAAGTAAGGTGATAAGTGAGAAGGAAGGGGAAACGTTCCTTTGTTTGCAAAGGAAGGTGTATATATTTCTTTAGCGTTATTTGCAACATAAGGACAACTTATTTCTCCTTTTCTCAACTAGTTCCTTCCTTTCTTTTAGGCACGTCCATTCTCCTCATATCTTAAACAAAACTCCTTCTAAAACCAAGAGCTAAAGGCAAAGATGGTCAACTTATTACTAAGTTGCACATATAAAAGGGTTATTATGGTTACAACTTGAGTATTTAATGACAAAGGTTATCCATCTTATCTGGTTATTCAAATGAAGCGCCCTCTTCATCATTCTTACTCTAAATGATGTCAAGAGTCATAAAATATATTCTAGAAGGTGTATTTTACAAGTTGCACCCCACATTTTGGGTAAATTGCACTTTACTCCAAAACTAGGGTTTAAAGCACAAGGATTGCTCCACAAGCTGCATCTTGATGCCCAAGCTTGGAGAATCCATCATACTTCATCATATTCATTCTTATGATGTCTCAACATCAAAGGAACATCTTAACATGTGCAATTTGTAAGTTAACCCCTCTAATTGGGTAATTTGCACATAGGTCCCTGTATTACAAAACAATACCACAACATTGTTTAAAAAGGACTGAAATAGAAACATATGTTCCTCAAGAGATTTAATTACATACCACAAGATAATCACAAGTATCTAATTACATAATTAGACAAAACACCAAGGGTTAGCTCATAACCCAGGTCAGGGATGTTACAATCATGCTTCTGCTGAGAAAGGGCCTTAGTCAGTGGATCAACTATGTTGTCTTCAGTTGGTACTTTGCAAATCTTCACATCTCCACATTGTACAATCTCTCATATGAGATGGAAGTGCCGCAGTATGTTCTTGGACCACTGATGTGATCTGGGTTCCTTAGCTTGTGCAATAGCTCCATTATTGTCACAATAAAGCTCAATTGCATCACAGCTACTGGGGACTACACCAAGTTCAAAAATGAACTTCCTGATCCACACAGCCTCCTTTGCTGCATGTGAAGCAGCAATATACTCGGCCTTTGTAGTAGAATCGGCAACTGTTTCTTGCTTGGAACTCTTCCAGCTCACAACTCCATTATTAAGGCAAAATACAAATCCCGACTGCGATCTGTAATCATCTTTATCGGTTTGGAAGCTTGCATTGGTGTAACCCTTTACAACCAACTCTTCCTCGCCACCGTAAACACGAAACTGATCCTTAGTCCTTCGAAAGTACTTGAGGATGTTCTTTATGACAGTCCAGTGAGCATCCCCGGGATCTGACTGGTACCTGCTCGTCATGCTGAGGGCATACGAGAAATCTGGGCGTGTGTACAACATAGCGTACATGATGGATCCGATGGCTAATGCATATGGGATCCCATTCATACACTCCCTTTGTTCATATGATTGGGGACATTGAGCTCTAGAGACGGTGACTCCATGTAGCATGGGAATGTTGCCTCTCTTTGAGTTCTCCATGCTGAACCGCTTCAGCACTTTGTCGATGTACGTGCTCTGACTTAGTCTGAGAAGCCTTCTAAATCTATATCTATAGATATTAATTCCTAGAATGTAGGATGCTTCTCCTAAGTCCTTCATTGAGAAAGTATTCCCAAGCCAAGTCTTTACCTTCTCTAAGGCTAAGACATCATTTCCCATCAAAAGTATGTCATCCACATACAATATGAGGAATGTGGTCGATCTCTCACTAACCTTCTTATACAAACAAGGTTCATCTTCATTTTGAGTAAAGCCAAAAACTTTGACTTCCTCATCAAATCAAAGATTCCAACTCTGAGATGCTTGCTTCAATCCATAGATTGACCTTTGTAGCTTACAAACTTTATTGGCAATCTTTGGATCTACAAAACCTTCAGGATGTGTCATGTACACATCCTCATTTATATTCCCGTTAAGGAATGCGGTTTTAACATCCATCTGCCAAATCTCATAGTCATAATAAGCTGCAATAGCAAGCATGATCCTGATGGACTTAATCATGGCAACTGGAGAAAAGGTTTCGTCATAGTCAACACCTTGAACTTGTCGAAATCCCTTCACAACCAATATGCCTTTATAAGTTTGCACATTGCCATCCATGTCAGTCTTTTTCTTAAAGACCCACTTGCACCCTATGGGTTTTACCCCTTCGGGTGGTTCCACCAAAGTCCATACTTTGTTGGAGTACATGGATTCCATCTCGGATCTCATGGCTTCAAGCCATTTCTCAGAATCTGGTCCCTCTATAGCCTCTACATAGGTAGTTGGATCATCATCTATGATCAACTATCCACCTTTCTGAGTCACAAGGTATCCAAACCTCTCAGGTTCAAGGCGGGTCCTACTAGATCTACCAGGTCCTTGTGTTGCCTGAGGAGAATGAGATTCCACAACACCTTGTGAATCTCCATATTCCTCTCGTACATCTACCGGTTCAATGTTTTCTTGTTGGGCTTGAACCTCTTCAAGCTCTATTTTCCTCCCACTACTTCCTTTATAAATAAATTCCTTCTCTAGGAATACAGAATCCCTGGCAACAAATACTTTGTTGTCAGTAGGGTGGTATAGATAATATCCCTTGGTCTCCTTAGGATATCCAACAAAATAACATTTATTAGACTTGGGTCCAAGCTTATCAGGAAACATTTTCCTAACGTAAGCCTCACAACCCCAAATCTTCAGAAAAGACAAATCGGGACGCTTCCCGTACCATATCTCACATGGTGTCTTTTGAACTGATTTAGATGGTACACGATTAAGTGTAAAGCGGCGGTTTCAAGAGAATGACCCCAGAAGGAAATCAGAAGATCAAAAAAACTCATCATCGATCACACCATATCCAACAATGTGCGATTCCTTCTTTCAGACACATCGTTATGCTGTGGTGTTCCAGGAGGAGTCCATTGTGATACAATACCACAGGCTCGCAAAAGGTCCTCAAACATTTGGCTTAAGTATTCTCCACCTCGATCGGATTGAAGTGCCTTAATACTTTTACCAAGTTGGTTCTGTACTTCATTCATGAAATCCTTGAACCTTTCAAGGGTTTCTGACTTATGTTTCATCAGGTACACATATCCATACCTACTGAAGTCATCAATAAAGGTAATGAAGTACTGATACCCACCTCTGGCATTAGTTCTAAAAGGCCCACATACATCAATATGTATGAGTCCTAATATATCACTAGCTCTCTCACCTTTACCTAAAAAGGGAGTCTTGGTCATCTTGCCCAATAAATAAGATTCACATGTCTCTATTTATTCATAATCAAAAGAGTCTAAATAACCATCTTTATGGAGTCTAGAAATGCACTTCTCATTTATGTGCCCTAGACGACAATGCCAAAGATATGTTTTGTTTGAGTCGTTGAGTTTTTTCTTTTTGGTGTTTACGTTGTATACACTTGTCTCCAAATCTATCAAGTATAGACCATAAGACATTGGGTTACTGCCATAAAAGATCCCATCTTTAGAAATGGAACAATTTCCATTCTTAATAAGAAATTCAAATCGATCCTTGTCCAAATAAGAGATGGAAATGATATTCCTATTTATGGTAGGTACATAATAGCTGTTCTTTAACTCTATTATTATCCCACTCAGTAGAGTTAACTCATAGGTTCCTACGGCACTAGTGGCAACCCTTGCCCTATTGGCAACATATAGTTCAACCTCGCCTTTCCCCGAAGGCCTACTTCTCTTAAGATCCTTCACATTTGAACAAATGTGAGATCCGCATCTGGTATCAAGTACCCATGACGAAGAAGTAGTAAAGTTAATCTCTATCACGTATACACTAGAAGTAGAGATCTCTATCTCTGACTTCTTCTTCCATCGTTCCTTCCATCCTCTCCATGTAGAAGAAATTGGTTTGGCGAGAGAACCCTTCTCTCCCTTACCCTTCATTCCATTGATCTCTATCAATGAACTTTCTTTCTTCTTCACTAACACATTAAGCATACATAGAGTGGATTCAAAGGCTCCTGGTATATCTGGATTGTGCAGAACACTTCTCACAGTCCTCAACCAGTTATGGAATTTGTTCTCAATTAATTTGCCCATTTTAAAAGATGATTCTTTTGCCATTCTACAAGAGAAAATTGCATTCGTCAAAACTCCTTTTGATTTGATTTGAATAAAATTTGATGATAGTTAATTAGGCCTTTAATTAATTACCACTCCCACTATTTTGACTCAAATTGACAGCCCTCACCATCAATTCAGAAGATTGCAGCGCACAATCTTCTAGTGGGTCAAGATCCATATTTTATCAAGTCATGAGTCAGCTTTGGCTGATCGCCCATAATCTTGACTATTTATGTAGGCCATCATGCCAATTGCATCATATGAAACTCTTGATGAATGAACATGCACAACACCTTGCCATGAACATTCTGTGCCTTTGGGCTTAGACGCTCTAAGAATCACCAGTTAAGTCTATCCCAAAAGACAACACGGTAAACATGCACCCTACTTTGGCAGAACCTGCATGTCGACCCTTCACACTTCTACAAGATGGATGGAGCACCACGCTTTGGCATAACCTACGCTTAGTCGATCGAGTTTTCCATGTGTGTCACTAATGGAAGGCGTATAAGACTTAATATTTTAATGAGGGATTTGGTTTTTATATACATATACATATCCAATCACCACAATATATAGTATGTATCATATACATGCTATATCCAACAGAAAACATGCAAAATGATAAAAGTAATGATTATGGCCATCCTATTGTGATTCCTCGAGCCAAGAGGAATCACGGTCATCTAGGTCTACATCACATGCAACCTGTACAAGATGAAATATGTGCCTGCCTTTCTGGGTTTGATCAACTCATCTCCATGACTGATCGACTCGCCATCAAGTTGGTTGTTCAGGTGCCACCAGCCGATCGACTGATGCCTCCAGCCGATCGGTTCACCGGTCGTCATGCATCTCTTCAGATCATCAACCACTTGTCTCGCTCCTCGAACCGGTCGTCTGGAACATCAACCAATCGTTCTTTGACATAACAAGAAATAAAATATATCCTATTTACAATTGAATTGTGAAACCCCGAGTTACATTCGGGGGGATCAAAGGTAGGAAAGAAGTCTCAAATTATTTGGAGTTACATCAGGAATAGGAGAAAGGGAATCGGTGTGAAGACTGAGATGCAAGCAACCACATACAACCATACACAGATATAGGGTTTATAGGCCATAACCATGCTACACATCCACCACAAAAATCGTTTAAGGGTGACACGTATCAAGTGCATTAATATTACATATCATATATGTATATTTGGGATTTGTGGATTGGACATGCATAAAGCCAATTTTATTCACATCGTATGCAATAAATAAAGGCGACAAAACAAAATCGATCATATCGATAATCCTAAAATATAGAGCAGTTGACGTGGCTCTGATACCACTGTTGGGTTTTACGGGAGGCAGAGAAGCAGCGGAAACAAAAAATTTTCTCCCCAAAACCCAGAACAAAAGGAATCACGTCAACGTCTATACAATAGGAAAGATGGTTTGTGGATGCATACCTTGTCCCGAGGCTTTCTCGGCGACAATACCTCGCGCCTTGCATGGTCTTCACCTTCGGTCTTGGATGGTGTCTGTGCAGCTCCTAGTCGCACCGGGACTGAAGACTCCTGGTCTCATCGGGACTGTACGGATTGACAGTTGTCCTCCGAGCGACAGAGGTCTCCTGCCTCTACAGTCATCCACACAGACTGCCTGGAACTCTGATCTCCTTGTCCCACAAGGAATCAGAAGGAGTCACACCCTCCTGTCAGTGTACTAGTCGCCGACACACTCTCCTGCCACCAGTCACTTTCTACAGTTGTCTTTCCCTTGCTGTGCCTCCCTAATCGGGTAGCACTTGCTTGGGCTCTCTTAGTTACCAAAACTAGAGAGAATGACAACTTTACAGAGCAACTGGTTGCACTGAGTTGTACTTTGAGAAGCCCCAATACCCCTATATATATAGGAGGGTCATGGGACATGGTTCTCTATCCCGGGCAATACATGACTAAAGCAGGAGTAGAAGGGTTTAAGATTTTCCACAAAAACAACCAACTGCGTAACCTAAACCGAACGTTTCACAATTGAAATGGTCGGTTGGGGATCTGAGCCAGTCGGTTGACACCTCAACCGATCGGTTGGGACCCATGAAACGGTCGATTCACTTATGAACCGGTCGGTTCGTGGTCCTGATCAGTTCCCAATTGACTTTTCTTCTTTTGTTTTGAATTGGTATCAAATACCAACACCTTACTCAAGTCGTCACCTCTAACTCCAAATAGAAATCCTTGTTCCAATCAAATTGGGCAAGTGAAATGAAAGGAAATTTCTCACCAATCTTACTTTCCCAACTTGCTCGGTTGGACTTGAACCGACTGTTTCAACACTTGAACAGATCATTTCACCCTGTCCATGAGCCGATCGACTCACCAGTTGAGCCGATCGGTTCACCAAGCTCAGCCGATCGGTTCATCACATGAGCTGATCGGTTGGGAGTGCATATTGTGCAGAATCAGTCAATCGTAGTTTCAATAAATCCGACACTCCAATCAATCAGTCCAACACCTGGAACACTATGATACTGAGCTATCGATTGATTGAGTGTTTAATCGAACTACTAAACTCCTTTAGTAATCAATCTAAACATTGTTTGTGGACAAACTCCTATTCCAGGTTAAATCCTATGTGTGTGACCTTACAGGTCCATTTCACATTGGCAGTGAAAGTCCATAACACTTATGACTTCACAAGCAAAGAGCGGTGCCTAGTCACACATCAGTGCTACACAAGTGAAATAGAAAGTTGGAGAACAACTTTCAATCCTACAATCCGTGAATGGTGTTACAGTGAATGTATAATTCCTTTGTCACTAATATCCTGAATGAACTCGAGGCATGGAACGGTCATCCTGTCAATGTTCATTCATTTCCTTGATCTCAGAGCAGACTGGGTGAGATGTGTGTGACATCAATATCACATATTGATTCATACGTGCATGCACATGCCTTTCTCAATCCTACTCATCAAGTGTCCAAGGACATCAAACTCCCTCAGGAGGGACAAATCCCATATCTATCACTCACCCCTCAAAAGCCCCATGTGTCAAAGCCACCCAATCATCACCTTTATAACAACCCATGTTTCAGGGCTGCGTTTGATGATGTCAAAGTGTACCCAACGACATGTGTTGAGTGCAGTGATTTCAGGTCTAAGAATCACACTCACCACCATCACTATGAGAGCTGACTGTGACTACCAAGTCATGGTTCCATGTGTCACTCTCACGGTGGGTCTGTTCGGTACCTTGTTCTCTAACAAGTACCTACGTGCTTGGTTTGATATCACTATATCATGACTAATGAGATTCTATCTTCAACCAACACACAATCTAGTCTTTAGTGTTATTGATGTCTATGGTTATTTCCACAATAACAACTGACTAGGGACTAAACAAGAATGTATACTCTTAACATCTGTATGATCTCATCGTTTAGGTCCTAAACCTAAAAGCATACGTCATTGAGTAAAACCATTCTCTAGACATCTATCATGTTACACCATCATCTCAAAAATAGTTTAAAACATATAGATCGGAAATTTCCTTTATTATTATTCAAATCATATACAAAGTATCCCATTACAATCATCATATGACTTGCTCTATGGGAATACATACCAACAACATCAAGTACATCTAAAGGTATGGTTCCCACATTTTGTCATCCAAAAAGTAGGGTTTATTATTGTTTAATATGATATTCAATTTCTATTGTAATCTATTATATCAACATCAATAAAAGGTATGGTATAGAATTTTTTGGTATTATATGCAGTAAGAGTATAGTATACTTCATATACTTTCCTAAAGAATGAATAAGTGATCAACTATACACAACCTCTTTATTAATAAGCTAGGTATGACTTCCATATATTTGTCCATATTATCCTTTAAAATTGAGTTTAAAGGCTTTAGATGATAATCAAGCATTTCTTTGGATTCTAGTCCTATTGTCTTTTGGTTCCCTTTTCCTTTATTTATCTCTATTAATTGTGTCATGTGATATTGTTGGAAAGTAGAATTCTATCAGACACTTCTAAGGTGACTAGGAGCCTGTTTCACTGATGTTTGTAGCCAGTAAAGAGGAAAGGTTATTTAATTGGTTCCGTGTTCACACAGGGGGACTCCCTAACCTCTTGCACGCTCCTAGCCATAGACTTGTCTGATTCAAAACCACAATCCCACAAGTTTACATTTTAGGTTTCATAGTGAAATAATAATCAGTGATTCATTTACTTGACTACCTTTTGATCTCTCCAACTCAGAATATCCATCAAATTGTTGTAAATCATTGATGATGTCCTTTTGATTCTAAAATTCATATTGGGAGATGTGTTGGTAATAGAGCCGACATGTCTTGGCTGGGGATTATACATTTGGGATCCGGATCTAAGTCCTTTAGCGTTCATGGATGTATGAGTATAATGCTCTACCATACTCATGCCCACACTTGGGTTGGTCATGTAGAGTCATGCATGATCAAGTTAGTAATGGGGAATAATCTCCTACAAAGATTAATAATGCTAACTAATGATTATTCAAGAGGCATTTTGTGCAAGGAGCACCCTCTTACGGTCTTGGAAAGGCAACCGATGGCTGCATGTGGTAATCTGATTCATTGAATAGAGCATGCAGTGTGCACGAGTGGTTGGGGGTGTGCCAGGGTACTTACAGGTGTTTTGGTGACCCTAATGGACTAAAGTCTTGGTTAAGAAAGTTTTTGTGGTTGTAGGCTAGTTGCCCAAGGTGAATTGACACCTTCTTCGAGAGTTGTAGTTAAACTCTTTTATGGAATAAGGTCTCCCTTTTTGTTATCATTATACCAATAATCCTGATTATGCTGCATCGTATCGGTCTAACATTTTGATAGAGTTGTCATCTGATAAATGATTTATAAATATGAATACATACACATTCCTTATGCTTCATGCTAGATGGTCAATAATTATGTTTTGGACTTTTGTTACTTTAGCTATCTGAGTAATGCATTAAAAATACAGTTTTATTAATAATCTCTTGTTGCGTATCTCTATTTTCCCATACTTAGACATTTGTCTAACCCATACTCTCCCACTTGGGCTACGACATATTCTTCCATGTTGCAGATTGTTATTTATAGGACATTTCCTCGTGGAAGACTCATCTTGAAAAGATCCTGAAGGGCGTCAAGAATCAAAGGCGGATCAAGCTTAATTTTAAACTCATGTATCATTTTTTATTGATATAGGAGATAATGTAAAAATACCTTTTGTGAGGGTGTAATATTTTGAAATAAAATATTGCTTATCTCACTCTTGTGCTTTGATTCTTGGTGCCATATTAATGACTCAGATTCAACTACTTGATTTTGGAAGGAAGAAAATCAGGTGGTTGATTCGGGGACGTTATAGAGATGGTATCAGAGCAATAAGATGAGACCTTACCCAAGGAAAATCATAGAAGTGTAAACTTAAAACTAGATTCAGTTAACCTTAAGTAGGATAGACTAAAATAAGTCATAACCTAAATCTTATAATTTTCGAGGACGAAAATTCTTTGAAGGGGTGGTATCTGTAACGTCCTGATCTCCTGCTTAAGTTAAAATTCCTTATTTAGAGCTATTCATAAAAACAAGCTTCTTTGAGGATTTTTTTTTGTAAAATCAATTTTAATATTAAAATAATTCATTTTGATTAATTTAAAAGCTTTTATATATTGAAAATATAATTGCGGTACTTTTTGCCAATTTTGAAAAATATCATTTTGGTGGGTAAGCACACAAGCAGGTAGCTAGGTGGCATGCAAATTGCTTATGGAGGCAAGCATGTAGCTATTTAGCAAGTAGATAGCTTGAGCAAACATACTACTTGGTAAAGAAAAAAGCTTAGTGTCATGCTCCTCTTTCAAACACCTAGCACATCCAAATGTTTGACACATATCCTACCATGTGTCAGCTAATCCTTGATAGATATCTTAAGATGATACATATGCATCCATGTGTCATATAGCTAGGAGTTTATCTCTTATAGGATGACACATACACATCCATGTGTCACTTGACTACAAATCGTCTCTCTTTTGATGACACACATATACCCATGTGTCATCCACACACTTTTTGCAATTAGGACCATGCTACCCTCCACCACTCCTATAAAAGGAGCCCTCATTCACCCCACCATAATCACAAGTTCTCTCCTCTTCATCCCAAAGCAAAGGTGAACGTCCCTTCTCCCTCCTTTCCTATCTCCTTCACCATAAACCTCCAATCTCTGTCTAGATTAGCAAACCATTCTCTCTTTCTTTATGTTAATGAATGGAACCACTTCCCAACAAACTATATGTATATAGAAACCTACTATCTCCCTCCTCCATTGTAGTAAGATAATCCAAATACTATATCTTCCACATATATCATGATGCTTTAAGCCATCTCTCTTCTACTCTAGTGAGAGAAACCCTAGAAGTTGTTCTAGTTGGGGATGAGGATCGAGGTGATGGAAAATGTGACGTAATGCTGCTGAAAACATATCAAGACTGGATATATTTAATGATGATATGGTCTTCTTGTGGAACTATGCATCAACTACATCTAAAGGTATGGTTCCCACATTTTGTCATCTAAAAAGTAGGGTTTATTATTGTTTAATATGATATTCAATTTCTATTGTAATCTATTATATCAACATTAATAAAAGGTATGGTATATAATTGTTTGGTATTATATGTAGTAAGAGTATAATATACTTCATATACTTTCTTAAAGAATGAATAAGTGATCAACTATACACAACCTCTTTTTTCATAAGCTAGGTATGACTTCCATATATTCGTCCATATTATCCTTTAAAATTGAGTTTAAAGGCTTTAGATGACAATCAAGCATTTTTTTGGATTCTAGTCCTATTGTCTTTTGGTTCCCTTTTCTTTTATTTCTCTCTATTAATTGTGTCATGTGATATTGTTGGAAAGTAGAATCTATCACACACTTCTAAGGTGACTAGGAGCCTGTTTCACTGATGTTTGTAGCCAGTAAAGAGGAAAGGTTATTTAATTGGTTCCGTGTTCGCACGAGGGGACTCCCTAACCTCTTGCACGCTCCTGGCCATAGACTTGTTTGATTCAAAACCACAATCCCACAAGTTTACATTTTAGGTTTCATACTGAAATAATAATCAGTGATTCATTTACTTGACAACCTTTTGATCTCTCCAACTCTGAATATCCATCAAATAGTTGTATATCATTGATGATGTCCTTTTGATTCTAAAATTCATATTGGGAGATGTGTTGTTAACAGAGCCGACATGTCTTGGATGGGGATTGATACATTTGGGATCCGGATCTAAGTTCTTTAGAGTCAGGGATGGATGAGTATAATGCTCTACCATACTCAGGCCCACACTTGGGTTGGTCATGTAGAGTCAGGCATGATCAAGTTAGTAATGGGGAATAATCTCATGCAAAGATTAAGCATGCTAACTAATGATTATTCAAGTGGCATTTTGTGCAAGGAGCACCCTCTTCTAGTCTTAGAAAGGCGACCGGTGGCTTGATGCGATGATTTTGAGTCACATTTATAGACCTTTTTGATATGTATTTTGTTCTTTTATTAGTCATTTTTATGGTTAATATTGCATAATTCACCCATTTCGGTATTTGCCATTATTTTATGTCAAATCCCCTTAGTTTTATCATTTTGAGCATTAATTATCACATTATCATAATTCGTGTGGATTTATTTGATCTTGTCTTTGGATTTCAGGAAAAACAAGTATCTGCTTCCGTCGATACCATCGACGGAAGTCGATACCATCGACGAGGCCACAGGGTGCCATCCGAAAGGAGCCGCAAAGAGTCGATACCATCGACACCCAAGTCGATGGTATCGAGACCCCTTCAGGTTGCTGGCGAGGAAGTTGTCGATAGTATCGACCCCAAGTCGATACCATCGACGCATGGAGGCTACAACGTCGTTAAATGACAAAACCGACACTACTACATTGGGTCGATACCATCGAACCGCGTCGATGGTATCGACACCGTCAGATATGCGTTGGATTCAGATTGATTTCAATCGGACGACTGGAGTTAATTGACGACCTAATTAGGGACTTATACCTAATGACGGCCGCCCGGACGAGATCATCATCTAATTTGCCATTGCACAAGTGCCGGGGAGGGAGAGAAAGGAGAAGGGAGGCTAGAAGTTCATACCTGTCGATTCGGACGCTGCTGAAGACGGATTTCACCACCGAGAGGCGGGAAAGGTCGTGTTCTACGCAAAGGATCAACCGGTTCTCCTCCGTTCAGGGGTTTTCCCATTCAATTCACGTTTTTCATATGATTTCCCCTATTTCTACCATGTATTTGTGCGAGATGAACATGCGGGGCTAATCCCCTCCATATTTAGGACCGGGAGTAGCCCGGGAATGCATTGTATGACAGTTTTATATTAATAATTCATATTTTCTCTCTTAAATCCGTGGTATAATTTTGTTTTCTCCATATATTGTTATGATTGATCACCATAATAATAACCTAATGCCCTTAATCACTTCGACAGAAGGATTAACGGTTGAAAAGAGACGAAACCTACATTAATTGATAAATCCCTTGACAAAGGAGGTGTAAAATTAATGGTGGAAACTAAGAGGTCGTTCGTAATGCACTTAGTTTAGGGAATAGATTACTACGACGGTGGAATCAACCTAAACTAAGTAGTGAATTGCACCACGACAGTGGGTAATTCTATTTTTAGGCCACTACCCAGATAGAGAGAGAAGATTGAGGAGTTATATGAAACCTAATACAATGATAACCCGCGGTGAAACCGCAATCCTAAAGATACCCTTTTGAATTGATTAAATTAACCTTTAATCGATTGTTTGCTTTGTTTTATTTTTATTTTCTTTTAATTTTGACAACAAACCCTAATTTGTTATTCGACTTAACTGATCGCAAATAGTTAGTAGAAGTCTCTGACAATTCCGTGTATCCCTGTGTTCGACTCGGGCCTCACAAAGGCCTATATTACTCGACGCGTATACTTGCGTTTTTAGCGCGTAGTAAAATACACGTCAAGTTTTTGGCGCCGTTGCCTGGGATACGGTGGAATTGTTGGCACTTCGAGTGCTACGAGTGGCCACTCTAGGCCACAAAGTTCTTTTTAATTTTCATTCAATTCAAATATTTTTACACTGCACTATAATTGTTATACTCGTCTAAGCATAGTACTGAACTCAAATTTTCTTATTTTGGGTACTGTGTATGGTGCATACACATAGTACAGACTACGACAATCACACACCCGAGGTTCTGTTTCCGGGACCTGAGGACGAGGAGCATTCTGAGCACGAGTACCAAGAAGAGATAGATTCTGAATCTGAACCATAAGACATGGCCGAGCCACAGACCATATGGGAGAAGATCAAAGCTTCTTCCTCATCAGCTTCAAAGGGGCCTATAAAGAAGCAGGCGATCAACATACCGACATATAAGATCCATCCAGCGTTGATTAATTTGGTAAAATCAAATGCGTTTCATGGGCTGAAGAATGAGGATCCTGTTGCACACATCAGCCAGTTCGTTGAAAACTATGACATGGTAAAGATAGACAGGTTTCCACAAGATGCTTTGTACCTCAAGCTGTTCCCAAGTTCCTTGGCAGGAGCAGCAAGAGAGTGGCTACGTAATCTAGATGATGAGTTCGTTGAGTCTTGGGACCATATGGTGGAAGTCTTCTTTGAGAGGTTCTTCCCTCCTGAGAAGACTAACGACATGATCAGGAAGATTCACAATTTCACCCAACAGGCGGGTGAAACATATTCTGAGACCTGGGAGTGATTTCAAGTTATGTTGAGGAGATGTCCGCATCACGGGCTGGACAAAGAGACACAGGTGAAAATCTTCTATTTTGCTCTCTCCGAGCATGATAGGAGTAATCTGGATTCAGCCGGGTCGGGATTTTTTCTGAATAACACTGACACTAGATGCTGGGAAATACTCAAGAACATGGCGAGAGAGCAGTCCTGGGGAGAAAGAGAGAGAGGCCCAGTTGAGCAAGCACGAGTCGCCAGTGAATCAAAGGCAATGAGAGAGCTGAATGAGAAGATGGATCTTCTCGCAAAGAAGTTACTGCAAAAAGAAGAAAATGAGTATGAGGATGAGGCTCAAGTCAAGTACATGAGACAACAACAAGGGTACAGGAACAATGACTACTCATGGAGAAAGGACAAAAAGTTCTCATGGAAGGATCCGAATAATTTTCTGCAGGATCCGGAAGCCAAGCCCGCACCAGCTGTAGAGGACAAGAGCACGGAGTTGCTCAATCAGGTCATCAAGAAAAATCAAGAGTTAATGAACACATTCGGGCAACAAATCAAGCAACAAGGTGAATTTATGAATCAATTTGGGCAGACATTGCAGAGCCATGGGGCTCAAATGAGGACCATAGAGACCTCCATGGCGCAGATGGCAGCTGAAATTGCTAGTTTGAAGAAGCCAGCACATCCGGGTATTCCGGGGAACACCAATGTTCCCGGGGGAAACCAGCAAGCCAAGGCCATTTTACTGAGAAGCGGCAAGAAGGTGTTGAATCCAAGAATGGATGAAACAAGCATACCGCAAGATAAAGTTGAAGGTGAAACCACTACGGAGCAGCCCACACCAGTCACAGGGCAGGTTGAAGACATAGCCGTGGATGGTAATGATGAACAGGTTGCTGAGGAGGAACCGCAGAAAATGACGCCTTATGTGCCACCTCATCAAAGGGCACAAGCCGTTCCGGTCCCCTATCCGAATAGTACAAAGGCAAGGAAGGTAGATGCACAATTCAAGAAATTCTTGGACAGCTTTAGGAAGCTTTCGGTCAATATTCCGTTATTGGAAGCTATTGAGCAAATCCCTTCATACGGGAAATTTCTAAAAGATGTCATCACCAAGAAGAGGAAGATACCAGATACTGAGGTCGTTGTGCTAAAGGAGCAAGTGAGTGCCTTCATTATGGGCACTCTACCGCCAAAGAGACAGGATCCCGGGTGTTTCAACATTTCTTGCTATACCGGGAAGTTTAAATTTGGAGAGGCATTATGCGATTCAGGGGCAAGCATCAATTTGATGCCCCTTTCGACATTTAAAAAGCTGGGATTAAAGGAGTCACGGCCGAGCAATATGACTATCCAATTGGCCGACAACTCTATGGTGAAGCCTTATGGAATCTGCGAAGATGTCTTAGTGAAGGTGGATCGATTTGTCTTTCCAACTGATTTTGTGGTTATGGAGATGCAGGATGAGCATGGAAATGAGCTGTTACTTGGACGTCCATTCCAAGCTACAACCGACATGATCTTAGAGATGGGGAGAGGTCGCTTGACCTTAGGCATAGCAGATGACCGCTTTGAGATGGTCATGCCCTCTAGCACTGCATCTTCTAAAGCAAAAGAACAATGTAATATGGTGAAACACATGGATCACAACATCTCACTCTGCCTTGGAAAACCATTTTTGGACATGGATCATGTGATGAGGAAGATGGATAATGGAAACTTAGCTGTGGATATCATGGAGCAAACTAAGGTTGTTTCTTTGTGCAAAGCTGTTGGATTTCCGAATGATGAGAATGAGGACATTCCGCCTTCATGGGAGGATGATGCAATTGCTATTTCTGTTGTTGATGCATATCTGGAATTGCCGTTAGAGGCTTGTATGTTGAATGTTACCTATGATTGGATGCGGAGTAAATCACTCAAGGAGTGCGCTAAAATGCTTTAGATGCTTCCATGCTTCTATGCGAGGCACTATGAAGATTTAGGTGCACTTCCCCCACCGCTGCATTCATCTCTTATCAGCCCGCCATATTTAGAATTGAAGCTGCTGCCCCCGCATCTCAAGTACGTCTTTCTAGCTGAGAAGGACAAGTTACCGGTGATCGTATCTTCTTACTTGAGTGCGGATGAGGAGGAGAAATTGCTGATAGTGCTCAAGAACCACCGTGGAGCTTTTGGGTGGTCTGTTGCAGACATCAAGGGGATCTCCCCTACTCTTTGCCAACATAAGATTCGGCTTGAGGAGGGAGCCAAGCCAGTTATTCAGCCTCAAAGACGTTTAAATCCGAGCATGATGGAGGTTGTGAAGAAGGAGGTCATCAAACTTCTTGCGGAAGGGATTATATATGCCATATCAGACTCGACGTGGGTGAGTCCCACACAGGTAGTCCCTAAGAAGGGGGGAATTACTGTCACTAAAAATTTGTTGAATGAACCTGTCACCACCCGATTGGTAACCGGGTGGAGAGTTTGTATTGACTACCGTCGTCTGAATGCTTCCACACTTAAAGATCATTTTCCTTTACCATTTATTGATCAAATTTTAGAACGTCTTACCGGTCGGTCGGATTTTTGTTTTCTGGATGGGTATTCAGGGTATAACCAGATTTCGATTGATCCTTTGGATCAAGAGAAGTCTACGTTCACCTGTCCCTTTGGGACTTTTGCTTACCGACGAATGCCGTTAGGTTTATGTAATGCACCGGCGATGTTTCAACGCTGTATGCTCGCCATATTTTCTGACATGGTAGAGCGCTGTCTTGAGGTTTTTAGGGATGAATTCTCAGTTTATGGTGCATCATTTGACGAATGTCTCTATAACCTAGACAAGGTGCTGCAGCGTTGTGAGGACACACACTTGGTCCTTAATTGGGAGAAATGTCACATGATGGTTACAGAGGGAATAGTGCTAGGACACAAGGTGTCTAGCAAAGGTCTTGAGGTAGACCCTATGAAAATTGAGGTGATTTCCAAGCTGCCCCCACCAAATTCTGTAAAAGGGGTGAGAAGCTTTTTGGGACACGCCGGGTTCTACCGGCGATTCATAAAAGATTTTTCTAAAATTGCAAAACCTTTATCCGAACTGTTGGAGAAAGATGCGGTTTTCGATTTCAACGATAAGTGTCTTCATGCATTCGAAGTTTTGAAAGAAAAATTGATTTCTGCCCCGGTTGTTCAAACGCCGGATTGGACAAAACCTTTCAAATTAATGTGTGACTCTTCGGATTTTGCAGTAGGAGCCGTTTTGGGGCAACGGGTAGATAATAAGCCCGCTGTGATTTTCTATGCTTCCAAAACTCTGAATGATGCTCAATTGAATTATACAACTACTGAAAAAGAATTACTTGCCGTCGTGTTTGCTTTTGAAAAATTTTGGCAGTATTTAGTTGGATCTAAAGTAGTTGTATGGACCGACCATGCTGCGATAAAATACTTGATGGAGAAAAAGGACGCAAAGCCTAGACTCATTAGGTGGATTTTGCTCTTACAAGAATTTGACATTGAAATCAAGGATAAGTCTGGAATTGAGAATGTAGTGGCTGATCATTTGTCTAGGTTAGAAAGGGTGAATGAAAAAGATTTGCACATACCCATAACCGAGACGTTTCCCGATGAACAACTTTAGAAAATTAATTCTAAAGAACCGTGGTTTAATGAAATTGTTAATTATTTGGCTTGTGGGATCATCCCGGAAGACTGGTCATATGAAGAGAAAAAGAGATTCTTTCATTCTTTAAGATACTATTTTTGGGATGATCCAATTCTTTTGAAGCAATGCAGGGACGGTATCTTACGCAGGTGCGTGCCTGAGATGGAGTACGAGAGTGTTCTCCACCATTGCCTTGCATTTCCGACGGGAGGACACCATGCCAGTTCACGAACAACAACTAAGGTGTTAGAAAGCGGCCTTTATTGGCCAACTTTGTTTCGGGATGCCTACGATTTTGTAAGGCAATGTGACCTGTGTCAGCGAGCAGGTAACATTTCAAAGCGACAAGAGATGCCCCTGAATGTATTTCAGGAAGTTGAAGTATTTGATTTGTGGGGCATAGACTTCATGGGACCCTTTGTGTCCTCGAACTCCAATTTGTATATCTTGCTAGCTGTTGATTATGTGTCGAAGTGGGTGGAAGCAATCCCCACAAGGACTAATGATTCTACTGTAGTGTGCATGTTTGTGAAGGAAAATATTTTCTGCAGGTTTGGGATACCCCGAATGATAATAAGCGATGGGGGTACACACTTCCGGAATCAGAAATTCTCGACACTATTGAAGAAATATGGGGTCAAGCACAACATTGGCACCCCATATCATCCACAGACTCAAGGCCAAGTGGAGGTCTCAAATCGTGAAATCAAGAAGATTCTAGAGCGAACGGTGGCATCCATAAGGAAGAATTGGAGTGCCCTACTACCGGACACACTTTGGGCATATAGAACGGCTTACAAAACACCTATAGGCACTATGCCTTTTAGGTTGGCGTATGGCCGGGCTTGTCACCTTCCGGTGGAATTGGAGCACAAGGCCCATTGGGTGCTTAGAAGGCTAAATTTGAGTTATGATGAAGCTGGGAGAAAGAGGATGTTTGAGTTGAATGAGTTGGATGAGTTATGCATGACGGCATATGAGAATGCTCGAATATACAAGGAGCGCACAAAACTGATCCACGATTGCCATATCGAGCTGCACACGTTCAAGAAGGGAGATAGTGTTCTGTTTTTTAACTCCCGACTCAAGTTGCATCCCGGGAAGTTGAAGTCCCGGTGGAGTGGACCGTTCGTGGTGGAAGAGGTTAAACCGCACGGTGCGATTCTGGTGCGTGATGGTGATGCCACGTTCTTGGTGAATGGACAGAGGCTAAAGCTTATTTTGGTGAGAATTACAAGAGAAAAGTGAATGAGGTCAAACTCATTACACTTGCAGATGAATGAGACGCTCGGAAGAGGTCTAGCCTAAGACGTTAAATAAGGGAGCTTGTTGGGAGGCAACCCAACCATCGGTACATTAGGATAGTTTAAATATAATCATAGGTTGCTTTAATTTCTTTCAAGTTTTAGTGTAAAGAAGATACCTTAATCCGTTTGTTCATTGTGCAGGCTGAGGCAGAGTCGATACCATCGACACACTGGTCGATGGTATCGACATAGGTTCAGGTTGACAACGGCAAGGTTCATTCTGAGTCGATACTATCGACGGTCTCGTCAATGGTATCAACACACTTACAGGCAGGTCGCCCAACAATAGTCGATAGTATCGACACAGCAGTCGATACCATCGAGATCTCTGGAGAAGTTCAGAACGATTTGTCTCAGTCAACTCGATACCATCGACGGCCACGTCGATGGTATCGACCTGGTCACAGGTTGAAGTGAAAAAGTGGCGGTGCCGCAATGAGGCCAAGTCGATACCATCGACTCCTGTCGATGGTATCGACCATCCATGTCACCGATCTGCGCAAAGAAATTGACGGCGATCGTGGCGTCCACGTCATCAATCCGGGTGCTGCGTCGATACTATCGACTTGCGTCTATGGTATCGACAGGTCGGCAATCCGGGTTTCACGATCCAACAATCATCAGCCGTCGATACTCACGAGGGGGGCAGATAGCATCGAGATGTGTCGATACTATCGACCCGCGTCGATGGTATCGACGGGTCAACAGTGGCACCGACCAAGTCTATATAAGGAGAGTCATTACATCATTTGACGTCACACCTTCAGAGTGATCTTCCTCCTTTGCGCCGAGCACTCCCCCGAGCCATCCAAGATCGAAGAGCAGCAACACCGAGCAAAGATCTTCACCGAGCGGAGAGTTGATTCTCCATCTTCCCCGAGCTCTTCTTCTTCAACCCCTTTATCGTCGCCACCATGGTGCATACATCCGGAGCATCGTCCTCACACGCAACTCCGACGGAATTCATTCCACCACCAACAGCAGCAGTTGCTCATCCCCGACTCATCCATCCTTCCCTGGAGATTCGAAAGATCTACGAGGAGATAATGCGGAGGAAGATCGAGCCTACCCGGTATGTGGATCGGGAGATGGTGTGCGACCTGGGATTCGAGGCCAACTTGGCCTATGTTCTTAACGGACAGGCTCGTCACACTAGCATAAGGCATGGCGAACTGGAGTTTCATCAAGATGGCCAGCCGTTCTTTGGTGACTGGCCGACATACAAAGAGCTGGTAGCCGAGTTCATGGCGTCGTTGGACGTCTGCATCTATCCCAATGACATCAATGCTACCGACCGAGAGTGGATCCAGGGCCGGGTATCTTTTCGGCTGTACAACCACGACTACGTCCTCATGCTACGCCAGTTCAACAAAATTTTCAACTAGAACCATTCCCAGTATGACCACCGGAGGCCAGACCACCGCACCGATTACGACATGATCTTCTCCGAGTTGGTGACGGTGCCACAAGGGAGGTCGATTAGCTACCACAACGCTGCGGTAGCCGACTTCGAGCACCCCTTCGTTCGGGTCTTGCATCGGATGCTGAGTTCTACTATTTTTGCGCGGGGTGATCTGGCCCTTAGCAAATTTCAAGGCTCCAATCTCTTCTTTCTATACAAGCTTCTGAAGAGACAAGAATGCAATTGGGGTGCATTCTTGTTACAGCGTGTGATGGACGTGAAGAGGAGTACGAGGAAAGCGCCGATTCATTTCGGTGGGCTCATCACCAAACTGGCGTCATACTTGGGACTGAATTTCCAATCCCTCACTCCTCTCTCTACTAGAAGCAAGGTTAACTTGCAACATCTTCATCGGGCCAACTTAATTCTTCTCCAGGATGGCGTGGCATTTGTGCATTGCCACATGAATCAAGCGTACCAGGAGTGCGCACTGCCGGATCCCGTCTTCAACATCAAGGGTGCACAACATTTCAGATGGCCAATCATAGCCATCGACTCCAATGAAGAAGAAGGCGGCAATGACGGTGGCGACGACGACGAGGCGGCGGAAGAGGAGGAAGAGGCATTCACACCTCTTCGAGCACGTGTAGCACCCCGGAAGCGTCCTCGGATGAATCCAGGTGCTTCATCATCTTCTCCGCATCCGCCTCCACCGCCGCCGTCCTTGCAGCAGAGCGAGGATGTTTATTCTATGCTGGGCATGTACAACATGCTCCAAGACATTCAGCAGATGCAACACAGCCACACCGCTGCATATGCCGGTATCCAAGACACCACCAACCGGCTTTTCGTAAACCAACAGGCGATATTCGAGAATGAGCGCCTTCTTTTCGGCAATCAAGAAAGCATCCATGATCGGGTGCATAGGATGGAGCAGCAGCAACAGCCTTTCTACGACCACTACTGGAGTCAGGGTTATTTTGGTGGGTATCCACAGCCTCCACCAATGCCCCCGTATGAGCTGAACTTCCAAGGGCAGTTCCCGTCTTGGGACCCCACTTCTCCGCAGCCACCTCCACCTCCACAAGAGTGATCGGGTATCTCTGTTCCACTCTTAAGTTTGTTTTTGACTATGAGGCCATAGTCAGATTCAAGCTTAGGGGAGTTGGTAGTTGGAACAACTCTATCTTTTATTGTTTTTAGTTTTTAGCATTGTTATTTGTTTCTTGCATTTTTAGTTTTTGTAGGATTCACGTGCTATCTAGTGTAACTGTGGATGTCGTAAAAGTTTGTCATCTTGCTGTTTGCTCATGGGAAATTTAAGGGAAATTTAAAAATATTTGTGTCTTTGGATAGCTTGCTTTGGTTGACCTTGGGGAACACATCCTACGAAAATGATTGATTATGTCAACTTTAAAACAACATTTCACACCTGTACTCCTAATGATTCATGAAAGTGGACAGTGATGGTTGTTTGAGCCTAACCTAACCAAATGGTAATGAGACCTTAATTGGATGTAAGAGAGAGAACCCTTTAAACTACTACACATGTCAGTAAGGAGGGACACATAATACCTTTCTAAGGATGAGTCATCTAATCTTGTGATCATTCCACTTCATTTTTTTTCCATAATCCACCTAAGAATTGGAAGTAAAGTGCAGTTTTAATTCCTTTTTGTGTGCATAGCATGTAGATAGGACTTGCATGGGTATTTTCCATACTTTTGCATAAAAAGAAGAAAAAATATAGGGATTCATGCACATTATCTTTAGGTGCATGCCATGTAGTTGCACTCATGATTTTCACGCATAAAGTATATCATGTATGTCAATTTTTCCTCATTGGTGAATTAAACTGTTCCATACCTTCTAAATATTGCAAAAAAAAAAAAATTCTGAGCATGAAGAAAATAGCCCAATAAACTTATCTTTAAGCAATTATGGATATGGGGGCTAAAGAAATTTTTTTTCTGAAAATCTGCAATATATATATATATATATATATATATATATATATATATATATATATATATATATATATATATAAAGAAAAGAAAAAAAAGGGAGAAATTAGAAGAAAGTGAAATAAGAGGGAGAAAGGAACATGATATCACTCGCATTTCAGGAAAATTGAGTACATGATGTAGTTTGACTAGATATCCATCTCATTTTGAGGTGGAAGGTTAGTGCATGCATCATTTCACCCAATTTCAGGCATTAGGGCATTTTTAATGTGCATTGGCATCATTTAGGACATTTTGTATTATGCATGTTGAAACTGTACAATACTTCCAAGTTCTTCCATGAGCCACCCATTTTCATCCACCCGTTGCTCGGATTGGTAGGCCACAGTGAATTTCTCCTCACTAATGATTATCAGGAGAACTGCTTCCATGTAGATGGTAGTTAGGGCGAGCAACGTAGCATAGGCGATCACAAGATGCACCAATGCTGAATCGGCGAATTTTATTATGTTAACTGCCTTATGCGATAGTGTTCATCAGTTTGGAGGTTAATTTCTTTTATTGATGATTACTGTTGCCTTTAGGGTAATTACCGTTCTGTGGTTAGAGAAGGCCGGTTTGAGAATGTTCAATGGGAGTCATATGGGATGTTGGGTTGGTGTGTTGTTTTTCAGTTGACATTTGCAATTCTATTCTAAGGATTAGTTGCTCGAGGGCGAGCAATGTTCAAGATTAGGGGAGTTTGATACGATGATTTTGAGTCGCATTTATAGACCTTTTTGATATGTATTTTGTGCTTTTATTAGTCATTTTTATTGTTAATATTGCATAATTCACCCATTTCGGTCTTTGCCATCATTTTATGTCAAATCCCCTTAGTTTTATCATTTTGAGCATTAATTATCACATTATCATAATTCATGTGGATTTATTTGATCTTGTCTTTGGATTTCAGGAAAAACAAGTATCTGCTTCCGTCGATACCATCGACGGAAGTCGATACCATCGACGAGGCCACAGGGTGCCAGCCGAAATAAGCAGCAAAGAGTCGATACCATCGACACCCAAGTCGATGGTATCGAGACCCCTTCAGGTTGCTGGCGAGGAAGTTGTCGATAGTATCGACCCCAAGTCGATACCATCGACGCATGGAGGCTACAGCGTCGCTAAATGACAAAACCGACGCTACTACATTGGGTCGATACCATCGACCCGCGTCGATGGTATCGACACCGTCAGATATGTGTTGGATTCAGATTGATTTCAATCGGATGGCTGGAGTTAATTGACGACCTAATTAGGGACTTATACCTAATGACGGCCGCCTGGACGAGATCATCATCTAATTTGCCATTGCACAAGTGCCGGGGAGGGAGAGAAAGGAGAAGGGAGGCCAGAAGTTCATACCTGTCGATTCGGACGCTGCCGAAGACAGATTTCACCACCGAGAGGCGGGAAAGCTCGTGTTATACGTAAAGGATCAACCGGTTCTCCTCCGTTAAGGGGTTTTCCCATTCAATTCACGTTTTTCATATGATTTCCCCTATTTCTACCATGTATTTGTGCGAGATGAACATGCGGGGCTAATCCCCTCCATCTTTAGGACCGGGAGTAGCCCGAGAATGCATTGTATGATAGTTTTATATTAATAATTCATATTTTCTCTCTTAAATCCGTGGTATAATTTCGTTTTCTCCATATATTGTTATGCTTGATCACCATAATAATAACCTAATGCCCTTAATCACTTCGACAGAAGGATTAACGGTTGAAAAGAGACGAAACCTACATTAATCGATAAATCCCTTGAAAAAGGAGGTGTAAAATTAATGGTGGAAACTAAGAGATCGTTCGTAATGCACTTAGTTTAGGGAATAGATTACTACGACGGTGGAATCAACCTAAACTAAGTAGTGAATTGCACCACGAAAGTGGGTAATTCTATTTTCAGGCCACTATCCGGATAGAGAGAGAAGATTGAGGAGTTATATGAAACCTAATACAATGATAACCCGCGGTGAAACCACAATCCTAAAGATACCCTTTTGAATTGATTAAATTAACCTTTAATCGATTGTTTGCTTTGTTTTATTTTTATTTTCTTTTAATTTTGACAACAAACCCTAATTTGTTATTCGACTTAGCTGATCGCAAATAGTTAGTAGAAGTCTCTGACAGTTCCGTGTATCCCTGTATTCGACTCGGGCCTCACAAAGGCCTATATTACTCGACGCGTATACTTGCGTTTTTAGCGCGTAGTAAAATACACGTCATGGCTGCATGTGGTAATCTGATTCATTGAATAGAGCATGCAGTGTGCACGAGTGGTTGGGGTGTGCCAGGGTACTTATAGGTGTTTTGGTGACCCTAATGGACTAAAGTCTTAGTTAAGCAAATTTTTGTGGTTGCATGCCAGTTGCCCAAGGTGAATTGACACCTTCTCTGAGAGTTGTAGTTAAACTCATTTATGGAATAAGGTCTCCCTTTTTGTTATCATTATACCAATAATCCTGATTATGCTACACCATATCGGTCTAACATTTTGATAGAGTTGTCATCTGATAAATGATTGATAAATATGCGTACATACACATTCCTTATGCTTCATGCTAGATGGTCAATAATTATGTTTTGGAATTTTGTTACTTTAGTTATCTGAGTAATGCATTAAAAATACAGTTTTATTAATAGTGTCTTATTGCGTATCTCTATTTTCCCATACTTACACATTTGTCTAACCCATACTCTCCCACTTGGGCTGTGACATATTCTTCCATGTTGCAGATTGTTATTTATAGGACATTTCCTCGTGGAAGACTCATCTTGAAAAGATCCTGAAGGGCGTCAAGAATTAAATGCAGATCAAGCTTAATTCTAAACTCATGTATCATTTTTTATTGATATAGGAGATAATGTAAAAATACCTTTTGTAAGGGTGTATTATTTTGAAATAAAATATTGCTTATCTCACTCTGTGCTTTGATTCTTGGTGCCATATTAACGGCTCAGATTCAACTACTTGATTTTAGAAGGAAGAAAATCAGGTGGTTGAGTCGGGGACGTTACAAAAACCTTGCATGACCAAGGAAGCGCTTCACCCCTTTTACTGAGTTTGGTGGAGGTATTTTGGAAATAACCTCAATCTTCACTGGATATACCTCCAGTCCCTTGCTAGACACCTTGTGTCCAAGCACTATGCCTTCACTAAATGTGTGTCCTCACATCTTTGTAGCACCTTGTCTAGATTATATAAGCACTCATCAAAAGATGCGTCATAGATGGAAAAGTCATCCATAAAAACCTCTAGACAACGCCCTACCATATCCGAAAACATAGCATGCATGCAGTGATGAAAAGTGGTTGGTGCGTTGCACAAACCGAATGGCATACGACGATATGCAAAAGTCCCATAAGGGCATGTGAAGGTAGACTTCTCTTAATCCTTAGGGTCTATGGAAATCTGGTTATAGCTGGAATAGCCATCTAAAAAGAAAAAGTGAGAGCGGCCAGCCAGCCGTTCTAAAATCTGATCAATGAATGGCAAGGGAAAATGATCTTTCAAAGTGGCGAAATTTAAACGACGGTAATCAATGAAAACACCCTACCCAATTACCATTCGGGTGGTGACAGGCTCGTTCGAAAGATTTTGAGTTACCGTGATTCCCCCCTTTTTAGGGACTACCTGTGTTGGGCTCACCCATGTAGAGTCTAAAATAGCATAGATGATGCCCACAGAGAGAAGCTTGATCACCTCCTTCTTGACGACCTCCATCATGATGGGGTTGAGGAGATGTTGCGGTTGAATCATATGTTTGGCTCCTTCAATGAGCCAGATCTTGTGTTGATAGAGAGTAGGGGCAATCCCCTTGATGTCAGAAACTGACCACCCGAATGCACCATGATGATTCTTCAACACAATCATCAACTGCTCTTCCTCGACGACACTCAAATATGCCAAAATGATCACCGGTAGCTTTGCATCAACCGCTAAGAATGTGTATTTCAAGTGAGGGGGCAGCGGCTTTAGCTGTAAATCTGGTGGGATGATCAAAGAAGATTGAAGCAGTGGTGGGAGCAGTCCTAGTTCTTCATAGTGCTTGACATAGTAGCAAGGAAGCACTCGAAGCATCTTCAAACATTCTTGCAATGAAGTTCTTCTCATCCAATCATCCATGATGTTGAACAAGCAAGCTTCAAGAGGTAATTGTGGGTACGAGTCAAGAATGGATACTGCTATAGCATCATCCTCAGTAGATGGTGGAACTTCCTCTTCTTCATCATTGGGATAACCCACGGCCTTAACAAGAGAAACCACCTTTGTTTGTTCCATGATGTCTATAACAAGTGTTCCTTTATCTACCTTTGTCATGACGTGAGCCATATCAAGAAATGGCTTCCCTAAACAAATGGAGATGTTGTGATCAAAGTGTCTAACTTTTCTACACTATCCTTGCTCATGTGATGATTGTGAGCCAGCTGGCATATTTATTTCAAATCTATTATCTACTATGCCTATGGTCAACCGACTTGTACCCATTTCCAAAATCATGTCAGCTGTAGCCTGGAAGGGTCTACCTAGAAGAAACTCATTTCCTTGCTCATCTTGCATTTCCATCACCACTAAATCTGCCAGAAATACAAATCTGTCTACTTTGACCAGAACATCCTCAAAAATCCCATAAGGCCTTACAATAGAATTATCTGCAAGATGTATTGTCATGTTACTCCTCCGGGATTCTTTAAGACCAAGTTTCTTGAAAGTGGAGAGAGGCATCAAATTGATGCTTTCTCCCGATTCACATAGTGCTTCACCGAATTTCACCTTTCCAATGTAGCATGAAATATTGAAACATCCCAGATCTTATCTCTTTGGTGGCAATTTTCCCAGAGTAAAGGTGATGACCTACTCCTTAAGCACTACCACCTCTGTTTCAGGAATCTTCCTCTCCTTGGTAATTATATCCTTCAAGAACTTACCATAGGATGGTATCTTCTCAATGGCCTCTAGCAAAGGAATGTTGACCAAAAGTTTCCTAAAGCTATCTAGGAACTTTTTAAATTGTGCATCCACCTTCTTTTCTTTCAGACTATTTGGATAAGGAACCGGGACGGTCTGTGCCCTCTGATGTGGTGGCACATAAGGCGTCCTCTTCTCAGTCTCTTTCTCTGCAATGGGCTCCTCTGTGGCCTTCTCTGCTTCATCCTCCACTATCTCTGTGACTACGACATCCTTTGCGGCCTCACCTGTGGCTTCTGGATGTGGTGTGCTTGGTTCATCAACCTTGGAGTTTAAAATTTTCTTTCCACTCCTCAACAAAATTGCTTTAGCTTGGTGGTTTCCTCCTGGAACATTAGTATTCCCTGGAAAACCTTGCTGTGCTGGCCTCTTCAAACTTGCAATTTCAGCTTCCATCTGTGCAATAGACGTCTCAAGCGTCCTCATCTGTGCCCCATGACTCTGCAAAGTTTGACCAAATTGGTTCATAAATTCTCCTTGAAATTTAATTTGTTTGCTGAAAGTGCTCATCAACTCTTGATTTTGCTTTATCACCTGGTTGAGAAACTCATTACTCTTATCTTCTGCATTGAGATGTGGCTTCTGATCTGGATCCTACAAAAAGTTATTTAGATCCTTCCAAAAGAAATTGTTGTCCTTTCTCCATGAATAATCATTATTCCTGTAGCCATGTTGTTGACACATGAAATTTTCCTGTGCCTCATCATCTGATCCTTCATCATCTTTTGCTAGAAGTCTCTTTGCTGTCAGGTCCATCTTCTCATTTAATTCTTTAATTGCCTTGGATTCCCCTATGATTTTGACCTGCTATGGTGCATCTCTTTCACCCCAGGATTGCTTCTTAGCCATGTTCTTTAAAATTTCTCTACACTTTGAGCCTTTATTGTTCAGAAAGAAACCTGTCCCTACTAAGTTCAAATTACTCATGTCGTGTTCATTAAGGGCAAAATAGAAGATCTTTGCTTGAGTTTCTAAATCCACTCCATGATGTGGGCATTTACACAACATGATGTTGAAACGTTCCCATGTCTCTGAGTATGTTTCACCTACCTGCTGTTTGAAATTATGAATCCTCCTCACAAGATTATTTGTCTTCTCGGGTGGGAAATATCATTCAAAGAAAACTTCAATCATCATGTCCCATGATTCCACATACTCATCATCTAGGTTGTAGAGCCACTCCCTTGCATTTCCTGCTAGAGAAGATGGAAAAACATTCAGATAAATGGCCTCCTGTGGAAATCTATCCACTTTCACCATATCATAGTGTTCCACAAAGGTGCTGATGTGGGCAACTGGGTCTTCATTCTTTAGCCCATGGAAAGCCTGCGACTTGACCAACTGGATCAGCCTTGGGTCAATCTTGTAACTAGGTATGTTGATAGCCTGTTTCTTGATTGGCCCCTTCTGCGCAGAGGAAGAAGAAGCTTTAATCTTTTCCCAAATGGTCTACTCCTCAGCCATTGTGAAAGTCTCAAGTTCTTCTTCAACGTCTTCGGGTGGTGTATTTATCTGCTCATCTTTAGATCCCAAAGGTGGAACCTCAGGTGTCGACTGTGCATAGTCCGTACTACGCGTCTTCACCATGCACTAGTACCTGAAATGTGAAAAATAGAGTAAGTAAAGTGCTAGATGAATAAAGAATCTGTAAGATAGATAATTAATATCAATAATTAAAATTGCAAATAAAAATAAAAAGTGGCCTAGAGTGGCCGCTTGCAGCACTCGTAGTGCCAAAATTTACCGTTTCCCCAAAAATAGCGCCAAAAACTTGACACGATTTTACCGTGCGTACAACGCAAGTGCACGTATCAATGTAATATAGGCCTTGTGAGGCCCAAGTCGAACTCAGGGAAATGTAAATTTTAGTAGACTACTACTAACTAGTGTGATCAGCTAGACCGATTGGAAAAGTGAGTTTGATTTTGAAAAAGAAAAATAAAACTAAAAGAAAGAAAAGTGAACAATGATTAAATGTTTAGTTTAATCAAATTAAATGGGAATCCTTAGGATTGCGGTTTCACCGTGAGGTCTAGCACGCAAATCTACACAATTAACATAATTTGTTTCCTTTCCCTGATTATGGCTCGTAGTCAGAATTGCTCGCTTCCGCGATACAATTCACTACCTAGTTCTAGGTCAGTTCCACGCCAGTAGTAACTTATACCCTAGATCTAGGTGCTTTAATTATTTCTATGAGTATCCACCATTAATCGTACATTACCTTATCTAAGGAATTTATTGATTAACATGTTAATCGTGCCTTTTCAACCACTAATTCTCTGTCGGAAGTAATTAACGATATTAGAAATCGACTATGGTGATCAAGCATAGTAAATTGCAATGGAAACATGACAACATATCAAGGGAAAGTGAGACAAATTATGATAATCAATATAACATTGTCAAACAACGATTCCCCAGGCTACTCCCAGTCCTAAGGATAGAGGGGATTAGCCCCACATGTTCATCTCAACAGTACACATGGAGAAGAAAGAGGAAGACATGGGGAAACAAGAAAAAATATGATGTAACCCCTGAAACGGAGAAGATCCGGGTGATCCTCGGTGCGAGACGCACATTCTACAGCTTTTCGGCGGAAGAATCGTCCGTCTACAGCTCTGGAAATGTCCGAGGTGTAGCTCTGGGCTCCATTCTTCACTCTCCTCTTCTGCACTACTTGTGCAATGAAATAGAATGTAATACCTATGTCGTGGTCATCTTTTCTTAGGTATATGCATGACTTACGGCCGCCAAAAGATCACAACCGTTCAATTGTGACAATTCTGGGTGGAACTCTAATCCTACGGCGTTGATACCATTGACTGGGTGTCGATGATATCGACACCTTAAGATGCACTTCTGATGCTAAAAGCAATGGAATCCTTCACTAGAACCTGGTGAACTCTCGATACTATTGACGGTGCCGTCGATAGTATCGATGGCTCGACTTGATTCCCACTGAGACGATCTCGAGACCATCGATGACTTTGGTTGATGGTATCGACTTGGATGCTCTCCCTCCGGTCTGGGCACTGACGCTATGTCGATGGTATCGACAGATTCGTCGATGGTATTGATGGGTCTAGATATACTAAGTACCTAAAATAGAGAGAAAAACACAAATCAAATCCAAGAATTTTGATAATTTATACAAAACAAGATAAAATAAACAAAATTTGATGCACATGATGATTATAGGCTTAAGGAATATGAATCATGCTATTATAGTCATAAAATGACACATAACCACAAAAAACAAGTATGAAACCAGCCTATAAATGCGACTAAAATTCACCGCATCATGCTTGTGTGGAACATGTCTCCTTGTGATGGGAATGGTGGGTTTCACCTCCTCTTCGTCTTCCTCCTACTGTTGTTCTTTCTTGGCAACATCTTCTTCTTCTTCCTGCTCTGAAGAGCTATCTATAGGATACTACATGTAGTGGAGTCCTTGCAAGTTGAAGACTACATCCGGGAGTACCCACTCCTTGTAATGGAAGCTTATTATACAACATGTGTACATTGTAACCTAACGTGGATTGAGTAGGCTTTCTCTCTTGAAGTGCTTCTGTTCTAGCTTAGGAGCATCCCTTAAACATCTAGTAGTAGATGGATCAAGATTAATGTGCAATGCTATTGGTGTGATCTGTTCTCCAAAGTGGATAGGAGGATTCCTCTGCACTAGTTGCTTCACTCCCATCATATGTTGGAGAAAGAAGGCACCAAAGTTCAAATTCCTTCCTAATTCCAACAACTTGTAGAGAAAGTAGAGGTTGACCCTCTGTGTCTTCCCGTATCCTTGACTTGATTTAACAAATAGGGTGTTGGTGAGGAGGCGATGAAGAATATGAGAAAAAGGGTGCTTGATGTAGGTGATGGAATTTGAGTGCTAGCTAATATGATAGCCTTTTGGCACCTCTGCTAACAACTCCCATGTTTCCTTGAAATTAAAGTTGTCAGGGATGAAACGTTCTTCACCATCCAACCAACCATATATGGTATTGAACTACCACATTGTCATATGATAGTTGAAGTTGTAAAGGAAAAAGTTGACATGGCCCTCCATCCATCCATCTCCATGCTCGGGAATGATGAAAATATCTAGCGAGGCAAGGAACTCATAGACGAGATTCGGGAAGGTCAGCCAGTCGCTGAAGAATGGATGGTCACCAACCAGCCCTTGGCATTCACAAACTTGATGCATATTGTCAGTGAATCCCAAGGAGGTGAAAAAGGGATGTTCACCATAACGTGTTACCACCATATCCCTCTTCCACATGTCTTCATAAATCTTCTTCACACTAGCATTTAGATGGGAGATGCGGCTTGGTTTTGGAATAAATGTAGGATTCCCCGCCGATGAAGAAGCATTCCTCTTGTATGCTGTGATGATGGTAGAAGAAGGAGATGGAGAGAAAAGATGCTCAGAGTAGACTCTGGATTCCTGAGGTTGGTTTACTACACTTTCTCAGAGGAGATGTGAATAAGGTGTGAATAGAATTTGAAAACAAACCCTCCTTATATAAGCCTCGGACAACCTGCTGCCCAAGCATCGGTAGTATTGATGGAAAGTTGGTAATATTGGCTTTTCCTCCATGATCCATGTGACTTGGTACCATCTGTTGTCATCGACACTCCTCGTGTGTTGAAGTTGTTTGATGCAGATCATCATGTATCAATAGTAACGACGATGAGTAGGTAGTATTAACTCATGCCATAGATCGGTATTACCGACCATCGAATGTGAACATTCTCAACCGTCGATGGCGGTCCTATAGTGTTGATACTACCAACTTGTTTCAATACTTCCAAGTTGTTCAAACTTGATGGTGCTTCTGAGCGGGAGGTCCGTGTTGTGAAATTGGAGCTTTCATTTTCATCGTTACTACCAACTTCTTCTCGATAGTACCGAGTCCTCATCAGTAGTCTCACATCCCTCTCTATTGAGAGTCGGTACTACCAAACCAATGGTCTCTAGCATTAAGTTGATTTGTCTTTTCACTCGGTCTCCCTGTGATGTCGTCGATGCTACCTACTGGGTCGTTGGTAGTACCAAGTTGTTCTGTCAAACTCGATCCTTTTCCCTATGACTCTGTCAGTAGTACCGACATTAGGGTCAGTAGTAATGAATGGTACTCAGCCTGCACACCACACAAAATTCATCCAGACACCTTATTTACATAAAAACTAGTACGACAAAAATTAAAACTACAAAAATGAAATTTCAAATGTAAATAATAAAAAATTATGGTTGGGTTTCCTCCCAACGATTGCCCTTGTTTTACGTCCTAGGCTCGACGATCAAGCACAAAAGATAATTGAAGCTCAATGAGCTTCAACTCCTCTTCTTTCATTACTACATCTTGCCCAAAGTAATATTTAATCCATTGGCCATTAACAAAAGAATGACTCAACCCCATTGCTTATCTCTGCCACCCTATGGGGAAAAGCTTTAACTACCTCAAACGGCCGACTCCATCTAGACTTCAATTTACCAAGATGTAATTTTAACCTAGAATTGAACAGAAGAACCTTTTGTGCTTGGGTGAATACTCTATGTAGGATATGATGATCATGGAACTTTTTGGTTCTCTCCTTTTAGATCCTTGATCTTTCATAGGAATAAATCCTAAGCTCATCTAACTCATTGACTTCCAAAATTCTCTTTTTCCCTATGTTGTCTAAATTGTAGTTTAATTTTTACAGGGCCCATTTATCTTTATGCTCTAACTCCATGAGTAAATGACAAGCTCTCCTATTAACCAACCTAAAAGGAGCAGTTCCTTTAGTGTCTTATAGGATGTCCTATATTCCCAAAGAGCATCATTGAGCAACATGCTCCAATTAGTCCTATTAGTTGAGACTGTCATTTCTAAAATATTCTTGATCTCTCTATTAGACACCTCAACTTGAACTTGGGTTTGGGGGTGATGTGGAGTACCTACCCTATGTCTCATTCCATATTTTCTCAGAAATGCCCCAATTGTTTTATTTGTGAAATGTGATCCACCATCTCTTAATGATCAATCGGGGCACCCCAAACCTGGAAAAGATGTGTTCCTTCACAAATCTGCATACCACCTGAGCATCATTGGTGTGGGTTCAAATTGCTTCCATCGACTTAGACACATAGTCAAAAGCAAGTAATATGTATAAATTACAATTTGAAGACACAAAAGGGCCCATGAAGTCAATTCCCCATAAATCGAACACTTAAACCTCTTGAAAAACATTTAAGGGCATTTCATGTCTTTTTGAAATATTGCCAACATGTTGACATGAGTCACAACCAAGAAAAAAGTTATATGCATCTTTACACATCATAGGCCAATAGAAACCACATTCCAAAACCTTTATCTCCATCCTAGAACTGGAATGGTGACCCCAATAGGTAAGGAATGACAGTGTGCCAAAATACTCTCAAACTCACAATAGGGCACACATTTCCTCAAAATGCCATCCCTACATTGCTTGAGAAAAATGGAATCATCCCAAATGTAAGAGTGGAAGAATTTCTTCTTCTCCTGATATCCCCAATCCTCTGGAAGCTCTCCACATGCCAAGTAGTTCTCAAGATTTGCAAACCATGGATCTTTACTTTTCATAACAAAGAGCTTCTCATTTGGGAATTCTTCCACTATAGGTATATCTATGTCCTTTTCATCTACCCTTTCAAGCCTAGACAAGTGATCTGCCACTACATTCTCAATACCTGCTTTGTCTTTGATTTTAATATCAAATCAACAAAATCCATCTTATCAGCCTATGCTTTGCATCCTTCTTCTGTAGAAAAAATTTGATTGTCGCATGAACTGTCCATACAATAACCTTAGCCCCTATCAAATACTGGCAAAAATTCTCAAAAGTGAAAAAAACCAGCCAAAAAATTATTTTTTGTTGTTGTGTAATTCAAGTGGGCACCATTAAGAGTTTTATACGCATAATAAATGACAATAGGAACCTTATCCCAACGTTGTCCTAGAACAACCCCTACTATGTAATATGATGTGTCACGCATCAACTCAAATGGTTGGCTCCAATCTGGAGCCTGGACAATAGGTCAAGAGACCAGTTTCTCCTTCAACACCTCAAACTCCTTCAAACATTGCTCATCGAAATTAAAATCAGTGTCCTTTTCTAACAACTCGGAGAGTGGTTTGGTGATTTTTGAAAAATCTTTTAGAAATCATCAATAAAATCCAACATGTCCTAAACAGCTCCTCACTCCCTTCTTCTATGATGGTGGAGGTAGTTTGGAGATGAGTTCTATATTTACTGGATCGATCTCAATTCCATTACTAGGTACCTTGTATCCCAAAACAATCCCCTCTCTCACCATCATGTGACATTTTCCCCAATTCAAAACTAGGTTAGTGTCCTAGCATCTTTGCAACAACTTATCAAAATTGTCAAGGCAATCATCAAGCGATGCACCATATACTAAAAAATCATCCATGAATACCTCTAGACACTGCTCCACCATATCAAAAAAGATGACAAGAATGCATCGTTGAAAGGTAGCCGGTGCATTGCAAAGACCGAATAGCATCTAACAATATGCAAACACACCATAAGGGCAAGTGAAGGTTGACTTCTCTTGATCTTGTGGCTCAATAGAATTCTAATTGTATATGGGATAACCATAAAGAAAATGGGAGCAGATGAAAAGCCGCTCAAGATTTTGATTTATAAAAGGGAGCGAAAAATGGTTCTTCCAAGTGGCAGTGTTTAAATGTCGACAATCAATACAAACTCGCCACCCAGTCACTAACCTAGTAGAAATGAACTCATCATTGGTATTCATTGTGATTGTTATACACGATTTTTAGGAACCACCTGGGTGGGACTAACCTAGTTAGAGTAAGAGATAACATATATTATACCTACAGATAAAAGTTGCACTACCTCTTTCTTTTCTACCACAACCATGATGGGGTTGAGTTGCTCTAAGGTTGCACGATTGGCTTGGCTCATTCTTCCAATATGATCTTGTGCTAATTGAAACTAGGGGAGATTCCCTTTATGTATGCCACAGACAATCCAAACGTTGCACGGTGGTTTTTCAAAACCACAAGGAGTTTCTCCTCTTCTTGAATGCTCAAAGAAGCCAAGATGATGACCATAAGCTTTTCTTCTTCTGCCAAGAAATTATAATTCAAATGTGGTGGCAATAGCTTCAACTCTAAATCTAGAAGGCTATGGAGAGATGGGATTAATGGTGGAGGAGGTGGCCCTAGATCCTCAAAGTGTCTGGTGTAGTAATACGGTAGTTCCTTGAGAAATAAGACAAACTCCTTCAAGGAACAAGATTCAATGCAGTCATCCATCAGATTTATTAGACACGCCTCCCAAGGCAACTATGGGTAAGCCTAAGAATGGGTGGAAGAAGTTGCCTCATGAATTTTCACTGGCCAATAATCCTCCACTTCATCATCTGGATATTGAACTGCCTTAGTCAATGAATTCTCCTTCATTTTCTCCATGATGTCCAATGCCAGTGTTCCTTTGTGAACTTGTGTCATGATAGGAACCATATAAAAATGGCCTCCCAAGGAATAAAGACATCTATCCCTGGACCTACTGCAACATGTGACACTATGGATTCTTCTCCGTTGTTTGTGCAAAATCGGGCTTCTTGATTTCAAATCTATTTTCTTTGATCCCCAATGTCTGTCTTTGTCTTCCCATCTCCAATATCATATCTGATGTGGCTTTGAATGGACTCCCGAGTAGTAATTCATTTTCGTGATCATCCTGCATCTCCATTACCACAAAGTCTATTGGAAATACAAAATTGTCAACCTTGACGAGAACATCCTAGCAGATGCCATGTGGCCGGACCACTGAGTTACCCACTAGCTATATGGTCGTGTTGCTCCTTCTAGATTCCTTAAGACCCAACTTCTTGAAGGTATTTATGGGAATCAAATTGATGTTTGCCCCTGAATCACATAGAGCTTCTCAAAACCTTGTTTTCCCGATGTAACATGATATGTTGAAGCAACCCAGAACTTGCCTTTTTGGTGGCAAAGTTCCTAAGATAAATGCACTGACCTGAACCTTTAGTACCACTATATAGTTGTCATATGTTCTCCTCTTTTTGTTGATTACATCCTTCAAAAATTTTCTATAGGAAAGAATATGTTTAATTGCATCAATAAAGGGAATGTTGACATGGAGCTTCCTAAAATTGTCTAAAAATTTCTAAAATTGTCGGTCCACTTTGTTTGCCTTCAAACGGTTTGGGAAGGGCACTGGTGTCACCTGCTTGCCCTGGTGAGTTGGGACATATGCCTCCTTCTTTGTCTCCTCTGGTTCAACCATTTCCTCTTCAATAGTCTTGTCCTCTGCTGTAGTATCTGGCTCAACTATATGAACAATCATTGATAGCCTAGTGTCTTCAACTTTTTCCTATGGCTCTGGAACTGTCCTCTTCTCATTCAACAACTTTGTCCCATTGAGTAGCAATACGACCTTCACCTGTTGGTTGTTAGTTGGTACATTTGTGATTCCTAGAAATCCTTGTTGTCCCGACTTCTTCAAGGATGCAACCTCTGCAACAATATGAGAAATCTGAGTTTCAATGCTGCAAATCTGTGCTCCTTGATTCTACAGTTCCCTCTGGGTTTGGTTAATGAGTACTTCATTCTGGATGTCCAGCTTACCAAGCATTTTCTCGATGCGATCAATCTTTCTAGGGCCCCTTTCATGATGTTGGGTATTTTCTTGATGTTGTGCTTGTGATGGGTCCTGTTGAAAATTATTTGGGTCCTTCCATGAGAACTTGGGATCTTTCCTCCAAGAATAGTCATTACCCTATAGTTTTGTTTTTGTACAAACATGCACTTCTCATCCTATCCTCCAGAAGATCTTCCATCCTTCTGACATAACTTCCTGGAGATGAGGTCAAGCTTCTCATTCTGTGCACTAATGAAGCTTAATTCTCCAACACTATTAAGGGTTGTTGGATGCTCTCTTTCTTCTCCCTGGACTAATTCTTGTCCATGTTCTTTAGAATCTAATGGCACCTAGATGGCTTATTGTTATGAAAAATTCCTGAGGCGACATTATCAAGTGTAGTTCTTTCTCCCTTGTGTAGCCCGTAAAAAAGTCTTTGCATGGCCATATAGAGTTATTTCATGATGTGGGACCTTCCTAAGCATATTTTGGAACCTCTCCCATGCTTCAGAGTAGGATTCTCCTTCCTCTTATTTGAAGTTGTATATTTTCCTGACTAACTTTTTTGTCTTATGAGGTGGGAAGTAATGCTCAAAGAGTATGACTATCATCCCCTCCCTTATTTCTATTGACTAAGGTGGTAAGTTAAGAAGCCAAGACTTTACATTGTCCACTAGAGATGAAGGAAGAAACTTAAAATATACGAACGTGGCTGGAACCCTATCAATTTTAACCATATCACATCATTTGGAAAAATTATTGATGTGTGCCATCAGATCCTCCATGTTGTGACCATGAAATTGTTGTGACTTTACTAATCCCACCAGGCCTAGATCAATCTTGTATCTGCCTACATTTATTGTGTATCTCTTAATTGGGCCCAACTACGTTGTTGCAGATGAAGCCTTGATCTTCTTCCAAATTGTCTTCTCTTCTTCTGGTTCATCCATCTCAACAAGCTTTGCTATTCAGGTGACAGTGTCTCAAGTTGATGAGTCTGAATCAATCGAGGTACAAACTCACTATATACCTGTACTCTACGTAGGAAATCCTCTTGGAAGACACTTTGTGGCAATGATGCTCCATAATCGGTGCTTCTTGTTTGCACCATACATTAGTACCTGAAATAAGTAAAACCAAAGTCAGAACGAGTACTAGTGTTTGAGTAAATTATATTTGAAATTTAGCTTTTAAAAGAATAAAAAGAAAACAAAAAGTGTGGCCTAGAGTGGCCGATCACAATGTTCGTAGTGCTTGACTTGACTTTTCCCCGACAACGATGCCAAAAACATGATAGGTGAAATTGCACGATGAACGCAAGTGTAGATATCAGTGTAATAAGGCCTTAAGAGGTTCAACTGTCAAACTCAGGGAAACTTGGTTTGTAAACTACCACTAACCGTAATGTGATCATATAAACCAAAGAAAACTTGAGGGTTTATTTAACCAAAATGTAGAAAGTGAATCTAAGATTACTTGTTGTTTAATCTCAACCAGAGTGAATTCCTTAGGATTACAATTTCACCTCAGTTAACATTGTAACTAACAATCATAACAGTAATACATATCTCTCCTAACCCTGGACTAAGAGCTTGTAGCAAGAATTACTCACTCTTAGGGTGTAATTCACTACCTCATCTAATACCAATCCCACTCTCGTATCGATTGCGTTATTAGTTAGGTGCTTAATTGAAAACTCTGGGTGATCTCTTCACATTCATAAGCCACCTTTATTGAAGGGCGATATAAAACATGTATTTCTATGACTTTTCCAACTGTTAATTTCCTTTTTCAAAGTAATTAAAGGTCTAGTTAACTACCTATGGTGATCAATCATGAATAGTTCATGGCAATCTCAAAGAAATAAGTCATGAAATTGAGAGAAATTGCTATATTACTGCATAAAAGTCAATTACAATGCATAGTCAGACTACTCCCAGGTCCCATGGAATAAGGGTTTTAGCCCCGCATGGTTTCCATAGTCAAAACATAAAAGATAAGAAGAAACACTTGGAGAACATTAGTAAAACTAAAGACCAAATGGTCCCCTCTCGCACATGTGCCAATTTTCTACCTTCCGGCTGCAAATCCATCCACAAGAGGTGCCCAAATCATCTAGAGCGTGGTCTTCTTCTCCATTTTCTCCTTTACTTTCTCTCGACTGCTGACTAAGGGAATAGAATGAGATTGATAGGGTTTTCCAAAATCCCTCTAAGTCATATAAGTGACTTAGACCATAGTTAATAGCCAACAGTTGGATTAGACTTGATTTTTAGATTTGTGTGATCCTGCCATGTCGGTACTACCGACACCTTTGATAGTTGCAGTCGCTGGGGTAGTTGTCGTTAGTACTGAGCTGAGTATTGGTAGTACCGAGTTTCCTCGATTAATTATGAATCCATCACTATAATGTTTTCAGTAGTATCAACTTCTTGGTCGGTACTACTAAGTCTTCTCGATTTTTCTCTGTTCCAAACTGAGCAAGTGTCAGTACCATCGACTCCAAAGTTGGTAGTACCGAGCTGTGAAGATTCTTGTAAATTGCATGAAATACACAAAAACTAAACATCATATCTCAAAATTGATGTAATCATTCAAAATCATTAAATTTACATTTATTTGATGCAATTGAGTATCACATGCTAATAACAATAAATCATGTACAAATCAGTATGAAAATGAACAAATAGTGCACAAAATCAATAATAAATAGCCTATTAAAACGACATTTATCTGGTGCATCACAACTTCGCTAGGGATAGTCAGACGATCTGAATTGGGTTTTCTTTTATGTCATTTCATGTTTTTCTGATCAATTAAAGTTTCTATGCTACCATCCACTTTTTAAGTTCTTTCTGTTTTACTAAAATACAATGTTTTTTTTAAATGACATTGAATCTTAGCAATCCAATGATTAAATTTCAATTTTAAAAATTAATTTTGCAGCGGAATAGTCTGATCTACCATAGAAAAAAGTTTCTTATTGCTTTTTTGTTTTCCCATTAGTGAAGCTAGTAGAATCCTTTGTTCCGCCAACAATTTTTTTTTCATTTCTTTTGTTTTCCTATTTCTTCAAATTTTTTGCTATACCACAACTACCACATTTTCTAGCAATCACTTTTTAGGTTTAGAATCAGCTTTCTTTCCAAGATTTGTCTCTGCTTTCCATTTAGGGTTATCCCCCACTTACTTCCCATTTCTCTTTTCCTTTTTCCCTTTTTAGTTTTATTAAAAAAAAGAGAAAAAAGTGGGAACGGTCTTCATGAAGAGAAATCTATTCTCTTTCTTAATTATTGAATGGTAACTTCCTTGTGTACCTATCATTTTTGTTTCATGCTTTATTATTGTGGGCTTGCTTTAGAGGATATTAAGATCTTAGACTTGCACAATGCACACCTACAAATGTATGCGTCATGGAATGGATGCCAACACTAACGTTGGATCCTTGAAAGTAGTGTGGGGGTGTTAGTAAAGGTACCAATGGAATATTAAGCTAGACATCTAAAGGCCTTGAGGGAACACTCCTATCCTAGCACTCATGACTAATTACGACTGCCGCAGTCATAGAGTATATTGAGAGAAATACCCATATCCAAAGAACTCCCTTAACTCCATGCCTAGCACCGTCACAACATAGATAAAACAAGGACCGACACCTCTTGTGTAGATCATACTTGAGTGAGGATGTAAAATCACATCTAAACTCATGGGCTAAAGGGGGACTTTATCTTATAAATATTCATCTTTTGGTTCTTTTTTTATAATTTTTAAGATTGTTGCATGCTTTTCTAATTCTAAGATTGTTGAAAGCTTTATTCTTTAAGATTGTAGTCATCACACATGAATCATGTTTAAAACGATCTTATAATTTTTTTCTTCAAATCAACAATATCATAATCTTATGATCTCAAATCCCAACAATCACAAAATAACAATCTCCAATGATCTAAAAGGACCCTAAATGATTTCCAATGATCTCAATCATCAACAATCTTTGATCCATGATATTTCAAACTAAAATATCTTTCAATGGTCTCTAACAATATCAAATGATCTAGCATCCAACAATCTCCATTTAGCAGTCTTGATAAAACAATAGTTCCATAAAAATGATTTTTCGAAACAAAAAAATCTACAATCTTTAAAATAAAAAAAACATCTTAACAAAATATTTTCAAAAAATATATTTTTAAATAATATATTTTCCAAAAAAGACTTTTTTAAAAAAATCATTTCCAAAAGGAACAATCTTTTCTAAAGAATAGAGGACACATCATTTCCAAAAATAACAATCTTTTAAAAAAGAACAATTACTTTTTCAATAACAACAACCTTTCAAAGAACAACGTCTTAAAAAAGAACATTCTTAAATATTTTCAAGGAAAATCCACAAATTTGAAAAGTCATTTCAAAATTAAACAAAGTTGAATATTTCTTTCAAGGCTCAAAAAAGTTGAAAAATTCTTTCAAAGCTAAATAAAGTTGAACCTTCTTTTGAAACGGTTGGAAAATGTTCTCAAAAATTATAAAATAAAGGAAAGTCTTTTCAAACTTGGAAAACCTTTTCAGTCTTCGGACTAGATCCATATTGAAAGGATTCCCTATTATGGTCTCTTCTCATGATCCACTACACATACCTGAAACCTTTGACATCTACCAAAAGGCTACCAAAATGCTATTCAAATCCTTTGGATGATCTTCAATCTTCATATATGATCATGCATGAGCCGAAACCCATCCTTTTGGGAATTTTCCCTAGAATACCTTGACCTTGTGAGGTATAAGTTTGAAAACCTCCAGTCTTGCATCAAATGGATGCCTGATTTTTCCTACAAGATATGTGCTCTCAAGATCAAATCACATCTAGATTTGCATATTTTGATTCAGCCCTGAGGGACTCATTCACATGTTTAATAAACAACATACCTCCTTGATGGCCTCCAACTCAACTTGATCCTTCCAAGACAAAGTTTTACACTTATGCCCAAAGGCTACTGAATCCTCCATCTTGGATACCTTACCTATACCCATTTTCATAAGATCCTGGACCATGACCTAAAATCATGTCATTACCCTAGCTTCACTTCCTTATCTATACAGTCCTGGAGTAGACCTAAAAGTGGACCATCACCCTACTTATGCCCATGTTCATACAGTCTTCAATCATGACCCAAAATTGGAGCAACACACCCCTTCTTTTTTGTGTATTTTATCATAAGATCTGCCATGCGTGTGATGTCGTGATGCCAGACGAATGAGATAAATCAAACCAAAGCATGAGATCAACAACTGAACAACCACATTACTAGAAAACAATAATTTAAAACTAATCTCATGTAACCATCACTGTGTAAAACATATTAATCAAGGTTACAACTAGTAACTTATACCATACCAGATATTCACATCTATACAATGTCCATCTACCACACACATGTCACAAAAGATCTATTCACATATACATGCAACATATATACAACCACGTCATATTACCAAAACCTCATAATGTCGTACGAATCATCTATAAAACATATCCCTCCTAGACATGAGAGTACATGGATGATACTAGGACTCTACTACACAACACTAGTAGCCATCCAACCTTCAATGACTATTGATCACTGAGTTGCTCTTCCTTAACAACATAATTTCTTCCACATTGCTGACAACCACCTAAATACAAGTGGAAATCCACAGGTGAGTCCCATGTCCTAGCGAGACATATAACTCTCAGCCAATGATTATTTCTGTCATAGATATATAACTATTAAATAGGATGAAAAGATTCAGCTAAATCAATAATTGAAACTGATTGCACATGTTAAGAAGATTGAACACTGTAACTGATAAGCATAGAAACATGATATGAAAGAATATGCAGAACATGTATAACAATTGATTTCTCTTACAACATTTTATAACAAATAAGAAGTAATAAAAACAAGGCAAGGGTAAACATCGAATGTGAAGTGCATTCAACCCTACACAGTTATACTACACTATTGTATTACATCTTTTATTAATGCCCTAAGGATTAGAGTTGTACCACCCAATTCAACTGACCACTACTAAGTTGAAATAAATGCCATACAAGATCTAGGAAGATCCGAAATCCAAGAACTTCTCCCGAATTGGTCAGTATGAGTGAACACCACAATGATATATCAGTCAAACTGTCACCAATGACATATAGTCAAGCTAAAAACTTCTAGCCCACCTTGGTACAGGTCACAACACTAGACAGTAGGGTATAAACCCTGCCACTGAGGTACAACCACAATTATTGTCATTGCTATCCTCACATGGCACATATATCACACCAAGACACATCTACAACCATTCTCAAACAACTTGGGATCTAGATGAAAAGGATGTACTCTCCAATCACCCCATGTACTCAACAATATGTGCTCTAAGTTTCCCTTAGAAATACTCATATCACCATCCAACAAGTTATGATGCTGGGATGGATCTATGGCCAGGGCAACTACATGATTAGGGTTTCACATGATTAGTTAAAGCCAATTGGGTGTCTTTTAATTTCATCAATCAAGTTACATACAAACCCTAAAAAGATTCTACAAAGATAAGGTTATATTGCAACTTTAGAAGATATAAATGTATGAAATATAAGGTTTATCACATCACCACATGGTATTGTTCCAATTTCATACACAAGGCCATCAAAATTATCACATTATCTTGGGATATCAATCCCTTAGCACATCACCAGAGGATATAACCACAATTAAGGTACAAATTTATTGCCAAGGTCAAAAGACCATTCAGATTGTTTCTTACAAGAACATCATTATATCTGCATGCCTCATCAAGGCTCATAGTCATCACACACGTTTCTCATAAGTGATACCACAATAAATCAATAACTATGATGCTTATTCAACAACAAATTAAAGTTATAACATGAGGAGAGAGAATATACTTTATCACCATGCTAATTACTCAAGAAACTAGGCAACATCATTATGTACTTACAATTAGTGTTTGGTGTGTCAACACTGTAACTGGTTTTGTGTTTCAAATCAGCAGTAAAAGCTTAGACGTTAACTATCATCATCTCCAACAAAATTGGAAGTACACAAGTAAAACACCATCATTATAAGGTCAACAAAGTTCCATGATCAAAGAGTCTCGAAATCCAGATTGACCACATAAGACTTATCACATCATTGACCACATATGATTAGTTCATATCATTCTTGGAGACTAAAGAGACTAGGTGTACCATCACCCTCAACGATCGCTGAAAACATGGGCAAGGTTGGCTACTGAAGAGATTCAGAGTTCAATCCTTCATCAATCGCTGAAGATTGTCATCTCAGTGACCACATAGGATCAAACCAAATGACCGAAGAACACCATGTAAAACCTCATTGACTGAAGGGAGTTCAACATCAAACATAAAGACCAAACTATGGAGAGCACCTTGGTGACCAAAACATATATAAAATCTTGATGACCTCATGAAGAGAGAGAGAGAGAGATCACCCACTACATGATCCTATAGATTATACATCGCCATGAAATTGAAATCATCAAGGAGAAAAACCTCAATAAAGAAAGCAACTCCAAAACTCAAAATAAACCATCATGGTGAGAAAAAATCATATTATGAAGAAAGGGAGAAAACCAACATTCCTACCATCATGTATGTACCCAAAACCTTCATCATCAAGAAAGAAAACAAAACCATGATTATGAAGAAGAAAATAAAAGTCTAGAATATGCATTCAAGAATCAAAACTCCATAATCAAACAAGGTAAACACGCACTAGATCAGGGTTTACTAAAAGGGGAAGTTATTTACTCTAGATCACCACATAAACATAAACCCTAGCTCAAGATATCATCATCATACTACTTGGAACCACATTTTAGAGAAAGGTTATTTACACACAAGATTAAGTGCAAAAATAATTGCGGATAAAGTTATATAACTCACCTTGGATGTGAAGAAACAACTCCAACAACATGGAAGCTCCAAAGAAGAGAGAAAACCCTAGCTTGATCACCACTTCAGCCTATCTAGCATGCCAAAGAAGAACAAAACCATAAGTTAAAGGAAAACAAGGAAGAGGGAAAAACCCTAGGCTAAAAAGACAAGAAAGTGAGGATATCTTCAACTCAAATCAAGCACTATCTTGGAGAACCATGAGTTCAACAAGAAGAGAGAAGTCCCTCAAGCTCAACTCAAGCACCAGTATGGAGACTCATGGATTTGGCCAAGAAAAGAAAGGAAAAAGGTAGGGTAGCAAAAAAATAAAGATCAAGAAGGGTAGAACACTTACTAAGATCAAGGAACACCAAACAATAACCAAATAAAGGGTTTCACCAAACCCTATATCAACATGCAATGGGGTTCAACCACCTTCTCCAAGCTCAAGCACCATCTTCACCACCAGGAACGCAAGGGGGATGAGCTCCCATGAAAAGAGAGAAATAAGAGGGTGCAAAAGGGATCACTTGCATTTAAAGAGAGGCATATATATATATATATATATATATATATATATATATATCCAATTGTTAGAGAGAGAGAAAGGGGGTTCAGTGTCATACAAACATGTGGCACTTGTCCAACATATATTACCCATACAAGCACAAAACTCATGCTTGCATCAAGGGTGATAAAAACAAGAAAACTCAGCAACCAACCTGGTCTAGGAAAGCTCATCATTGAAAAGAAAACTTGGCCCAAAAGCTCAATCGGTCAGAGGGAATCAAAAGGCAACCAATTGCATAGAATGCACCTTAGGGTTTGTTGGGTCTTCAAATTCCAAGACCACTAGGTGCACTCCAAAATCATCGACTAGAGAAACCAAGATTGAAGAAACAACATGATGATCACTGAAAACCAAGGGAAACCATTGATCAACACTCAAGGTCAACAACAAACTATGGCATCCAAGCAAATCCTAGAACATCAATACATAATGCCACCTCATTAAACCAAGGTGCAACAAAGCATCTTAAAGCACCACTCACTTCAAAATGATGGAAAAACATGTGAAGCACAACAAGCATATGACAAATTGCAAGATAAACCCTAAACATGGGTAAATCAGAACTAGGTCCAAAATAAGAACATATAGGCATATATAACTCACACAACATCCAACTAGGAACAAACTAAAAACATAAGCATGTCACATGTTATTGAAGTGCATCACATGATTAGATAAAGGTTTTAAGAATCTAATTATTCTCAGCAAGAAAGATCAACCAGAAAGCTAGGTTAAGGGTCTTACAACCCTAAACCCTTAAGAAGGATTTCACCCCTAAAATTCTAAGCAAACAAAGATGAATACTTCATATGTACCTCATCCTCTAACTCCCACATGGTTTACTCCACATCACAGTGATGCCAAAAAACCTTAATAAGAACTATATCATTCTTATTCAACTTCTTCACCCTTCTATCCAAGATCAACACATGACCCTCAACATACAACATGTCCTCTTCCAACTCAAATTCCACTGGCTAGAACACTTGCTTTGTATGTGGATGGCATTTCATCAAAATGAAAACATGGAAGACAGGGTGTAAATTATACAACTCTAGTGGTAGCTCCAACTTGTAAGCAACCTTCCCAAGCCGTGCCACAACAAGGTAAGTTCCCATAAATTTGGGAGACAACTTACCCTTCTTACCAAACCTCATCACACTCTTCCAAGGAGAGACCTTGAGGTACACACAATCTCCTACTTGGAAACTCCAAGGGCCTATAATGATTATCAACATAAGACTCCTATTTATCTGAGGATGCTTTTAGCTGCTACTATTTCACTTTGATCTTCTCTTTCATTTAGTATACAAGCTCAGAACCCAAAACTTGATACTCACTTGTCTTATACCAACAGAGTAGTGAGTGAAAATGTCTCCCATACAAAGCCTCATAAGGTGTCGTGTCAATACTCCTATGATAACTGTTGTTGTAGGCAAATACTATCAAATTCAGGTGCACATACGAAATGCTCAAAAGCTGAAACACACAAGCTCTCAACAAAACTTCTAGCATCTGAATCGTGCTCTCAGACTGACCATCTATTGGCGGGTGTAAAGCTATACTGAACTTTAACTATGTACCCGTGGATGCATGCAGATGCTCCCTGAAATGGCTAGTAAACTGGGGATCTCTATTTGATACTATTGTCATTGGGATATTGTGAAAATACACTATCTCATCCATATATATCTGTGACAACTTATCTACTATATACATTATCTTGACTGGCAAGAAGTGATCTGACTTGGTCAACCTATAAACTATAACCCAAATGGAATCATGATCTTTGGTTGTCCTAGGAATACCAACCACAAAGTCCATAGTGATATAATCCCATTTCTACTGCGGTATTGGCAACAGTTGCAACATCCATATAGGTATTTGATGCTCAGCCTTAACATGTTGACATATTGGAAATCTTGCCACAAACTCAGCCACATCATGGTTCAAGCTAGGCCACCAATACAAATCCTTCATGTTATGGTATGTCTTGGTACTTTTTGGATGCATCACATACATCGAGTAATGAGCCTCCTTAAGAACCATCACTCTCGTACTATCAACATCTAGAACCAATGTCCTATCATGGAAACAAACTATCCCATCCTATGTCTCATGGAAGCTCTCATGCTTCCGATCGAATCTATTGTATCATAGTATCACTCAACTACACATCTTTGATATGTTGTATTAACGTAGGCTTCAGTTGCAACTGCGCTAACAAGCCTACCAACAAGGAGACTTCCAACTGGACATTCATATGACGCAACAACACCAACATGTCTTACTTATAGAATAATAAAGAACATAATTGTTCCTTATCAGTAGATGACGATGATGAATATTTCCTACTCAACACATCGGCTACCATGTTTGCCTTCCCTGGGTGGTAGTCTATAATGCAATCATAATATTTGATCAACTCCATCCATCTCCTTTTCCGCCTGTTCAGTTCCTACTTCGAGAAGATATACTAAAGGTTCTTGTGGTTGGTTAAGATATGATACTTCTCTCTATAAAGGTATGTCTCCAAATCATTAAAGCATGGACCACAACTGAAATCTCCAATTCATTTGTTGGGTAGCTCTCCTCATCTTTCTTAAGTTGTCTTCAAGAAAAATATAACACATTCTTGTCCTGCATCAATGCACATCCCAAGCCATTCTTCAACGCATTACAAAAGACGATATAGCCTTTTCCTTGCTCTGACAGAACTAACACTGATGCATTGGTCAACTTCTCCTTAAAAAGCTAAAAAGAACACAGACACTTGTCATCCCAGACAAACGATACACCTTTCCTTGTAAACTTGGTTAGGGGTAACACCACAATGCTAAAGTTCTTGATAAACCTCATGTAGTATCCCACCAAGCCTAGGAAACTGTGAACCTTCATCAGTGTCTTAGGCTGCTCTGATTCAAGTGTAGACTCAACCTTCCTTGGGTCCACAGAAATGCCTCTAGAAGATATCACATGCCCAAGAAAAGACACCTCCTTCAACATGAACTCACACTTCCTTAACTTGGTGTACAACTTGTGCTACCTCAACAATGTCAAAGCATGTCGGTAGATGTTGCTCATGATGTTGGCTATCTCTAGATTATATCAGGATGTCATCAATGAACACAACCATGATCTGGTCAAGATACGACATGAACACCCTGTTCATCAGATCCATGAATGCTAATGGAACATTGGTCAACCTAAACAGCATAACCACAAACTCATAGTGGCCATATCTAGTCCTAAAAGTTGACTTGGGTATGTCATCCACCTTGATACACAACTTATAGTTGTTGGCTAAATGGACATCTATAAATCCCTTTGTTTTGATTATGACAAACATTTCATTCTTATTGATCTAACGAGCTACTTGAGTGTGCAGGATTAAGGTGGATGACAAAGCAACTAGGGAAATCCATATGCTTACATGTTTATGTTTTCATGAAATGTAATCGCCTTGTAAAAACTTGTACAAATATATAATGTACAAGTACTTAGATTTCATGTAAATCAAGCGTTAGATTCTCCCTAGCTAAACACCACATTTAGATAAGTCATTCCCTTCAAATAGGATCACATTTGCACACTCATACATATGATTAGTGCCTAAATTGAAACATTGAAACAGGATCAACTCGGTCGACCAACTCCTCGACCGAGACACTCTCGATCGACAATCTTCTCGACCGAGAAAGATCCAAAGTAGCCGTTAGACACAACTGACAAGGTAGTTGGCAGTTGGAGATAGACGTTGCAAATCACTTGATCCAGAGAGTCTGTCGGTCGAAAAAACTTCGACCGAGTAGGTATCTCGGTTGACCATTCCTCGACCAAGATGAACTCTGACAGCAACTGCAGAGTAAATTAATTAGCCATTTCTAAAGCAACAAACTTGTACCTAACGGCTAGTTAAGCACTTAGAAACCCCTAGAAGTTGTCTAGAACGTCATTAAGCATCCTTAGACCATTCCTATAAATAGAACAAGCCATAGGACACTCAAACTCACTTGTTACACTTGAGAAATCCTTGAGCATACTTTGAGCAATCTGTTTGTGAGCAATTTGAGCATTGTAACAATTGGCTACTTTCATCCTTAGCTCAAAATTCGTGTCCTATAGGCTAGTATCTCCTACCCACTGCAATCACAAGTCCATACACTTAGTTAGGAGATCTATACGCTTGATCTAGGCAAATCAAGCCTTGGGCTACAAAGGATAAGTTGTAATTTCCTTTTTCCTTTCTTGTTCTCTATTACTGTTTGTACTCTCCTTGCTACTCCTAGGTTGGAGGCTACGGATTGGAGAGGGTGGAGATCTTCTTGGTGAAGAAGGCGACCTTGAGCTACTTCAGAAGGCTGGTGCAACGGGAGGTTACTTCTAGAGTGGAAGGCTACTTCAAGGGGGAGCTTGGAGTTACTTCAAGAAGGCTACCTCAAGTTGGTGCACCTACTTCAAGTGAAGGCTGTTCAAGGGGTGTAAAGGAAAGTATTGTATTTTGTATAAATCCTTGAGAAGGTAATAAAATAAATACTTTCAAAATACCGGTTGGGTAAGCAACCGGGTAGTGGACTGACAACTTTAGTATTTGCTAAAGTTGGAACCACTCTAAACACCTGTCTCCTTCTTCCAATTTCAATTGTGGTTGTTTGAGTTCAATAAATTGTTAAAATTATTTTAAAACTCTATTCACCCCCCCTGTAGTGTTTTTCAATTGGTATCAGAGCAGGCTTCAAGGAACCCTAACCAGGTCTTGAAGAATGGAGGGTAATGGTGATTACAATCACAACAAAAGGTGCTGCTTGGACAAAACTACAACATGTTGCAATTGGTGCTTAGGAACAAGCCACACAACAACTAGATGCCCATGGAGATCAAAGAAGGAAGATGAGCACAAAGATTGTCTTATTGCTACAACTAGTGAAGAAGAAGAAGAGGTAAGTCTTTTTGATTTATCTAAAGAAGAACTAGTTGCTAGTCTTGAAGAAACACATATTAAATATGTTGAGTGAAAGAAGAAATTAAAGAAATCTATTAAAGCAAATGATGAATTACATGCTAAGCTTCTTGCTATGACTTCTGAAAATGAATATCTTAAAAAGATCATTGAAGATCATGATAGTAAGATAAAATCTATAGAGGCAAATTGCAATCTACTTTCTTTAGAGAAGATCAATTTGCAAACTCAAGTGAACGATCTTCAAAAACAACCCATATTGTGCACTCATATAGATTATGACACTATTGTCAAAGAACGAAACTCTTTGTCATCTAATCTAGACCAAGCAAAACTAGATATCAAGAAGAGAATGGATGAGATTGCCAAGTTACAACAAAAAGATAGTAGTTTAAATAACAATGGCATTCTTGATCAAATCTTAGATAATTCCTATCATCAAATTGGGAGAAGAGGACTAGGTTACAAGCCTAAAGGGAAATCCTATCAAAAACCTAGTTGGAGAAAGTCACAAACCCATCAATCTATATATGTACCTAAAGGAACATCTTCACCCAAGGACAACACAGAACACAACCATAGAAAAAGATATGAGGTTGACTCGATATGTTGTCATTATTGTTTGTGCCTTGGTCACTATTCTTTTTCATGCCCTTACAAGAGAAAAGATGTCGAGTTAGTTTGGGTTCCAAAACCTCCAAACTAAATGAACAGAATCAAGTTGAGATATGACCAAGGACCTTAGTTGCATATTTCTATGTCTATCTCAATGGGATAACAAATAAATTTAATTATCTAAATATTTAAGTTGCATAATTATGCTTCATTTGGAAGAAATTAATAGTTCCAGAAATGTTATCGGTCGAAAGACTGTCGACCGAGAGACCATCGGTTGAGAAATTGTCGACCGAGCATGTCACTGATCTCCAGTCTGCTACAAAATTGCTGAATTCTTTTAAATTTGATGAAATTGCTATCTATTTGTGATTGATAACTGGATATATTTTGAAAATCATCCCTGCAAATTTAAATGAGATTAATATTAGTTTATTCCCTAAATGATTTAAGTTTAAACTAAAATTATGCTTAGTTCAATGAAAAGAAAATTTCTATTTTCACATGATTTTTCCTAAAGTATTTTCTGGTCTATCCATATACAAATCATGTGATGGAATTATCATTATATGCTGTTATCATTACATCATGGATATGCTTTCACTATTTTGTACGCATAGATAATGATAATTGTATGCATGATGATATATTCGGCAAGCAAAATGATTTGTTAATTATATGCTATTGCTTGCAACACTTAAGACAAAATCTCTAAATTAGTATCTTTGAAGACTTGAGATATTAATTGTGCCTTCATTTAAGAATCATATTAAGTAGTATGCTTCAACTTATTACTTAATAAAATTTTATGCAGATATTATACTCGATATATTCAATTTGAAAATCTGCAAATTTGCCTCTTGGTTAAAATGAAATTTGACCAAGGGGCGCTATGGTCGTAGTCAAAATCGACCTAAAATAAGTTTGACACAATAACTAATTGAATATCATTTTATTGTGATTAAAAGCACAATTAATTTATGATCACAAAATTGTTCCAAAATTGTCAATAATAAAACAACATATTACTCCCTTAGAAAATATATATATGCTCTACAAATTTAGTCTATCATTTTCATTAAAAATCAGCTTAAAAATTCATACCCAGTAAGTTTGTCGGTCGACGAATTCTTCGACCGAAAACCTCTCGGTCAGCCCACCTCTCTCGACCGACAGAATCTAGAAAGACTTAACATCGGACACACTTCCGGTCGACAATTGTTCGACCGAGATAGTGTCGGTCGACAATTGCTCGACCGAGAATGATCCGTTGGGATATGACCGTTGCAATTCGACCGTTACCGTTGACGGCCGACCGTTGCAAGTCGACCGTTGGATGGCCGAGTGGCGCGTCTAGAATATGACCGTTGCGGACGCTCGATCGACAAATTGTCGACCGACCCGGTCACTAGATTGCTATAAAAGGGATAAAAAACGGGTCACTTCTTCACACTTTCATATTCTTGCTTCCATAGGTTCTCTTTAGTGCATTCTTGTGCAAACCTTTAGCATCCTCATCCCCAAGACTTCCTTGCTTCTTCTCCACCATCAAGCACCGCAATGGCCTCATCATCTGCTCGTGGGAAGAAGAAGGTCGCCGGCAGGAAAGGAAGGGAAGCTACTCCACCATTGACGATCATCAACGACATTGCCTTCGTCGACGGAGATGCTGGTGATCGCTATCTACGGCTCTCCTCCAAAGCTCCTCTTCCACGACGACCAGTTGAAGTTATGGACTTCCTCAACATCGTCGACTTGGAGGACCTTTTTGAAGTGCAAAAGTTGAAAGAATTCATCAACCCTTCTTTCCCTTCCTATTCCACCAAGGTAGTGAATGAATTCTATGCTAACCTCATCTCCCACTCTGAAAGAGAAACCATCTTCTTCTATACTATGGTCAATGGGCATAGCTTTCGATTTACTGAAGGAGATATTCTTGACATGCTAAATACTGACCTAGATGAATATCAAGACACCCTTGACCTTACCACTGGAAACCCACTTAATCAATTTTCCCAAGGAGACCATACCGTTAGTCTTAGTGACATCAAAAGAGCCATTTTTCAATCAAATACTACTTGTCACGAAGATAGGGGCACAAACTATGCTATCAATCTCAAACCTGCAGCTAGGATTGTAAACCTTATTGTTTCAACAAACATACATCCTAGAGCAAATAAGTCTGAAGTTCCTATTTTTTGCATGTGTCTAATCTATGCCATTATCCAACGTATTCCCACAAATTTTATCCGCATCATTCTTAAAAACATGCTTGAGTTTTCTGGCAATCCTCCATATGCTGATCTTGTATGTCAAATTACTCAACATTTTCTTAAAACACAAATTGAGGATATGGGATATACATGGGAGCGTAGACCACAAAAAATAAGTAAGAATACTGTAGAAAAAATGGGAATTGATTTCGGTCATAAAAGGGCTAGGATGGAAGGAGAGACATCTAGTCAAGACATACCACCACCTCCTCCTCCCACTAACCCATCCTATGATCCCATTCAAAACACCATTACCTACGTTGCGGGCTCCCAATATCATCTTAGTAAACAACTAGATTATAACCATCATGCCATGACTTATCTAAACCAAAGAATGCAAACCCTTTCTCCAAACCAACCAGATGAATATCCTTATTCTTTAAATCCTGGCATGCTCAATCCATATAATCCATCTTACAACTACTATCAACCTCCACCTCCACCATCTACAGATCTCACGCATACTCAGTTTTCATCAATGCAACTACAAGATATTGCTGCTCATTTTCGATTTGATCATGTTCCAACCTTCTTGGAGGCGTATGCCTTAACCAAGACTGGTGCTCTGGAGTGGCAAACTTTAGTCCAGTATTATGGAGCTGAGTCCTTTCTTGGGAAAGACCCTGATGTTGATATAATTCTTAAGTCTTTCCAGTGAGATTTGGAGTTGTATTAGTTGTAATAGAATCTTTGCATGATTGTAATAAAAGGGTTATCTCTACATGATTTGGCTATCTTTCCATATTTGTAATGAAATTGGTTATAATGGATATCTTCTTGGAATCATTTGAATTTGGATTATAAGATTATTGTAGAGCATACAAAATAAGGGGAGTAATAAAAATAAATCAAAACGGACGCAATCTTTGCAAACACCTAAAATTTAAAGTTATGTCTAAATTGACATCTATTGCAAAACATTTATACCTTGGGATATCTATCTAAGGGGGAGCATAGTATAAAATTAAGGGGGAGAAGTAATATCAAATATTCAACTTGGATATCTTTTTGAAATGACAAAGGGGGAGAAAAGAATATAAAATCAAAAATATAAATGAGTTTCATAACATCTTGGCCATCATTTACTTGCAAAAATAAAAATGGCTACAAAAGGAAATCTTCAGGTATGAAACTCATATGTTTTATATTTCCTTTATTTATATTTTGGAAATGTTTGTCATCTTCAAAAAGGGGGAGATTGTTGGCTAAATGGACATCTATAAATCTCTTTGTTTTGATTATGACAAACATTTCATTCTTATTGATCTAACGAGCTACTTGAGTGTGCAGGATTAAGGTGGATGACAAAGCAACTAGGGAAATCCATATGCTTACATGTTTATGTTTTCATGAAATGTAATCGCCTTGTAAAAACTTGTACAAATATATAATGTACAAGTACTTAGATTTCATGTAAATCAAGCGTTAGATTCTCCCTAGCTAAACACCACATTTAGATAAGTCATTCCCTTCAAATAGGATCACATTTGCATACTCATACATATGATTAGTGCCTAAATTGAAACATTGAAACAGGATCAATCTCGGTCGACCAACTCCTCGACCGAGACACTCTCGGTTGACAATCTTCTCGACCGAGAAAGATCCAAAGTAGCCGTTAGACACAACTGACAAGGTAGTTGGCAGTTGGAGATACGTTGCAAATCACTTGATCCAGAGAGTCTGTCGGTCGACAAAACTTCGACCGAGTAGGTATCTCGGTCGACCATTCCTCGATCGAGATGAACTCTGACAGCAATTGCAGAGTAAATTAATTAGCCATTGCTAAAGCAACAAACTTGTACCTAACGGCTAGTTAAGCACTTAGAAACCCCTAGAAGTTGTCTAGAATGTCCTCAAGCATCCTTAGACCATTCCTATAAATAGGACAAGCCATAGGACACTCAAACTCACTTGTTACACTTGAGAAATCCTTCACTACTACAGAAACAACATTCAGTGTCGCTTTTCTGGGCGTCGGTTATTTAGGAAAACCGACGCCTATAACATTCAACGTCGGTCATCTAGGTCATCCGACGTCTATAGCCAAGACACGGGTACCGCTTGTATTAAGCGTCGGTTTTTTTGGTAAAAAACCGACGCCTAAAACTGCCGCGAAATCCAATTTTTGAGCAAAAAAAATATGTCACATACGGCATCGGTTATTTACCTAAAACCCGACGCCTATATAAGATGAAAATTTGCGCGAAAATTTACAGCTTAGGTGTCGGTTATCCTTAGATAACCGACGCCGATAGTGGTTCCCGCCAATTTATTTAGGGCAAATTTTATCTAATTGGACGTCGGTTTTGTAATAGGAACCGACGCTGAAGACCTTAGGCGTCGGCTTTGTTAGATACCCGACGCCCTTTACGAACTTATTAGACGCATGATCGATCGACTTTAGGTCCCCTTTTCTGTTTCATTGTCTTCATCGCCCGCGCTTGCTACTGCTCACCGACGCCGCTGCCTGCCACCCTCCGCTACCGTCGCCCGACCCTCCGCTGCTGCTGTTGCTTGTGCGCCGCCGCCGCTTCCTGCTCCTTCTGCTGCCGGTGTCGCCACCGCCTGCCTGCTCCTTCTCCGCCGCCTTCCTGCCCGCCGCCGCCTGCCTGACTTGTGCAGGTGGTCCTGGAGCTCGCCGGTGTCACCGCCGCCCACTGCCTCTCCTCCGCCGCATCTCCGCCTGACGACCCCCGCGTCTCCGCCGCTGCTGCCACTGCCCTACGCCGCTGCCGCCTCCACTGCCTACATCGCCGCCTCCACTGCTCAACGTCGCCGCCTCCACTGCTCTTCTTCCTTAACGGAGCTCGCTACCGACAGAGCTACTCCTCTTCTTCCTCCACGAGCTCGCTACTTACAGGTACGATTTTACTCTGTTATAGGATCCTTCAATGTGTGTTCTTTATAAGGTCAGATTGGTTTATGAGTTGTTGGTCAATCATTTGGTTATGAGTTTTTATACCTAGTTACACAGCTCATTTTTTCTTCAATCATATTCATCATGTTGTTGTTTTTTATTGCAATTTGGTTCATTTTGTCATTTATATTTGCTTGTAATTTTTCAAAGGAGAACAGTTTGTACAATAAATCCTAGTAGATTTGGATTTGGTTCTGATTCTAATTCTAATTTTTGCTTTGACCTTGCCCTGAAAGTTGTTCATGTTCTTCTGATAAGTTGTATTGTGGGTGAACCTAGATGACCGACCTCAAAGATAGACCTTCAACTCAAATTTGTTCATGTTCTTCAACTCAAATTTCACAATGTTAATCCTGGGACAAATGACCAACTTCCTTGTTCATTGGCTCATATGGTAGCCAAGGACTGCAAAGATGGACCTTCATCATCCTAAGATGGATGGTTATGATGGACCAGTTTTCTAATTTGTGCATATATTTTTCATACATTTGTGCTTGCATATATGAACAAATCTTTTGCTTGCATATATTTGTCATATCTATTATTGTGTTTGTTGGCCTAGAAACCCGTCCAAGATTTACTCATTAGGAGTAAATCTTGGATAGTCCCCGGTTTGGGACTGTTCTTGAACACCTAATCTCACTTAGGATGTAAGTGTATAATGTGTATTGGGTTTTTGAGAAACTTTCAGTAGCATTTCCCTGTTTGTTCTCTAAGTACATATGTACTTAGAGAACAGCGGGGAAATGCTGCCGAAATTTTCTTGAAAACCAATTACGCATTATACACTTACTAGTGAGATTAGGTGTTCAAGGATGGGATAGGTGGTACACATTTATTATATATAAGAATGACATCAAATGTGTTTGTTGGCCTAGAAACCCGTCCAAGATTGACTCATTAGGAGTAAATCTTGGATAGTCCCCGGTTTGGGACTGTTCTTGAACACCTAATCTCACTTAGGATGTAAGTGTATAATGTGTATTGGGTTTTCGAGAAAATTTTGGTAGCATTTCCCCGTTTGTTCTCTAAGTACATATGTACTTAGAGAACAGCGGGGAAATGCTGCCGAAATTTTCTCGAAAACCCAATACACATTATACACTTACTAGTGAGATTAGGTGTTCAAGGATGGGATAGGTGGTACACATTTATTATATATAAGAATGACATCACATGTGTTTGTTGGCCTAGAATGTGAACAATCATTGTTTTTTATATTACTTGTACATTGGTATAAATTAGAATGAACAATCACTAAATTATATACTGTTTGTATGGAATCCGGCTTCATTGTAGATATCTATTATTGTTGGCCTAGAAACCCATCCAAGATTGACTCATTAGGAGTAAATCTTGGATAGTCCCCGGTTTGGGACTGTTCTTGAACACCTAATCTCACTTAGGATGTAAGTGTATAATGTGTATTGGGTTTTCGAGAAAATTTTGGTAGCATTTCCCCGTTTGTTCTCTAAGTACATATGTACTTAGAGAACAGCGGGGAAATGCTGCCGAAATTTTCTCGAAAACCCAATACACATTATACACTTACTAGTGAGATTAGGTGTTCAAGGATGGGATAGGTGGTACACATTTATTATATACTAGGGAAATGTTGCCTAATCTTTTCCTAATATATACTTGTTTCCTAATATATACTTGTTTTCTCTGATCATAGAATGGATAGATCATGGATGTCCATTCGTAATCGTTGCACCCCAGAGTTTATATCTGGTCTTGATCAGTTTATTATATTTGCCGAGGAACATAGGAAAAAACCTACAGATAGGTTCTACTGTCCATGTAGGCATTGCGGTAACAACTTGAAAGTCAACACTGGTGAGGAAATCAAAAGTCATGTCATGTGCAACGGGATTGTACAAGGCTATACAGAATGGCACTGGCATGGAGAGATTTCAAAATCGAAACCAGTAGATGTCGATAGCAGTGCTTGGGTGGAAGAAGAAACTGCCTCTGATGACGTAAATGTGAACGAACCAGTTCCAGCAGACATCGTTGATGCGATGCTGGATAGTTGTAGGGTAGAGCACACCGATCCACCTCCTATCTTTACAAACATTGTGCATGATGCTGAGATACCGTTATACACAGGTTGTGCTAAGTTTACGAAGCTTAGCGCTGTCTTGAGATTGTATAAGTTGAAAGCTAACAATAGATGGAGCGACAAAAGCTTCACTTCATTGTTGACTTTGTTGAAAGAAATGCTTCCTGAAGGAAACGAGCTTCCAATCTCAACATACCAGGTAAAGAAAATGTTGTGCCCAATGGGAATGGAGGCCAAGAAGATACACGCATGCCCGAATGATTGTGTATTATTTCAAAAGGACTATGTAGATTTGAAAGATTGTCCAAAATGTGGTGCGTCACGGTATAAATTGACGACTTCGGGGGAGTCCAAAACTTGTTCTCCTGCCAAGGTGTTGTGGTATCTACCTATAATATCACGGTTTCAACGCTTGTTTGCAAATCCGAAAGATGCGAAGAATTTGAGGTGGCATGCAGATGTTAAGAAAAATAATGATGGGATCCTACGACATGCGTCTGATTCCCCACAGTGGAAGAAGATTGATCTATTGTACCCTAAATTTGGTGAAGAAGATAGGAATCTAAGACTTGGGCTTTGTACAGATGGGATGAATCCGTACGGGACATTGAGCAGCCAACATAGCACTTGGCCAGTCATGCTTGTTATATACAATCTTCCTCCCTGGATGTGTATGAAAAATAAGTACGTTATGTTGTCATTGTTGATATCGGGTCCTAAACAACCCGGAAATGATATCGATGTTTATCTTGAACCTTTGATTGATGACTTAAAGAAACTTTGGGCTGAAGGTGTGATGACCTATGATGCTTCAGCAAGAGAGACATTTCGTTTGCACGCTATGTTGTTTTGCACTATTAATGACTTTCCAGCATATGGGAATTTGTCTGGATATAGTGTCAAAGGAGCTAAAGCGTGTCCTATATGTGAAGAAAACACTGATTCAATAAGACTAAAACATGGCGGCAAGACTGTATATCTTGGTCATCGAAGGTTTCTTTCAAAATTCCATCCGTATCGTAGGAAGCGCAAAGCATTCAATGGATGGAATGATGAACGAAGTGCACCTAAACCTATACCAGGGGATGTTGTTTATGAAAGAGTAAAAGACATTGTCAATGAATTTGGTAAGAAATCACAATGTAGTATGGCCACACGGAGTGACAATTCTTCATTCAAGAAGAAGTCAATATTTTGGGATCTTCCTTATTGGAGTTCTTTGACAGTCAGGCATTGTATCGATGTAATGCACGTTGAGAAAAATGTATGTGATAGCATCATTGGTACTCTATTAAATATACCAGGTAAGACTAAAGATGGGATAAAATCCAGACTGGACCTACGTGAAATGGGAATAAGGTCAGAATTAACAGAATTACGTGAAATGGGTAATAAAAGAACATACTTACCTCCCGCTTGTTACACGTTGTCTAGAAAGGAGAAGAAAACTTTTTGTGAATGCTTGGTAAATGTTAAGGTGCCACATGGTTACTCATCCAACATCCGTAGATTGGTATCAATGAAAGATCTGAAATTGATAGGTCTTAAATCTCATGATTGTCACACTCTAATGCAACAAATATTGCCCGTGGCAATTCGATCTATATTGCCGAAGCATGTAAGGTTTGCAATTACCAGACTTTGTTTCTTTTTCAACAGTCTATGCAGCAAAGTTATTGACCCTGATACTCTCGATAATTTGCAAAGAGAAGTGGTTGTTACCCTATGTCAGCTTGAGATGTATTTCCCTCCTTCGTTCTTTGATATCATGGTACATCTTGTTGTCCACTTGACTAGGGAAGTGAAAATGTTGGGACCAGTTTTCTTGCATTGGATGTATCCCTTTGAACGATACATGAGCGTTTTTAAAGGTGATGTTCGAAACCGTTATCGGCCTGAAGGGAGTATTATTGAAGGTTATGTGGCGAGAGAGGTTATGGATTTTTGCAATGACTTTCTCAGTGGTAATGACACTCCTGATAATGACAAGAATATTGAGGAGGGCAAAGGAATTTTGGGATCACGGGTGAAAGTAATCAGCCGTGAGCAGTTGGAACAAGCTCACTTGTATATTTTACACAATATGGATGAAGTGAGTGTTTATATCGAGGAACATACCAATTTCATAAAGAGACAACATCCTCGAGCAAGTTCAATGTGGCTTGCTAGAGAGCATAATAAGACTTTTACTAAGTGGTTTGAAGATAAAGTCTTACATCAACTATCTCAAACACCACATGATATTACAGAAACTATCAAATGCCTCGCCTTTAAACCAAAACCGAATGTTATGTCTTATGAAGGGTTTGACATTAATGGATTCACATATTACACAAAGCGCCAAGATGATAAGAGTGTCGTCCAAAATAGTGGGGTCACTCTTCAAGCGTCGACTATGTACTTTGCAAGTGCAAAGGATAAGAGTCCACGTGAAGCTAAAATGTCATATTACGGTGTCATTGAGGACATTTGGGAGTTTGACTACATAGATTTCAAAATTCCGCTCTTTAAATGTAATTGGGTTGATAACACCAAAGGAGTTATAGTGGATGAATTGGGTTTCACTTTGGTGAACTTTGAAAAGATTGGCGAGAAGGGTGAACCATTCATATTGGCATCACAGGCGAAACAAATATTCTATATCGATGATCCTGCAAATGATAAATGGTTGGTTGTTCTTCATGGTAAAAGACAGTTCATTGAAGATCCTATAGATGAAGAAGAGTACTATGATAAGTATGATGACTCCAGTCCATTCTCAGTTGGGTTGCCAACTCCACAAAATATTGAAGCTAATGATGACTTATATGTGCGCGGAGATCACAATGAAGGATTGTTAATTGATAAAAGATCACAATTTTAGAGACATGTATGTTTATACAAATGCTAAATGTTTGCCTTTTTCTAGTTAATACAAATGCTAAATGTTTGCCTTTTTCTAGTTAATACAAATGCTAAATGTTTGCCTTTTTCTAGTTAATAGAAATGCTAAATGTTTGCCTTTTTAATGACATTTTCAGATGGCTGACCATGATGAGCATGATGTCCATGATGAGCATGAAGTTCATGATGAGCATGCTGTCCATGACGACCATGGCGAGGATACTAATGTAAGTTCTAAAAACATATCCTGTATTTCTATAAAATTCATTATCTTCTAGTTATGTCATATATCCTATATTTCTATATTGGGCTAAGTTAGTGTGTTTTATTTTTGTCAAATTTTAGGTTGATGCACCTGTACCCACTGAAGCACTGGAGCAACTTGATGCGCAACACCAGACACTTAACAAGAAAAGGGGGATCACTCTGTTGAAGAAGTTATTAGCGCTAAGTGGTAGTGGATCTAAATTGGTGGTGGAGTTTGATAATGGAGGAAATCCAATTGGAGTGAACCGCAATAATTTTGTGAACTATCTTGGGTGTACCACTCGGAGCCATTGTGGTGTTAAGTATGACAATTGGCATAAAGTTCCTCAAGGGAAAAAAGACTTGATATGGAAGGATTTATGCGTGAGTTATTATTATTTGCAATTCTATTTTGTAGATTACAAATTCTATTATTTGCAATTCTATTTTGGATACTAGTTAATAACATTTCTATTTTACAGAATCTGTTTGCATTGGATGAGAAGTTGCATCGTAAAAATGTGATGCAACGCGCTGGAAAGATGCTTAGGAATTATAGGACAAATCTGAACAGAGAATACATAAAAGAGGGTGATAAGAAGAAGAAGTCAGCCCTTGAACAATGGAACTTCTTGGACAAAGAAGATTGGGACAATTTTGTTGCTTCAAGAAAATCTGAAGAATTCAAGGTATTAGGTGTCACTCCTAATTTAATTAATATACATTGTATTCACCTGTTTCAAGATTAGCATTTAGTGCTACTAACCAAATCATTAATGTGCATACTAACTAGGCCCTCAGTGACGCACAAAAAGCAAGGCGTGCACTGAATGTGCATGACCACACTATGGGTCCAAAAGGCTATGCAAGCGTTCGCCAAAGACTACAGGCGGAGTCTGCGGCTACTCAGGAGTCTGCTCCTACTCAGGAGTCTGCCACACCCATGCCTCGCCATGATATCTGGATAGCTGGCAGGCAAAACAAGAAGGGTGAAATAAAGAAGCCTGTAACTGCTGAGGCGGCTGCAAAAATGGTAAAATACAACTCTTAGAGAAATCGTTTGAATATTGATTATTTGTGGTGTTAACTTACCAATTTCTGTTTATGGTGATTAGCGGGAGCTGCACGAGCAGAGGAAACAAGGCACGTTCATCCCTCAGGGCACAAGGGATGAATTGACAGTTGCTCTGGGTAACCCAGAGCATCCTGGACGTGTTAGAGGTGCCGGCGCTGGTGTTGGCATCAAAGCATTCTTTGGGCCATCCCAGCGCAAACCCAGAGTGGGACTTTCTCAAGAAGAGGTAACCTATTCTTTTTTTAGAATGTTACTGCAAAAGGAAATTCATTAATAAACCGCTAATGTTTCTTTTATCCATGTATAGGAGAATAAGAGAGTTGAGGATTTAGTTGCTAAGAAGATCAACGATGTAGTTGCTGAGAAGGTCAAGGAAGAATTGCTGCGGTGGCAGGCATCTCAGGCTTCCAATACGCCTATGGCGACCCACTCTTCTCCTGATGCACAGACTGCGAGTAATCCTGGAGACCCATCGCCTAGCACGTCTGCTGTAAGTATTGTTTATGACATTGTAGTTAGTCTTTTCAAGTTGTTATGTTTTCAAGATGATATGTATATATGTATAATATTCTTTACGTAAATTTGTAGGCATTGAAGCCATGCCGCTTAAGAATGCAAGACTACGTTGTTGCAGAGGCGCAGGCTTACCCGTCCCTTCCTGGGGCAATGTTTCACGGGACTCCAATGCCACAGGGCTACGTTCGTGTGAGCCCGATATGTGTGTTACCTGATTGGAGAGAAGCTACATTGCCATATCCCCACCCGGATATTGATAGACTTGCTGATGCAGAAGGCGGGGTGATATTGTGGCCCAAAGCAGATGTCGTCTACACGACTGAAATTGTAAGATAAATTTACATTGATTTAGACTGTTAATGTGTATATATGATGTCAACTGATCTGAAATTATATGTACAGGTTAAAAAGAAGACACCAGGAGCACCTAGGCCTCCACTTCCACTTCCCGCATTACCCGATTGGGTTCCAACTGACCTAACATACCCGTTAGGTCCTGCTTGTAGGGGAATGGCATGTTGGCTACGGGCACATAATGTACATTGCCCTATAATTATTTCTTTAGATGCAGATTATGCAGGTCAATCATACGATAGCTCTTTATTTATACAAGATATTATTGAGCTGTTTATGTATGATTGGCTGAATACATCAATGATAGAGACATGGATAAGGTGAGATCTTGTTTATACATCCATATACCTTGTGTAAGATCCGGTGATCTGGTTTCTTATATATTAATGCATACGCCTATATGTTTTGCAGCTACCTAGTCGAAGATCATTGCAAACAATTTGCATTTGATCATGTGGGATTTTTGATTCCATCATTGATTAGTTTGGTAGCTAAAGACCCTGATAATGTTCAACAATACTGTATAGATGCTTTTACAATTTTTGGTCAGCAAAAGAAGACGATAATAATAGCTCCATTCAATGTCAAGTAAGTTTACTTTATTTATAATTTGGACTTAAGAAAATTCCATTTTTATTTTGCATTTTGAGTTATTAATTGTTAACTTCTTACTTCTAGCGGTAGACATTGGGAGTTACTAGTTATTGTCCCCGGGACATTCACTGTTTATTATCTAGATCCTGCGGGGAGTACATTGAACACTAAAATTGGACACGTAATGAGAATGCCATTATTCTGGTGAGAAATATTTCATTTTTATATCCGTTAACATCTTTTATTACATTACTATTTACTTATGCAATTTATTGTGTTATATTAACATGTAGGGGTTTAGATGCATTCAAAAAGGCTGGAGGAACGGTCCCAAGGAAAAAGAACCAGCCAATAAATTGGCAGAACGTACAAGTAAGTTCCCGACTCAAATATATATATTATTGATGTGAATTGTGCTTAGTTGTATTATTTTGTATGTTTCAATTTATAGTGTGCTACACAAGACAATGGATGGGCATGCGCATACTATGTGATGCGATTTATGCAGATGATTATCAAATATGCCGCATTGGACATCGATACCATACATGAGGTATTATATATAGTCTCATTAGTTAGTATGCAATATATCAATCTTATATTATTTTTATATTATTACTTATATATATACATCATTCTCTTTGCAGGTGTTTAAAACTGACAACACTACAGGTAAACGTTTAAAAAATATACATGCTCCATATACGATGGAAGCATTAAATGAAGTAAGAGAAGAATGGGCAAAAGCCATACAAGCAGTGGCAACTGTAAGATATAATTGGGATGTTGATAGCGATAATGAATGATACTATGTAAATGAATATTTCTGAATGTTAATACATGTATTTGAATGTTTCTATATGTGTGTGAATGTGAGAATTGAATTGATGTCTGAATGTATGTACTTGTGTAGAATTTTGCTTGTGACTTTTGCAGGTTTGCGGCCTGTTTGTAGGCTGATATCAATGGATGTCGTAAACCTGCAGTTCAGAAAACTGAACTGCAGGTTCTCATCCTGCTGACCAGCCACAGCAGGCCTGCAAACTGATATGAAAAAAAAAAATATAAATAGGCGTCGGTTATTTATAGAAAACCGTCGGGAAAGACCTACAGCGTCGGTTTTTTCAATAAACCGACGCCTGATGTGGCCAAAGCAGTCCTGGAAATGGCGTCGGATATTCATATCAAACCGACGCCTATTTAACTATAGGCGTCGGTCTTTTGGTTTATAACCGACGCCAAAAGTGTTCGCGCCACAAAAAATGGCGTCATCTAGGGCACTTTATGCGTCGGTTATCTACTAAAAGACCGACGCTATATTCCATAGAGGCGTCGGTTATTTACTAAACAACCGACGTAGAAAGTGCCCTAGATGATGCCGTTTTCTGTGGCGCGAACCCTTTTGGCGTCGGTTATCTACTAAACGACCGACGCCTATAGGTTAAATAGGCGTCGGTTAAAAAACCGACGCCGAAGTGTTCCACCTTTAGCGGCGCCCACATAGGCGTCGGTCGGAAACCGACGCCAAATGGGGTTAAACGACCGACGCCAAAGGCCGTTTCTGTAGTAGTGCTTGAGCATACATTGAGCAATCTGTTTGTGAGCAATTTGAGCATTGTAACAATTGGCTACTTTCATCCTTAGCTCAAAATTCGTGTCCTATAGGCTAGTATCTCCTACCCACTGCAATCACAAGTCCATACACTTGGTTAGGAGATCTATACGCTTGATATAGGAAAATCAAGCCTTGGGCTACAAAGGATAAGTTGTAATTTCCTTTTTCCTTTCTTGTTCTCTATTACTGTTTGTACTCTCCTTGCTACTCCTAGGTTGGAGGCTGCGGATTGGAGAGGGTGGAGATCTTCTTGATGAAGAAGGCGACCTTGAGCTATTTCAGAAGGCTGGTGCAACGGGAGGTTACTTCTAGAGAGGAAGGCTACTTCAAGGGGGAGCTTGGAGTTACTTCAAGAAGGCTACCTCAAGTTGGTGCACCTACTTCAAGTGAAGGCTGTTCAAGGGGTGTAAAGGAAAGTATTGTATTTTTTATAAATCCTTGAGAAGGTAATAAAATAAATACTTTCAAAATCCCGGTTGGGTAAGCAACCGGGTAGTGGACTGACAACTTTAGTATTTGGTAAAGTTGGAACCACTCTAAACACCTGTCTCCTTCTTCCAATTTCTATTGTAGTTGTTTGAGTTCAATAAATTGTTAAAATTATTTTAAAACTCTATTCACCCCCCCTCTAGTGTTTTTCAATAGTAGCCTAATTTCATATCCATCTTCGATAATACTACACCACCTCTCAACTAATCATTCAAATCATCAATCCTTGGCAAAAAGTACTAGTTCTTGATCGTCACCTTGTTCAACTGCCGATAATCTATGTACAACCTCATAGATCCATCCTTCTTCTTAACAAACAACACGAGAGCACCCCAAGGGGAAGTGCTCATCTTGATAAATCCCTTCTCTAGTAGCTCTAGCAATTGCTTCTTCAACTCCTGCATCTCTACGGGTGCCATATTATAGGGTGCTTGTGCTATCAGCTATGTACTAGGAACAAGATTGATCTCAAAGTCAATCTCTCTCAGAGGGGGAACACTAGGAAAATCTTCTGGAAAGACATCCTTGAAGTCACACACCAGTAAAACCTCCTTGATACTAGGACTCCTTGCCTTGGTATCCACCACATGTGTAAGGAGGTGAGATCACTGCCCTTACTAAAATTGAATGAAAATACACAACATCCATCCCTTATGAGAAATTCATAACATGGAAGGATGCATGCATAATAATTCCATTTAAATAAGCATGATCCAAATACAAAAATGTCAATTGTAGCAAAAGAAAGAAAATAATAAGTTAGTACATGGCTTTGATACAAGTTCACTACATGAGTTCATGAAACATAAACTAGAAAACAAAACTACAAGATCTAGCAGTAGCAACCTAGACATCTCAGCAAAGTCTCCTTGGATCTACTCCTGGGTAGGTCCTACTTGGTCTTGTTCCACTCCTTGTCCTAGGCCTAGGTGGTTGGGATTACCCAAAAAGAGGAGGAAACAAGGTATGTGTCAAATAAGGAGCAAGAACAAAGTTAATAACAACAAGGAAATATATGGTAAGAATATGGAGAGTCAAAAGTATGAGACATATAACAAATAAGATTCTTGCCATAACAAATAATAAGAAAATTCACATGAATGATTAAGTTAGACTAAATTAACCAAGTAGGGTTGAGGCACCTACCACACCCCAACCATTAGGTGACAAGAGAGTAAACATGATGGAGCTTCCACTTACGTGGAATTGCGTGCACCACTAAAAATCCTAAAGATGGTAGATCTTTAAGTTTAGCCTTGCTTATACTAGATCGAGAACTCCACCCACGTATGCTAAGATATGTGGAAGTCTTATCATAGTATAGTTAAGGGTCGAATCCACGGGACAACGGTCTTGTTGGGAGCAACAAGATGGAAAACGTTGGAACTTCACTTAATCTATTAATAGTTGGTAATTAAATCCAAAGGTTGGTTAGGTTGTTTTTAAATTAAGAGCAAGTAGAGTAAAGCAAGAAAGTAAATTTAAAAATGTTAAACAATGATAAAAAGCCACTACGATGTGATCAGTTTTCACCGCCACTACACACGGATCAAAACATGCAACATAAAACATAACCTGCAAAAAGAGTCCAGACAGTTAGTATCTTTGTAGATTTAGCTTCCTTTCGGAGAGCTAACTACAAGGGGTGCGGGGATGTTGCAAAGTCAGCCATCCCCGAATGAATGGTCACCTACTTTGTATCATTCCCTTCGCAAAGTGAGTTTCTCTACTTACCAAGGTTGTACTTTCATACGTCAACTGATTCCATTTCATAGTATGGAAGTACAACATTGGTAGTGAGTTTACTCCACTTCTTGAAAAACACTCCTAGATACCGAAACAGAAGCATGGTGGATACATGCATCAAGAACCAACATTCAATCGAGTATCGAATCTAGAAGTACAAACATAGACAATTCATACTAAAAGATAAAAGATAACACTAGTTGGTGATCAATCAACAAGCATTCATTAAACAATTGATGTTGAACTAAAAAGGAAGCATCTCTATATTGCAAACTAATGATTACATTACATGAAATGAAAACATGGGTAGCGGGGATACTCCCCGCACCCTAGTGAAAGTGACTACTCGCTCATAGCTATGACAAAGAAGGAGGTGAGAAGAGAGAGAGAATGTCATCCCCATAAAGGAGAGAGGAAAGTCAACCCCTTAAAAAGAGAGAGAGTGACGATCTTCAAACTTCACAGGTTGCTCGATGATGAGGTCTCCTCTTCCCACCTTCTTTGGCGAAGAGAGAGAAAGTAGCTTTAGGATGGAGTGTGGATCTCATACCAGAATCCTTTGGGCGGAGGATGGAGGTTGGAACAACTCTGGAGTAGTAGAGGCAGCCTCTGGGCATCTAAAACTTGATGTCTTTGGGGGGACCCCTTGGGTCTTATTTATAGGCCTTAAGTGAAGTCCAAATGTTTTGGACAGTTTTGGGTCCAAACAGTTTTGAAGACCGTTTGGACTCTGAAACCGTTTGGACCCCGAGACCATTTGGGCTCTGAAACCGTTTGGACCCCGAGACCGTTTGGGCTCTGAAACCGTTTGGACCCCGAGACCGTTTGGACTCCGAAACCGTTTGGACCCCGGGACCGTTTGGACCCCGAGACCGTTTGGAATCTGAGACCGTTTGGACTCATGTAGTCTTGAGATCGTTTGACTCCATGCGGTCCTGGGACCGGTTGGCTTCATGCGGTCTTGAGATCGTTTGACTCCATGTAGTCTTGGGACCGGTTGGCTTCATGCGGTCTTGGGACCGTTTGATTCCATGCGATCTTGGGACCAGTTGGTTTCATGCGGTCTTGGGACCATGTGAGTCCATGCGGTCTTGGGACCGGTTGTCTTCATGCGGTCTTGGGACCTTGTGAGTCCATGCGGTCTTGGGACCGGTTGGCTTCATGCGGTCTTGGGACCGTTTGAGTCCATGCGGTCTCGAGACCAGTTGGGTCTTTTGTGATTTTTTTGTGTCTTTTTCTATAGGTAAAAAAGAGAAAAGTTAATCTAATAGTATATTTGCAATAAGAGAAGATAGTTAGGGATTCCGTCTAATTTATCTAAGAAAGAGTGTGGAAAACGGAAGAAAAATACTAAGAATCATCACCAAAAATGGAGGTTATCACCCCCCTAACTTAGAGTCTAGCTTGTCCTCAAGTTAGATAGAGCTGAGGCATGTAATGGTGAGGTGATTTTATTTAGTTAAGATGTCCATACTCTTGCTTCAATTATAAACCCGAGCTCTCCTAAGGTCGTATCAGGTCTTATTGCTTGCCTAGACTCTTTCAGGTATTGAGAGTTTCTTAGGTCTCAGGTTTCTTCCGTATCTCGTAGCCTGCATTGGGAACACTTTTTATTCTGTGCATGTTGTTGACTCTAATAAACTTTATACCTCTTTGAAAGACCTACTGGAAGCTAGAGTGGGTATGAGGGTTGGCTAAAGGCTTGATGTGTAACTCCCCCTTCAAGTGGGGGAGGGGTTGTCTATGCTTATAGGAGTTCACTACCGGGCACGACACATCTACCTTTGTGAGGGTAGCTGAATGTACCAGCTGGGTGAGTCCTTTATAAGCCTTTCATATATTAAGATACCTTAGGGTTCCACTACCGGACACGACACATCTGCCTTTGTGAGGGCAAGTTTATGTACAGGCCGGGTGAGACCTTCATTGGTTCTTTATATAGATCCTTATTTATGGCACAACTCTCATAGTTTTATTCGACTCTCTGGCTTTTATTCGTAGACTCACAATCTTAGGATTTGGGGTTTTTTAGGGAATTTATTTTGGGCGGCCAAGCCTCTTTTGATTGAAGAGAGGAAAGCTATTCTTAGAGTTTTTCAACATGCACTTATTTGGTTTCTTTTTATTGGTCCACTTGCGAGACTTCTTGATTTGGATGTCTCCTGGTACCCCTCTCATCCTTGAGTGCTTAGATTATTTCGGCCTTGATATTGACCTATGGAGAGTCAGATGTAGAAGTGAAACAAAAGCATGAAGATCAAATAGTGGAGAGACATTATTAAGTCGCCATTATATGTCTAAGTGCTATTCTTGTTATTGCTTTTGAGGACTAACATGATTCTAAAGTTAGCTGAGGGTGACTTTGTTCCAAAAAGGGATGTTCTTCTTTATGTGCGAAGTTTATTTTAACAGGGAAAAAGCTTTTTAAAACAAAAATTAAATGTGTAAAAGAAAAATTATAAAAATTTATATAGAATTGAACGAAAATGAAGAGAAGGAAGGGTTTTGAAGATGATACCTCACCCTTGTCAATGTACTCCCCCCCTTAACTTATCGCTCACTCTGTCCGCAGAGTGTCAAAGTGATAGTTTGAGAAGTACAAGGACAAGGGCTTCAGGCTTTTGTTAGTCCTTTATTGGCGCCATGTGTGCAGAGGAGATTAGTGGCAAACTTCCCTCGTAGCACATGATTATCCACTTCTGTCATGTCCTCTACTGGTCTTCCAAGTGCTATGATGGTGTGTATCCAGTAGAGGATGTGGAAACCACAATCGTTTGACTCGTGTATCTGTTGAGGGCACTTGTGGCTGAAGGTGGGGTGATGAAAGTGTTCTTTGCTGTATGCCCGTGTATACATGCTGAGAAGGACATGAAGTTGGTCAGCACACTCCTTCGCCACCTCCTCAGTAGGCGTTCTTGGTGTCATAGTGTAATGTTGTTGATCTGGATTGTATTGGCTATCGGAACTGTTGTATATGATTGTTGTTCCTTCATGAAGATTTGCTGCCAATAACATCCAGTGTTTTGAATGAAGGAAGGGGAGCATGATGAACTTCAGGGTCGTATGTTGTAGGAAGGAGATAAGTGCCTCAGTTGTTCTGAAGTTCTTTAGCTTTAATAAATCATCCTTCATGTAGGGGGATGCCATATATGTTGTAGGGTAATTCTGTTTGAGAAGAAACTGATAAGCGACCATTAAGCTGACGGAGAGAGACCCTTTTAGCTGTACAGTTTCTCGTAGTGCATCTACCATGACTAGAATGTCTCCGGTCATGAAAACGAGGTCATCTTTCTCGTCATAAAGCCTTGACATGATGAGACGAAGTTCATTGTCGGAGAGTCATTTACAAGCACTAAGGTCAAAATTGGGAAAAGTAGGTGGAATGGCAGACAGGGGGTCCATTTGTGAAGATGAACGGTTTAAGGGCGCCCCGGTTAGCAAATCAGTAATCCCTTTGTCATCCGCTAGGTCGAAAGTGTAAGGGTCCCATTTATCCTTCTCGAGAGCCTTGGCGGGCTGTTGTAACTCCAACTCCTTTATTGTTTGCCTGAATGGCTATTTTGGAGGACGTTGGATGGTTGAAAAGAGATAGCGAGGAACGTCGGTAGGTGCCATAGTTGGGTCCTTAAAGAACCTTCTATCACAGATCAACTCCATGGCATAGTGACCTCACAGAGAGTGAAAGTCTTCTGTGGCCAGGTCGGTAAAAGGGATTTGTTGATTAAGCGCTTGGATATGCAGTATTACGTAGAAAGCGCAATCCCAAGAACCTTCCTGAGTTTGAGCGTGGGGGTTGATGATTTGGAACCAAGGTTGGTTCCAATTATTGCGGAGTGACGGGCAAGAAGCCCAAATCAACTTCAAGAGTCGGAAAGGGATGCATCTGGCCTCCCCGACTTTTGTTCCAACAAAGTTGATTATTCCTGCTCGTAACTCAGTGGCATAAAAGTTGTACACCTTAGCATCTCGGGCTGTGGTGTCCACAATCATAAGCAGCCAGTGACCAGAGACTTGGAAGGGCACGGTAATGTAGCATGCCTTCCTTGCAATTCCCCTATGGAACCGTTTGATTGATTTGCTTTGTAATTTTTTGTAAATAAGGATCATTGCTAGAATCGGTGATGCATTTAGAATGGGTTGCTTCCGTCACGAGCTTCTATATGTTTTGATAGAATTGGCGAGAAGGACGCGGAAGACTGCTATCTTCACCGTTGATTGTAGTCAAAGGATGGAGTGGAAGTCCTTGTGCGTCAGCTTCCGTTGAGTCTTTATGTTATGGTAGATAATGTTGCTCCCGTCTTTGGCATCATCTACTATGGTGTTAAGGATAAAGATGTCTTGAGCGTCAAGAGTAGAGATGGCCATTGGATCAAGATCATGCACTTTGTTTGGTAGAGGTGGCGGCGGGGGTAGCACTTGCGGATGGAGGGCAGAAGTCTGCTCTAGATTGTCTGTATATTGTTGCAGATCATCGTCTTTGTCTGAGTCAAAAGTTGATTCCAGATCTTTGTCTGTATTTAAGCTGACTCTTTCTAGGTCTTCTTGCTCTGGGGGAAGGAGCACCGATTGGGCTGGTGCGGAGAGATGTTGAGCTGATGTTTCTTGTTGTTCACTTATGCTGGTTCTGAGTAGACATTGGTGGAACTCAGCAAAGGCTGCTTCTTTGGCAGATTCCCCCAGAGATCCCATTGTGGAATAGTCAAGGAATTGATCCCCGTAAGACATATTAACATTGTCAATGTGAGTCGGGGATTTGGGATCTTTATCACCGCCATGGTGATCTTTTTGTTTTGATGCAGCTCCTCAGTTTGTGCCCTCCCCAACATTTCCTGGTTCGTCAGATTGGTCATCTGAGGAGGTGCCTTTATTGGAGCTAGCCATATCATATGGCGGAGTGGTCAATGTAGACGATGACCTTGGATCCAATCAAGTAGGAGCAGAATTTCTCAAACGCATAGATGACAGCTAAGAACTCTTCTCTGTAGTAGTGTAGTTCTTCTCTGCTTCATCGAGCGTTTTAGACGCGTAATAGATTACATAAGGTTTCTTGTCGATTCTTTGTCCTAATACGGCCCCTATGGCATAATCACCGGCGTCACACATGATTTCAAAAGGTTGTGAGCAATCTGGGGCTCTTAGTATGGGTGCAGAGATTAAATCATTTTTCAGAGTTGAGAAACTTTGTAAGAAATCTTGATTAAAGTTGAATTCGGTGTCTTTGGTAAGAAGTTGGGTCATGGGTTTTGCTATTTTTGAGAAATCTTTAATAAATCTTCTATAAAACCCAGCATGACCCAAGAATTCTCATACTCCTTTTATATCTTTTGGTGGTGACAACTTCAAGATAACATCGATTTTTGCCTTATTGACTGCAATCCCTCTGTCACTCATTCTATGCCTGAGGACGACACCTTCAGTTACCATAAAATGGCATTTTTCCCAATTTAGGATGAGGTTCGTTTCCTCGCATCGTTGTAAGACTTGTCCAAGGTTGATTAGACAGTTATCGAAGGAATCCCCATAAACTGAAAAATCATCCATGAATATCTCCATTATATATTTGGTTAATCCTACAAAAATGGCAGACATACACCTTTGGAATGTAGTGGGTGCGTTGCACGACCCGAATGGCATTCTTCTAAAAGCATAGGTTCCATAGGGGCAGGTAAAGGTAGTTTTCTCTTGGTCTTCCGGGTGTATGGGGATTTGGTAGAACCCAGAATAACCATCTAGATAGAAGAAGTATTTTTGATGGGATAAGCATATTAAGACTTCGTCGAGAAAGGGCAGAGGGTGGTGATCTTTTCGCGTTGATTTGTTTAGTTTCCTATAGTCGATACACATCCTCCACCCTGTCACAGTCCTTGTCGGTACTAACTCGTTCTTGTCATTTAGCACGACAGTGGTTCCTCCCTTTTTAGGAACCACTTGGATGGGGCTGACCCATTGGGAGTCTGAAATTGTGTAAATTATGCCGGCTTTTAGCAATTTGAGGACTTCAAGGAGAACCACTTCTTTAAGATTGGGGTTCAACTTCCTCTGGTGTTCTCATGATGGCTTAAATTCTTCGACCATTGGCAGTCTATGCATGCATAAGGCTGGATTTATACCCGTCAGGTCAGTTATTTTGTACCCAATGGCTTTATTGTATTTCTTCATCTCAACAAGAAGCCTTTCTTCCTGGTTTTTCGTCAGGGTGGAACTGATGATAACCGGACATAATTTTTCCTCGTCCAAGAAGACGTGTTTAAGTCCCATGGGTAGAGTCTTCATCTCAGGAGGCTTGGGTGTTTTGTTGCTTCTAAAATGGTGACAGATTTGAGCTCCTCAAAGGTGTCTGTCGGTGCTTCTTCAACTTTCTCTAAATGTTGCAAACATTGTTAGACTAATTCATTTGCAGAAAATTCAACTTATGGGTTGGTTAGAACATTCTCTAACTCATCATATGGCTCAGATATTTCTAATTGGGACATTTGATGTATTGCATCTAAGAGAAAGACCTCCTCTTGAATGCTGGGACCTTTCATGCTGTTGAGAACTCGGAATTGAATTGCTTCTTTTCTGAGTCTTAGAATGATCGTGCCAGCTTCAACATCGATAAGCGCCCTGACTGTGGCAAGGAAAGGTCTACCAAATATTATTGGGTATCTCAGATCCTCCTTGATATCCATAATGACAAAATCACACGGGACATATGCATCTTTGCCTATCCTAACTGGAATATCTTCGATAATTCCTAGAGGTGCAGTTATAGTGGAATCAACTAACTGAGTTGTCATCGTTGGGGCAGCAAGTCAGTGAAACCTAATCATTTACACATGGAATAGGACATAATTGATATGCTAGCCCCTAAGTTAGCTAATCCCTTTTTGCTTGAGGCATTTCCAATACAACATTGAATACCGAAGGAACCAGGGTCCTTCTTTTTCTTTGACATCTTATTAAGGATGATATCGTAGGTGGTTTGAGCTAGTTTGATAGTTTCTTGTTCTTCAATAATGTATTTCCTTGATAACAGAGTTTTTAGGTATTTAGCCCAAGCTGGTACTTCAGAGAGAGCATTGAGGATCGGGATGTTGATATAGAGTTTCTTCATCGCCTCCTTAAATCTATGGAACCTAGTGTCTATTATAGTCTCTCTCAATCTTCCAGGGTATGGTATCCTTAGTTTATACTGCGGAATTTCTGTCTCTTTGGATACTTGTTCTTTTTCTTCGCCTCTTGCGTTCTGTGCGATCTTCTTAGTTCCTAGGTTCGCGTTTGTATTCGGCATAAGGACAAGCATATCATCATCATCAAGAGTGATTCTCATAGTTTCGTGGAGGGTGCGTCCAGATCTTGTAGTAACGACATTCAACTGCTCAGGTCTATTCTGGTCGTGTCTAGGGTTTGACTCAGGTTGTCCTGCAAAAGTTCCTGCTGGAGGCTTCAGTTGCACAACAATTTGTGCTAGTTGAGCCTCTACTGCCTTTTGCTGAGCTTGTTTATTAGCGAGCATGGTTTGTTGGGATTGTAGCATCTGCCTTATCAAAGTCATCTCATCTGCTGGCTGGGAGGGGGTATTTTTCTAAGCGAGTTGTTGTTATCCTTGATGTGGTTGTTGCGGAGGCAGTGCTAACTGAGGTTGATACAACTAAGGGTGCAACTGTGGATGTAGAGGAGGATGGGTATATTGATAGTAGGCAGATGGATTTCTAGGGTAGTTGGATCTTGGGAAGTTATTTCTGGGGTTCCCTGGATTTTAATTAAAGTTGCTTTGGAATCCAGGCGACAACCTATTGGAGGATCCGCCTTGTGTCTGGTGTTGCGGATTGGCAGTCCCAGCAGGGTTCCCGTATTGAAATCCTGGGTGGTTTCTTGATTGATTAGGATTATAGTAAACTTGTCCAGGAATGGAGTGAATAAAATTAACTTGTTATGGCATTTTGTCATCAGGTTGTTCAATGATTGGCTCATACTGCTGTTGTGGTGGGTGCATATCCATCATCACATTATAAAGAAGACTGCATGATAGAGTTGGGTAATCAGATGCGTGACATGCTTCACAGGTCCCTGTGGCAGCTTTAACCTGTTGGACTTGAGGGTTTTTCTTCTTATCGAATTCTCCAAGAGAAGTTTCAAGAGCCTGCTGTTTATGAGCTATGGTCTTTAAGGCTTCAGCAATAGCCTTCATTTCCATTGATTCCTCAGCTTTATAGACTTTGAGGACTCCCTTGCCAGATGATCGTCCCCAATTGGATTGGTTCTCAGCTCCAAGTGTGACAATTTTCCAGGCATCCTCGTAGTTCTTTCTCATAAAATTTCCTCCATATGAGGAATCCAGAAATTGCTTGATGTCATCACTCACTCCCCTATAGAATGTTTCTATTATATGATTTTGGGAGATGCCGTGATGAGGACACTTTCTTAGAAGCTCCTTGAACCTTTCCCAAGCTTCTGCGAGTGATTCTCCAAGAAGTTGGGCAAAGTGGTTAATCTGCCCCCTAATTTCGTAAGTTAACGAAGGGGGGAAGAACTTCTCCATGAACGTTTCTTCCAAGGGAGCCCATGTGGTGATGATTGGCTCCCTATCAAGCGAATTGTACCAACTCAAAGCTCTTCCGGACAGAGTGAAATGGAAAAGATGTAGCATTATCGCATCAAAGGCAACTCCGGCTTGCGGGACAAGTCGGCAAAGTGCCTTGAACCTCTTCAAGTGATCCATACAGTCATCTCCTGAACCTCTAGAGAATGAGATGCCCTGCATGATCTGAATCCATTGTGTCCGGATCTCGAAGTTGTGTATGTTGATGATCGGAGGCCGCACTAGATGATTGTCTTCGTAGTTCTTAGGGACAACATAATCCCTCAATTGTTTGTTTCATAGCTCTAACTAGGCAGCTTGGTTGGCTGCTTCGTTTTCAGCATGGATGCGGGCCTGTTCTTCCACTCGGATCTCCCCTTGAATTTGAGCACGGGTGTCAGCGATGAGTTGTGCTCTTTGAGTGGCTATGAAGACATTGACCCTTTCCATGACTAGTGCATCTTGGTGTTGATCTTCAACCATTTGCCTGGCTCTTTGGCGGTTAAGTCTGGTGTGGCGGTGGAAGCTTCTCTCTACCTCAGAGTCATACTCTGGATCAGGGGAGAATCCGAGGTTATGCGATGATTGCATACACATCTTCTACCTGAGTAGAGAAAAGAATACACCTTTTAGATGATGCCAGAGATATGATAAACTTAAGAAGATATGGACTAATGATTAAAGGAAAGTGTAAAATCCTAACCAACTAGCAAGATACTAAATGATATTAAAACGTTCCGTTGTCCCCGACAATGACGCCAATTTTTGATGAAGCTTCCACTTACGAGGAATTGCGTGCACCACTAAAAATCCTAAAGATGGTAGATCTTTAAGTTTAGCCTTGATTATACTAGATCGAGAACTCCACCCACGTATGCTATGATACATGGAAGTCTTATCGTAGTATAGTTAAGGGTCGAATCTATGGGACAACAGTCTTGTTGGGAGCAACAAGATGGAAAACGTTGGAACTTCACATTATCTCTTAATAGTTGGTAATTAAATCAAAAGGTTGGTTAGGTTGTTTTTAAACTAAATGCAAGTAGAGTAAAGCAAGCAAGTAAATTTAAGGATGTTAAACAATGATAAAAATCCACTAGGATGTGATCGGTTTTCACCGCCACTACACACGGATCAAAACATGCAACATAAAACATAACCTGCAAAAAGAGTCCAGACAGTTTGTATCTTTGTAGATTTAGCTTCCTTTCGGAGAGCTAACTACGAGGGGTGCGGGGATGTTGCAAAGTCAGCCATCCCCGAACGAATGGTCACCTACTTTACATCATTCCCTTCGCAAAGTGAGTTTCTCAACTTACCAAGGTTGTACTTTCATACGTCAACTGATTCCATTTCATAGTATGGAAGTACCACATTTGTAGTGAGTTTACTCCACTTCTTGAAAAACACTCCTAGATACCGAAACAGAAGCATGGTGGATACATGCATCAAGAACCAACATTCAATCGAGTATTGAATCTAGAAGTACAAACATAGACAATTCATACTAAAAGATAAAAGATAACACAAGTTGGTGATCAAGCAACAAGCATTCATTAAACGATTGACGTTGAACTGAAAAGGAAGCATCTCTATATTGCAAATTATGGATTACATTACCTGAAATGAAAACATGGGTAGCGGGGCTACTCCCCGCACCCTAGTGAAAGAGACTACTCGCTCATAGCTATGACAAAGAAGGAGGCGAGAAGAGAGAGAGAGAGAACGTCATCCCCATAAAGGAGAGAGGAAAGTCAACCCCTTAAAAAGAGAGAGAGAGAGTGACGATCTTCAAAATTCACAGGTTGCTCGATGATGAGGTTTCCTCTTCCCACCTTCTTTGGTGAAGAGAGAGAAAGCAGCTTCAGGATGGAGTGTGGATCTCATACCGGCAGCCTTTGGGTGGAGGATGGAGGTTGGAACAGCTCTGGAGTAGTAGAGGCAGCCTCTGGGCGTCTGAAACTTGATGTCTTTGGGGGGACCCCTTGGGTTTTATTTATAGGCCTTAAGTGAAGTCCAAACGGTTTGGACAGTTTTGGGTCCAAACGGTTTTGAAGACCGTTTGGACTCTGAAACCATTTGGACCCCGAGACCATTTGGAATCTGAAACCGTTTGGACTCCGAGACCGTTTGGGCTCTGAAACCGTTTGGACCCCGAGACCGTTTGGACTCTGAGACCATTTGGACTCATGCGGTCTTGAGATAGTTTGACTCCATGCGGTCCTGGGACCAGTTGGCTTCATGCGGTCTTGAGATCGTTTGACTCCATGTGGTCTTGGGACCGGTTGGCTTAATGCAGTCTTGGGACCGTTTGACTCCATGCGGTCTTGGGACCGGTTGGCTTCATGCGGCCTTGGGACCGTGTGAGTCCATGCAGTCTTGGGATCGGTTTGCTTCATGTGGTCTTAGGACCGTGTGAGTCCATGCGGTCTTGGGATCGGTTGGCTTCATGCGGTCTTGGGACCGTGTGAGTCCATGCGGTCTTGGGACCAGTTGGCTTCATGCCGTCTTGGGACCGTTTGAGTCCATGCGGTCTCGGGACCGGTTGGGTCTTTTGTGATTTTTTTGTGTCTTTTTCTGTAGGTAAAAAGGAGAAAAGTTAATCTAATAGTATATTTGCAATAAGAGAAGATAGTTAGGGATTTCGTCTAATTTATCTAAGAAAGAGTGTGGAAAACTGAAGAGAAATACTAAGAATCATTACCAAAAATGGAGGTTATCAAAACACATTCCCAGTCACCTATAAAATATTTACATATGGGGAGAGTAACACGCTCCCTTGGGAATGACACATGACCAAAATATGGGTGGTTATACATAAGTACCACTACATTAGTTAATAAGTCAAGCATATCATCATGATCAAAGAAATCATATGGAAATATTAACTATCAAATAATAGAAACATGGCAAGTGGGGTTCAAGACCCAAGAGATGGTAATTTTAGTAAGAATTGAGGCAAATACTTCAAAAGAAGCAATAATGGGAAATTTAGGGTGTGATCCATGCCTCATTAGGGAAAATAGGGTTTGTTAATCAGAATATTCCCAACTTAAGGGATAAGATGCACTTACCTCAATTCATAGTCCTAGTTATTACTTTTCACCAACTTAGAAGATTCCAAGATCGCCTTTGCCCGATTTCAGGTAATTAGCATGTATTATGGTTTTATAATGCATATAAGTGTACAAAAACCCTTATTCTAGACCTCTTTGGAAAACCTCATATTTTGGCCAAAAAATGTAAACCAATCAATTCCTTATGTTCTTCTAATCAAGAACATATATTTATTTGCTTTATTTGGAGTTTATACAAATTAGTTACAAGTTTTGGGGGTTTTCATGTATTTTATTAGATTCCCAAATATCAACTCTTGAAATGATTAGAAACAGACTCTACAATTATTTTTATTAGAAATATCTCATTTTTATGATTCCAAAACATATTTATTTATAATTTTTGGACAAGCAGAGCCAAAGTTATGATTTTCACAAGTTTTATCCAATTAGAAAATTCAAAAAAGCCAAATAAGTGAAAAAGATCTCATGAGAGAGGGATGGGGCCTGATGACTTGGTGCAGTCAAGCTTGACAGCCAGCCAGACTGGCACCAAAGAAAAAGAAATAGGGGTGAAAAGACCAAGATACCCCTTGTGAGAAAAGCAAAAAAAGGAAAAATGGGGGGGGGGGGGTAGAATCGAGATTACACAGGTGAGAATCATCCCCAACTTAGTCCACACCATTGGTGCTTGAGATAGTAGGCAATGCTTGGCCGAATTTTGGCGAATTGCACAAAAGTAATCAAACTATGATTCACTCTTGCAAAAATGAAGAACGGGGACCAAGTTATCTTACCACGAGAGGAATCAAACATAGATGAAGCAAGAAGCACGGACTCAAAGCTTGCTAGATCCTGGACTAACTGCAACAAAACACAGAGTTAGGGAATCAATTGGCATAGGAGAATGATTTTGCTAGCTTTGATGGAGGTCAAAGGATGGTCGAGTTTATATAGGTTTATGTGTAATGGCTTCTGTGAGTAGATGGCTTAAGGGTAATGGAGGCCAAATTGGGCCTTTCTCAAAAAAAGGAAACTAGGGGCAGATTTAGGGATCATCCAGTGCGAAATCCTCTCCTGAAGCCGAAGAACCAAAAATCTCAGAAAATGGTCAGCAGACGAGGGAGATATCCACAAAATACCAGCCCCGACCGAAACACTGTTCACGCAGTGCGAACATCTCCTACCCGAGGTAGGAGATGACATGTGGGTTGACAGATCAAAATTGTGGGGCTCTCATGACATGGAAATTATTAAGACACATGATAAGGAAATAATTACAAACCTTAGTCAAATCAAAAACTAAATGAAGTGACATTTAAATAATTTATCTTTTTCTCTCTCCTCAATTGAGGGTGCAAACAAACTGCAAATTGAATGAAAATTGATACCTATCCTAATTAGGACGTGGAAAATCAAATTTTATCATAAGTTTTTAGTTTTGGAGACCCTAAGTATTTTATTTAATTCTTTTTAAGTAAACCATTTTTCTCTTTCCTCATAATTTGGAGACATCTAGAAACCACAAATTAATGTGAAAATTCACCCTAAAGCAAACTTAAACTTGTGAAATATGAATTTTCCATTAACTTCCTCTCCATTAACTTCCTCTCTTGGAATTATATAACACATTATTTAATTTTTTTGACTTTAATTACACTTTCTCTCTCCTACATTATAAAATTAAAGATTGTCCAAATTAGTTGAAAATTTACTCGTAGACTAATTTTAACATGTAGATTGTTAACTTAAGATTTGTTTTCTCTTTTGAAGTAATTAAATGATTTATTTCACATTTTAAAGAAAACTCACCTTTTCTTTTCTAAAAAAGATGAAGTTATTTATTATTATGCAAATTAAGTGAAACTTGTCACTCTAATCAATCGAGACCCAAGGAATTCAGATCTAATGTGATTTTTATCCAATGAGTCTTTCTTTTATGTGTTTTTATCTCCTTTGCACATTATTATCACTACTTGTCACATTAAATTATTAAGTTCTACACTATCATGTTTAAAGATTTATTATTTATTCCTTTCTGTCGTCCTTGCACCATAAGGCTAAGGCAAGTTCTAGAACAAATTATTTTATTAAGACACTCAATTTGTAATTTTGCATCTTAGACCCTGATTGAAACATTAACTGAGGTATTTGTGCATAAAACTATACATTAGCATGAATAGAGATCAAATATACTCCAAAATACTAATAATTCCACAAATCCAACATCAAGGACAAAAAGGATAGAAAGTATAGGAAAACTTAGAAAAAAAGGCCAGATTAAGTATGTACCTAGATTTCAATTTGTTACAACACTCCACCCCTTCAAAAGGATTTTGTCCCCAAAATCTGAAGAAAAGAAAGAAGGTTGAGTACGCAACATCTCAAATCTAAGTTCTCATGTTGTTTCTTCCAAACCATGGTCCTTCCACAAGACTTTCACTACTTAACTCGAGAGTCCAGAATCTACACTGGAAACTCCTCATAGGTCAGGTTCTCATGGATTTCCAGGGGATCCACAATTGAGATTTTCTTTTATTAGATATAACACAATTAACATTTTTTATTATTAGAATTATATTTATCATGATATTACATCATCCTTATTATTCTTTTAACTGTGTGCTATCATAGTCACTTTGTTGCTAAAAGAATTATATTTCATCATTAAGTGTGAAACCCTATATATTGGTTATTCATCCTTAAGAGTTTTAGCACAACTAGAGTTATACTCAATTATTTCATTCTTTACTAATATATTTGAACATTCTCCTTATTAATTTGGATTTAAACTCCACTATTCTCATATTATCTCAATATTAAATTATACTAGATTATTTGCACAAAATAAGTAATTTTATCCAATTTGTTATTAAGTCTACAATTAACCCAAATAATGTCACATTAATTATTTCTACCTACATTAAACATCTATACATTGTCACAGTACCTTTTTTATTCACATTAATGTCCTCATAAATCATTTACTCATGTTTATATACTTCCTAATATTGATTGTGCACATTTAACACCACATTAGGCATTAATGCATGTTTATGTAAATCAGTTACTTATCATTTATATTTGAGTCAATAGGTGTATATTAGTGAACATGGTGGCATATTACATATTAACTCAAGATTAGGTGATTATACACCATTTATGTGTATCAATGTATGTTATCTGATTATGACACCAATTGTAGGATGCATGTATCAATGTTAGATGATTACAACTTAGGAGTTAGGTCAACATGATCGTTATAATTCACTTATGCCTTCTTATGAACTACAGAGTTAGGTTTCATTTCTCTCACTCATCATAACATTAGGGTTTATTAGTCCATGACATGGTTAGCATCATGTGTCCAAAATTAGGATTAATATATGAGTTACTCATATTATGTACATAAAATATTTGTTAGGGTTCAAACATGTGAACTATTCATCAGGTGACCATTATGTGATCTAAGATCTAAATAAGTATGTTACGTAATAAGTCGAGCATTGTTTATTCAAAACTAAATATCCAAGCACACTAACCTCCTAATCATGGAGTTAGGGTTTCTAGAGTCAGATTAGCTATATTTCGATATGTTACATGACTCTATCCCCTTAAAAATGATTTTGTCCTCTAAATCAACATATCCATGTTCTATCAAGGTACTACTACTACCCCTCCACCCTTTAAAAAGGTTTGAACTACAAAGTCAAACTAAAACTAGAGGTAAAAGGGTGAGTCTAACTAAACCATCAATAGGATCTAACACTTGATTAATATCACTAAAGCTCAAAGTCTAGGTTCTAGAGATAGACTACCCAAACATGTGGTCCTATGGGACATAAGGGAATTATGTCGGGTATCCATCTTCAAACAAGTCACAAGGTCATCATATTAGATTACCAGGAGTATGAAACATAGATGTCTAAGGCTACTTTTTCCTATATGTATGTTATTTTGAACAATCAATATCATCTCAGGCTAGGTAGGTATCATATGGATCTATGAGTCCTCATAGACCAAACTAGTGGCACAGAGGAAATCTTTCCAGCCCCTGAACCCTAATCCTTTCTAGACAGCCTAGGTAGGTATCATATGGATCTATGAGTCCTCATAGACCAAACTAGTGGCACAGAGGAAATCTTTCCAGCCCCTAAACCCTAATCCTTTCTAGACAACCTTGCTTTCAACTTATGCCCTACTAGATACCTAACATGCTCTGATACCATGTTGTAAGAGGGAGAGATCACCCCCTTACTAAAATTTAACTAGAAAATGCACAACATCCATCTCTTATGATAAATTCATAACATGGAGGATGCATGCATAATAATTCCATTTAAATAAGAACGATCCAAATACAAAAATGTCAATCATAGAAGTGAAAAGAAAATACTAAGTTATTACATGGCTTTGATCCAAGTTCACTACATGAGTTCATGAAACATAAACTAGAAAAGAAAAATACATGATCTAGCAGTAGCAACCTAGACATCTCAAAAAAGTCTCCTTGAATCTACTCCTAGGAAGGTCCTTCTTCGTCTTGTTCCACTCCTTGTCCTAGGCCTGGGTGGTTGGGATCACAGGGTAAGAGGAGAAAACAAGGTATGTGTCAAATAAGGAACACCAAAAAAGTTATGATATATAGGGTAAGAATATGGAGAGTCAAAAGTATGGATATAACAAATAAGATTCTTGCCATAACAAATAATAAGAAAATTCACATGAATGATTAAGTTAGACTAGATCAACTAAGTAGGGTTGAGGCACCTACCAGCCCCCAAAAATTAGGTGAGGAGAGAGTAAGCACATTTCCAGTCACATACAATATATATATATATATATATATATATATATATATATATATATATATATATATATATATATATATATATATATGCGAAGAGTAACACATTCCCCTAGGTGAAATAACACATGCCCAAACTATGGGTGGTTGTACATAAGTACCACTACATTAGTTAATAAGTCAAACTTATCATCACCCTCAAAGAAATCATATGGAAAGATTAAGCATCAAATAATAACAACATGGAAAGTGGGATTCAAGACCCAAGAAATGATAATTTTATCGATAATTGAGGCAAATATATTAAAAGAAGCAATAATAGGAAATTTAGGGTTTTATCCATGCCTTATTAAGAAAAATTATGGTTTTGTTATCAAAATATGCCCAACGTAAGGGATAAGATGCACATACCTCAATTCAAAGTCCTAGTTATCACTTTTCACCAACTTATGAGATTCCAAGATCACCTTTGCCTAATTTAAAGTTATTCACATGTAAGAGTTTTATAATGCATATATGTGTAAAGAAACCCTAGTTCTAGACCTTTTTGAGAAACCTCATATTTTGGTCACAAAAACCTAAACCAATTGATTCCTTATGTTTTTCTGATCAAGAAAACAAATTTGTTTGCTTTATTTGGAGCTTATGAATTAGTTACAATTTTAAAGATTTTTTTATATATTTTATTAGATTCCCAAATATTGACTCTCAAGATCATTAAATACACTTTGGAATCATTTTTATTAGAAAGATCTCATTTTTGCAATTTCAAAACATATTTATTATATTTTTTAGACAAGTAGAGAAAAAGTTATGATTTTCACAAGTTTTGACCAATCAGAAAATTTGAAAAAGCCAAATAAGAAAAAAAGATCTCTCTCAAGAGTGGTTGGGCCTACTAACTTAGCTCAATCAAGCTTGGCCAAGTTGCAAGGTCAACGACCAGCTAGACTCACACCAAAGTAAAACAAACATAGGGTGAAAAGACCAAGATACCCCTTGTGAGAAAAGCAAGGGAAGGAGAAACAAAGGGGGGTAAAACTGAGATTATACAGGAGAGAATCACCCTGAACGCATCCCATATCATTGTTCCTCAAGGCAATAGATAGTGCTTGGCCAAATTTGGGCTAATTACACAGAAGCAATCAAATGATGATTCACTCGTGCGAAAACGAAGAACAAAGACTAAATTATCTTACCACGGGAGGAATCAAACAGAGATGAAGCAAGAAGAAAGGAGTTTGTGTTGGTAGAGATCGCTAGATCCTATCCTAATGATGGTAAAACATAGAGGTAGGGAAGAAATTGGCATGGGAGAATGATTGTGCCAACTTCGACAGAGGTCAAAGGATGGTCAGGTTTATATAGGTTTATGCGTAAGGACTTCTGTGAGTAGATGGTTCAAGAGAAACAACGGTCAAATTTGGACTTATCAAAAAGAGAAAACTAGGGGAATATTTATGGATCATTTGGTGTAGAATCCTCTCCCGATGCCAAAGAACCAAAAAATTAGAAAATGGTTGGCAGACGAGGGAGATATCCGTGAAATACTAGCCCTACGGCCGAAACATTGTTCACACGGTGTGAACATCTCCTACCTGAGGTGGGAGATGACACACATGCTATCAGATCAGAATTGGGGGGGCTTTCATGATGTGAAAATTGCTAAGGTACATGACAAGGAAATAATGATAAACATTAGTCAAATCAGAAACTAAATTAAGTGACATTTAAATGATTTTTCTTTCTCTCTTCCTCAATTGAGGGTGCAAACAAACTCCAAATTAAATAAAAATTGATACCTATCCTAATTAGTACATGAATAATCTAATTTTGGCATTAGTTTTCAATTTTGGAGAGTCTAAGTATTTTACTTAATTCTTTTAAAGTAAACCATATTTTTTCTTTCCTCATAATTTAGAGACATCTAGAAACCACCGATTAATGTGAAACTTCACCCTAAAGCAAACTTAAACTTGTGAAACATAATTTTGCCATTAATTTCCTTGCTTGGAATTATTTGACACATTATTAAATATTTTAGACTTTAATTACACTTTCTCTCTCCTAAACACTTTAGAACATTAAAGATTGTCCAAATTAGTTGAAGTTTTACTCACATGCTAATTTTAACATGTAGATTACAAACTTAAGATTTGTTTTCACTTTTGGAGAATTAAATTGATTTGTTTTATATTTTGGAGAAAACTCACCTTTTGTTTTCAAAATAGGATTAAGATATTTATTATTATGAAAACTAAGTGAAACTTGTCACTCAAGTCAAATGAGACTCAAGGAATTCAGATCTAAAGTCGTTTTTATCCAATGAATCTTTCTTTTATGAGTTTTTATCCCCTTTACACATTATTATTACTATTTTTCACATTAAATTATTTAATGCTACATTATTATGTTTAAAGCTTTATTATTTATTCATTTTTCTCTTCCTTGCACCATAAGGCTAAGGGAAGTTCTAGAATGAAATTATTTTACCAATATCCACTCAAGTGGTAATTTTGCATCTTAGACCATGGTTGAAACATTAACTGAGGTATTTGCACTTAAACCCATATATTGGTAGGAATATAGATCCAATATACTCCAAAACACTAGTAGTTAAAAAATCCAACATCAAGGACAAAAAGGATAGAAAGGATAGGAAAACTTAGGAAAAAGGGCCAGATTAAGTATATACCTAGATTTTAGTTTGTTATAACATGTGCCAAGAAAGCCTCACACCCCTGCCTCATCAACCTCTCTGCTGTCATGGATGACACCAAGCATGTCGAAAGAATCTTCCTATCTCCTTATAAGATCCACAAAACATCTCCATCATGAAATGTTGCCACCTTGGAACTACAGTCCTAGGCATCCCAGTACTTCTCCAAGGTTTCAATCCCAAGGATCACATTAAATCAATGCATGTCAAGTTAAATTTTATATTGGATCTTGCGAATATAGAATGCAAGGACACACCTTCCGCAAATCGTTGGAACCAATAGGAGGGGTTTCTAACTAGAGACTATCAAATCTATGATTAACAGGCAAAGAACAACTACTTATCACCTCTCTAGTTATAAAAGAGTGCCTCACACTAGGGTTGACAAAAATAGATAGAAAAGGAGATGTTGACAATTCAGAATGAAAAATTTCCATCTGAGCTATCACGACCTATGAATTGAGCACTCCTTCTGTCTAACTCATAGCCTAGAATTGAGCCATTTCCTATTGTCGTCCAGTTCCTCTTCTGGCCTATCTAGAGGATCATGCCTGTGATACTTGACTGCGTCCTCTGCCACCACCCATTGAACTACTGCCACTGGGAACCCTACTGACTCTACCTCTGACTCAATAGTTGTGTAACCTCCTCATCCTTCATAGGGCATGCCCACTTCAAGTCTCATGGATTCTCACACCTATTATATGTCTTACTCTCATACCATGGCCTAGACGACCCTGTCACCAACATTGATGCTATGCTACGAGCTCCTACTGGCAGAAAACTACGACCTCGATCCTTGATAGGTGACCACTGCGATGACAACACTAACCTCTTCTCAGAGAAGGTTGATCACTGTTGTGACTGAGGTGAAGAAAACCTCATCTTCTTGAAACCTCCTAAATAATGCCCCTAAAACTAACCTCACCTATTCTTAGTTTTGGCTTCATGTTTCTCAATAATCGACTACTCTATCCATCTTATAGACTCCACGAAGGTAGTGAACCTCTCCCAATTCTCCAGAGCAGACACCATCATCATCAACTCTTTACTCAACCCCTTCTCTAATCGTTGAATCCTCTCCTTATTCATTACAACCATGTGAAGATAGAACCTCTAAAACTCCAAGAACTTCACCTCATAATTGTTAATCATCATTGATCCCTATCTAATCTTCTCAAACTACAAGATCTTGTTGTCTAGATACGTCTCTGGGAAGTATTAACTCACAAACCCTCTTTGAGACTCCTCTCAACTGATCATTACTCCTCTGGGTCTCTTCTCTTCGTCAATGGCCCACCAATGGCCAAAATTGTCCTTCAGAAGGTACATCACATGCTTCACCTTGTCCTCTTTAGGGAAATTGAGGATCTTGAAAGACTTCTCAAGCTCCATCGGCCACATGTCCATGTCCACTGGGTTTTCCATCCCTACTTACTCGATGTCTCCCACATGCCTCAACCTCTAAAAAGTCTTCCTAGAATCTTGAACTTGCTTGATATATGGGTGTTTTATCCACCATTTGCAAAATCGTGGCCATTAACTGTTCAAACATGGATTGAAAAGTAGGATTGACAATAGTTTATAGGTCTAACTGAGGAACTTTAGGCACTCCATATACTCTGTCCTACCTCCTAGAACCACCTCTTGGTGAAACAAAGTTACTCTTAGCATGTTCTTCGTGTTCTCCGTACATATCTTCATAAGAAAAAGCTATGGTCAAATATGTTGAATGACGCAAGAACAAACACAACCCTAGTCCTAGGTCCCTATAGACTCAGCGAACCTAAAGCTTTGATGCCAACCTTTCATGTGACATCCCGATGCCATACGAATGAGATAACTCAAAACAAAGCATGAGATCAACAAATAAACAACCACATTACCAGAAAACATGTAATTTAAAACTGATCTCATATTACCATCACTGTGCAAAAACATATTACATTAAGGTTCACAACTTGTAAGATATCACATACCACAATAGGTATTCACATCTATAAAGTGACCATCTACCACACACCTATTACGAAAGATCTATTCACATATACAAGACACATATATACAACCATGACATACTGCCAAAACCTCATAATGTCGCATAGATCATCTACAAAATGCATCCCTACCAGATATGAGAGTACATGGATGACACTATGACTCTAATACACAACACTAGCAACCATCCAACCTTCAATGGCTACTGATCACCGAGATGATCTTCCTAAATAGCATGATCTCTACTATGTCGTTGACGACTGCCTAAAGATATGTGGAAACCCATGAGGTGAGACCCATGTCCTGGTGAGAGATATAACTCTCATCCATCAGTTATTGTTATCACAAATATATAACTATTAAATGGGATGATCAGATTAACTTAAAAGACTAATTTAAAATGATTACGTAGTTTAAGAAGATTGAATAGCTATAATTGATAAGCATAACAACATGATAAGTAGGAATATGAAGAACATGTATAACAATTGATTTCTCTTACCACATTGTATAATAAATAATAAGTAATAAAAACATGGGAAGCATAAACAAAGATTGTGAAGTGTGTCTAACCCTACACAGTTATATTACACAGTTGTATTATGTATTTTATTAATGCCTTGAGGATTGGAGTTGTACCACCCAAATTCAACTGACCACTGATATGTCAAAATCAGTGCCATACAAGATCTAGGAAGAGCCAAAATCCAAGATCTTCTCCCCACTTGGCCAATACAAGTGAACATCACAATGACATATCAGTCAAACAGACACTAATGACATATAGTCATGATGAAAACTCCTAGCCCACCTTGGTATAGGTCACAATGCTAGACACCAGGGTACTAAGCCCTTCCACCAAGGTACAACCATAGTTGTTCCCACTGCTATCCTCACATATCACATATATCACACCAAGACATGACCACAAATATTCTCAAAAATCTTAAGATATACTTGAAAAGGATGTACACTCTAAGCACCCTACATGCTCAATAGTATGCGCTCCGAGTTTCCCTTAGGAATACTCATTTCACCATCTAGTAATTTCTGATATTGGGATGGATCTATGGCCAAGGAAACTACATGCTTAGGGTTTTACTAGATTAGTTAAAGCAACTAGGCAACATGATTATGTACTAGCAATTAGGGTTAGGTTTCAACATTGTAACTAAATTAGGGTTTTAAATCAACAATGAGAGCTTAGACCTTAATTATCATCATATCCAACAATCTTGGAAGTAAACAAATAAAACACCATCACCATAATGTCAGTAAAGTTCCATGATCACTGAGTCCAGAAATTGACACCGATCACATATGACTTATCACATTATTGACCACATAAGATTAGGTCATATCATTCTTGGTGACCTAAGAGACTAGGTGTATCATCACCCTCAACAACCACTAAAAACATGGGAAAGGTTGGTGACTAAAGACATTGGGAGTTCTATCCTTCATTGACCTCTAAAGATGGGCATCTCAGTGACCACATAGGCTCAAACTAAACGATCTAAGAGCACCATGTAAAACCTCATCGACCGAAGGGATTTCAACATCAAACATGGAGACCACACAATGGAGAGCACCTTGGTGACCAAAACATGTAGAAAATCTTGACAACCTCTGGAAGAGAGAGAAAGACTATCCACCACATGATCCTATAGATTATACATCACCAAAAAATCAAAACCATTAAGGAGAAAATACACAAGAAGGAAATAAACCTCAAAATCCTAAATCTACCATCATCATGAGAGAAAATTGAATTATTAAGAAAGTGAAAAAAACAACATTGCTGTCTGCATGTATGTACCCAAAACCTTCATCATCAAGCAAGAAAATAAAACCATGTTTATGAGGAAGAAAACCAAAGTCTCACATATGTATCCAAGAATCAAAAATCTATTATCAAACAAAGTAAACATGCACTAGATTAGGGTTTAGTAAAAAGGGGAAGTTATCTACTCAAGATCACCACATAAACATAAACCCTAGCTCAAGATATCACCATCATGCTACTTGGAACCACATTTTCGAGATGGTTATTTACAAGCAAGATTAAAATAAAAAATAATTGAGGAGAAAGTTATATAACTTGCCTTGGATGTGAAGAAAAACCTCCAACATCAAGGAAGTTCCAAAGAAGAGAGAATACCCTAGCTTGATTACCACTTTGGCCAAGATAGCACCACCTCAAAGAGAAGAAAACCATAGGTTAAAGGATCATAAGGAAGAGGGCAAAAACCCTAGGCCTAAAAGACAAGAAAGAGAGGAGGTCTTCAACTCAACTCAAGCACTATCATGGAGAACTATATTTGGGTCAAGAAGAGAGAAGTCCCTCAAGCTCAACTCAAGAACCACAATGAAGACCCATGGATTCAGACAAGAAGAGAAAAGGAGGAAGGTAGGGTAGCAAGAAAATGAAGATCAAGAAAGGTAGATCACTTACTAAGATCAAGGAACACCAAACGAACACCAAAGAAAGGGTTGCTCCAAACCCTAGATCAACATGAAAAGGGGTTTGGCCACATTCTCCAACATCAAGAACCACCCACCACCAAGAACACAAGGGGGAGGAGCTCCAAAGAGAAGAGATAAATAAGAGGGTACAAAAGGGATCACTTGCATGCAAAGAGAGGGTATATATATCCAAGGGTTAAAGAGAGAGAGAAAGGGGATTAGGTGTCATGCACACATGTGCCACTTGTCCACATATCTCGCCCATTCAAGGACTAAGATCATGAATGCATCAAGTGTGATAAAAACAAAAAAACTCAACAACCAACCTGGTCCAGGAAAGCTCATCGATCGAAGGAAAACTTGGTCCGAAAGCTCACTTGGTCGAACGGAATCAAAAGGCCATTGATCACATAGAATGCACCGTAGGGTTTCTTAGCTCTTCGACCACCAAAACTACTAGGTTCACTTGAACCTCATCGACCGAAGAAACCAAAGTCAAATAAATGACATTATGATTATTGAAAACTGAGGGATATCATCGGTCAACATTTAAGGTCAAAATAAAACTACGACATCCAAGCAAATGCTAAAACATCAACACATAACACCACCTCATCAAACCAAGGTGCAACAAAGAGATTTAAAGAACCATTCACTCCAACATTATTCCAAAACATGTGAGGCACAACAAGCACGTGACAGATTCCAAGATAAACCCTAAACATGGGTAAATTGCAATTAGGTCCAAAATAAGAACATATAGGCATATCTAGCTTGCACATCATCCAACTTGGACCAAATTGAAAAATAAGAATGTCACATGTTATTAAAGCACATAACATGATTAGATTAATGTTTTAATCATCTAATTATGCTAAGAAAGAAAGATCAACCAGAAAACTAGGACAGGGGTCTTACAACATGGAGAGACAAATCTCACACACCCGTATCCAAACACTGTCTTTGGACCTATGTGGGTAAGCTTGTCCCAAGACACCCCCTTTTCCATATGAGTATTTCTCTCATTAAATATCCCATGAGGAGAGAGGAATCTCATACACCCATATCCAACCACAGTCTCTAGCCCCAAAAGTGTCACCTTGCTACTGAATAACCCTCTTCCTGGTGAGTGTTTGTCTCGGAAAATTTCCCCTAAGGAGAGATCAGTCAATCTCACACAACTGTATCTAGCCACACTCTTTGTCCCTGAGAGGATAAAAATGTCCCAAGATACCTATGTCATTGCAGTGTTATTGTAAAATCACCCGTGAGGAGAGAGAAACCTCACACATTGATCCCCAATGATAGTATTTGGACATGAGTGGCCACCTTGTCCCTAGATATCATCCTAACTTACCCTCTACAACAAACAACCACGATCCTCATGTTTTATCATGGTGCTACTAGACATACATACCTCATGACATGACTGGACAACTCCTTCCATATCACTCAGTCTAGGGGCATGTTCCTCTCTTCATATCATTGGATGTAACAATCTATGATGATACATGAAAAATCCCTTTCCAAACAAAGCATGAACTTTCATATCTTAATGTGATCTTTGTCCCCTTCCCAATGCAAGGGTCAGGTTACCTTTTTTCATAATGCTTTTTGAAACACTCTTCCATTCAAGGGAAAGCTTCTATTAAACCTGTATAAGAAATGTTTGGGATACAAAAAACATGAATGCCATATGTTGAAGCCTATCACCTAACGCAAGGCAATCTATTTACAACCATGTTTCTTCCCTTTTTAACTCCTTGCTACAAGGGATAGATTCCCACCTGATCTCCTAATCCTAACAACCAGTCATTCCACCTTCAACATAGATGATTGCACTAGAAAAGTCTAAGGTATTAGACTTACTAATACTTTTGGAAAGAGATTCTTGAGATGGTGCGAACCAACAAACATTCCAACATCGATGAGGTGAAGAAGACACTGGTTGAAGACTCTCATGAAGAATTTCAAGACTCAGGTCGACTCATGATTCATCCAGCAGACATGATGTGCTGATGAAACACACAACAAAGAGCCAGTTGAGCTTGGTGGCAGGTAGATAGTGAAAGATAGAAAGGGTCAATCAAACCTACAAACACAAGGGTTCCCTTTTATAGGTCATGCACAACTTCCATCACCGAACAGCCGGTAGGTTGAAAAACTACACCATCTTGGACAACTCCTGCCAAGGGTACACCAACAAAAGAATGTTTGCAACATATCGACACCTAAAATCTTGACTCTAAAGCCTATTCCCATGATTGGGATATTAATAAGTTTGGTTCATTAGATTTGACCAAACAAGGATGAAGTTGTACCCTAATAAAGTTGTTTGTAAATATAATGAATATAATAAATGCATGGAACAAGAATAACTCAAATGTAACCCAAACATGTATAGGATTGCAAACATATATAATAAATTACGTGGCATTAGGTTCAATAATAAGCATCACATATCATGATACATTCATATTAATCGATTAACGTAATTATTTAGTAACATTTAAGACAGTTCAAGAAATATTTTCATATGTTTTCTTTGCTAACTATAATACACATAATGGCTAAATTTGTCTACTGAGACGTATAATGTGTTTAATACATGAATTTGTATAAGCAATTGAGTTATCATGTCCATTGATATGGAAAATGGAATGTTACCTAAATAAATATTAAATTAGTGGACTTAACATGATAAATTGAAAAATATGGAAATTGGTGCATAATAATACAAGATAATTATTTCAATAACAAAAAGAAGACAACAATACTCAATTTAATGGAAGTTTATAATGATGATGTAATAATATAATAAATATAATGGTAAAGAGACTAAAATCCAATTTTATTAAAACTCATAAAAGGAAACCTAAAAAACAAAGCATAATGGCGAAATTTTGTTCCTTGGGTCCTAATTATCTTGTGTGCCAAGTTTCACGTTAATTGAATAATCCTAGATGCCGTGATTTCATCTAGGAAAGAACATACGATATAGATTCAAAAATATTAAATAAGATTTTTTTATCCCCAAAAGTGGAAACTAATGATAAATTCGGATTCTACATGTCTTAATTTGTTTAGGTATAAAGTTTCATCTCATTTGAGCAATAAATACTCCCTCATATACAATTGGAAAGGTACATCTAAAGTATAATGCCTAATTTGGTAAATATTCTAATTAATACAACTGATTTCCTTAAGTCCTAAATTTTTGACTATCATATGAATCATTTGGGGTTTCCTATAGTCATGTACTTTGTATGGGTGACGCTAGATTTTCCTACTTTGAGTTTACCTAGTTCATCAATGAAATGTTGAATTTAGATCTAACGGTGGTTCATCATCTTCTACCTTTGGTAGGAGGCCAATATTCCATGTAAAGTACGTTGACACAGTGATTTCCTAGCCCCCTTTTCTCCCTATCCACCACTTGATTTCTCAAGATTTTTTCTTCATTGTCAGGGAGTGATTCAACATGCAACCATTCTTACTTTTCGTACCGAATTGCTTTCCTAGTGAAAAACCCTAAATCTCATCTCCCTACCTCTTTTCCCAAATTACATGATGCCAAACCACTAATATTTAAGAACTAGTTTTCACCATCCTTCATCCTCCAATAACCTATTTCCTATAATATTCTTTGATTTCCTTTACTTGACTCCACCCTACTAATTTTTCCTTTCTTAGTTTCTAAAGTTGACAGAGGCAGCAATAAAATTGGTGTAGGGAAATATGACATCAGATATGACAACGGAAGCAAACAAAATTTAACTGTCATATTCCCTTGCGCAATAGATTGCATCAACAACTATGTAATAGGGAGGAGTATTGTTAGGTTTATACCCAGTCTGAGAGAAAGTCCAATGACTATTCCTTGCAGTAATGTGCATCTTTCTTCAAGTTGCACCTAGACGACGACGACATCAGCTTCCTGGTTGATCACCATAGATTGTAATTGTATGTATCCTCCTAGCGGCTGAGAATGGCCTCCATGCCTTAGTAGTAGTCCACACAAAACTCTGGGAACTCCTGTCATTCTAGATGAATGGACAAGATGGAGTTGTCCCTTGTAGTTGACATGCTAGTGTCAACCTGCTCTCCCAATTGTTTCTCCCTTGTTGTGCCTCCCTTTGATGGGTAGATCTTGCTCCAGTTCTCACATACTACAACTGTGAGAAGATAATAATTGTTAGAGCTTATTTTTGTGTCTCTAGAATGCCTCGACTACCCTTCTATTTGTAGGAGGGCCAGGTTCATGAGTTCTAGTCTGAGCAGGAGTTGAAGAGATGGAATTTCATGAATTTTTTAGAAGCTGCAAAAAATGAGCCAATTGATTCAACCCTTTAACCCATCGTTTCACTATGTTTCCCAATCACAGTTGTATTGGAAATTGATATTCAATTAAAACAACAACATGACATCAACATAAATCCTTGATCCAATCTTATTGATCAACCACATGGTCAGTTCACAACCTAAACCGGTTGGTTCAGACATCTGAGCTGATTGGTTCACTTGTTGAATTGGTCATTTTAGAGTTCTAATTGCCAATGTTGGTTCAAATTGACCAGACACTTGAATGGACCTGTTCAACACTTGAACAAGTCACTTCACAGTCCAGTCAGTCAACTTTCAAGATTTGTTGTTTAAATTGGATAGCTAACACTTCAATAATCAAGTTTAAACTACATTCATGAATGAACTCCTGTTCCAAGTATATCCTATGTGTGTGACCCTACAGGTTCCAAGTTACATCAGTAGTGACTATCCATAGCTGATTTGTGACATAACAAGCAATGAATGATATCTAGCAAGACATCATTGCGACATAAGTAATTTTAATGTTGACGAACAACTTCAACCTATAATATGTGGTTGGTTTTAAAATGAGAGTATAGTTCCTTTGTCACTGATATCCAGATTGAACTCGAGGCATGGATTCGTCATTTTCTTCAACATTCAATCCATCTTCCTTGAACTAGAGCAGAATGTTTGAGATATATAAGATCTCAATATCACATATTGACTCACACAAGAATGGCCATGCATTTCTCAGTCTCTCTTATCAAGTGGCTAGGATATCATACTCCTGTAGGAGGAACAAATCCCACTTGCATCACTCACTATCATCCCCATGTGTCACAATGTACCCAAGCACCACCTTTATGGTAACCCTTATTCAAGGTCACAATTGATGATGTCAAAGTACATCGAAGGACATGTGATGAGTGTTGTGATTTTAGATCTAAGAACCAACAATCACCACCATCACTATAAGAGATGATTCTGACTACCAATCATGGTTTCGATGCATCACTCTTAAGTTGGGTATGTCTGATACACTATTATCTAACAAGTATCTATGTGTTTGGTTTGATATCACATATCATGGCTTAATTAGATTCTGTCATCAACCAACACACACCCTAGTCTTATGTGTTATTGTTGTCTATCATCTTCCATAATAACATCCTACTGGTGGCATAACAAGAATGTATATACTATTGTGACAATCCAGTTACTCTCACTGCAATTTGGCTGATATCTACTAGTCACGTTCAAGGCATATGAGACATCAGGACGAGTGCATAAAATCTAATACATGATAGATCCAATTGTAGACACATATGGAATCTTACACATGTGCTCCCATTCTTCACAAGTACTAGGACATTGGTTATAGAGAGGCTAATTCCATGGGACATGGGTAAATTCTCTCTCTTTGAGTCCTGCATGTTGAACCTCCTCAACACTTTGTCAATGTATGTACTCTAGCTTAGGCCAAGAATCCTTCTAGATATATCTCTATAGATCTTGATTCCTAAGATATAGGATGCTTCACCTAAATCCTTCATAGAGAAGGTGCTTCCTGGCCAGATCTTGATACCTAAGATATAGGATGCTTCAACCCTTGAACTTATCATTTCACTATGCTTCCCAATCACAGTTGTATTGAAAATTGATATTCAATTAAATCACCAACATGACATCAACTTATATCCTTGATCCAATCTTATTGATCAACCACATGATTAGTTCACAACCTGAACCAGTTGGTTCAGACATCTGAGTTGATTGGTTCAGTTGTTGAATCGGTTGTTTTAGAGTTTTGATTACCAATGTTGGTTCAAATTGACTTGACACTTGAATTGACCAGTTCAACACTTGAACAAGTCACTTCACAGTCCAGTCAGTCAACTTTCAATTTTTGTTGTTTAAATTGGATAGCTAACACTTTAATAATCAAGTTTAAACTACATTCATGAATGAACTCTTGTTCCAAGTGTATCTTATGTGTGTGACCCTACATGTTCCAAGTTACGTCAGTAGTGAATGTCCATAGCTGATTTGTGACATCACAAGCAATAAATGATAGCTAGTAAGACATCATTGCAACATAATTAATTTGAATGTTGACAAACAACTTCAACCTATAATATGTGGTTGGTGTTAAAATGAGAGTATACTTCCTTTGTCACTGATATCCAGATTGAACTCGAGGCATGAATTTGTCATCTTCTTCAATGTTCAATCCATCTTCCTTGAACTAGAGCAGAATGTTTGAGATATATAAGTGTTCAATATCACATATTGACTCAAACAAGCATGGCCATACATTTCTCAGTCTCTCTTATCAAGTGGCTAGGATATCATACTCCTATAGGAGGAACAAATCCCACTTGCATCACTCACTATCATCCCCATGTGTCATAATGTACCCAAGCACCAACTTTATGGTAACCCTTATTTAAGGTCACAGTTGATGATGTCAAAGTACATTGAAGGACATGTGATGAGTGTTGTGATTTTAGATCTAAGAACCAACAATCACCACCATCACTATAAGAGATGATTCTGACTACCAATCATGGTTTTGATGCATCACTCTTTAGTTGGGTATGTCTGATACATTGTTCTCTAACAAGTATCTATGTGTTTGGTTTGATATCACATATCATGGATTAATTAGATTCCTTCATCAACCAACACACAGCCTAGTCTTATGTGTTGTTGTTGTCTATCATCTTCCATAATAACATCCTACTGGGGACATAACAAGAATGTATGTACTATTGTGACAATCTAGTGACTCTCACCGTGATCTGCCCAATATCTACTAGTCACGCTCAAGGCATATGAGACATCAGGACGAGTGAATAAAATCTAATACATGATAAATCCAATTGTAGAAGTATATGGAATCTTACACATGTGCTCCCATTCTTCACAAGTACTAGGACATTGGTTATAGAGAGGCTAATTCCATGGGACATGGGTAAGTCTCTCTCTTTGAGTCCTGCATGTTGAACCTCTTCAATACTTCATCAATGTATGTACTCTAGCTTAGGCCAAGAATCCTTCTATATCTATCTCTATAGATCTTGATTCCTAAGATATAGGATGCTTCACCTAAATCCTTCATAGAGAAGGTACTTCCTAGCCGGTTCTTTACCATTTGCAATGTAGGGATGTCACTCCCCATCAATAGTATGTCATCTACATACAATATGTGGAGTACAATTATGCTCCCACCAACCTTCTTGTACACGCAAGTTTCATCTCCATTTTGACTAAATCCAAACTCTTTGATTGTCTCATTAAAATGAAGATTCCAGCTCCGAGATGCTTGCTTTAATCCATAGTCAACCTTTGTACATTATAAACTTTATTAGCTTCCTTTGGATTTACAAAACCCTCAAAATGTGTCATGTACTCATTCTCAAGAATATTTCTGTTAAGGAAGGTGGGTTTAACACCCATCTACCAAATCTCATAGTCATAATAAGATACAATGGCAAGCATGATCCTGATCGACTTAACCATGGAAATTGGTGAAAAGGTTTTATCATAGTCAACACCTTGAAACTATTTGTAACCTTTTGCAATCAATCTGCCCTTATAGGTTTGTACATTATGATCCATGTCGATCTTCTTCTTGAAGACCCACTTGCACCCTATGGGTTATACCCCTTCAGATGTATCCATCAAGGTCCATACCTTGTTGGTGTACATGGATTCCATCTCAGATCTCATGGCCTCAAGCCATTTCTCAGACTCTAGTCCCTTAGTATCTTCTAGGTTGGTTTTTGTCTCATCATCTATGACCAACTCACCGCCTTTTTGAGTCACAAGATAACTAAATCTTTCAGACTCAAGGCATGTCCTACTCGAATGACGAGGTTCTTGTATTACATGAGGAACTTGAGATTCCATATCAGTTTGTGAGTCTCCTTGTTCCTTATGTACCTCTATAGGTTCAATGTCTTTTTGTGTTCCCATACCACTATGAGTTCTACTTTACTCTGACTGATTCCTTTGGAAATAAATTCCTTTTCTAGGAATGCAACATCCATGGCAACAAACACTTTGTAGTCAATTGGGTTATACAACTAGTATCCCTTGGTTTCTTTATGATATCTAATAAAAAATATTTATCAGATCTAGGGCCAAGATTTTCTAGAAATATTTCCTCATGTAAGCTTCACATCCTCAAATCCCCATAAATGACATTTTGGGACGCTTCCCAATCCATATCGCATATGGTATCTTTTGAACGGATTTAGATGGTACATAGTTAAGTGTAAATGCTGCGGTTTGTAGAGCATGTATCCAAAAGGAAGTCAAAAGATCAGAAAACTCATCATTGATTGTGCCATATTCAGTAATGTATGATTATTTATTTCTGATACACCATTTTGTTGTGTTTGTCCAGGTGGAGTCCATTATGATACGATACAACAGTCTCACAGAAGGTCCTCAAACTCTTGGCTTAAGTATTATCCATCTCAATCAGAACGAAATGCCTTATTACTTTAACCAAGTGGGTTTTGTACTTCATCAATGAAATCCTTCAACTTTTCAATGGTTTCTGACTTATGTTTCATCAAGTAAACATAACCATACCTAGTTGAAGTCATCACCAAAGGTAAGGAAGTATTGATAAGAACCTCTACCATTTGATCTAAAAGGGGGACATACATCATGTATGAGTCCTAATATAACACTTGGCATCATTGTTACCAATGAAGGGAGTCTTTTCCATCTTTCCCAAAAAACTAGATTCACATGTTTCTATTCATTCAAAATCACAAGAATCTAGATACCCATCTTTATGGAGTCTAGAAATGTGTTTTTCATTGATGTGACCAAGACAATAATGGAAAAGGTATGTTTGGTTTGAGTTATCAAGTTTTTGTCTTCTGATATTTATGTTATTCACACTTAAATCTAGATCTATCAAGTATAGACCATAAAACATTGGGACACTTCCATAGAAGATCTCATCTTTACTAATAGAACATTGAACTTTTTTGTAAGAAATTCAAATCCATTCTTGTCCAAACAAGATACATAAATAAGGTTCCTATTAATGGAAAGTACATAATAGAAGTTCTCCAACTCTATTATAAGAACAATTGGTAGAGATAACTCATAGGTTCCAACTGCACCTGCATCAACGCTTGCTTCATTAGAAACACATAGTTGTAATTCACCTTTCTTCAAAAGTCTACTTCTTTTCAAATCCTTCACATTGAGCAAATGGGTGATCCACATCCATTATCTAGGACCCAAGATGAAGAAGTATCAAAGTTAATCTCAATTACGTATATACCAAAAGTAGATATCTCTATGCCTTGCTTCATCTTCATAGGTTTCCTTACTCCTATCCTTATTTTGAGTGGAAAGGACATGGACTTAAACTTAGCCTAAGAACACTTCTTGACCTTGCCTTTGTCCTTGGGACTCTAATGTGCTGATCACCATCATGAGTTTGTTCTTCTTCATTTGTGCTTCAACATTTATCAACATGCCAAGCAACTTAGACAACATTTTAGCCAGGTTACCCAAGTGTTAACACTCAATAAACTGGTAATATGATTCATGCAATGATTGCAAAATCATGTCCATGGCCAACTCTTGACCTAAAGGAAATCTATTATTTCTAGATGTTCCACATGCCTAATCATATTGAGCACATGAGGCTCTATTGGATCTCCCTCTATCAGTTTGCACTCAAACAATGACTTAGAGACATTATACCTTTCCTGCTTTTCATGCTATTTGTTCCATTCATAGTTCATACAGCCCAACATAAGGTTTTTTATTTCTATCACATCATTGACATGCTTCAAGTAAGCATCCATATCATCCTTAGGCGTAAATGGAAGGGATTCCATTGGCAAAGGTCTTTCAGGGACATAGAGATTCTTCTAAAAGTCCTCAACCAATTATGGAGTTTATCCCGTTTAGATTGTCCTTTTCAAGGACTTGTTGCAATGATTGTGTGTTCTGCATTTATATATACAAGAGTAGAATGCATTTCGTCAAACCACTTTTGATTTGATTTAATATTATTGATGATATTAATTAGGCCTTTAATTAACTATCACTCCCTCTTTTTTTTTCAATTTGATAGCACACTCACTAGCAATTTGGAAGATTGTAGCGTAAAATCTTATAGTGAACCAAGATCCATATTTCATCAAATCCTGAGTCATCTTTGGTTGATTGCCCATAACTTGACTATTTAGGTAGGAAACTTTTTCCAATTGCATCTATATGCAACTCTCGGATAGATGGTGTGCACAACTCTTTGTCACAATCCATCTCTATGGTTCTAGGTACTTAATATCATTAAGATCTCCTAGTTAATCTCAACCCAAAAGCCAACATGATAGAATATGTAACCTGCTTTGGCAGATCTACATATCTTGATCACACTTACACAAGATAGACGGCGCACCACACTTTGGCATAACCTATGCATAATCGATCAAGATTTTCATGTGTATTACTTTATGGAAAGCATATAAGACTTAATATTCAGTTGAGGGATTTATATTTATATAAATATAAACACACATACATATACATATCTAATCACCACATGTTAATATGTATTATATACATACTATGTCCAACAAAGGGAAATATGCAATTATAAACACAAGTGCTGGTTATGGCCATACTATTGTAATTCCTTAGAGAAATAAGGAGTTAGTACCACCTAAGGTTTAAATAATATGCATCAACCTATTTTCGATGAAGATCAATGCTGGAACCAGCCCAGGACAATCATTTCAACTCTTGAACCGATTGGTTCGCTTCCTGTTTGGTCGGTTGGTGTCTCAGATCGGTCATCTAGTTCACAGTCCACATGATGTCTGGACACCTTCAGTCGATTGGTTAGGACACTAGCTGATCAGTTAGGCTCCTCCTGTCATATGTCCTCAGTCCTCCAGTCAATTGATTCACCTTCTAAAATGGGTGGTCTTCTAGTTTTAGCGTCTTCTAGCCATAACAGGAATTAAAACATTCCTAATCCCATTTAACATATTACATGGTAATAGGGAAACCTTGAGTTACATTCAAGGGTACCATAGGAAGGAGAGAATAAATATTTTTACATATGTAAGAGAAGATAGAGGCTCAATATACAAACTAAGAAAAATAGGAACAAACAACCATCCAACTATGCACAATGATCTAGGGTTATTGCCCATAACCATGCTTACATCCACCATCATAACCAATTCTAGGGAGATGTGTATAAATTGCATTTATATAACATATAATATATATAGGGATCATACCTAGTCTTTAATCAGAGATACGCATTAATCATTTAAATATTCACATTGCATGTGATAAAAAATGTTGGAAAAATAAAATTCGATCATATCGATTAAATCCCAAAACATTGTAAAATGACATGGTTTGGATACCACTGTAGGGACATATGGCATCAGATACGACAGTGTAAACAAAAAAGTTTAACTTTCATATTCCACTTTCATATTAGATCACATCAACAATTATGTAACAGGAAGGAGGGTTGCAAGGTTTATACCTGGTCCTGGATCAAATCCAATGACTATCCCTTGCAGTAGTCCGTGTGTTTATTCAAGTTGCACCTGAACAAAGACAACAACAACTTCTTAATTGATCACCATGGAAAATGGCTGTCTGCATTCTCCTAGTGTGTGGCAACAACCTCATGGCCTCTATAGTAGTCCACATGGACCACTGGGAACTCCTATCATTCTAGATGAATGTGCAAGATGGAGTTGTCCCTTCTAGTCAATGTGCTAGTGTCAACTTGCTTTCCCAACTGTCTCTCCCTTAATGTTTAGAACTTGCTCAGGTACTCATATTAACACAGCTTTGAGAAGATAACAATTGTCAAAGGTAATTTTTGTGTCTCTAGAAAGCCCAAATACCCATCCATTTATAGGAGGGTCAGGGTCAGGAGTTCTAGTTTGAGCGGGAGTTGAAGAGATGGAATTTCATGATTTTTTTGGAATCTACAAACCATGAAACGATCAGTTCACATGTGATACAATCAGTTCAACCTTTGAACCGATCATTTCACTATGTTTCCCAATCACAATTGTATTGGAAATTAATATTATATTAATGCACAACATGATGTTAGCATCAATCTTTGATCCAATCGTATTGATTAATCAAACAGTCAGTTCACAACCTGAACCAGACGGTTCAAGCATCTTAGCCGATAGGTTCACTTGTTGAACCAGTTGTTTAAGAGTTCTGATTGTTAGTGTTGGTTAAAATTGACCTGATAGTTGAATCGGTCGCTTCAACACTTGAATTGATTGGTTCACAGTCCAGTCAATAAACATTCATTATTGTTGTTTAAATTGAACACCTAACACATTAGTTATCAAATTTGAAATTCATTCATGAATAAGCTCCTATTCCAAGTGCATCCTATGTGTGTGACCCTATAGGTTCTAACTTACATTGGCAGTTAATGTCCATAACTGATTTATGACATCATAACAAATGAGTGATATATAGAAAGACATCATTGCTACCCAAGTGATTTGAAAGTTGGAGAACAAATTCAACCTACAATATGTATTTGGAGTTAAATTGATAGTATAGTTACTTTGTCACTGATATCCAAATTGAACTCAACGCATGGAATCACCATCCTCTTAAACATTCAATCCATGTTCCATAAATGAGAGCAAACTGTCTGATGATCTGAATATCACATTTTCACTCACACAAGCATGGCCATGATTTCTCAGTCTTGCTTATCTAGTGACCATGATACCATACTCCTATAGGAGGGAAAAATCCCATCCACATCACTAACAATCATCCCCATGTGTCACAATACCCGAGCACCATGTTATGAAAACCCTAATTCAAGGTCATGGTCGATGATGTCAAAGTACATCGAACGACATGTGATGAGTGTAGAAATTTCAAGTCTAAGAACTACAATCACCACCATCACTATGAGAGATGATTTCAACTACCAATGAATGGTATCCATGCATCACTCTTAAGGTGGGTATGTCTGATACACTATTCTCTAACAAGTATCTATGTGTTTGGTTTGATATCACATATCATGACTTAATGACATTGTGTCATCAACCAACACACACTCTAGTCTTATGTGTTGTTGTTGTCTATCAAATTCCACAATATCATATGACTAGGGACATAACAAGAATTTATGTACTCTTGTTATACATATGATCTCATTGTCTAGATCCTAAACCTGACAACATATGTCATCAAGTATCATCATTCTTTATACATTTATTATGGTACATCATTATCTCATAATTGAATAAAATAGAATAAACAGAATTTACATTTTTATTGTAAATCACATTATTTACAAGATATGCCATTAAAATCATCATATGATTGGATCTCTGGGCATACATACCAACAATTGGTTGGTCTCAAACCATCTTCTGGCTATGTCGAGTCCAGTGGGGCTGTCTTTGTTCCTAGTGTTACTTGAATCATTTTGTCGATGAAATGAGCATCAATCTTGTATTAGACTCATCGCAATGCTAACCCAGACCCCTTTTGACCTGCACTCTACCACTAATAGTTCCACATGGATGACTCTAAAGTTATTCTTCTTTTTATTTTCTATTTACCTTAGTTCCTAGTAACTTATCTTTTTCTTTTCTCATATTCTTTTCTAGTAACTCTCTATTTTCATGACAAGATGCATGTTTGGATCTCCTAGCTCTCTCTACACCCAAACTTGGGTTCCTCCTACTCGAAAGAGACCAAGGGTTCTTCCTACACACTTCTTTTGGTATGAGTGTTTCATTCCCTATGTTTATCGATGTGACTGCTATTACAACCCCAATTTTTGAGGTTCATTTGGTGAGAAATGTAATTTCTCATACTATAGATACTTCCCCCCTCACCTGATGACAAATTGACAACCATTGGGAAGATGTTATAGTCACAACAGAATATGATAGCTAACCAACAAACCTTGATAGCTAACCAGCAAGCACAGTAGAAGGCTATTGAATCTCAACTAGCTCAACTTGCAGCTAGCATTAAGACACCAACTGGGGTTTTTGTTGGCCAACCCGAGAATAATCCTAAGCATCCTGAACAATTGAAGGCAGTCACCACCAAGTCAGGAAAAGATTATGTTGATCCTCCTATCAAGAAACCTGTGGTTATTGTAGAAGAGGATGAACCCAGGATTGACCAAGACTCAACAACACCTGAGTCTCAACCAAAAGAATCAGTAACCACCGATAAGACAGACAAGGGAAGTCCTGAGAAACCTATCGATGAAGAAACTAAAACACCAGAACCTGATATTCCTATATACAAGCCTCGTATACCGTTCCCTGCTTGTTTAAGGCAAACAAAGTTGGATACTCAGTTCAATAAGTTTATTGAAGCTATGAAGAAACTTCATGTTGATATACCCTTTTTGGATGCGCTGGATGAGATACCAGCTTGGACAAAGTACTTAAAGTCACTCCTGACCAGGAAATATATAACTAAAGAATATGAGATAGTCAAGTTAGCTAAAACCACTTCAGATATCATTCAGAGTAAGATGCCCAAGAAGTAGAAAGATCTAGGATCTTTTGGTATCTCATGCCAGATCGGTGATTCTACCCATAAGAAGGGACTAGCTGATCTTGGTTCTAGCATTTCGATCATGCCACTTAGCCTTTGCAAGAGGCTAAGATTTTTAGAATTTCTCCCGACTAACATGACTATACAGCTTGCAGACAATTCGATAAAACGTCAGTTAGGAATTCTCGAAGATGTCCCAGTTAAGGTTGGAAAGGACACCTATGTCCCGTGTGATTTTGTCATAATGGACATAAAGGAAGACACCAGATACCCTCTCATTTTTGGTCGTCCAATCCTTGCCACTGCAAGAGCCCTAATTGATGTTGAAGCAGGAACTTTGCTACTCAGATTGGGTAAAGAAACTCTCAAATTCAAAGTTTTTGAAAGTATGTAGAGACCAAGCATGCAAGAAGAAGTATATCATATTGATTGTATAGAGCATATGTCACTTCTCACTCAAGAGAATCATGAGTCAGACGATCCTTTAGAAGTTTCTCTAACAGACCCATCAGCTGATGAACCCATTGATGCACAAGTAAAGGATTGCATCAAATTTCTCGACTCTACAGAAGAAGATGTTGAAGCTAATTTTGAAGAACTCAAGCCTATGGAAACTATTGACGACATTTGTGGAAAAGGGGAGACACCCACCAACCCTGTCATGACACATATCAAACCATCTTCAGGTATCAACCAGCCTCCCCATCTAGAAACAACCATCCTCGGGAATGCACCAGTAGCCCAACAGACAGAGACTATTGATTTCATCCTCCCTCCACAACAAAATTTGGACTGCAGTTTCTACCAAGAACATCCCTCGGATCCATATCTGATAGATGTTTATAACCAACATTACTACGATGAAGGGATAGTGCATCAAAAAAATGGATTTTTTTTTTCTGAGCCTCAACAACACTACATTATCAATGATGTCGTTCATATTCCATACAACTATTTTCTACCTCAAATTGAGCAACAAAGAACAAGTCAACGTAACTCAGGTTGTTTCCCTATATGCTCTGAAATTGCACATTCTGTATTGAGAAGGATACAAGAAGCTAAAATCAAAGTGAAGATTAATGAATGGTTGAGAAAGAAACCACCAAAAGAATATTCCAATCAGGTTCCACCTAGAGCCCCACCATGGTGATAGTATCCACGTAGAGCCATCGACGTAAAATAAAGGCACTTGTCGGGAGGCAATCCAATAAATAAATTCAAATTTAGTTTTAATTTTGAATTATAATTTTTTCCTTAATTTTGTTTTTACCTTTTAGATAATTTTGCACAAAAGAAAATTCACATAGCGAGATGCTATCTTAAGTTCTGATTGATCTTTCTTTTCTAGATTTTCAGATGGAGGACGCACGCTGTTTGGAATGCAAGCACATCTCGTGGTCCAACCAGCATGATGTTTCCCCTCCATCTCAAATTTAGAGTTTACTCGGGACGAGCAAATTTCTATGTTTGGGGTGGAGGGTGGGTGGTACATATATTACTCTCCACCTTCACCCATTGTTTCAATTTGGACCTAAATTTTCAAATTTTTTCGAATAAAATTACCAAAATTTTAAAGTTTTCAAAAGAAATTTGAACAGATACTTGATGAAATTTTGACATGTTTTCAATTTCTATGGTTTTTCACTATACCTTCCTTATTTGAAGCAGATCCTCAAAAGGACCTTCTTCTGAAAACTAGCCTTTTGATTGAAATCATCTTGTGAAGCTTATGATTCCTAACATCATGATACCTATGCAAAAATGACAAGTGTCTATCAAACTGATAGGGATCAAACATGTCATGCTTCCTAACTGACTAGTGGAACAATAACATGGAATCCCCACCGGATCCTCATCAAGTCATTATCTGAGCAGAGTACGATAAATAGAATGACCCGATGCACGAAATTGTAAATCAAGTTGCATTTTGATCTGAACTCTCTTATACACTTCTTCTATCATCTTCGTACCCCTCCATCCATAAAAAAGAAACAAAAATAGCCAAAATAGTGCCAAACCCTAAGTTCGGGGTGGCATGCCACTTCCTTCTATATCCACTTCTTCCATACCCCTCGCAATTAAATAGAGGAGTACCACCAAGAAAAGATGCTAAAGCGCACACAAAAAGAAATGCAATCTTGAGTCGAATAGAGGAGAGATTCACACAAAAAATGCAATAAAGGAAATTGCAAAACAAATAGAAAGAAAATCTCGAGTCGAATAGAGGAGAGATTTATTTCTTCCTTCCATACCACCCTTCACTCCATTTTCTACCTATTGGCACAATGAATGCCTCCACTACCCTGAAAAACACCAGTGTCGGATCAAGTGCACACTTGTTGTTCTGCGGGTATCTATGGACTCTTACAAAACTCTTTGACATGCTTGTTGTTGGAAAAAGTGAGGAGGAAGTGATATTGGAAAGCAAGCTCAGGAATGAAGATATGGTAAGATCTATTTAGTGGTCTTAGGAGGTTGAGATACTGAGTCACACTAAGAAGAAAGAAAACAATCATGATGTGAAGATGAGGCAATCATACGAATTGAAAGTATTCATTTGGTGATTGTTTCAGATTTTGTGTTACTCGAGGACGAGCAACGTTTAAGTTTGGGGTATTTTGATGAATGCATATTCATAATGGAATTCAATCACCATAATGGGTTAAATTCGATTCAATGCATGCAATTTCATTTACTAAATATCCAATTGTGCAAAATTACTTAATTGGTCCAATTATCATGATTTTAACTAAATTTATGTTGATTTGATGCAGGTCTTGATTAAACAATCAGCTGGGACCCACCTATATCTACCCTTTATCTACTCTCACTCACCCTTGGTCTTGACCATATGGTCTTTCCCATACGGTTTCATCCATATGGTCTCAAGACCGAATGGACATGCTCACATTGAGACCGTTTGAGGATTACCTATCTGTGAGACCATTTGAGTAGTACTGGTGTGTGAGACCGTTTGAAGAGTACCGGTCTGCGAGACCATTTGGAAGAGGTCACGAGACCATTTGACGCAGCTGCGAAACCATTTGGAAAAGGAGGGACTGTGAAACCGAATGGAGGCTGGCCGCAAGACCAGATGAAAAAGCATGCAAGGATTTGCATGCAAACTGCTTAGAAAAGGCATGCTACCAAACCATATGGAGCTGAGGTGAAGACCATTTGGAAAAGGATACAAACCATTTGATAAAAACATGCATGACCGTATGGGCTGGCCACTCCAAGACTGTTTAGAGCTGTGATTTGCATGCAAACCATTTGAGTGAAAAGCAACCAAACCAAAACCGTTTGTACTTATCATCTTCAAAGAATGATCAAGTATGGCACACCTGCAGCAGCACCAGAAGCCACCACACCCCCATGACTGCAACACCTACAACCCGGCAGAGTAGCTCGGCCACCACACCTCCGCCAACGCCATCATCTCTCTTCCCTCCGCCGCCCACCTAAAACAACTAGGTCGGGCGCCCTTGCTACCTTCTTCAGTGCTGGACACACCAGCAGTAGCATCGATGCCTCTGCTGCCTTCTCCATCCAGCAGCCGCACCACACCAAAGCAACTCGCTACTCTGCCCATGTCACCACCAACCAAATAGTCTCAAACCATTTGACGCTGTTCATCATTTGATCACCCAGATCTATGCAAGACTTATAGGCTTAACGCAAGACCGGTTGCCCATCAGAACTACAGACTATTTGGTCACTTCTGTGAAGATCGAAAGAAGGCTATCAAGACCATTTGAGGAGATCATCACGAGACCATTTGATAAAATACACAATGCAGACCATTTGGAGAAAATAGCATGTAAGACCGAATGAAATCACGTGAAGATCGTTTGCTTGAGTGGCTTGCGTGAAGACCGTTTGATGGCTGAAGTGAAGACCGAATAAAGCAACAAACCATTTGATAAGCATCCAGTTTACAGACCGTTTTCTATACAATGCAAACTGTTTGATAAAGTATAGCATACCTGACCGTTTAGAGCCTCGACTATCAAAATGGGTTTGCTCAAGTGCAAGACTGTTTGGTCTATACAAAGAAAGACCACTTGGTTGTATTTTAGTAAACCATTTGGGCACATTACTTAGCAAATCGTATGAAGTTAAAGACCCCAAAACCATTTGGAGGCCAATATCTCAGGACCGTTTTGTCAAATCTTAACCAAACCATTTGGACTCACACCAAAAGCATGAGGGCCAGATCTGTGCCTATAAATAGGACCAGTAGGGTCCCCATTTGGGCATCGGACCCGGGACGCCGTCAGGATTCCCGAGCATAGGATTTGATCTAGATCTGTCTGATTCTACCACTTCCACTTCACCTTCTATTCTTGCTGCAACTCAAGGAGACCGAGAAGAGAAGCAAGGAGGAGTGAGAAAGACTACCCGGTCTGTCTTGGCATCCCTCGTTCTTTGTCCAGATATGCTCCGACACGACGTAGGAGACCGCATCATCTTCACCGTGCTGTGACCACCTTCTATATCATGCTCATGGAATATTCCTCTCTCTTTCTTATTCTTCTTGTTTCTCACATCATGAGCGAGTAGTCCTTTTTCACTGGGGTGCAAGGACTAGCCCCGTTGCCCATGCATTCATGTCTTTTCATTTAACATTCCAAGACAATGTGTATAACTTTTCATTTCATTATTAATTGGTATGTTTATAGTTGATTATCTACTTGCTTTCATCTTGTTCTTCCCTATATTGCGAAATCTTCTTTGTAGGGTGGAATGGCGGTTTACGAAGTTTGACTCCTTGATTAGAAATAGGATGGGATTCCTTGAGGTAGTAAGTGCATGATCTGTAAGGGGACGAGCCATCTAACCTTAGGTGACGCTTCTATGGCCTAAACATCCCTCCAGGAGGGCCACAACCTTAGTTGGATTTTGTATCGTTTTTGTTAATCATCGATGTTTGCTTGTAGATTAATCACCTACTTACTTACCATTTAGTGCAGTTGACTCCCAGACTAGAAATAGAAAGGGGTTCCTTAAGGTCATAAGTGTATGATCCGTGAGGGGACGAGACATCTAGCCCATTGTGATGCTTTCGTGGTCTAAACATCCCTCAGGGAGGACCACAGCCTTAGTTGGATGTTGTATCTTTAGAGTCTTAAGTATATGATCCAGATGATGACAAGACATATGATAGCTAAGGTGATGCTTACGCAAGCCTAACGCCTGTATGGGGGGTTTTGCAGCAGCTCCATTTGGATGGTTATATCTTGTCTGGATGTTTGATGTTTAGACATGTTTGTATGTGTAGTTGTGGTGAAACCTGATACCATCCCAGTGATTCCATATCATTTAATCTAGAACCAACTTTAATTCTGCTCCTTTACTTTCTTACATTTAGTTTAATTAACCTCAACCAAATCAATCGTTCTAAATATTAGTCTTACTTGAGCTAGATTCGACTGACAAAGATTCTTAAAAATGTTGTACTTTGGGTTTAATCCTTAACTATACTGTGATAAGACCCATCTTCTTGCGGGTGGTATTATTGCATGAGGTTTTGGTAAAAGCTCGGGGATTTTAACCCCAAGTGAATTTGTTAGTGTGATATTTTCCACGTCAAGGATACACTCCCAGCCAAAAGCCCGACAACACCCTAGGGGGAACTATTAATTAGGCACAATCAAGGTATAAAATAGAGTACCTTAAACCTCAATATGATGTCATCCCTAACCTTACCCTTTCCGTGAGTGGTTGTCCCACTGACCTATCTCTAAGAGGAAAAGAGATCACCCATGCTATCCACCCTATGGTGCTACTGGGAACAAACCATGACAACTTGGAAATTCCTATTATTATATCTTATCTGGGGGTAAGTACCTTTTGATCTACCTTATACCACAAATACCTAAAGAAATATCATTTACAAGAAGGATTCAAATAAAAAACTATGGAGGGCCATGGCGACTAGCGGGGGAAGAGGGGGACCAGGGGTGGGGGGCGACCGTGGTGGAAGCTGAACCCATAATGGAAACTTTGGAGGGTGGATTGAAGAAGGAACAAAAGGAGATGGTTTCGAGGGTAGCAGACATAGGAAAGAACCTGATAGATCAACCATTAATAGGGGAGAACCACCTGGCAGTAGGTTTAGGGTTTTTGTCCCTCAAGCTGGCTTTGTTTTTTAGTTCATTGGTATGTGAGCAGCAGCTAACTCTATGAACAATGACTATACATCATCAGACACCAGATCAAAGGGGATAGACATACCAGAGCACGACTGCCTTGATAGCAGTGAAGCAGAGGGTACCAAGGATTGAAAAGAGGACCAACAAATATCCTACAGTTTAGTAGTTGGCAGTGTGGGCACATCAGGTGTACAACAAAGAGGGGCAAACATCTTCTTTTTAGAAAAACTTTTGAGGACAAATTGGACGAGCAAGCTATGGAACTCACCTGAAGGATCCCTGACTATCTTCATAGATCTAGAGGTGGAGGAGGACTTGGCCCGCCCCTAGGAGTATGTCGTGGTCATTAGAGTCTTGGGAGTGGATGTTGGGTTCTTGACTATGAGAGACAAAATAAATATCCTCTGGAACCCAAAAGGGTGCTTCAACGTGTACGAGCTCAATTTGGGACATTACATTATACAACTTTCCTACAAAGATGACTATGATACAACCATAACTAGAGGCCCATCGAAAATGTTTGGGTGCTTCCTGGTAGTGTGGGACTGGTACCCCATAATCAAGCTGACAGAGGAGATGCCAAAATATGTAGTAACTTGGATACAAATACTCAAACTCCCCCTGCACCTGTATGTCCCAACATTGTTTTACAACATTGGGCTGGAATTAGGGATGCTCATTAAGGTGGACAACCATATGCCATTCAGAACCAGAAGCAAATTCATAAGGCTAGCCATAGAAATCGACACTATGCAGAACTATGTCCCTCAATATACATTAATGGTGTGAAATACCTTGTGGAGTACGAGGTAGCACCTGATACATGCTACATATGTGGCAATATTTGGAACAAAGATAAATACTGCAATTGTAACATGGAAAGCCTTACGAGAGGGGAAATTGTAAGTAAAATTGGACCAATGGCAAAGAGAACAATAATAAATGGTGGCAACAACCAAGAAATAGAAGTAACAAGCAGCACATGGCTACAAGACAGATGAAACAAACTGAGAGGAACTAGAACTAGAAAATTACTGGAAATGGAAATCGGTTTGAGAACTTCAATGAACTGGAGAATGCAGAAAATGTGGAGGACAATCTAGAAAGAACTAAAAATGAGACATCTGTTTAGAAACACTAGGAAGACAAGCCCACGAAAGAATGGAGGCCAAAGAAGTTGCTCGAGACTGTGAAAGTCAAGAGGGAAGTGCTGAAGGACATCACAAATCAAAACCAAGAAATGTTGAAGCATAACAAGCACATTGTAGAGAACCATGTTGTTGTCCTTCCTAATGCTGATTAATTTATTCATGTAATGGATGCGGAACAAGTAGATAAGATCACAAGAACTGGTAATACACAGACAACCGGTCCAGATGCTCAGGGAGTAGGAGATAACACAGAGCAATGAGATACAACCAAACTTACTATAGAAAATGGAAATGGAGCAGAGATACTAAATACAAAGAATGGGGAAGGACCAGCTGAAAAAGATAGTATTATTGAAGACATGACATCCCATAATCCTTTCAGTACACCCTGCATGACGCCCCTACCACCCAGGAGGAAGATCAAAGGTAGTGACCCAAAATAAAAAAGCCTAGAGTCACACCACCACATAAATAGAGAAGAAAGAGCCCACATCTGCACCAGGTAATGGACACAACTGAGGAGAGGAGTGTGAATGCTACTGTAGAGAATGGAGGGGAGAGAAAGCTAGGGGACCAATGAAATTGGGTACCCACTACTCACCCACCATCTTAATGGTTGATTTGTTGTGTTGGAATACTAGGGGCATCAACAGTGATGTGAGGCACTGCACTATGAAGGAGTTAATAGCAATCCACAGACCCAAGCTAGTTGTGGTTCTATAACCAAGGATAAGAATAGAAAATTCTACCAAGACCATATGACGGTTGGGTTTCACGAGTTCCTTTCACATTGAAGCAAGAGGATTCTCAGGGGGAATCTGGTTATGCTGGAATGATTATGATTGTAAAGTGAGCATCATATGCTATCATAGACAATTTATCACCTATAAAATTAATAACTACTTCTATGTCACCTTTATCTATGCCAGCCCCCAAGCTAGGATGAGGCATATATTGTGGAAGCATATCACTAACATGGGAAATTAGTTTAAGGAGGCATGATTATCTCTCAATGACTTCAACACAGATAGCTCTTGGTGACTTCAACACTATTATAAGCCCCAATGAGAAGAGTGGAAGTGATCGTTTCAATAGCTCATAAGCTACACTCTTCCAAAATGTGCTAATGGAAGTGGACCTCACAGACCTTGATTTCTCCAGCATGAGATTCACTTACAGACACAACATGTTGTAGGAGAAACTAGATAGAGCCACTGCTAACAATGTCTTCATCCACAAATATCCTAATGCTAAGGTAGATGACCTACCTCGAATGGGGTCAGACCACTGCCCGCTACTCGCACATCTCAATCCCAAGCACCATGTCAGCAAAAGATTTGTCACTCCTGCCTCATGGAAAGGCACCAATGGTTTTCCAACTATATTGGAAAGTAGCTGGGACATCAACCTGAATTTCAATGATGCCCTTAAGAGAGAACATGCTGCTATATCTAAGTGGGACAACAAGCATAGAAAAGAAAAATGGAGAAAGAAGGACTGGATCATATCAAACATAAACAAGCTCCAAATGAAACTAGCAATTGAACACAATGAGATCTCAGATGCCTTATGTCTGGATTTCCAATCTCAATTGGATGAGATCCTGAAAGTAGAGGAGGAGGACCTTAAACACAGAAGCCATGTCAACTGACTGGGTGAAGGGGATGAAAACATGAAATTATACCACTACTTTGTCAACCAGAGAAGAAGGAAAAATACTATTATGACATTGAAAAATAATGAAGGTGAGTGGATCACTCTGGAAAATGAGCTGAAGGAGTTAGTGGTGCATCACTTCCATACAGTGCTCACAGCTCCGAGGAGACGCAGTCACTCAAGCTATGCTGAACTCCCTGGTTACTTTGAAATGCTCACTAACCAACAACAAACTACCCTAGGGGAGTGCCCATCAGAAGAGGAGATCTGCACCACCGCCATGTTTGTGGATTCGATAAAAGCCACAGGACCCGATGATGTTAATGGGATGTTTATTTAGAAAAATTGGAACATTGTGGGGGTGTGTAGTAATCAAAATGGTTCAAGAGGCTATTACCACAGGGTAGGTCTCAAACGACCTTTGTAATTCAACGATTGTCCTCATACCTAAGATCCCAACACTGGAGAAATGAAAGAACCTAAGGCCCATATCCCTCAACAATGTAGCATTGATGATTATATTAAAACTTGTGGTTGAAAGGCTAAAGCCTCATATTCCCAAGTGGATGTCCATCAATCAAAGTAGATTTGTGCCTGGGAGATGTATCACCGACAATATAGCCTTGGTGCAGGAGTTAATACACACCATGTAGCACAAAAAAGGAGCAAGGACAATGGCCATTAAAGTTGATCTAACTAAGGCGTACGACCAAATGGATTGGGGTTTTATAAAGGATACTTCAACCAGAACATGGATGCCACTGAATATCATCAACTATATCATGAGTTCCATCACATGCAGTGAGACAAGGATTATCTGGAATGGAAAACTGACCCAGGCATTCAAAGCAATTAGGGGGTTATGACAAGGAGATCCATTGTCACCGAACCTGTTTGTCCTTTGCCTCGAGCGACTAAGACAACTGATACAGTTAAAGATAGCTTAGGGGACATGGAAGCCTGTGAAAGTAGGAGCTAAAGGCCCCAACGTGTCCCGTGTGCTTCGCGGATGACCCGATACTATTTGCACATGCCAGTGCTACGCAAATGAGAATGATTAAAGATTGCTTCTACAAATTTGAAAGGGTCTATGGACAAGCAGTCTCAAAGGTGAAGACGAGGATTTACTTCTCCAACAGTGTCAACTAAGAGCTCAGAAGGAATATAAACATAATAGGAGGGTATCAGACCGCTGATTACTTTAGAAATTACTTGGGTGTACCTATTATCCATGAGAGGATGAACAATAGTACCTATGGTGAGAACTTAGACAAGGTGAATGGCAAGATGGCATCATGGTTGGCTAGGAGTCTCTCTCTTGTAGGTAGAATTAACCTGGCCAAAGCTACTCTGATAGATATACCCATGTACACAATGCAAACCTATGGTCTACCCCTCAAACTATGCCGACATGATTGATGGAGCTATTAGGTGTTTTATTTGGGGAGGCTATAAAAAGGCACACCACCTAGCCTTGGTGGCATGGGACAAAGTTATCTGCTACAAGAAAGGTGGGGGTTGGGACTAAAATCCATGCATGACTAGAATCTAGCACTTATGTACAAGCAAACATGGGAACTTAGCAACAATCACCAGTCAATCTGGAACAACAAAATGAGGCACTGATATATGCAAAGTCATACATGAAGGAACTATAACTATTCAAGATTAGGTAATGTCATCTTGGAAGGGAGATCCTTTATTGAGGACAACTCATACTTGATACCGATGAACGACAATAACATAAATGCCTGGATAGACAAATGATGGAAAGAAGGGCCATACCTACAAGACCATACACTCAAACCTATCCCGAAAGAGCTGATGGATTTAAAATTTGCAATCATGGTGAACCTACATGGAGCATGGGATACCAAGTTCTTTGAGGAGTGGCTACCCTCCCCATTAGTCGAAGCAATATGCAACCTTAAAATCCCTACACACGAGGATGGCAATGACGTCATGGTCTGGGATCACACATCCAATGGGAAATATACTATGAGTTCAACTTATAGGTGACTGAGGGAGAAAAAGGGGACAAAATGTCCCAAAATGTGGACTAATTTGTGGAAGATGAGAATGTCGGCTTGCATCAAATCCTTTGCATGGCTTATGATGCATGAAGCCCTTTTAACTAACAATACAAGTGTATAAATGAGGATGGCTATGTCGAGTCTATGCCCCAGATGCTCATAGGATGATGAGAAGATGATTCATGAACTTTGGGATTGTAGACATGCACATGAGGTCTAGGATGAAATTCCACCAAGCAACATTTTTCCCACATTCTACACTACACTCGACATGAAGAGTTGGATCCATGACCAGTTGAATTGGACGATGAGAATAAAACACTGTTCTTCGTTACCTACTGGAACATATGGACGACCAGGAACAAGTAGGTATTTGAAGGCATGAAACTGCATGCTATGCACCAAGTAAGATTCATTGGGAGAGAGATGAACTTGATAAACTTATCCTTTGGTAAGGAGGGATGCGATGAGAAATCGAGGAACCTGATCATCTGGGAGAAGCCTGAACAAGGAATGATTAAACTCAACATTGATGCGACTGTCAAAAATCAGACTAGAAGCTACGTTATAGTAGCTATAAACGAAAAGGATGAATGGTTAGGTGGCACTACAGAGAACATTAGAATTGGTGATGTCGACGAATCTGAACTAGAAGGGATATATCTCGCCCTGGAGATTGCCAATGCAAATCAATTAAGCAACATCATCATGGAAACTGATTCACATATAGAGATAACCATGATATACCAAGATGAGAAGAACAACCCCAAGTATGCTAAACTGTTAAAGAAAATTCAGCAGTTAGTGAGGCCCTATTGGAGGATGAAGCATATCAGAAGGGAAGGCAACTCTGTTGCAGATAAATTGGCCAAGGCTAAGCTAAAAATACCATGGGTTACAACATGTATACCCAACCTCCAACTGAGGTCCATGACCTCCTAGCTAAAGATATGTGTAATGGTAGTAGTAGTACCATGTTTATTGATCCCAGTTTAATTAGTGAGTGTAGTTTAACTTTGTGTTTTGCTTGCACAATGAGGGCATGATGAATAAGATAGCCTCCTGACTTGCCTTAAAAAAAATATGGAGGGCCAAGTGTAATGACCCCCACTTTTTTATATATCCCTGAATTGAGGTGGACCATAAATTCGAAATATGACACCTACATTTACACAGTGTATAGATACAAAATAATAAACAATAATCAACATTTTCCATTATTTGAACATGAATTGGATACAAATGATTCAACAATACTCCCTTAAGGAGAGACATGGATTTTTCAAAGGAAACAAACATATACATGAGAAGTAGTATTAAGTTGTATAACTAATCCTTCTTATAACATTATCTTTATAACCTTCAATATTAAATCTCCATGTCTTCAAATCTTTAATTAAATTAGCTACCTAAATATTGAAAACAATGTAGATCCGTATATTGATATACTATATTATGTGGGTGCATATAAGAGTATGCATATTTAAAAACAACATATATTGTTCAATAATCAAATATTTGCACATATGAACTTGTATTTTCATTTAGATAAACTAAGGCATATTTTTCATACCACTTTGGGTGTAATCACCTTCCTCTACCCATCATTGGACTTTAGTGAATTACCCCTTAGTAGGTCTAATTGTGGGTTCATATTATCATGTTTTTTTATGAGACTCTTATTGGCATTATAGCTGAACAAGAATTAAATAAAAACCCAATAAAACATTCATAGCACAAATTCCCTTAAATACTCGACAAACTTCAAAAGTCGATATAGGCGATTGTTGAAAAATAACCACATAACTTCTCATGAAGATTTTTTCAAGTATTCTAAGAACTCAATCCAAAAAATCATATCACATCCAAGAAAAATAGCATTCAATCTACATGTTTGTATAACCCAAGGTGTTACCATACATTCATAAGGTACTAATCATGGTTGAGTCTAGGGTTTATGTTTCCTTGCTTTAGTGTTGACATTAGGGTTAGGTCTTGAAACCCTAATCTACATGTATATGAAGTAATGACTTAGAAACCCTAATGTACATTATCATTGTCATCATATCATCATCATCATCATCATGATACTCTTCATATCTCATCATTATTCATCAATATATGTCTATATACCAAAGTACACATGTTCAATTCATTCAACATATTAATAATATAGAGTTTGTATTTATTGATCATCTTATGACCATGTATTATATATTCTTCTGGGACTCAGATCTAATTTGGTCCATGGAACTATTTTGTTTGTGATCTAAAAATTGTTTTGATAAAAAATTTATATATACTTTCGCTATCATCTAATCTACCAATAACTTCCTATGTAAAGGCAGGATAATCATTTATTGACTAATGAAAACATGACACATCCACAAAGCTAACATTATCCAAACCTGTTATGGGGTCATACCTGAGACAATGACCTCATGTCATCCTTGCACCCATGCCAACATGGAAAGGGAAAAACAAAAGGGACGAAAGATAGAAATGCATTGTACCTTAGAACACTTAGTCAGGGGTAGCAGTGTAATTTCCTGACTTTTCTTCTTCCTCTACTTCAGCCGACCAGACACTACTGTGCCATGGAGGAAGCCAATATTATGATTGAATCTTCATTCCCAACCATCAGTGATGGAATCGAGGTGTCAAGTGCTTCATAACAGTCTCCCATGCCATACTGACCCTTCTCCGGTGTGAGTAGTGAGCAAAGTGTCGTAGACCAAAGGGTCATCAGTCGAGTAGGATGTCGAAGATGGTTGGCCATCAGGGAGGCAACCATGGTGAAATTGGAAGCCTGGTCTTTCTCTGGAGACCACAATGAATCATCTATGTTTCTTTTATAGTGTGGGTGATCAAGAGACCACCATAACAGAGTGAACGATGGCACAGGCGATTCTGACAACACTGGCAAGATGCCACTGCCATCAGGTCCCCATGTCTTGCAAGTAGGGTCCATCTAGAAGAATGCTGGTCCCTATCAAGCTTCTGGTCTAGTCAGAACTCAAAGGAGAGTAGAGGAAATTCTAGTAGCATCATCAACGAGCAAGTGGGTGGACCTGTTCATCCAGAAGATAGATGTAGATCTTAACTTGAAGAGATGTGAGGTTGAACTGATCGACGGAGAAGTTAAGTATCCTAGATCTATTGTAGAAAGAAATATTTACAAATGGGTGAACACGACCACTGGATATATCATCGGATTAAAGCCACACTGGCCGACTCTACATAAACATCTCAAAATGGTATGGAAACCAAAAGGGTATTTCAAAATTCTATCCTGAGGCAATGATTTTTCCATTATCAGGTTTATAAATCCAGAAGATCTTAGACTTGCCATCTAGCAAGGTCCATTGTTTGTTGCTGGCAAACCCATCCTAAAAAAGTGGCAAAGAGGAGATACGTTCGAAAAATTGAAGCTCACAGAAGTTCCAGTATGGATTTGCATCCACGATCTTCCTCTTGAGCTATGGGATGAAGAAGTTTTTAGCATAGTGGGTAGCTTTCTCGGTACCCTACTAAGGCCTGGCCTCTTTACCAGACACCAGAGGAGACTAGATTTTTCTCAGATTCAGGTATTTATTCCTATGTCCTTGACATTCCCTAGTAAGATGCACCTAGTGAGTGATGACGGGGTGAAGGATACCATTCGCTTTGAATATGAGTGGTATCCTCATGTCTATAAAGGTTGTCAGACATTTGGCCATGAACGTGGTGCTTGTGTTAAGATAGTTGTGCCTTCTCAAACGGTTCCTCAACTAGTATATGCACATGTGCCTAGTGAAGCTTATACTTTCTACGACTGTCCTCCTGTTGAAGTGGGTTCTATTTCTATTCCTGCAACTCCTGCGGAATCTGTTGTTCAAAGCTCCACGCCTACGGATAAAGGTAAGGAAGTGATGGCTCAAAGCCCAACTAGTACCCCTAACAATTGGAAGTTACAGAGTAGGAAATCTAAATCACCTCCTAGGTACACTTCCAAAGTTCCGCAACAGAGAATCAATGGTTCTCTAGTTTCATCAAATAGCTTCAAGGCATTAGAGTTTGTTGATGCTGAAATTAATGGTGTTTGTACTGATAGCCTGACTCCCTCTGGTGCTAGAGCTGTCAATTTGAACCCAGCTATTCTAGAACCAATCACTCCTAATGGTTGAGTCTTCTATTATTTCTTAGAAGGTCTGAGCTTTAAACAAACCTGGGCGGTAGGGGGATGTTAGGGAGGATATTGCTAATAATAAATGTACTTTCATCTACATTCTTGAAAGTAAAATTAGAAGAAAAAAAATGAACAAAGTCATGAACAATGTTTGGGATTCAGCTAATTGGGTCTCAAACCATGATTCCCATCCTCTGGGTAGGGTCATCATTGCGTGGAGTAGAAATGATATTTCTATTGATATTGTTTTTGAAGGAAATCAGTTTCTTCATTTCTATGCAAAGTCGGACAAAGGAAATTTATTTCTAACTACTGTTTATGCTTATAATCCAGAGGGGAAAAGGGTTGTTCTGTGGGAACATCTTTCTAATATTCACAGTGATGTAAGGGATAATCCTTGGTTGATCACTGGGGATTTTAATGTTGTTCAGGTTGCTTCTGATAAGTTTGGCATTTTTGAACCATCATACATATCTATGGGTATGTTCAATGATTTTGTCAATAGTACTGGTCTTATGGATATGTTCTGTGTGGTTCCTTATACACTTGCGACAATAGGCAGGAAGGAGTCAAATCGGTTCTGTCCAAGATTGACATGGTTTTCTATAATAACTATTTCCTTACTACTTTCCCGCAGCTATGGGGATCTATTATGTAGTATATTCATAGTGATCACAAGATGCTATCCATCCATCTTGATGAAAAAGGTTTCTTTAAGAAAACTCCATTTAGATTTATTAACACTTGGTCTGAGATGGAGGGTTTCTATGATGTTGTAGAGGAAGCTTGGGTTACAGTGATTGATGGTAATATGACTTTCAGAGTTGTTCAGAAGTTAAAGAAGGTAAAACATGCTTTATGGAATTGGAATAGGGAAAAAGTGGGGAATATTTTTTAAAATAGAAGAATGAAAGAAGCTTGGGCCTGCCATGATCAAGCTATTTCTGATAACAACCCTGACAATACTGATCTTGCTCTTGCTGCTTCTAAAGCTCAAAAAGAGATGTTGCTACTTATGAGGCAGAAGAGTCCTTTGTTAGGAAAAAGTCATGTGTACAATGGATTAAATTGGGTGATAAAAACTCTAAGTTCTTCAATGACTCTCTTAGATCTAGAAGACATAATAACTCTATCAGATGTATGCTTATTGAAGAGGAAAATGTTATTGATACCACTATTATTCAAAATCATTTTTTGGAGTACTATACTAATCTTTTTGTAGAATATAAGCATGAAATGACTCAATGGGACAGTAGATGGGCTCTTCCTTCCTTATATCATGTTTAGTTCAACTCCCTTTGTTCTTTAGTAATGAAAGAAGAGATTGATAGGGTCATTCAAGAAGCTGATGGTGATGAAGCACCAGGTCCAGACAGCTTTAATTTCAATTTCTACAAAAAATGTTGGCATATTGTTGGCAATGATGTTATTAGAGATGTTTAGATGTTTTTTCTATAGTGGCCATATGCTCAAAGAGGTTAACAGGACCTTTCTAACACTTATCCAAAAATCAAAGAATGCATCCAAAGTTCAGGATTGGAGACCTATTACACTTTGCAACTTCCTATATAAAATCTCCTCCAAGGTGATTGCTAATAGATTATAGAGTATTCTTCCAAATATTATTTACCCTTCCCAAAGTGCATTCATCAAAGGAAGGTCTATCAAAGACTCTACTCTTCTTGTTAATGAACTCATGAATAATATTATGAAAATCTCTAAGCCTATGCTTTGTTTGAAGATGGATCTAATGAAAGCCTATGACTCGACTAACTGGGAGTATACATTTATAATTCTAGGGAGAATTATCTTCCCTAGCTGCTTCATTCATTGGATTCGAGAAATTTTTAATACAACTAGTATGCAAATCTTGTTTCATGGTGTCCCAGGAGCCACCTTTAGTCTTGGAAGAGGAATTAGACAAGCTGACCCTCTGGCCCCTTATCTATTTGTTCTAGCTATGGAAGGTCTCTCTAGTCTTCTGAGATTTAATGTTGAAGAGAAATGGTTCTTTCCTATTCGAGCTTCCCCTGAGCTGGATATCTCTCATGCTCTTTTTGCAGATGATGTGGTCATTTTTTCTAAGGCTTCTAAAAACTCTGTTAAAGGGCTTAGAAAACTTCTTAATCTGTTCAGTGAAATATCGGGCCTTCATATAAGCTGTGCTAAAAGTACTGTCTTTTGTAACCCCTCTGCTAACTCAGTTCTTATTGAAGATGTCCTGGGCATTAAGTTGGATACTCTACCGATGAAATATTTGGGCTTGCCTCTTTGCAAAGGCATACTCACTAGAAGTCTGTGTGCCCCCCTTTTGGAGAAAATTAGTAGGAAGTTGGAAGGCTGGAAGGTGTGTAGCCTTTCTTTTGCTGGATGTTTGGAACTGGTTTCCTCAACCTTAATGACTTTCCACCTTTATTAGGATTTATCCTTTTCTATTCCTATCTCTATCTCAAATGATATTGACAGAGTTTGTAGGAACATTCTTTGGGGTGTTGTTGAATTAAATAATATGATTCACTCTATATCATGGGATGATGTCTATAGACATAAAGATGTAAGAGGTTTGAACATGAAGATTACAAAGGATGTAGCTACTGCTTATATCGCTTTGAATGTTTGGAATATAACAAAAAATAAAGATAACCTATGGATTAGGTGGATTCATGCTAAGTATCTTAAAGGAGATTCTATTTGGAGTGTAAGGTCTAAACCACATACATCCTAGATGTGGAGGCAACTCCGGTTTGTGAGAGATGTTATCCTCCCCCATGTTCACTGGAATCTGAGACATGGGAAATCTACCTTCCTTTGGAGAGACTCGTGGGTCAAAAGTAAACTTTTCTCACTGACATCCTAGAAGTTATGGGCATTATGATGTTAGTCAAAGGTAAATATGTCAAACTAGCTAATTTAATTGAAAATGATGATTGGATCACTAGAAGTTCTCATCATGTTTCCAGAATTATTGATGCTATTAAACCTTACTACACTCCTGGTTCACATTCTATGGACACTTTAGCCTTCAATGGTCTTTTCCCCAAGAAAATGAAAGATTTTGGGAGGTCATTCGGAGGAAAGGTGCAAATGTCCCTTGGTTCAAGTGGGTTTGTGAAACGACCTCATCAAATCGACAAACAAATAATTGCTAATTAAGCAGAATTAAAATAAACAACAGATTAACAAAAATAAATAAAATTTAAAACCATTTTACAAGGAGATCCTTTTCCAGAAAACTCTTACTGAAAGATCCAAAACTCTTACATATCATGATTTACATTGTATAACATTGTTTCATCTCATCTCGAGGACAACATATAACAATTGCTCAATCAAAACACATACTGGAGCAACATAAAACCTCGAGGCACTCAAGACAAAATTTCAAATCCTTCATGAAACTAGTACAAACCAACTCCAAGGACTTGAGAGTACAGAGATGACACATAGGACTTCTATCTATAAGACACGACATACAATACACTCAACCTGAGTTGTCACTGCTACCTTGGCTATTATTCCTCTTCTGTAGAAAGGTCTTCACACACGTCCACCTAAAAATTGTGGATCCCACGGGGTGAGACAGTTGTCCCAGTGAGAGATATAACTCTCCACTGACCATATTATTATTGCAGATCAACATTATTAAACTGAGCAGTGGTTCTTTAAAATTTAACATGCAGGATAAATCATTGTATGAACAGAATAAGATAATCTCCTTTCTTAAGGAGAACATTGCATCTACCCATGGTAGAGTTATAAATCATCGATCTGCTTTGCAAGGAATGTAAAGAAACATAAATGACATCTAACAACTAAGACGTATAACTGTATTGCGCATCAAACAATGTTTTCCGTATTCAATCCTTAAGCAGATATGCTACACGGTTGAACATATTTTACAATCACACTTATGCCATGAGGATATGAATTATACCCAATTCATCTCCAATTGACCACAAACTTCTCACAAGTTGGTACCATACAAGGTCAATGGGAGATTCGGTTGCCATGACCTCAGTTGTCTCGGTCAGTATGAGACCACACAGGATTCAGCAGGACATCTCATGTCATTTGCTGGCAAGACATCTCGTGTCACTACAAAAGAGCTTGCCAGGGTACTATGCCTCTTCGCTCAGAGCTACAATGTCAATTTTTCTCTCTTAGGGGAACTTCTACAACAACCATCCCCACTTATTGAGTTATGGTCACACATGCACCATACTCTGAGCCATGGTCACATAGGCACCATGCTCTTGAGCCATGGTCACAAGGGCACCATGCTCTGAGCCACGGGTCAGTTCACCGTGCTCTTATTGAGACATTCTTATGACATTATTTAGTCATGGACACTTAGGCTCCATGCTCCACATATTAAAAAATATGTGTTCTGAGTTATGCCGCGGGGAACCCGTTTCACCATTCAGCAAATTCTGACGCTGAGAGATCTATGGTCGGGGCAACATTTTATAGTTCCTAATGATGTATTACATGTATTACAACATCCTTTTATCATAAAACAAATCATCATTATTAATCACAAAAAATGCTACAAAGAAAGGTGTAATACAATTATTCAAGTCTTTAAAACACAGTTAGATACTTGGTACTTGGGATCTCAGCCTATTATCACATTACTGGGGATCCTCACCCCTTCATATCATTATCATCATGATTACTATATCTAGGTATTCAAACCCCTAGATCATCACACAACATTGTTATCTCTATAATAGATAATCATTACCTCTAGGTCCTCAGACCTAGATATTCATTTTACTTGTTGTACAAGTATTCCATATGGCTCACAAGGCCATTACACATCTTGTCACCTCTCACTAGGCAACAGCTTATTCATATGGCTCACAGGGCCATTACACATCTTGTCACCTCTCGTTAGGCAACAACATATTCATATGGATCACAAGGCCATTACACATCTTGTCACCTCTCACTAGGAAACAACTTATTCACATGGCTCACAAGGCCATTAATCATCTTGTCACCTCTCACTAGGCAACAACTTATTCATATGTCTCACAAGGCCGTTAATCATCTTGTCATTTCTCACTAGGAAACAACTTATTCATATGGCTCACAAGGCCATTAATCATCTTGTCACCTCTCACTAGTCGACAACTTATTCATATGGATCACAAGGCCATTAATCATTATGCTTGTTATACAAGTATTTAACATGCCTCACAACTCTTATGTAATAAGAGAAATACAACCTTCCCATCATTAGGGTTAGGGTTTCCCTTTATTTCCGAATAGGGTTTCATGTTCATTTTATTAATCCAAACCCTAATTCATTGCTCCACTCATCTAGGAGCATACCTTGATATCATAAGTATTCAATCATACTTATATATTTTCTCATCATTTATCATTAAATGATTAACAACACAAGCATGTGTTTCTCTCTTCATCCTTATTAGGATATTGAATACATCATACTTTTGATTCAATCCTCCTCTTTGAGGAATATTAGTCCATCATTAACAATTCACATTATCTTTCATTTAGCACCACGTTCAACATATGCCACTCAATCAATTACACATGATTGAAGTGTCACTTCCATATTGGTATCAAGATGTGTGTGTTATCATATTATACTTTAAACACATCCTTTACTTTATGTCATATATACATATCAGCATGTGGTATAACCACATCACCATGTCATGTTTTGAGGGTGTAAACCCTAATAAGCATATCGTGTACTCACATTAGATGGACTATCACTTAGATCTTATTACTTCATATTAGTTTTGTATCAGGTATGAACTAGATGCTTGACCCCATATCGGATATAAGGTTTGTTTTTAGTGCCATATCGTGCATAAGATATGCCCCATATCAGTCATCCATATTGGGTAACATATCGGGCATCCATATCAGGTATCATATCAGACATCCATCTTGGGTAGCATATCGGGTTACCATTTTAGGTAGACCCTGAAACTCATATCCCCTTAATTCCTTCAAGGATCATCCTTATTATATAATTACTTGACAAGCTAATGGTCTTATTAAATTCTCATACCACCATTTATTATAGAAAAAAGGAGTTTATCATATTCCAATCCCTCATCTAGGGTTTTCCACTAAATAGGTTACATCATGCCATATCGTACATGAAGTATGAGTTTAAACTTCATATCGTTCAGAAAATAAAAGTAGGTGCTATTTTTTTATCAATATAGAGATATCATTCATCTCATACATGTGGTATCTGAAAGATCTAGGGGGGGTGAATAGAGCTTTTTGGTGTTTATAAAGTTAATTAAACAATTAAGCACTTTGAACAAGAAGTAGGAGGAAACAAGGAAGACACAAGGATGTAGAGTGGTTCCACCCTTAGAAATCTAAGGGAGTCAGTCCACTACCCGATTGTTTCCAACCATGATTTTGAAAGTGATTTATTTTATTACCTCGCAAGGATGTTACATAAAATACAATCACCTTCTACACCCTTGAAGCAGCCTTCACCTGAAGTAGCCTCAAACCTCCTAGAAGCAGCCTTTTGAAGTAACTCCAAGCTCACCCTTGAAGTAGCCTTCACCCAAAGTAGCTTAAACCTTTGAGACAAACATCTAAAGTAGCTTCAAGTCACCAACAACAACCTTCCGACCTGAAGTAGCTCCACAAACCTCCTTCCTCCAACCTCCAACCTAGGAGTAGTCAAGGAGAACAAAATACAATACAAAGGAACAAGATTGGAAGAAAGAAAATATGTTACCAATGAGTACAACACTTTGATCCTATATCAAGCGTATTGATCTCCTATCCACTATAGATGAACGTTGTAGTGTGGTATCTAGGAGATACTAGGCTATAGGACATTAATGTAGAGCTCAAAGAAATAGATTGAGTGTAGCTCAACTTGTTTCTCCCAAAGAATGAATCTCAAGTGTAATTGTATGAACAAGTGATGCTTTGGGCGTCTTAAGGCCTCTCCTATTTATAGGAATAGGTTACAAGTGCTTAGGGACATTCTAGACACTTTCTAGGGTGTTCTTAGTGCTCAACTAGCCGTAAGGTGTCCACTAATTTCATTGCAACAGCTAGTTGTTTATTACTAAAAAGTGTAGTCCATAACTTCTCTCAGTCGAGAAGTTTGTCGACCGAGAATGTCTCGGTCGAGATTTTTGTCAACTGAGTGGGAGGTTGAGATCAATGTTTTGTAACGTTTGATTCCAACTCCCAACTACTTTGCTAACTCAGTCTAATGGCTAGGAGGGTCTAATCTCGGTCGAGAACTTTGTCGACTGAGAGTGTCTCAGTCGAAGATTTTGTCGACTGAGAAAGTCCCTGATTCAATGTGTTGAGTCATCTACTAAGTGTGTGTATCAATGTGTAATTGTGCTTATATCTTAGGGGAGGATCTATCTAAGTGTTGTGAGTTGATAGGGAAGATCTACTGCTTGATTTACATGATGTCTAAGTACTTGTACATTATATACTTGTACAAGTTTTTACATTAAGTACAATCATGAAAATAAAAGCAATCTAAGCATGTTGATCTTCCAATTTCTGTAGATTTTCAGCTATCCGCTTCCTTATTTGTTTTCCCCTAAAACACTCAAATAACAAGTTAGATCCACAAGAATGATATGTTTGTCATTATCAAAACAAAGGGTATAATAATGTCCAATTTAGCCAACAATCTCTCCCTTTTTGAAGATGACAAAAATTCCTAAAATATAAATCAAGGGAATTTAAAAAGCATGAGTTTCATACCAGAGATTTACCTTTTGTAGATATTCTCTTGTTTATTCAAGAAGTGTGTGCTAGTTATTCCAAAGAGGTATGGACCATAGTATCCCACTCTTTAAGGAATATATCAACAATTTATGTGAAGCCAAGAGATTATGAGACTCATTTTTTTAATTTATATTATTTCTCCCCTTTTGTCAATTCAAAAAGATAATCATATAACCAATTTGCTCCCCCTGAATGGGATACTCCCCCTTAATTGTATACTATAACAAAAATGTCAAATTTAGCCATAATTCAGAAATCATGATTTATTTCTCAATCATTTGCAAGGGATGTTAAGCCCTAAAATGACATGAGAATCCTTTAGGCTCATGAATATATTTTGATAGTTTCTCAACCATTTACAAGGGATGTTAAGCTCTGAAATGATATGAGATTCCTTTAGGCTCATAGTGGAATCAATTGATGTATCTCTTAACCAAATACAAGGGATGTTAAGCCCTAATTTGTTTATAGAATTCATTTAAGAGCATCATATTCAAGAATATTGTAAGGTTCTTCATCGGAATTACTTTAAGGATACAAAGGTCATAAATAACTTTGAAACACAATTGAATAAGTAAAATAATGGATCAGCTTGTTTTTAACATGTTGAGAGAATATACTAAGGTTGAGTGCAGATGAATGATTTATAAATAAGCATTTTTTTAGGCTTATTTTAGGTCGAATTGACTTCGACCTCGGCGCCCCTCGGTCAAGCTCCTTTTTCAACTGAGAGGCATTTCTGTAGATTTCCAATGTATCCATTTTTATAAATTATTGAATGGGCTACTTGATCTTGTTGTCTATGATCAATATTAGCTCTTCATTTTTCTCATATATGAACTTATGAATGTTGAAATGTCTAAGATAGAACCTTTTTATGACTTAAGTTTGTCACTTGTGAGAAATATTTTTAGAAGATATCTTATCATAATTTCTTAGGATGCTTAAACCTTTTCAAAATGGTGATGATTATTTTTTAACCAAGTTCCTTGTATGATCACTTCTTTTGTTTTCAATTAATGCTGAACAAAGTCTCTTATGCAAATAGATTTGCAATTAGTACTTTTCTTGAATAAAACTAACCTTTTCCTCAAGTATGCTTGTTTGGGTCAAAGTATAAAGTTTTGATGCCCACATATTCTTCCTTTTGATAAGGGTCATTCAGACATTTATTGTAATATGTAAAGTTCATTGCATATTCCAGTCACTTAAGTTAATTGCAATTGAAGTATCTTATTCTAATAAAATAGTTCTGACAGAGTTTTCCTCAGTCGACAAAGTTCTCAACCGAGTGATATTCAGTCGAAGTACTTGTCGGCCAAATGTTTCTTAGGTTTTTGTAGACTTAAGATAGTAACTTACTCGGTCGACTATTTTATCGACCGGAATGTTCTCGATCGATAATTTTACTGTTTCTCCAAAACATGTAGGTTTGAGACAGAAACTACTTCGGTCGACAATTTTCTCAATCGAAGAATGTCTTGGTCAAACTTGTTGTCGACCGAGATTTTTTCTATTGTGTTTTTAGTAATTATTTGCAAGTAAAACATAAGGTATTTCCAATATAATTACATAAATATGCAAATTAAATCTCTGTTTAGTTGAGATAAGACATTTTGAATATCAAAGTAACATTTTAGGTCTAATCTCAACTAATCATATTCAAATCTCTAAGTTTTAGGAACCCAAACTAGATCAACATCCTTTTCCTTGTATGGGCAAGAAAATGAATAATGTCCAAGACGTAAACAGTAATGACAACATATAGAATCAATTTCATTTCTCTTCTTAGCTAGATTGTCTTTAGGCACATACATAACTTTAGTCTTGGGTACTTGTGTCCTTCTAACTCTAGGTTTTTATAGGATTTACCTTTTTTCTTATAACATATTCCTCTCCTTCCAATCTGACCAGAAGAATCTTTTAGGATGTTGTCAAGAATACCATTGTTTTTCAACTAATTTCCTTTTATAACTTAACAATTTCGTCCATTCTTTGTTTAACATCTAACTTTGCTTGATCTACATTAGATAAGAAACTATCTCTTTCTTTGATAACAACATCATAATCTAAATGAGTGCACAATATAGGTTGAGTTTGAAGATCATTCAATTTTGCAAGTAGTTCAACCTTTTCTTGAGAAAGAAAACCATAGTTCGTTTCTAGAGTAAGCATCTTCATATTGCAGTCATTAAGAGATGATTGCAAGATAGAATTTTTAGAAATAATACTTTCTTTTTCAAAAGTAAGATCATTTAGTTGAGCATACAATTTCTCATTAGTTTTAGTAACTCTTTTTAGTTTCTTTTTACAATCAATATATTTATCATGCAAATCATTAATGCTATCAATTAACTCTTCTTTAGATAAATAAAAAAAGACTTACCTCTTCTTCTTCATTTGTTGTAGCAATAAGGCACTCCATCTCTTCTTCTCCATCCTCACTATCATCACTTGAGTCATCCCATGCAATTTTTAGGCTTTTTCCTTCTTCTTATGATATGATTTCGTTCCTTTCTTGAGTTTATGACAATTACCTTTTAAATGTCCCCTTTTTCTGCATTCAAAGCACCTAGAGGAAGAAGAAACACTAGAAGTTTTGTTAATTTTAAATCTTCTATACTACTTACCATTTACAATGAGAGTTTCTTCTTCACTATCTTCTTCACTTGTGTCATGAATAATTTTGGTTGATGCCTTGAATGCAATGTCCTTTCTTTTCTCCTTCTTGTGTTCAGCCACCAATATTTCTTCTTCTTCAAGGGTGACCTCATGAGTCTCCAAGTTGCCAATGAGTTGTTCCATCCTCAATCTTGTGAGATCATTTGCTTCTTCAATAGCCGTACCTTTGGTTTATACTTTGGTGGCAAACACCTAAGAATCTTTGATACTTGATCTTCTTCACTTATGCATTTTCCTTATGCACTCAAACCATTAATAATAGTAGAAAATCTTGCATACATTTCACTAATAGATTCATTTAATTCCATATGAAATTGTTCAAACTTTTGTTTAAGCATGATAATCTTAGAATTTTTAACTTGTATGATTCCTTCATGTGTAATAGAAAGTCATTGCCATATGTCATATACAGTTTCACATGAAGAAATTCTATTGAATTCACTTACTGATATAGAACAATATAAAATACTTACAACCTTGGCATTAAGTTGAGCTTGCTTTACCGTATTGGCATCCCATGTAACATACTCAGTTTCCAAAAGCATGTATGGAGTAGAAACCATCCTCCACAGTTCCCAACTGATGCCTTGAAAATAGAATTGCATCCTTCTCTTCCAATAGTTGTAGTTGTTTCCATCAAACGGTGGTGGACGAGCTACGTAGGTTTCCTCCAAGTTCAGGTGGTTGAGCATACAATCTCCCATGCTTCAAGACATGTTAAGGCTCCTTGAAGACCTACTTTGATACCAATTGAAAGATCTAGAGGGGGGGTTAATAGAGCATTTTGGAGTTTATAAAGTTAATTAAACAATTAAGAACTTTGAACAAGAAGTAGGAGGAAACAAGGAAGACACAAGGATGTAGAGTGGTTCCACCCTTAGAATTCTAAGGGAGTCAGTCCACTACCCGATTGTTTCCAACTAGGATTCTGAAAGTGATTTATTTTATTACCTCACAAGGGTGTTACATAAAATACAATCACCTTCTACACTCTTGAAGCAACCTTCACCTGAAGTAGCCTCAAACCTCCTAGAAGCAGCCTTCTGAAGTAACTCCAAGCTCACCCTTGAAGTAGCCTTCACTCGAAGAGCCTTACCACCTGAATTAGCTCCACAAACCTCCTTCCGATAGCCTCCAACCTAGGAGTAGTCAAGGAGAACAAAATACAATACAAAGTAACAAGATTGGAAGAAAGAAAATATGTTACCAATGAGTACATCACTTTGATCCTATATCAAGTGTATTGATCTCCTATACACTGTAGATGAACGTAGTAGTGTGGTAGCTAGGAGATACTAGGCTATAGGACACTAATGTAGAGCTCAAAGAAATAGATTGCAAGTGTAGCTCAGCTTGTTGCTCACAAAGAATGAATCTCAAGTGTAATTGTATGCACAAGTGATGCTTTGGGTGTCCTAAGGCTTCTCCTATTTATAGGAATAGGTTACAAGTTCTTAGGGACATTCTAGACATTTTCTAGGATGTTCTTAGTTCTCAACTAGCTGTTAGGGGTCCACTAATTTTATAGCAATGGTTAGTTGTTTATTGCTGAAAAGTGCAGTCCAGAACTTCTCTCAGTCGAGAAGTTTGTCGACCGAGAATGTCTCGGTCGAGATTTTTGTCGACCGAGTGGGAGGTTGAGATCAATGTGTTGTAACATTTGATTCCAACTCCCAACTACTTTGCGAACTCAGTCTAACGGCTAGGAGGGTCTAATCTCGATCGAGAACTTTATCGACCGAGAGTGTCTCGGTCAAAGATTTTTCCGACTGAGAAAGTCCCTGATTCAATGTATTGAGTCATCTACTAAGTGTGTGTATCAATGTGTAATTGTGCTTATATCTTATGGGAGGATCTATCTAAGTGTTGTGAGTGAATAGGGAAGATATAACACTTGATTTACATTATGTCTAAGTACTTGTACAATATATACTTGTACAAGTTTTTTACATTAAGTTCAATCATGAAAATAAAAGCAATCTAAGCATGTTGATCTTCCAATTTGTGTAGATTTTCAGCTATCCACTTCCTTATTTGTTTTTCCCTAAAACACTCAAATAACAAGTTAGATTCACAAGAATGAAATATTTGTCATCATCAAAATAATGGGTATAATAATGTCCAATTTAGCCAACAGTATCATCCACCACTCATCTCATTTTACCCATCATCTTGGGTTTCCAATTCTATGTTGATTAGAGTGTTCATTACCTCTATATCGTGTAAGAGGTGTAGACTAGACTTGTATTTTGCATAAGGATAAGTGGGGTATCTCTCATATTGTGCAACAAGCATAACTCATATCGTGTATGAGCTAGTATCCATCTTCATATCGGATTAACCTTATCTTGGGTTTCATATCAGGTGGATGTATTCCAACCATATCAGGTTACATTTTGTTCTTGAATGCATACCTTGTCTCGTACATTAAAATTTTCTTAAGCATTCATATTGTGCATCCGATGTGTGTACTTCAAGGTATCAGGTACCAAAGATACATTACATGATCATATCATGCAAGAGAAGTTGCTATACTTTACTCATATCGAGTTACCCAAATCAGGGTTTCATATCGGCTTTCAAGTATACTTTAAACCTTATATCATGCAAAGAGTCTATTCTTGACTCCATATCATGCAGGCATATAGTGCAAGCATATCATGCAAGCATATCATGTAAACATATCGGAAAAGAAAAGCCTACACATACCCATATCGGGTTAGAGCTACTTGTGTGTAAGCTTGAACCTGATATCTCTTTATAAAGTGATACCATCTTCTTCTAGCTCTAGACCTCCGTTCTAAAAGTTAAAGTTCATGGTAATAGGTCTAGGCAACTTCTAGAACTCATAATTTCATTAATTATTTTAGAAGATTTTGGAATTAAAAGTCATTCATTTAAGCATAGAAATTTAGGTGATGAATAATAACATGAGAGGGTTCAAGTTATATAGCCCGCCTTGTGATTAGCTTCAAGGCTCCAAGCTCCAAAGCTTCATATCCTAAGGTTGAAGAAGAACTTCTCCAAGGTCCAAGGCTCGTTCACAACTCCTCCATGGATAAGAGATCACCATAGTTAAGCACTTGGTGAAGAAGGAAAGAAAAGAATATCCATAACCTGATATCCTACTTCAACCGAGGTTGAAGGTGACCAAAGCCTTACCTAAAGCTTGGTGCTCAAGCTCTCATAGCTCCTTGAGCTTCTTTGCACGATACCTAAGGGTCTTTGCACAATATCGCCAAGGGGAGTGGTTATGAGGATCATAAACTTTCATAAGTTGGTGAATGGTGAAGTATATATACTTGGATTCATGAGTTGAAGAATATAAGAGGTGTATTCACCTTAAGCTACTAGATGACACATGGCCATGCATGGTTGACACCTGGACATGCATGCACACATGTTATCTTGCCATGAAAAGTCTTGGGGATAACCTAGAAATAATATCTCATCCCTTACTTATCTTATTGGGCAAGTTATATCATCTTTATCTCATTAAATAAGCAACACGATACACTTTTTGTGAGGAGCTTTGCAACTTGACATGAGCCACCTCCTTGTAGTACTCTACCCGTAATGGCCTTTGACAAGGCTCAACAAACTGATAGAAGGCTCCCACATTGGTTCCTTGGCTGATAGACTCCTTATATTAAGTCTACAACTCGATACAACACATTTTTTTTGGTAACCCAGGAGACTCGTAAGGCTTGCGTCGAGCCCAACCTGGGGAGCTCAACCCCATCCCGTAAGGAGCGTAGCCCATTAAGTCACGCAGAGGCCGGTTTCACTATGGGAGAAACAATTCTAAACAGCACCACCAGGGGGATTTGAACCCGAAACCCTCCATGAGGGGTCCCGTGCTGCGACCACCTGAGCTACTGCTCGCCGGCTACTCGATACAACACATATAAGGCTCTTGCCTTCAACTCATTCTTGGTCTTTCATTACCAAGAGTATCATCACTCAATGGTGATTCAAACATAACACCCCCTTATTTCTCTTTCCTCTAAAAGATACATAGAGGGAGTAGGGAAACTCTAAAGGTGGTAATTTACATTTTAACCCCACATATTGGGTAAATTATAAATTGTACCAAAATTGGTGTACAAGGTACTAGCATTAATTCAAACAAGTTGTAACTTGGGATTTAGTCTTTCCACAAGCCACCACTTATCATCATTCTCTTTCTTGAGATACTAAAACACTTAAAACACATTCCACATGTGTCATTTTGCAATATAACCCCTCATCTTGGGTAAATTGCACTTTTTCACTCAAACTTTCATATATTGCACAAATGGTTAGCAATTAAGCTCATACTTGAAAACAAACTTCACAAGAAGCCTTAATTACTTTTCAAAAGATTAGAACAAGTTAATAAGTGACTTATTTAAGCAAAAATTCAAGGGTTAATCCATAACCCAGGCCAGGAGTATTACAATTATAAACCCCTAACAAGGATTTCATCCCTGAAATCCCAGATGAAGGAAGACAATTGTCATTCGTGCCTCATGTCATCAAATCTCCACATGACATATTGATGTGATGGAGATGCCATAGAACTTTGACTGGTACAAAGTCCTTCCACTCAGGGTTATCATTTGAATCTGTCATACCTGACATATATTCAACTACCTTTTCATTATTGATTTGCAATATATATACTATTTCAGGTAACACCTTCTATATCAAAGAAGTGTTATTCATACTTTGAATGATTCAGGTGTCAACCCCCACTTCGTTTTAACATTTCTATTTCATGGAGAGATTATGGTTACGTTTTGTCACCCACTTGGGACTACATGTCTTATCATACATTTTTAGCTTTGATAAAATTTTTCTCAAATGATTCTACAATTATTCCTTCAATTAATATATCTTTATCAAAGTTATGTTTAAGCAAAGCATAAACCTCTAACATATGATTTCCCTACTAGAGTTATCTCAAGGTTGGCCCTTCTAGATAATCAAACATTATTCATCTTATCAGAAGTCATATTCTCACTTCCCCATACTACTTGGCACATCTTGGATACCATAATTTTTTATCTTGGGACATAATATGTTACACATATCTTTATCTTGGAATCAATGTCCAAGACAAACTAATATTTTACAAAGAAACATATTCCTTACATCACCCCATCATTACCCAGGGTTATTCATCAAAGAGGAGACCTCATAATCTCCTAGGATTATTACATGAACTTTTGCCGTTTATGAGTCATTTATACTTATTGCATCTCAGGTTCCTTGCCATCTGCATAGGAATTATATGGATGATTACATGAAATCATCCCTTTCTTTATTATTGTCTAACATGTTCATGAACATTTCATGGTTTTATCACATTCCCCATTTCCACATTATGGGCAAAGATCTTTACCATTCACACAAACTTTATCAAACATGGATCATTTCCCTTGTTCTCATTCTCATTTCATGAGGATTATACTCCTTACTTCCTCATACACACAGACTGATCTGAGATCATCTCATATTCAACTTTATTTCTAGCGAGCAGTAGTTCAGGTGGTCGCAACACGGGGCCCCTCATGAAGGGTCCCGGGTTCGAATCCCCCTGGTGGTGCTGTTCAGAATTGTTTCTCCCGTAGCGCAGCCGACCTCTGCGCGACTTAATGGGCTATGCTCCTTTCGGGATGGGGTTGATCTCCTCAGGTTGGGCTCGACACAAGCCTTATGAGTCTCCTGGGTTACCAAAAATAGATTCCACTTTATTACACTTAAATTGTGATACAAATGTCCATACCATATTTCCAGTTTCATTATAATCACTAGATTGTCTCAGAATGATTACTTGATCAGAGTAATAAAAAAGATAACAATCTAAGAGTTCCATACTCACCATATCTTCAATAGTTGAATACCTGGCCAGGGTATACAAGTACTGAGATTAGGTAGTATGCACTTTGTTTACTATCATGTTCCTTACTTTTCATATCATCAAAAACATAGGACTTAGCATTCTTGGATTTTCTCCAGGCATCACATATATACCTTATCCTTTTTCACACAAATAAGAGCCATTACAAAGCATTTAAAGGAATACTGATAAAAATATAAGTCATCATCTTCCTTGTGTCCTCATAGGACTAGTTAAAGGAAGCTCAATAACAACTACTTTCTTATATTTAACACATAGAATCATCAAATGACATATCAGAATGATACTATTTCATCTGACCTATCTCATCTCATAGTTTGTTTATTGCCTTAGGCTGATTCTTTTCATAGAATCTTGTCATTTCCTGATTCCAACGTCGTGCTCTATTACTCGGTGTAGATGGACTTGCTCGGGACATCTGTCTACGTCCTCGAATGCCACTACTAGAACACTTCCTTTGAGGATCTTGCTGACTCTGCCTTAGCGGTTGGGTCATTTCCTCCTTTTTAGGACAAGAGGATTTAATGTGCCCAATCTGTTTACATTTATAACACATCTTATAAGCATTCCCCAGCTTTGTCGGCCTTACAATCGATGTAGAAGCCAAACTAAGAGTTCAAACTAGTGGAACATCAGGTACTTTACCCTTTCTGGGTAGCCACTGCCCTGGTGCACTAGACATTGGTTGTACCGGTGGTACCAAAAACTTCCCCTTTATGCCTTTTCTTAATTCTTACCTCATTATCCTTTTCTGGACAGTCTTTTATGATATGTCCAGGCTGCCTACACCTGTAGCAAACCCTGATTTTGGGATGTAACCTATTTCTTTTAACATTTTCTATTGCTCCAACATGCTGATGTTGATCAAGAATTTTGTTGGAGTCCAAAACTTCATCATTGGGGGCTGGTAATCTGGGTTGTGTTGCTAATACCCAGTCCACTATACACATCATTACTGTCTTAACTTGTCTAGCAGTGATATCAAAATAAGGATTCCTTATCATAGTAGGATCATCTTGGGGATTCTCAGGCAGTCATTCTTCTCTCGCCTGGTCCCTTGCACCTTCTGTTAGTGCAGCAAAATTGCTTTCAACAATGTACTCCTTGGGTCCGAACATCTTTAAGCTTTACTCTATCTTCTGCATAAGCAGAAGTCACTATAAGATATACTTGGAGGACACTAGAATAGACTTAACACCTTAGTCCTATGTCTCTGTAGACTTAGTGAACCTTAAGCTCTTATACCAAACTTGAAACGACCGTCATCAAATCGAGAAACCAATCATTGCTAATTAAGCAGAATTACCATAAACAACGGATTAACAAAAATCACTAAAATTTAAAACCATTTTGCAAGGAGATCCTTTTCTAGAAAACTCTTACTGAAAGATCCAAAACTCTTACATATCATGATTTACATTGTACAACATTGTTTCATCTCATCTCGAGGACAACATATAAAAATTGCTCTATCAAAACACATACTGGAGTAACATAAAACCTCGAGGCATTCAAGCCAAAATTTCAGATCCTTTATGAAACTAGTACGAACCAACTCCAAAGACCTGAGAGTACAGAGATGACACATAGGACTTCTATCTACAAGACACGACATATAGTACACTCAACCTGACCTATCACTACTGCCTCGACTATTATTCCTCTTCTACAGAAAGGTCTTCACCACCTTATGCATGTCCACCTAAAAGTTGTGGATCCCATGGGGTGACACAATTGTTCCAGCAAGAGATATAACTCTCTACCTACTATTTGGAGGATTGTGAAGATAGATATAGTTGTTATGGCTTAACTTTGTATAGATAGATATCTTGTCTTCTATCTAGTTCTTTTCTTTCACGTTTCTCTTTCTTTTCCATGCTCTGTACATAACTCTTTTGGAAAATACAAAAAAAAAGAGGCACACTTTGGATACCAAAAAAGAAGAGACCACCACAACTCCACATTGTAGAGATCCAACCCAAACCCAATTTAGGCATTATCCTGAAACTCCTAGATGATGGCAACAACAAGGTTTGTTGGATGCGTATGAAGACCGTGAAGCCATTGGTAGAATTATCGTGGTGATTGGATAGTTGGAGTGCGAGAGGGAGATCCAAGGGGAATCCTATCATCTTTGGGTTTCTCGACTCAGTGTTGAAGGTGACCCACACATCGTTTGATCATGGATTGACGGTTTAGATCCACAATCAGATCCTGTATCACACGCCTAAGGTCCCAGATTACATGGACCTTAGTGTAACGTCATCACATATATTGAATAATCAATATAATATCCAACTTTACTTGATTTATCCTAAACTTCTAAAAACCATATAGGTCGCTAGGTTTATCCAATTAAACCCAAATTTTAGATGACCTTAAAATTATTCTTATCTCGTATTTTATCATGTTTGGGATCAAAAGGATAAAGATAAACATATATTTCTTGCATTCCAAGTATTTACTAGATTTAGTCACACATCTATTTCTTGCATGCCCAAAATTTACTAGATTTAGTCAACTAGGTCACCAATATTCATAGTATCCATTCAAATATGGGATTTATATTTATTTACCCATTATATCACATGGGACTAAGAGTTAGGTCAAGTTATGTTTACTTAATACCCAAATACCTAGAATCTGAGAAAGGACTATATGATTGCTAAATTAATTATCTAGGTTATTAATTACTTTATCATTTTTTAATATCTTGATGATTATCTTATTATGAGTTTATTAATCAACTCATGATATTATTGGTATCTCATTTGTGCATGAAATTCTATTTGTTTCTAATATATATCCCATGAACCCATGTGGAAAACCTAGTTGGCAAAATGGGCTTGAATTGGGGTCTTGGCCCATGGTCCATACCTTGGCCTCCCAAAGGGTACATAAGATTTATTGTCTTTTTAATTGTGAAAATAAATTTTTAGATGTCTTAGGATCTCATAGAGTCTCATATTGGAATATTATCCCAATATTATTTTATTAACTTAAATTGAAGACTAAATCTAAGTCTAGAGTTTAGATTCATCATCCAAATTCTATCAAGTCATCTTATTGATCTCATCATTATAATATTACTTTGGTTGTCTTAAAGTGAATATACATGCATTATTAGTAAATTCACAATCATAAAATGTCAGTTTACAAATTTGAGGTCTTACACCAAGTGTATCCTTTTAATACCTCACTCAAAAGAAGGAGAATATTTATTTTTGTAACATAACATTACTCTATGGGTTTAACTCTGAAGTGTTATATTATTGTTTGAATGGACAAAACCTCATGTTTTATATATGTTTTTCCATCTTGCAGATCATCATAGGTCGTTCTAGGAATCTATTTACACTTGTTCTTACAAACACTCCATTGAGATGGAAAAATCAAGATTTGCCAACAAGGATCACTATGGTAACCCCAAGGGAGGCCTCACTTTTGATGATAGGAAAAATCCTTAGAGAAAATAGACTCAAAAAGGCAACCCCTAGGCATTAGAGGTTCCTAAAACCACATCAAAAGTTTCCTATCAAGATCCTCGAAAGAAGCTTCTAGACACCACCTGCATGAATCTATTCAACTTTAGTTACTAGTCCAACACACATCAACATGGATCATGAGCCTATGAAGGGTCTTATACATGTTCGTTCCCATACAATTTACAAAATATGTATATACATCATTTGAGGACCTTCTTGCCATGGTTGTATTAGTATCCACCACATACCAGCTCACATAGGGCTTTAGTACAAACATGCATGACAAAAATAATCTCATTGTCATCCCTATAGGGAACACAAAGAAGAGACTAAAATTGAAGGATTCAAAGTCTTAGAAGAAGACTCTTAGCAAAAGGAAAGTACCTCCAACAATGATGGACATATCCTTTAAAATAATGCTAGTGGATTCAACACCCACAATTATGGATTTTATTCACCACCTCCTATGTTGTAGAATTTATATACCACTGAACCATATGGAATCCAATCACAATATATACCACACTTCCAATGACATTCAACCCATCAATTATATCAATGACATCAAAAAGTGAAACGAAACATTCTGAGGATACCTCTACAACTGACCCCATTATGTTGGAAAAATTATGCAAGCTCATGTAGTAAGATGAAAAGAAAGGTCCGACTAGGAATTTAAAGAATTTTGAAACTTTATCAATGCAATGTTACCAAACAACTTTGGCATGTTGAAGTTCCATAAGTATTCAGGAAAAGGCGACTTTCTCACATACATCAAGTCTTACCACTCCATTATAGTGGTAATACAAGATGACAATACAATTTTGATTAGATGATTATTTGATCTCTATCAAGTCCCGCCCTGAGATGGTATAATAAATAAGTCTTGCTATCCCTTTCTACTCAGACACTAGTGTCAAAAACGTTTATCGAGCAGTACATGTGGAATGTCGACCACATCCTAACAAGGAAGATGAGGAGGTGCTACAACAAATGAGGAGTGAAAGCTTCGTGGAGTTTGTAGGAATATGGTGAAAAGTGGAAGCACATCTAGAATCAAAACCAACATATGAATAAGCTATTTGAGACGTCCCCGGATTTTCTAAAACTTAATCTAATGTGTAACATCCAAATTGAAACCTCACCTCGGTGAGAACTCCAATTTAAACACCCCACACAAGGCTAAGAAGAAGAAAATTGAGGAAGTCAGAAGGAAACAATCAGTAGCACATGCACATGAACAATAAACAAACCACAACACATGTTCACCATTCAACATATAATTACAACATGAATTATTACAACATTTGATATTACATATTGAACAACAAACTTATGCATATACTTATACTACCACTAAACTACATGATCTTAAGACAATAGGTCCACCTATACATCATCTCTCCACACAACTCACAACTATCCTAGATCTTCAAGATCATAACCGCAACCTAAATGAAAGATTACATGTGGTACACATCAGCACAATATTCAAGAATATTGTACTGAGTATGCCTACGTGTCTTTTATATACCTCTCATCATATATTGGCAATAAGATAAACCTAATACTTGGCAGTTATAAAGAAATATAAGAAAAGCATATACTTGCACAAAGATGTTCATTAACAAAAGAGAATCACATATTTTAAGCTCATTTTCCATTATATCATCCATGCATTAACCGCCGAAGGTTGAATGCATTAAGGCCTTTATGATCACTACCCACAAATTAGGGTTCCCACATCATATTACCATTTAACAAAGGAGTTAACCAAAGTTAACCCATCCTATCAAGGTGTCATAATCATTTTATTTAGTTCATTGTTAGAACATGTTCATCATTGACATATGCCTTTTAGGAGGGAGTTAACTATAATTAACCTGTGTTATCCATCTAGATCATATCAAGGTCTTATAAGAATTATGTTGTGTTAATTGTCAAACTATATTTTTCAACTTTATTAAGCACTAAGATTAACACCTTATGTAACATGTTACATTCTTTTGATCTCATTTCATTTCTCATAATAAATTGATGCATTTATTAGTGATTTCATCACAAGATTAAACAACAATTTCACATTAGCATCATTATTCACATATATATGGTTAACCATTTATGCATTGATATCTATTTAACCATCTCTAGGATTCCATCATATAATGTCTATATATCACGTCATGAGATCATATCACATTTTTATCTTTGTTATATCATGGTTGTACTAAACCAACTTATACAAGTGGCTCCTCAAACATATATCAAAACTTCATCTACTCCAATTGAGGTTCTCCTAGCCCATCTCATGAGGGTAGTGCCATGCTCAATCTCTCTGAGCTCACTCATCTCTATGAGTATCACATATGATTATACTTTATCTTTCCTCTTGGTCTAGGGTTCTCGGATTACCTCATTGGCACTAGTGATAGCCTTGTAAGCTCTAGCCACATAGGCACAAACCAAACCACAACATGACACGACATACCCTCCATAGGTTCTATACCCATGAAACACTATTTCTCAACTCTCTTTCTCTTATATACACACCACTAGATTCCTATATGGGAACCACCAACCCGAGCATGAGGCTTCACAGAAACTAACATAGCTACCTCCTCCAGGGTCTTGGCCTCTCTCCCTCACCCAGATGGCAGACACTCATATTTCCTTATTCACATATGCATACATAACCAGCCTCTCTCTGACTCTAGGGTCTGACTATCCCAAGGACATCTAGGGTTCAAAAAACTATAGGAATCATGCATAACGCAACTCAACTCGATCACTCAAGAGTATTCTAGTTTAGGATATATCATATCACATATCTTAGAATTCTTATATCTTGGAGTTTAGGTTCTCTAACCTTCTCCCAATGGGTCTCACTCTCTATGGAGTTAACCTTGAAACTGGTCCTAATACTAGAGGTCCTCCTTCGTAAAAGAGATTGACGCTCTGACTCACAACCTAGTCTTAGCTTAAGACATATCTTATCTCATAAAAGCCTATTTACTTGCATCATCAAAGCTTATCTCAAATCCTCAAAACTGAACTTACATCCTCAAAGACAAACATAGATCATCACAAACTATCTTATATCATCTATATAAGACTTAGATCGTATCATCAAACTTATTCTATCTATTACATTATCACATATACCAAACAAGGCTCTAGACATCTAATCTAGAACTACTCTCTCTTCGAGACTGATGTCATACACTTTCACTTAGGTTGCATGACCACCTTCTACTCGTACATGTGTGGGGACACATTTTTGTAATACATATACATAATAAAATATTATATAGTTTTTCTCTGATAAAACAAGCGTCAGAGAAAACTATTGAGGTTCGGTCTATTTGGAATCAAAAACCAAATCCTGAAAATGATTGTCCCACACACAGTAGAGAGTACATTATCATGAAAACTAGTGAAAAGGGTGAGAACATGGTGTAGACTAGTGTAACTACTCTAGAGAACGTGAACAATATGTCTAGGGTTTCTCTTCCCTTGATGCACATCATTTCCAAATAGTGCAATGTCACATACCGCTGCACTACAAGGAAAGTACGACATCTAAGGACTTGCTATACAACAAGCACTAGTCTAGACCTAGTTCTCGGACATCTAGGTGCTAACCTAGAGGATAGGTCAAATCTTGTCTCTAAAAGATGACTAATCTAACCCTAAAGATTATGAAGTTTAAGGTTCTTTAGTTTTGAGTTGCATAATGAGAAAATGTCAGGCTTTGCTATTGTTCATGCTCTGATACTACCTGAGACGTCCCCGAATTTTCTAAAACTTAATCTAATGTGTAACAACCAAATTGTAATCTCACCTCAGTGACAACTCCAATTTAAACACCCCACACTAGGCTAAGAAGAAGAAAATCAAGGGAGTCAGAAGGAAATAATCAGTAGCACATGCACATGAACAATAAACAAACCACAACACATGTTCACCACTCAACATATAATTACAACACGAATTATTAGAACATTTGATATTACATATTAAACATTAAACTTATGCATATATATGTACTACCACTAAACTACATGATCTTAAGACAACAGGTCCACTTGTACATCAGCTCGCCATACAACTCACAACTATCCTGGATCTTCAAGAGCATAACCACAACCTAAACAAAAGATTACATGTGGTACATGTCAGCACAATATTCAAGAATATTGTACTAAGTATGCCTACATGTCTTTTATATACCTCTCATCATATCTTGGCAATAAGATAAAACTAATACTTGGCAGTTATAAAGAAATATAAGAATAGCATATACTTGCACAAAGATGTTCATTAACAAAAGAGAACACATATTTTAAGCACATTTTCCATTATATCATCCATGCATTGACCGCCAAAGGTTGAATGCATTAAGGCCTTTATGATCACTACCAAAGATTTTGATCATATGTACAATGTGACCACTACCAAAGAGTTGGGTCAGACCACTGCCAAAGAGTTGGGTCATATGTACAATGTGACCACTACCAAAGAGTTGGTGCTTTCATATAATGGAACATATATATTATGTATGATGTGTTCATAGCAGTAAGTATGGAAAATCAAGCAACATATCATACAAGAACAATCATTTCAACCAATACCATATGCCGAGTATTTTACTACACATATAACACAAGCGTATTGTATAATAAGCCAAGTAAGAGGTAATGGCGCACCTTGAACAAGAAAGACAAACATAGTCACATTCTTGATATCAGATATATCCACATGTCAACTATATCTTGGTCAAACCCCTAGTTAAGACAAGATCACATACTATCATCAAGTTCTCTTCATCTTACATCTCGTCTTAACCCTAATTGTGCTCATATTAGGGTTTCACTTAGTTCATTATGTTATATACATTATTACTTGTCTTATCTTCATCCTTATGTGGGATTTATGTTACTGATGTTATGTTCTAGATTAGGATACATAATCTGAATATCAGGTTCTATATATGATTATTTATACATATTAACCCTAGGTCACATGCATTACTCAAATTAGGGTTACATCACATGTATTAAGGGTGCTCTTACTGTATAAAACTGATGTCATATTTACATAATGTCTTCTCATTACTGATATGAGGGTTTTCTGTGAGTTTCATCATTTATTGAGCATCTATGTATTGATTGCATTTTATTTAGGGTTATTAGCCCTAGATAGCCATATGAAGCAAATTACATGATTCTATGCATCAACGTGAATATAAATGACATCATATGCATTATAACAGAATTATGAATCTACTGACATTTTCCCATAATTTTATATCATTATTTGATATTTACTACTCATGGACAAAGCATTCTACATCTTACATGATATCATCAATATTTATGCATCAAAATCCTGAAATCATGCTTCCATCTTGTTCTATGCATTTTTATTAACATTTTGGTACCTTACTTGTATTTTTCTGACATTCGTACTAATTTCTATGGATTATTAAAGTTTTGAGCATTTTCTAAGATAATTACCTTTTTCGACCAATCGTGTGATGCCACATGGCCTGGTGGAAGGTTGGCCACCCGATCTGGATCCAGGGTGGGATCCACGAATCTCAGGATCTGCCAACCCGGTCCGCTCCTCCCCCTTTCGTTCTGCTCGCGAGCCTCACGCGCTGCCCCTGCTTCCTCTATGAAACAGGGCGCCGTCGTGGGGGCTGGGCTCTAGTGAGCAAGGGCTCAGGCTTGAGTGCTCCTCATCGGCTCTTCACACTGCCATCATGATCAACGTCCATCAGCCTCCCTCCGTGGCTACTCGGAAGTGCCCTACGACATCTAGTTCTCCGGCTAGGTGGGAGCGCCGCCACCACCTTTGGCTGCGGCGGAGCAAAGGGGCAAATCACCTCTGCTCCTCCTCACATCGATCTAAAGCTTCAAAATGTTTCCCAAGACCTCCACGAACTCGTCCACCATGTTCACTCACAGTGCGCAGCTCTAGAACCCATCCCCTAGCTAGGTCCTCATCTCCAGCTATGAGGAGCTCATCGGGCATGGAAGGCTCCACAGAAGCCACTGGAAACGCATGGAGTTGTCTCCTCTCATTTCCTGCTTCCTTTTTCCATCTTCATATTGCTCCGAACACCCCTCTAACTCCTATCTCCATGTTGCGCTATCGGCTACCACCTGCCCAGTGCAGTGGAGAACCAGGGGATGCGGGGAGCTCGTTCTCCCTGCTCGCTTGGTCATTTGATCTGCCTAGGGTGTTAGTCAGTTCATAGTGAGGGTGTGAGTCCAACTTCCCGATCACTTATCCCCATTGCCCCACAATATCAAGAAGTGGATGCCTAGATGGGTGCGGGGTAACCTGCCCCACTACCTTGCTCTAGCCGCAAGGTAGGGGATGGCTTGCGGTCCATCGATCTTCAATCTAATGGTATGAGTGAGTTCCTCACTTGAGCCCATCCGTGAGTCATTCAAACTAATGGTCCCAGCCGTCAGATCAAATATGGATGGCCAAGATTAACCCACACAGTCCCAGCCCAGACCAAGGAGCGTGTGACACTTATTATAATCAACAACTTAGGCTAAGCAACACCAATAATGCACATTATTTCCCAAATTCAAACCTTAGTAACTTCCTCTGGGATACTCCAATTGCCACCAAATTGTAACCATAGCTTCCTTACCTCTCAAGGTACATTCTGCTCCAATTTGGTGATGAAACTCAGCTATTAAACCATTCAATTAAATTTCTCAAAAATGCATAAAGTTAAGGATCTCAATCATGATATTAACATCAATCAATAAACCTACTTTGTCAAGAGCTTAGAACCCTCAATCTATCTCAACCTTATGCTTTCACTTAAGTCATTGGACATTTTAGGATTCCAAAAGTCCACTCCATCACATCCTACACACCTTAAAAGATATTTCATCATCGAAATTAAGTCAGAAAACCCACTTTGGCACACTATTTATGTGGTGATAAAGGCTATCTTATCCGCCCCCACTACACTCCTCTCTTTAAAATGTTTGAACACAATATCTGAGATAATTCAAGCTTGATTTCGACTTGAAAATTCTACCAAGAGAGGTATATAACAGAACACATGCCTCAATTTCCAACCTCTAGCCTAATATTAAAAAATAAACCATTGACTAGTTGAAGCCAATCGTCTTCCAATATCACTCAGGTCCAACCAAAAAAAAACTAAGGATGAGCATAATTTGGTTAATAACTAGTTAACCCAAAGGTTAATTCTGAATGATTAATTTGGTTCAAACAATTTGGTTAATTCAGACAATTTAGTTAATTTATTTCAGTTAGTTAGTTAAGCAATTAATTTTTTGAGTAAAAATAATTTCTATTTGGGTAATTGAATTAACTGAATAATTCCAATTTATTCATAGAAAATTATCAAATTTAAATACATACTTGTACATTTATATCAAAAAACCTCTATATTTATATGGTATTAAGTTTTTATGAACTATATAGTGTTAATATGCATTATTAGTATGATATGATAATTGTTAAAATTTTATGAGTATTTTAAAAGAAAATTATTGCATGAGTATTATTTGGTGAAAAAAGTTATGTGACCAAAATAACCATTAATAGAATTGATTTAATTAAATTAACCTATTCTATTTTGGTTTGGTTAATGGTTAAATATGAAACCAAAAAATAATTGGTTAATAAAAAGTAATTGATTATTAATAAAAAAGGCAACTTAATGCTCACCCCTATAGAAGAAACTCAAGTTTGCAATGCTTAGGTGATGCCATCATTGCAACTATAAATGCAACAACCCCATATGGTGCAACTCGATGCATGATATTCCAATATAAAAAAATACATGTTAGCATATTATCATTATCAATTCAATCATCTCTATAAGTATGCACCCTTCCATTTGAATGTATTATGAAAAATTCTAGTGCAACTGATCCACTGACATAACAAGATGCATGAATAATAGTCATAGTCTCATAATAGCTTACAAAGCCTTACAGGAAGTTCACTCCAGTAGGGGACTCCTTCAAAACCATTGTACCTACTATTTTACATTTCCTAAAGTTCCCAGTCATTAGGGATATTGACAATCCCTTGCCAGTACGTACAACCCTAAATCCATTACGACGATCATAATGAAAAGTGCCACAAAGTCAACACATGGTTGAATCTCAATGACAAGTTGATATGGATGGTCCTAAACAAACATAACCATCATCTAATGTTGTGGCAGCCATAACTACAGTTGAGGGATTTGTCATAAATTCTATTCATCCTTTAAAGAAGACCCTTGACAAGCAATGCCAAAGCACTGAAATTATCACTACAATACGAACACAAGCCAATGATCCCTAGAATCATCCAATGACCAATAATCATACAAAGGGCATATACACATCATAATGTTTTACCAATCTGGATACCTAAGCTAGCCCAAAACAATATGTAACTATTTTGATCATCATACCACAACTAGGCAAGTCCAAGACAACCACATTGATAACGACATTGCAAAAACAAGAAAAAACAAAGGATTACAGATCCACATATGTACATCAATGCTGATTGTGACCCAACTCACCCCTAGACAATGAGAAGACTAAGATTACCATCTTTGAAGGGGATCATGGTGTTGCTCCATAAGATCTAGTAGAAGAAAAGATAGGGGGTCATTCTTCCCATGATCAATCTAAAGTAAGAATATTTACTATTGAACTTTGAACATATACAAATCCTACAAGAGCAAGGATTGTTCAATTCTAACTAAGCTAGAAGGAGAGATATCACTTGTTGAAATGATGTAGATCTCTAAAATACACCAAGAAGTTGTGGGTGAAGTGTTTGAAAGGATTTTTTGTATCCAAAGAGGTTAAGCCAGAATCACTAGCCTCTATGACCAAGCTCATCACATAACCCACATTTGATTTCATTCACTAAAGAGGAAATACTAGAAGGATGTTACCACAATAGGCCACACCTTATCATAGATATACACTAAGACTTAAGGTTGCCTCATGCTTCATTAACAATAGGGCATGCCTCAACATGTGCCCCCTTAAGACACTCTTTAGTGTGAGGAGACACCATGAATATCCAACTAACTAAAAAGAAATCCACCTCCATCAATGGTGCACTTGAGGATTATCTAGGAGAATCATACTTGAACTCCAAATTAGGCTAAATATGTTCTCAAAAGTATATATAATCATGCAAACAATCCCAACTTTTAATCTTCTCCTAGGGTGGCCATGGACTCATCAGAACAAAGTAATCCCATCACCACTACATTATAAACTAAAATGCATGATGGGAAACACTATTTTCAACATCTACACAAGAATTCCAAGTGAAACTATAGCATGAAGAGAAGAAGATGAACTATGGATCTAATTCAATACACTTCATGCTACAACAATTACCTATGTGCCACTTCTAAGATGTAAATCACACAAATTGTTGTGTGACCCAGTGTAATTTACTAATAAGTTGTGAGACATATACATCCACCCAGATTGAGGTATGGGACCAAGAAGATAAGGGCACACATAGATCATACAAATCCAATAATGGCCAAGACAGTTAGTCCTCATGTTCATTAGCCTACCTTAATGTCGCTCATGCTTCACAAGATGAACACCACATTGTAGACTAGCCTAAGTCTAGCCCACTCAAGTGAGGATATAGAAAATTGAGGCTACCTCAGATACAAGCCTTCCTTCAGCAACCTGAGTAGAGAGGCTCAAAACATAAAATGTGACAAAGAGTGTTGCTTAAGGTTTTTTACATGCAATACCTTGACCCCCAATGCAATGTTTCCCACCCATACTTCCCTTGCATGCCATAGATGAAGACTGTTATAGATGCAACCTAATGATACCTTACCTCATTCAAGAGGATGATGAATAAGAGCCAAGGATGAGAAGTATAGCATTACAAACATCATCTAGGAAATCGCCTGTTGGAGTTTTAAAAGAAAATCTCAACTTACTTATCACCCACAAGTGTACGGGTTCAATTGTTGTCGAGCGTCGAACACAAGGAGATAGGTTAGCTAGGTGCAAAATGGTTAACTTTCATCAATCTAAGTCGAATTAAAAAAGTTGAGTTGATTACAGACAGCTAAAAGACAAGTAACAACAAATAGAGCTTAAGTTAAAGGTTAAATTCAGAATTTAGAAAATCATAGATATAAGATTTCACTACTACACCATCACATCATGAATTACTATGAAATTAAAACATGTTGTTAATTTGCAAGGAGATTTTCATCATCATGCACCTCCTGGTGGCATGAGATGGTTCTCTTCATTGCATAACACTTCTATGTATATGCTAGATTCGAACACAATCTAAAACCCACAACATACTCCAACCATTCCCATGGTCAAGAGCATATTGCCATGAACCCTACTCCCTACTTTCCCGTACATCCTCTTGAATAGCACAAGGAATCATAAGACATGTATAAAAGGTAGCCAACCAAGCATACAAGCAACAAATCACTGTAGTTATCCATGGAGAAGCAAATTAACTAACATTCAATATAAATTTCAAGTTCTCATGTGTAATGGCATGGGAGCTACTCTCCCATACCCAAGGAAAAGGTTCTACTCGTCCATAATGGAGATGCACAATCACATTGTAGATTTTTTTAGAGTTTTGCATTGCTAAAGAGAAGAAAAAGCAAGGGAACACAAAGGTGAAGTGAAAAGGGGTAGAACACCGGCTAGAGGATGAAACTCTACCCTTGGAGCTACTTCAACTCGACCAATATTCCCTTTCGAGAGGGTTGAATGAGAAGAGAAGCTCTGTTGCACCTTTTGAATAAGGAGTGGTGAACAATGGAAGTTCTTTCACAAGAAACCTCTTCTTCCTCTCTAAAACCTCCCTCCTCCTTCTCTACAACTTCTCTTTCTCAAACTATATTAAAAAATGACAAGTGATAACTGCCCAAAAGGTTGGACTCATGTTCTAAAATGAGGGGCGGTTGCTTCTGATTTCTATAGAAACTGGTAAAGACACGACCTGTCTTTTAGAAGACACATTGTTTCTCATCATGTAACTTGTTGAATAACTACTGCTGCGTGAGAATACGACATGTCCCCTTAGAGACATGTCGTGTTGCTTCTACTGGAGTCGCACTGGGCATAAGGCACACATCCTATTTGATTAAATACATACCCGATTGCGTTGGCAGCAAGTTGGAGTCGGTCTTTAAATCGTGAGGACACGCCATGCGTTAATAAGGACACGTTGTGTTGTCTACTCTACAATTTGGGAACTGAGGTTGCTAGAAACTTACACACCCGTGTGTTTAATAGCACACGACATGTTCTTTGTTGCATGAACCTTTTTGGGAAATTACACATCTTTACTTAGATAAGACACATTGTGTTTAATGTTGTTTCTTAAAAAATAAACTCTAAATTAGCTGCAATTCAATGGGAGGTCCCACTGAGGTTGGATTTGGGTTGGGGTACCTCCAATTTGGCATTTTAAACATGTGCATGTGATCAACAATCATGCAAAAAGTAAAATAAATAAAAGATGGCAAGTTAAATATGATTAGAGGCTAAATGTAAGGCAAAATGAACTGAATTTGTGTGTGGAAGTGTGCAAGAAGTAGATATGAAATGCGCACATCAAATCCCCCTAAGATTGAACTATTGCTTGTCCTCAAGCAAAAAGAGCATACAAAACAAATGAAGGAATTGCAAAGCTCATGTATAGATCAAATGAAATAGAAGATATAAAAGAGATCAAACCAACCATAATCATCAGATTCATACTCATAGCCTTGATTTCAGCTTAGACGTCTAAGAACAAAAATTAAGTTGAGCAAGGATGGTAACACATTAAATGAAGTAGTAAACTGGGCAACACTAGAAGGAACTTGGATGACTAGGCTAAACAATCAGTGAATATTCAACAACACTTTCAGCTATTACTGATGTAAATGATGGAATCTTAGTTAATATTAGAAACTTTATCTTTCTCTTCTTGTTTTCCCAAAAGATATGATATTGGATTGGGGATTCCGACACTCCGCTGCTAATGTAGGCTTATGCACACAGGGAGTTCCTGTTGGGGGTGTTTTACCCTCTTTTTAGGACATATCACCTAACCATCATAGCCAGATCAGACTTACATTAGGTTAGTATGACATGTTGGTGGTTTCAGCCATCTTTTATGGGGTAATTAAGGTGAAGTGAACCAAATTTAAGTTAAATTGGTCAAGGGTTTCAAGCATTTTTCTCAGAATAGAAGAGAGTTAACCAAATTTGCACATTACCTAGATTCCATTCATTTGTTATGAAAATTTTTCACTAAAAAGGGGTGGTTGTAAATTCACTAAAAGTCTGGCAAAATCATCTCGTGTTCTAAATAGTGTTGCAAAGTTGACATATTCATAAAATTTGTTACCAATTACATGTTTTAGGAAATCTAGGATGAAAAAGATGAAAATTCAGGCTAGCTACAAAAATCTGAAGTTAAACACGTGTTTGTGAGCATAAAGTTTCATTTGATTCATACATGCTCTTTTACAATTTCTTCTATTGAAAATTTTGATGAGGGAGGACAAGATAGTTTAGACTTGTGAATTAAGACATTTCATTACACAAAATGAGAATCACATCATACCAAACTTGCCAATATAAGAATAAAAACTTAAAAAAAGTAACTAAAGACAAGAATTGGAGAAGTAGAGAATGAAAAACAACAAAACAACTACATTACCGACCGATTGCACCTCCATAAGCTTGAAATTTTGTAGTGTCCTCACTGCATAAATCAAACCAAAGGAAGAAGCAACCAAGTACCTATCATGGAAGGTATTAGTAGGAAGGGCCAGTGCCCCCATGACTAGTAGGGGAAAACTGGTTGACAAGATCATCGTCATTAGGAATGTCAACCGACATAAGCTGTGGAGTAGGCTTGGGTTGCAGCAGTGGAGGTGTAGGCTGGTGTGGATGACACATTGGATAACGGCCTTGAGAGATATGCCACATATCCATGCACTGGACCATGTCGTGCATCACATAATACTACTGACCCATCACGTCAAGACTGTCGTCCAAATGGTCAAACCGCTGCTGAACATAGCTATAAATATGCCTAACATCAGGCATCACCCAAGTGTACTTAGTCTGAGTGCTAGTGGAGGGTGGTGGTGCACTGTGTGGTAGAGTGGCTGGAGTATCTTGATCTTTAGGTGTATCAACATCATCATCTTTGCCACTAAGGTCAACCTTCCAATTGTCCTTGTTTATCAAAGTGATGTTCTCCCAGTCAGGAAGGTCTATGTACTGATCATTGTCAAAGTATTATCTGAACTTGGCATCACTATTGGGGAACCTACTAATCAACCTTATAGAGATCATATGTTGGATGTCCACTAGGATCCTGCCTTGTGCAACCTCTAGATTGGTTAGGTCCACTTCAAGCTTGGTGGCCAAGAGGAAAATTAATCCCTCACACATGATATCCCCCATTCTCTTTTCTTGATCTTCTTGCTATTCAAGAATCGGGTGAGGATGAAATAACTTGAATTGATATGGAAATCATATACCATACCCCACAGAAAGAACAAATCTTGTTTCCCACACACGACTTGTGTTTCTTTCTTGGCGAAGACAAGTGTGCTGAGGAGGCGATGGATGTATCGAAAGATGGGGTTATGGATAGACTAATCCCTAGACTTTGTGGTGTCATGTCTCTCTTCATCTGTGATTTCATTCCAGAAAACATCACTTTTAAAAATGGGAGGGCAGGCCCGAGCACCTTCGTAGTTGCACTCTAAAAGCTCACAGAAATCCTTGAAGGTTATTTTGTAGCTCTAGCCTAGTAGACGGAAGTGAATGAAGGCATATGGCATGAGACTTTGCTTTGGCTCCTCCTCCACCATAAAAGTAGTAAATAATTCATAGACAAGGTGAGGGTAAGTTTTCTTTACCGTGAAGCAAATGTACTCAAGACCAATGTCTTTGAGGTTCTCTTTGCCCTTGTTCTTGAACCCTAGAGCTTTATTGGTGTCTTCACAAGCAAAGGGAGGACCCTACAAGAGATGAGAAAATGATATGTCGGATCTTCCTCTACAGTCACCCTGAAATGGTTTTTGGAGACATAGGTGTTTGGGGGGGGGGGAAGACGAGCTCGGTCCGTGCCTGTAGTTCGATGTCTACTTCACTGGTGCCATTGCTTCTTGAGATGTTACTAAAACGGTCTTGAACACAACGTGTTTACATAGGGACATGGTGTGTACCTAGATAGGGGGGCTACCAAACTAGGAAGAGTACACATCATGTATTATTTGAAACATGACATGTACCTAGAGTGTTTCGATGGCTAGAGGTTGGGGATGATGGGACTTTCACATGGCATGAGTTCGGTTGCTCATGGCATGTCTTTGTGAGTAGGTGATGAAGATGATGAAGGCATTGCTCGTGTTGCTTTGCTTTCTAGGATGGAGGAGGTGCTCATTATAGAGCAAAATCACGGTGGCGATGATCAAAGCTTAATCCAAGGTAGTGGTAGGTGGCAGTGCTCTTGGAACTTGATTACGGAGCAACATCAACGCTTGGAGTTTGATTTTAAAGTGAAAACAGCAAACACGATCTAGGAGTCACACATAGATGATAGAACACGGCTGGTTGAGAGTGAAAGTAAGGACAAAGGCTTGGGATTAGGGTTAAAAACCCACTTTGTCATTCTCGGACACAACATGTTCTTTTATAGAGGTCTCCTACTCCTTTTTGAATGTGCTTTAACTACAGATGACACATCGTGTATGATTTAAAACATAATGTGTGACATTCCAAAAACCAAAGTTGAAGTTGCCCCACTGATAATGGCACATCGTGTGCATATAAAGACACGGCGTGTGATTTTCTAGAAAGTTAACTTCATTTGAATGAGCAAAAGGACACCCTGTTTCAATTTGAAACATGACATGTGAGTTTCTAGATATATACACATTGCTCTCAACCTAATAACGACATGACATGTGAAAATAAAGACATGCCATGTGTTGTCATAGAAAAACTGAGGGCATTCGAAAGGCCTAGTGGGCATGCCATGTTGGGTAAAAACATGTTGTGTCCAGTTCCAGTGGGTGCCGTTTGTGATCATACATGCCATGTTCGAAATAGTACACATTGTGTACTGTTGAGAATCTGCATAGTTATCCCATCGGTGAGTAGCAACATGATGTGCGCAAATAAAGACACATCATGCCTTTCTGAATTTATATTTAAATTGTCTTCTTTAATCAACACATGCAGAGATGATGATATGTATCTATGAGGATCTACATTATTACATTCATCCATAACAAGTTTATTTTGGGAATTGAAAAATATTCTTGACTAAAACTAATTAATGAAATCTATCCTAATGTGGGATCAACTCCCACAAGTTCCTCCATTTAAAGTCTGAAGTAAGACTCTTCAACTGGTTGATCATGCATCTTGGAGGGAACAAAAGGCTTTGTTGTCAATCTCCTTTCATGCGGTATACATCTTGCATCTTTGTCCATTAACCTTGAATGTTGATTGCTTACTTTGCAACTCCATTGTCTCTTACGTATATACTTTCAAGACTAAGAATGGTCCATACCACTTAGATCTCAATTTCCCTGGGAGGAACTTGAGTTTGGAATTGAACAATATGACTTGGTATCCTTCTTTGAATTCTTTAACCTTGATTCTTTTGTCATGCCATCTATTTGTCTTTTCTTTGTAGATCTCCACATTCTCATATGCATGCATCTTGAATTCTTTGAGCTCCTACATTTGCAACAATCTTTTCTCTCCTACTTTCTTTAAGTCATAGTTAAGGAATTTGATCACCCACAATGCCTTGTACTCCAATTCTATGGGTAAGTGACATGATTTTTTGTAGACTAGCTTGAATGGAGTTGTCCCAATTAGAGTTTTAAAAGCCATCTTATACATCCATAGTGCATGGCCTAGATTTAGTGCCCAATCCTTGCTTGAGCTAGAGAAGGTCTTTTCTATAGTAGTTGTTAGTTGCCTATTGGAGATCTCCACCTGACCTGATGTTTGAGGATGATAGGGTGTAGACACCTTATGCTTCACTCCATACTTGCTAAGCAGGTTGTTAAATTTCTTTTCATTGAAGTGGATGCGACCATCAGATTGTATTTCTCTTGGGACTCTAAACCTAGGAAAAATAATCTTCTGGAACATTTTCATCACAGACTTTGCATCTGGTGCTTGAGTGGGGATTGCCTCCAACCATTTGGATACATAATCACAAGCTACTAGGATGAACTTGTATCTGCATGAGGATGGAAAGGGCCCATATAATCTATGCCCCACACATTGAAGACTTCTATTTCTAGGATTGAATTCAATGGCATTTTGTCCTTATTTGAAATTCCCCCAGCTCTTTGACATTTTTCACAAGCCTTGACAAATGCATGCACATCATGAAATAGACTTGACCAAAAGAAACCTACTTGAAGATTCTTGGTTGTAGTCTTATCTGCTCGAAAGTGTCCATCGTAGAGGGAGGATTTACAATCTGAAATCACACTTGCAATCTCTTCATTGGCAATGCATCTCCTAATAAGCCCATCTGCACATTGCTTAAACAATAGGGGATCTTCCCAATAATATAATTTGACATCATGAAGGAACTCTTTCTTTTTCTAGTATGTGAAATCAGGTGGTAGGCATCTAGTGGTAAGATAATTTGTAAAATCAGTGAACCATGACATAGAAAGAGAGTTTACCACATAAAGCTTCTCAATAGGTAATTTATCATCAATTGGAACTTTGTCTTAATTACTTGTATATAAACATGAGAGATGGTCAACTACATTGTTTTATATCCCTTTCTTATCTTTGATTTCCAAGTCAAACTCCTTTAATAGCAGTATCCAATGGATGAGGCGAGGTTTTGCATCTTTCTTACTCATAAGGTACCTTATCACAACATGATATCTAAATACAATGACCTTAGAACCCACTAGGTACTATCTGAACTTGTCAAAGGCATAGACTATGGCAAGCATATCCTTCTCAGTAGTAGCATAGTTAATTTGTTCATCATCTAGGGTCTTACTTGCATAATGTAAATCATGGAGTTTGTTGTATTTTCTTTGTCCCAAGACTGCTTCTATAGCATAGTCACCTGCATCACACATTGTTTCAAAAGGAGCACTCCAATCTAGTGGCTGAATGATGGGAGCTGAAACTAAAGCATCTTTCAATCTTCAAAAAGAAATTTGGGAATCATCATCGAACACGAAATCAACATCTTTTGTTAGCAAGTAGCATAAAGGCTTTGCAATATTTGAAAAGTCCTTTATGAATCTTATGTAGAAACCCACATGTCCTAAGAAGTTGCAAATTTCTTTCACATTGGTTGGATTTGACATTTTTTCAGTAGCCTCCAGTTTGGCTTTATCCAATTCAATTCCCTTGCTTGAAATAACATGGCTTAGTACAACCCCTGCCTGCACCATAAAATGGCACTTCTCCCAATTAAGAATGAGGTTGACTTGTTGGTATCTCTGTAAAACTTTAGTTAGATTCAACAAACAATCGTCAAAGGAATTTCCATAAACACTAAAGTCATTAATGAATATTTCCCTAATCTTTTGAATGTAATTAGATAAAATAGCCATCATACACCATTAAAAGGTGGCGGGGGCATTAGAAAGCCCAAAGGGCATCCGCATATAAGCATAAACTCCATTGGGAATGTGAAGTGGTCTTTTCTTGATTGGGTGGGTAGATGGGAATTTGAAATAATCCACTATACCCATCAAGATAGAAAAAGTAGGAGTGATGAGCAAGTCTTTCTAACATCAAGTTAATAAAAGGTAAAGGTAAATGATCCTTTATTATGGCTTGATTTAATTTCCTATAATCAATGCACATTCACCATCCAGTGACAATTCTTGTTTGTATCAGTTCATCATTTTCCCCTTTTAATATAGTTGTTCCTCCTTTCTTGGGCACAACATGTATATGACTCACCCAAGGACTATCACTTATTGGATAAATAATTCCAACATATTTAAGTTTGAGAATTTTCTTTTTTACAACTTCCATCATATTTTGGTTAAGTCTCCTTGGGGGGTTTGTGCATGGTTTGGCATTTTCTTCTAGAGCTATTCTATGCATACAAATAGATGGGTTAATTCCTTTGAGGTCATCAATTGAGTACCCTATCACAACTTATAGATTCTAAGTTCATTTAAGCATTTTTCTTCTTAATCATCATTCAATTCATCATTTATTATAACTAGAGATGTGGAGTTTGGGCCTAAGAAAGCATACCTCAACCCCGGTGGGAGGGGTATTATTTCTACCTATCTGTTTGGAGCAACAATGTTGCTTTCCTCATTCTTCTATGAGTCTTCCTCACTTGGTGGAATCTTTAAGGTTTTAGAAATTTCCTCATTGAAAGTGACTTTTCATCTTCTTCTTCAAGATCATCAAGAGTAGTCTCAACAAAATACTTCTCTTCCTCAAGCAACGATCAATATTATCAATCAAACAAAGGTACTCCTTGGAGCTGGGTGCCTTCATGGTGTCATAAATAGAGAATACAAGTTCTTCATCTCTAACTTTGGCGGTGAGTTTTCCTTCTCCAACATCAACTAGACAACGCATAGAATGTAGGCAAGGTCTTCCAAAGAAGACTGGATTGGTTGGGTCCTCATGCATGTCTAAGACTAAAATGTCACACAGAATGAAGAACTTCCCAATTTGTATGGGGACTTCTTGAATCACTCCTCTAGGATGTTTGACCAAGAGATCAACCGGCTGAATTGTCATTGTTGTCAGTTTCAAATTGCCCAAGTCCAGCTTTTACCACAAAGAAATAGGAATCAAACTGATGCTAGCTCCAATATCAACAAGGCCTTTATCAAAAGTAGAGTCTCCAATCTTTCAAGGGAGAGTGAAAGCACCATGATCATCTAGTTTTTCAGGCATATGATTCTGGATGATATAGCTTAGCCTTTTCGTTAACATAATAGTTTTTGCTTGACCATATCTCCTTTTCTTTGTTAGGATGTCTTTCAAGAACTTTGCATAAGAGGACATTTCAACTATAACTTCAACTAGAGGTAGGTTCACATACAACTTGTTCAAAATTTCCAGGAACTTATTGAATTTAACATCATCTTTTGTATTAGTAAACCTATAAAGGAAAGGGGCATTAAGCTTGCTAGAAGAATCACCTTGATGTAGATTTCTAGTAGATTCTTTCTTTGATTTTTGATAGTCTCCTTAATAGTAGTTCAACAACCTCTTCAAATTTCCTCTTGGAAGGAGGTGTAGACCCTCCTATGACTTCTCCACTCCTCAAAGTTATAGATGTACAAGTCTCCTTGGGATTCATAACTGGTTGACTGGGAAAAGAACCTATAGGTTCTCCTTGCTTGGATACAACTTGTTGAGCTATCTGGTTCTCTAACATCTTAGTGTGGGTAATAATCCCATCAACTGTAGAGGACAATTGTGTCATAGAATCCTTCAAGAGATTGCCATGTGCTCGGAACTCGTCGTTCTGCTAGATTTTTGTGGTGACAAAAGTCTCACGGGGGCTTTCCAAGCTGGATTGTTTTGGTGGTGGAGTCCCTTGTTGAAATTGATTGAAGTTCATGTTGTTGTTATTATTATACTCTGGTGGATGTTGACGGTTGACATTCATTAGTTGATGTTTGGTCATAGGTTGTTGACCATGAGCTTGACTTTGCTGCTGGTTCTACGAGTTGTTTTTCCTATAAGAAAAGTTTGGATGGTATCTCCATCCTGGGTTATAGGTCTTAGAGGAAGTATTGTAGGCTTGTTTGTCATTGAAGTTGCCTACATCATTGACTTGTTCTGGCGTCTTTGTGGAATTCTGCTATAGTGCAAAACAAGAAGCAGAGTTGTGGCCGGATGTTTCACACGCCTCACATACTTGCTCAATTGCTTGAATAAAGTGAGTTTCCAACTTTTCAAACTACTGAGTCAAGGCGTCAAGTTTGGCTGCAATTAGGTCTATGATGTTCACAGTGTGCTTCCCACTAGATTTCTCACTTGAGCTGGTAGAAGAGAAAGGCTGAGTGGTCCTTTTAGAACTCCACTAATTTTGGTTGAGTGACATATCTTAAATGATGGCATAAGCTTCACTATAGGACTTGTTCATTAAGGCTCTATTTGCAGCAGCATCAATGGGCATCCAGGTGTTGTAGAATAACCCATTATAGAAAGTTTGAAGTAGCAACCAATTGTTTAAATCATGATGAGGACAAAGGCATTGCAGATCCTTTAATCTCTCATAGGTTTCGTAAAGTGTCTCACCTTCTTGTTGTTTTCCATTTGTGATTTGGTTCCTCAAATGGACCGTCTTGCTAGGGGGAAATACTTAGTGATAAAAGCATTTAGCAACTCATCCCAGCTCTAGATGGAACACTTGGGTAATGAAGAGAGCCACACCTTGATTCAGTCTCATAAGGTGAATGGAAATAGGAGTAGGCATACTCCTTCAACTAGAACACCGTTGATCTTAAAGGTGTTCATATACTGTAGAAACTCCTCTATGTGAATATTTGGATCTTCTATAAGAGTTCCTCTAAAGCGGTTCTATTAGATCATCTACATGATTTTAGTATTGATGGAGAAGTTATTGGCTTCTATTACATGACAATCTATCGCTCCACATATATTGATGGCAACTGACACGAAAAAATCCTTTAATGGACGGTTGTCCTCCATCTCCAATTCTTTAAGAGGATCGGGTGAAGGTGGTGGTGAAGGTGAAGAATGAGTTAAAGAAGGATTTGATCTTTCCAAACTTGAAGAGTTATCACTCCTCCTTTCTCTCTTGCGGCTACTAAAAGTTCTCTCTTTTTTTGGGTCTAGAAAGATTGATGTATGTAGACCCCTCTTTGGATGACACATGCAACCTAAAAAGCAAAAATTGAGTGAGATTCATAAAAGCAAAGAGGTACCACGATATGGGATATGAAAATGATGACTTAGTCTCAAATACTAGTTAACTATTCTACTCTAACTAATATTACCGTAGCTCCTCGACAAGGGTGCAAAAAATGTGTTGGAGTTTTAAAAGAAAATTTCAACTGCTTATCATCTGCAAGTACATGTGGTCAATTGTAGTCAAGTTTCAAACATAAGGAGCTCAGTTAGCTAGGCACAAAATCGTTAATTTTCATCAATCAAAGTCAAATTACAAAAGTTGAGTTGATTACAAATAGCTAGAAAGACAACTAACAACAAAAAGATCTGAAGTTAATTAACGTTTCAAATTTAGAATTTAGAAAATCCCAGATATAAGATTTTTCTACCACACCATCACATCATGCATTACTAAGAAATTAAAACATGCCATCAATTTGCAAGGAGATTGTGATCATTATGCACCCCCTAGTGACATGAGATGGTTCTCTTCATAACACTTCCGTGTATATGCTATATTCAAACACAATCTAAAAACCTCAACATACTCTAGCCATTCCCACGTCCAAGAGCATATTGCTATGAATCTTACTCCCTACTTCCCCATGCATCCTCCTGAATAGCACAAGGAAGCATAAGACATGTATAAAAGGTGGCTAGTCAAGCATACAAGAAAAAAATCACTGTAGGCATCCATGGAGAAGCAAATTAACTAACATTCAATATAATGTTTAAGTTATCATGAGTAATGACATGATAGATACTGTCCCATACCGAAGAAAAAGGTTCTACTCATCCATAATGGAGATGCACATGTACATTGAGGAATTTTTAGAGTTTTACATACCTAAAGAGAAGAAAAAGCAAGGGAACACAAAGGTGAAGTGAAAATGGGAAGAACTCCAGCTAGAGGACAAAATTCCACCCTTGGAGCTACTTCAACTCAACCAGTCTTCCCTTCTGAGAGGCTTGAATGAGAAGAGAAGCTCTGCTGCACCTTTTGAAGAAGGAATGGTGAACAATGGAGGTTCTTTCACAAGAAACATCTTCTATCTCTACAAAATCACCCTCTTCTTGCTCTACAACTTCTATTGCTCAAAATATGTTAAAAAATGACAAGTGATAATTGCTCAAAAGGTTGGACTCATGTTTTAAAATGAGGGGTGGTTGCTTCTGATTTCTACAGAAACTGGTAAAGACACGGCATGTCTTTGAGAAGACACGTCATGTCTCAATTTGAAACGTGTTGAATAACTGCTACTGCATGAGAAGTACACAACGTGTCCCCTTAGAGACACATCATGTATCTTCTACTATAGTTGCTTTGGGAATAAGGCACATGATGTGTTAGATTAAATACACGCCCATGTGCATTGGCAACAAGTTGGAGTCAATCTTTAAATCGTGAGGACACATCGTGTCTTATTAAGGACATGTCGTGTCGTTTGCTATGCAATTTGAGAATTGAGGTCATTGGAAACTTACATGCTCATGTGTTCAATAGCACACGGTGTGTTCTTTGTTGCATGAACCTTTCTGGGAAATTACACGTCAAGCTTTGATAAGACTTGTCGTGTTCAATGTTGTTTCTTTAAAAATGAACTTGGAACTAGCTACAAATCAATGTGAGATCCCACTGAGGTCAATTTGGGTTAGGCTACCTCCAATTTGGCATTTTAAACACATGTTTGAAATCAACATCATGAAACAAATTACTAAAATATCGCAAGTTAAGTAAGATTAGAGGCTAAATGGAAGACAAAATGGACTAAATTTGTGTGCGGATGTGTGTAAAAAGTAGATATGAAATATGCACATCATCACCCTCATCACTGAACCATCTAGATCACCCAAAACAACCAATAGTATGAAGATATGATCATCTAATCATATCAGAATTCTGTCAAATGTATGGATGTTCCATTAATTGAAATCTTGGAGCAAAGTGAACATAACACAATTTAGTCTACTTCATAGAATTTGCACTCACACTTGTGGCCAATTCACCACACTCGTAAAACTCCAATTAGTGGAGAAATAAGTGCATGGAGTGGACCACAAAGGCATGCCAAATGATTACGATGAGGGGAATTCCATTGACTACATGGAGTAATCCACTTGTCTAAATCCTAAAAAAATGTGATATATCATTCAAACAAGCTAACTTCATAGCCCCACATAAATCATCAATTCACTACACTAAAAAAATTCCAACGAGTGGAGCAATGAGTACCTGTAGGATGAGTATGAATCTTCATATGATGATTTTGATGATGCATAAGAAATGTTTGAAAGATGGCTCATCAAAACCATCTTCGAGAAATGCATTGTGTAAAATTTGTTAGAACTCATATGTTCTATGCAAAGTAGGGATAAAATGCAAAATTGGCACTAGGGAAAGAGGACTGTCTTGATTATGAAGCCACACCCTCTTCCTAAAAAAAGCCCATTAGAAGAATGACGAGCTAACATTCTATAGATCCTAGAGTGGCTATTTCCCTATGTTCCATAGTTCCTCGATATTCAACCAAAAATACCAAAAAATCATAAAATAAATAACATAAATATATCAAAGTTTTTCTTCTGAAATAGGAGCTTGATGGTTACTTTCCAGAAGTAGCACAAATCTTTGATGACAATTATGTAAAGTTCAAATATGTTCCCATCCAAACTACATGTTGAATTAGAACATCCCTTACCCATTGATGATGAGATTAACCCCGGTCCATGCAAATTCAAAATTGGGGCGTGTTTACATCAAATTATCAAAGATCTACTCATGGATCTCCTATGTTACTACATTGATGTATTCACTTAGAGATACTCAAACATACTCAGATTAGATGAGCATATCACAATTCATTGCATGTCAGTCATTCCTGGCATCCATAGAGTCAAGAAAAAAGTTAGACAACTGCTACCATACTGAAGCCCCAAAATTAGAGAAGAGATTCAAATGAAGTACAATGCTAGTTTCTTGGAGTCAACTCAAGAAATAATTGGAGAATATGCCATCATAATTTCATCCCATATCAAGAGTATTTGTGCTCTCTCTCACGTTGTAATACAAATAAATCTAACTTCACAATGACTTTGCCAATTCTCATCCATGCTTGTGTCGTGGATGGACCATTATATGTCATAGATAATGTAATGACAACAAAGAAAAGACATGGTTCCATGACATCAAAGCATATTTTGAGAGCCAAGTCATCCCTAAAAGTCTCTCTGAAAGAGAACAACGAGGCTTAAATGACAAGTGCTACAATACATCCAAGGAGTAGGACATATCACACAATCCATCTCTTTTAGGTGCATTGACTAGACCAAGGATGATGATCTAATGAAGGAGGTACATGGAGGATAATGTGGAACACTCATGAGTGGATTCATACTTACAAATAGGATACAAATTCTGGGATACAACTAGAACATTACAAAGAGAGATATTCGCTAATACATCATACATGATGACTCTTTCATATTCATGCTTATTACAACCATTTACCAATTAACTAGACATACAACATGACCATAGTAAGGAGTGGGACCCAATATGGAATCCACTCCTTACTTAATTGAGTAATAAACCCATCCAATACAAAGACACAAACAAGTATGATGTATTAGGTACATTATTTATTTCTCAAAAGAATGATATACAAGAAATTGAATGGTTGGCAATGGGAAAAATCACAACTATTAAATTATATTAAAAATAATCCATATACATTGTTCCTCACCCATAAATTGTCACTTGAAATTCATGAGGAGCTACAAGCTTAATTTATACAAAAGGACTAGTTATAGAGGGAAACCTAGCCATCTCAAGCTATCCTCCAAGTTCTACTTTCTTGTACATGTCCAACTTGAGCCATCATAAAGAGGAAGCAAAAGAAAGTATGTGCTAATATAAAAAATGATTACCTATAGAATTTAAAAAAATGGCCATTAATTAGGGAAAAAATGAACAATAAAATGCATTACAAATAAGGAGAGTTCCAATGAACTAGATACTTCAAAAGGAAGTACATCCAATAGATGTATCAAGTAGATGAGGTAGTTAATTCCACCTGAGTTGATTAGAAAACAAGATTTCTTGCTTTAACAAATTGACATCAATAATAACTCAATTACATGCAATGCATGTAAACCAATTAGACTAAGATTATCTAAGCAAGCTAAGACCCATAAATCTCTAGCCAAAATTGTTGGGTGGAAAAGGCACACCCTGGATGGAAATAAGCATGCCCTATATATAAGTGAGTGGAAAATCACACTTTGGTTGAAATTTCACGTTTTAATGTATGGTGGTACAAAGTTACATCTACTCTACATAATTTAGTCCACTGTACATGCACAAATAGATAGACAAGATGTATGATTAGTCAATTTTAGTTTAATTTTTTTATGCCTAGTTTGTTTTAACATGTGAGCTTTTTATATCACCTATTTGAACTCCTTATCATGTCACACACATTGCTCTAAAAATATCACATGGAGGTATAGTCATCTTTTTTGGAGGTTTTTATCTATAAAACTCATAAAATATATTGATAATAAAAAACTCATAACTACTTATTCAATGGTAAAAAAAAATAAAATAATACATTATTTGCAAATAGAAATTTGGTATATTTTAATTGGTATGGCTTCTTAGACCTAATTCAATTATGTTTAGAAGTGCATTTTTAGGATCTAATTATTTGATGAGATCATAACCTGAATTATGTATAAATGATTAATAGGATTATGAGACTTTGATCTTGGAAACTAGGCTTTGTTTGTAGACCCTTGGGCTTGAGGAATAGGTATGTGCATCCACTTGATTACTTTGGCCTTACTACAACTATAACCCTAATTTCCCTTATGAGGCATTTTTTCTGGTTATGGTTATCCTTTGATTAATTCTAGTGATCTTGGGAAAAACCCTTTTATTTTAATATAACCTCTTAATTGGTTATTGAAAATTTATGAATTCATTGTTGGAGGTCCTTTAACCTAAATCTTTTTTTAGTGGAAGCTAGCAGACTATTTTATTCATTTCACCCTCGTCTTACGAGCAAATATGGGAAAAAATCACACATTCTAGACCATGGAAAAAGTTAAACATGGTAGTAGTACTACCATTACATTTGTCCTCCTCTAGATATGGGATGATATTGTTGGTATGTATGTCCTGAGAGCCAATCATGGGATGATTGATGGGATACATTAAGATTGATTTGATAAACATCAAAGGCAAGCTTCCAATTCTTTCTGGTTTAGTCATATGAGATAATGATAGAACACATTGAATGTCTAGAGAATGACAATACTCAATGACGTATGCTTTCAGGTTGAGGACCTGAACGATGAGATCATACAAATGCTAAGAGTTTGTACATTCTTATTATGTCCCTAGTTGGATGTCATTGTGGAAGGTAGATAGACAACAATGACACACAAGACTAGATTGTGGTGTTGGTTGATGATAGAATCTCATTAGTCATGATATGGAGATATCAAACAAAACACATAGGTACTTGTTAGAGAACAAGTTTACCAGACATACCCACCGTGAGTTTGTCACATGAAACCATGACATGGTAGTCATAGTCAGTTCTCACAGTGATGGTGGTGAGTGTGATTCTTTGACCTGAAATCACTACACTCAACACATGTTTTTGGGCACACTTTGACATCATCAAGCGCAGCCCTGAAACATGGGTTGTTATAAATGTGATGATTGGGTGGCTTTGACACATGGGGCTTTTGAGGGGTGAGTGATAGATATGGGATTTGTCCCTCCTGAGGCAGTTTGATATCCATGGCCACTTGATGAGTAGGATTGAGATAGGCGTGCGCACGCATGTGTGAATCAGTATGTGATATTGATGTCATACATATCTCCTCCAATCTACTATGAGATCAAGAAAGTGAATGAACGTTGACAGGATGACTGTTCAATGCCTTGAGTTCATTTGGGATATCACTGATAAAGGAATTATACATTCACTATAACACCATTCATGGATTGTAGGATTAAAAGTTGTTCTCCAACTTTCCTTTTCACTTGGGTAGCACTGATGTGCGACCAGGCACCGCTCTTTGCTTGTGAAGTCATAAGTGTTATGGACTTTCACTGCCAACGTGAAATGGACTTGCAGGGTCACACACATAGGATTTAACCTAGAAGAGGAGTTTATCCACAAACAATGTTTAGATTGATTACTAAAGGAGTTTAGTAGTTCAATTAAACACTCAATTAATTGATAGCTCAAAATCATAATATTCAAGGTGTTGGATCGATTGATTAGAGTATCAGATTGATTGAAACTGTGATTGATTGATTTTGCATAGTCTGCTGCCCCAACCGATCAGCTCATGTGATGAACCGGTCGGCTCAGGTTGGTGAACTGATAAGCTCATGTGATGAACCGATCGACTCAAGACAAGATGAACCGACTGGTTCAAGGGTCAAACCAATCGGCTCAACTGGTCTAACTGAGATCATTTGGAAAGTCAGAAGACTATTTGCAAATACAATTTGTTTCACTTGTACAAATTCAATTTGGAAAAGGATTCATATTTGATTAATCAGAAACAAATTTGAAAGTCAATTTGAGTTGGACCAGAACCACAAACCGATCGACTCAGAATCGATCAGATCAGGTGCTCCAACTGATCGTTTCAGGTGTGAAACGATCGGCTCAGCCCCCCAACCGACTGTTTCATGCTTGAAACGATTGGTTCAGGTGGCGTAGTTGGTTGTTTTGTGGAAAATATCGAACCCTTCTACTCCTACATTAATCCTGCATTGCCCAGGATAGAGAACCCTGTCCCATGAACCTCCTATTTATATACGGGTAGTGGGGGCTTCTCAGGAACACAACTCAGTGCACCAGTTGCTCTGTAAAGTTGTCGTTCTCTCTAGTTTTAGTAACCAAGAGAGAGCCCGAGCAAGTGCTACCTGATAAGGGAGGCACAACAAGGGAAAGACAACTGTAGAAAGTGACTGGTGGCAGGATAGTGTGTCGGTGACTAGTACGCCGATAGGAGGGTGCGACTCCTTCCGATTCCTTGTGGGATAAGGAGATCAGAGTTCTAACTAGTCTGTGTGGACTACTTCAGAGGCGGGAGATTTCGGTCACTCGAAGAAAAGCTGTCAATCCCGACAATCCTGGTGCGACCAGGAGCTGCACAGACCCCATCCAAGACTGGAGGTGAAGACCACATAAGCCACGAGGTATAGTCTCCGAGCAAGCCTCGGGACAAGGTATGCCTCTACAAACCATCCTTCCTATTGTATAGACATTGACGCGTTTCCTTTGTCTTGGGTATGGGGAGAAGGAAAATTTTTGTTTCCGCTACCTTCTTTGTCTCCCCTAAAACCCAACAGATACGGTCAGGAGGTCTCATACAGTCAAATCCAAATAGGCTATTTTCAAGGAGGTGCTTGGCCAAGGTATTAGCTACCTTGTTGCAAGCTTTATTCTTATACTCGACCTTCCAATTCCTTATTTCCTTTATCTTTTTTGTATCATCTCTAATATGCTTATGTACTTTGAGAATTGGGTCGAATCTCTCTCAAGAATACTCACAATCACCTTGCAATTGATTTTTCTCTCATGTTTCTAGACTGGATTCCTACTCGTTAGCTCGATAGCAATATCAACCACAACGAGTTATGTACTAGTGGCTGACTTTGTAGACCATGCCCTTCAATCTACCTTCCTAGATCATCATGGATGATCACCGCTCATACAACTTTCCTTTGTTCCAAGTTGCATCGTATTTATCTTGGTGTATGTTGATGGAGATGTTTTCCATTAGATCTCAATTGGTATCACTGTCCCCACATCCTCACAGCACCAGGATTGCTCAGACAGCTATGTCTCCTTCAGAATGAATTGCACTTGATGTTTCCTTGGCTTGACATTGTGCTCAAATATGTGGTTGTTTCTCACATTCTAGATATTCCAGCACACTATCATAAACTTATTATAAGCTGGTTTTTAGGTTTTAAATTTCCCCTCAACTAGTCACCCTGGTTCAATTGAAAGGAGTTTGTAGACATATGATTCAGGTATAAATTGTTCCAGAGTTCAACTATATAGCCACAATCATGTAGTGTGTGCAAGTGTGTCTTCTCTCTACTCTACACCTCTTACATGTGCCATAAGTAGCTAGTTGTCTTTAGACCCTTCAACATTTAGTGAGAAAGGCTTCTTCTATCGATAACCACATGAAGAACTTCACCCTAGATAACACCTTGGACGTTCACATGTTTTTCCACTGCCTTGTATATCAACATCTTTGTATGCCCAGAGGATTCGATAAGCAGACTACATAGAGAAATCACCATGTGTCATTGCCTTCCACACTCTTACGCCTCCCATGGATGTGTGGTGTGGTGGCTCTATGGATAGGATATTCTTGACAATGTTTTCATTGAACCAATGTGGTAGGAACTCTCATCCCAATTGTCATCATCTTTCACTGCACTCTCTACACATATATCCCTAAGATTATCAAGGATGCTTCTAGTTACACAATTCTCTAATCTAAGGCCATATTTGACCCATTCATTTGTCTAGATCAAAGTGCCTTTTCCATTCATTAGTTGTAGGTATTAATGCTTGAGGATTAATGTTTAGCATTTTAAGGCCGCTCGAGCTAATATGGATACATTGGTAGTTGTTTCAGTGTTATGGTCTATGTACTTCTTCGTCATGAACCTACACCAGACTGTATCATGCTCTGAGTCAATTTCCCATGCATTATATGCCAGTAATGACAGGTTCAATTATCTCATCATGTTGAGAGCAAGACCAACCTTTTCTTTTTTTTTTCTGGCGACCTTATGCCGTGCTATGGGAGAGTAGATGTATTTTATGGTTCCCTCCCTAAAGAAACTATCTAATATTTTCATCAGTTCTTTCACATAAGCAAAGATGAAGTAAGGCCATTTTCATTGTGTATGTTGAGATTGCCTCTAGATTCGTGTGAGCTAAGCAATATCTTCCTTCCATTGATAGTCATTTTGCAACCCAGTTGTTTGTTCTAGATTCCACTTTGTATAGTATGTCAGAGTAGTGATGTGGATTATTATCGCACAAGCAAATTCACTAGGAAATAAATTCTCAGAGTTTACTAAAACCAAGGTGCAATAATGCCACCCGCAAGCAGAAGGATCTTATCACAGTATAGTTGAGGATCAAATCTTAAGTGACAACATTTTTAAGAATTAACTAATCAAAGTAACCTATCAAGAACTAGTATTTATCACAAAAGTTGAGATTGGTTTAATTAATCTAAGATTGCAAGAATAAATGGAGCTACATTAAGGTTCTAGATATAAATGTATGGAAACACTAGGGTGGAACTGGGTTTCAGCACCATTACTTGAATATACACATTCATTCAAATCCAAACTTATATGAAGATATAATTGGAGTTATGCAATCCTCCCCTTTCGGCGTCAGAAGCTTGCATGAGTAGATATCCATGTAAGCTTGATGTATCGTTACTTATGGATCCTCTATCTACTACTTCAGAGACTTTTCGTCAGAAGTAATCATTAGGGTGTCAACCAAAGCAAATTGGTATTCAAATATTAAACATTGAAGTTCTCAGAGTAAAAGATTATAATAAATCATGTAAAGTGGGTGACAATACACAAAAATTCAATAAATGATTAGCTATGAATTATATGGGTTCATACAAGAATTTGAACATGAATGAAATTGCAAGAAACGAGTACTGGGGCTAGTCCCACACCCTAGTGAAAAGACTACTCCCTTGACATGGAGAGATTAATATCACAAGAAGAGGAAGAGGAGGCCATCACGGCCATGATGGTGACAGAAATGGCTCAATGTGGTGTGCAATGGCAGACTTCCTTCCTTCTTTCCCCTTTAGGAATTAACCCTGACTTGCAACATAATCAGGTGGATGAATGGTAACTTGGGGAAGAGATAGATCACCTTGGAGAAGGAGGATGGATGTCTTTGGAGTTGTTGAATAAAAGGATCTGTCGATCCGTGCTTGAGATTGATAGGTGTCGACTAGCTAGGTCAATAGAACTAGCTAGGTTGACAGGCGTTGATCTTGCTCTGATCTCAGTGGTAGCGTTTCGACATTTCTATCTCTAGAAAATATGAGATGAGATATACGGTTGTGCTGTCAGCCTATTTATAGGATCGAGGTTGTCAATCTCTTTCCATCGGTGTCGACCTTGTTGTCATTCGACAGGCATGTCGACCTAGAGGGTCAATGACTTTTGAACTTCCTATCATCGGTCTATCAGTCGAAGGGACTGTCGACCTTGAGGGTCGAAAAGTCTGTTGATAGAAGTTGTGGTTGTCGATAAGAGCATCAACAACATTGTATCGATAAGTCAGTTTCTTATCGGTTTCTTTATCGATGATGATGTCGAGGTGGGGGTTTGACAAAGCTGTCAATCTTGATCATCGGTGAGTTGTATGTCAACCTTCTCAATTGTCGATCAATAAGGATGATACATCTGTCGAGCATTGATTGTGTTGATCTAGGAGGTCGACAAGGTTGTCGACCTCTTGATTGGTGGTCAATTTTGATGTCGATTGATAGGTCGACTTTGGTCTTGGATGAATTTTTTGTATATCAATCTACCTTCTGAAAGAGCTCAAAATCCAATTTTCTCTGGGGCTTTTCCTTGCACACCATGAGAGGCATCTTCCTCTTGACTCACACCCACTGAAGGGCAATGGGACCCCCTAGGAAAACTTGTTGTAGAGTTATATAAATTGAAACCTACAAAGGGAGTCAAGAAAAGTATCAAATTCCTACAAATTAGCATAAAAACCTAAGTAGATCAAAACAAAGCTATTCTAATGAAAACTAATCTATATGAATGCTAAATTAGACCTAAAATGCAAATACAAATTGGATGAATATGCATTCATCAAGTATGTCTTGGTTGTAACCCTTTAGTGTAGGATAGGTAGTCTTAGGTACCTCTCCAGGTATGATGTCTCTTTGAACCCACATATGTGATTGACTTGCCTTCTCATCATGTGGGAGATATTTGCCACATAGAACACCTAGGTTTTGGATATGGATGTTTCCCACATATGCTCCATTCTGGGTCTTGATTATATATATCTATTGACAATTAGCTCACCTAAATAGTATAAGATCAACAACAAAGCAGAGATGTCACAATCTAATACCCATTCTCATTAATGTTACTAGTTTTCATTTCCCCTTTGCAACTGACTCTTGGATCATCTGACTCAATCACTCAATGCAAAAAACAAATATGTAAGGTGACATTGGATCACATTGCCTTAGGCCTTGTCTTGCTTGGAATGATTGAATGTTATTTTCAATCCAAAGGATGGAGAATTCTCCTGCAGTTATGCATGATATATGAAATGAAATTCTCTAGAAGAAAAAAAAATTCAGTGTGTTGAGGATAAAACTCCATGATATCATGTCTTATGCTTTCCAGAGGTCGACCTTTATAGCCATATTTTATGTTGTGTTTGTTATCTTCATAGCATGAATCACTTCTTGGACAATTGATATATTATTAGCGATTCTTCTACCGACTGCGTAGACACTTTGGGTCGGAGATACCCATTTGGGAAAATGTTCCTTCAATCACCCCACTACTACCTCATAGATTAGTTTTAAGTAGAAATTATTTAGTGATATCAGTCTTCGTTGGTCACAAGAGACCAAGTTATGATTTTTGTATCAGAACAATCATAGAGGCACATTATTCTTTCCTCAGGGGCTCCCCTCTAATGGATGACTTGATTGTATTCATCACTGACCCATTTATGGTATGCCAGTCCTTTATAACAAACAAGCCATTAATGTCGTTCGGCACTACAACTTTATAAGGGTTAACCATTTTCAAAGTATCAATGCATTCTTATTCTACCACCACAGCTGGTATGTATTCTAGCTGCTGAGTTGTAAGTTTCATGAATTTACCTAGAATGTAGTCATATACTGCCTGGATTTGAGAAGTTTTAGATTTAGTTAAGAATATAGTCATATACTACATGGCTTTGAGAAGTTTTAGATTCAATTAAAAGAGATTGAAAGTGGGCTCGTATCATTTCTCAAAATGTAGGCTCTTAAGTACACATTTTCCATCGCCATGTCTTTTAGCATGGTAATGTTGTTGTGCCTTCTTCTTTATTTCACATAAGCATTATAGAATTATGTATTGGTGTCCCCATTTTTAACCAGTCAATTTGGCTTCTGAACTTCCACTCCTCCTTTTCATTTAGCAACTTGTCCAGTTGAATTTCATGTCAATGTATACGCCGTATGTAATGATTGTAGTTGGCTACTAGATCTTTCTCCTAGGCTTTAATATTTCTGATTTGTCTACTTTCTTCATATTTCTTGTCTCCACTATTATTCTTGTATGAGACTTTTATTGCATGTCTAGTTTTTGCAGTGCACTATTAAAGTTAACTGTGTTGTCACAATTTTTTTCAAGATTTTTTTAAAGTTCCCTTCATTTTCCCATTATGCTTTCACCATAAAATGTCATTGCATTATTTTTGGGAGGTAGATCTGATGAGTATAAGACAATGGTCCAATTGAAGTCTTAGAAGATGTTCCATAGTGAATTGTGAGAATTTTAATGATTGTTTCATTAGCAACCACTCTATCTAGGTGCTGTTGAAGTTCTCCTCTTTTGAATATAAATTTTGGGCCTCAATATCCCATGTCACTTAGGCTAGCCTCCATGAGAATATCTTGAAAAACTTTAGCTTCTGAGTAATTGTAATGTATACTTCCACTTCATTAAGATGGGTTTGTGGTAATATTAAAATCTCCAACCATGACCCAAGGTATCTAGAATTGTGTTCTTGTTCTTATGATGTGTTTCTGTAAGAATTTTGTAATAGTAGCATGAGGATTTGCATAAATGAAGCTAATAAGGGTTGAATTATTGACACAAGACACAACAGGTGATGAATTGGCAATGATAATTCATAATATTCACCGTGTAGTCATGGGCTTTTCAACATACCCATATCCCATTTGGAAACCTCTTGCTTCTACTCTGAATGATCTACCGAACCCAAGTTTTTTGATGGTTGTGGAGGCCTTTTTACCACTCAGACAAGGCTCGAAAATAATAAGCAGTTCTAGTTTATATAATCGCATGAACTCTTTCAAGTTGTGATGAGTTTTAGATTTTTCAATCCCCATTACATTCAAAAAAGGAGTATTCAACATTGTATAATTTATATTTGTATAAAGGAAGGTTGTACTTAAGAACTTCCTCTTGAGGGTACATTCTCCTTCTCATATGACTCTTTGACTTTAGCTCCACATTCTCCCTCACATGGTGTAGCTTATGGTGGTGTTGTGTCTATAGTTTCATGTGTCTTCCTTGAACTTTGCCTTATAGGGCCAGTGGGTAGTGTGTCTTTGGTTTTCCTTGGTCTTTTCATTTTGGCACCATTCCCTTTATTTTCCCTTCCTCCTCTTGATGGTAAGCTGGCATCAATTGCTTCATTAATGTCATTAATTGGCTCAGGCAGATCTTCTTCGATTTCTTTCCCAAACGATACAGTGTTGGCAATCATTTCCTCCACTCTTCCATCATCTGTGACCTTGATGATTTCATCGACATCTGGGATGATAGGTTCATGAGTGTTCTACTGGGCTTTTTTGTTCTCCTTAGTGTTGTGCATTGTGTTTGATACATACTCTAGAACAAAACTTTCATTCTTAAAGGTTTCCTCCCGATTTGGCCTCTTATTCTTATGCCAAACCTTCTCTATACATTTTTTCTATTCAAGGACATCAGTGGTTCTACTGTGGGTTTTTTCATTTTTCTCATGTGCATGATGTACATCTTCATCTACTAAATTGGAGAACATGTTAGTGGTTCTTGTGTCATGAGGTTTTTCTATTTCCATAGTACCTCTCCTTCTACCTCCTCGATGTCTTTGGGTTTTCCATTGTTCTGCATGTTGGCTTTTTTGGTTGGTATCTTTGGGTGTTTCTCATTGTTTTTGTGGTTGGGTTTGACTTTCTCTATATCTATCTATTTTTGTTTCTTGTACTCTTTTGTGATGTGACCCTCCCTGCCACATATGGCACAATCCCAAGGAAAACACTCATAGACTACTTAATATTTGATACCATTGATGAGTATCGCCTACATCAGGTCTATTCTAGTGTCAATTTCTAGTGCATGCCATGAAATTTGATTTGGGTTCTACTAGTTGTGTGCATATCCACCTTGATGAGTCATCATGTGGCAAATCATACGGACTGCAACATGGTTAGTATATACATATACAGTGGTAGATTGAGTATACAGACCCAGGTTACCATCAATTTAGGGTATTCTTCTTTGGAAACATGGGATACCATTCCCAGACAATCAGGTTTAGGTTGTACAGCTTCCACAATTCACCTGTGAGGGTTTCCTCAAAGTCACATTGGCACGATAGTTGTACTACAAAGTGTCCAACCTCTAGCTCGTACATGTTAAAGTAGGCCATGATCTTCCACAATAGCTTCAATCGATCTTGCAACATCATATATCCAACATTCAAACCCAGCTAGTGAGCTACCACTGCATACTTCCATAATTTTATGAGAGTGTCTTCCACCTCCAGTTTGATGGATAGTCTTGACTTACCCTCAACTTCACCTAGGGTTGTGTTCTTTACAAATAGATTGTCCTCAAATAGCTTCCCCAGGAAGAGGCCATCGTTATTGCCTCTATTCTCTATTATCATTACGCTACTGAAAGAAGACAGGATACCTAATCCACTATTTGTCATATGCATGGATCATCTTTGTTGCATCTTAGACTCTCCTCCTAATTATCTAGGAGTACAACTTCTTTTATGCCTTGTGATCCTTCTAGAATTCTACTCTCAATTGACCTTTATGATTGTTCTAATCTGATTCAATCTATCACACTGCCTCTCATGCCGGAAAGTTGAGTTGTAACCCTATTTTAGGAATCTGGAAACCTACCCTCCCATGATATGCATTTTTTCCTAACTCATGTTCCATGCTTTCTTCCTATCTTCCTAGAATATCTTCTTGTACAAGTTTATCTCCTTTTTTGCCCTGATCGATCTTGGGATCAGAACCTTGGACGTCACTTCTGCCACCACTAGAGCCTCCTCTCCCCTTAGGTTTTATCTTGTAACCTAAATCTAATATCTATGGATGTTCTTATCACTTTTTATCTAAAACAATACTCATATTTATTAATCATACCTCTTGTCTCTGTATTTTTCTTGTATAGTAGACTAAAATTATTTAAAGTCATAGTAACTCTATACCAACATATATTAAGATGTGCATATTTTGTCCAAAATGTGGTTTTTCACTCATATTGTATATAGGGCATGTGTATTTCCACATGGGATGTGCATTTCTCATCCAACACTTTTGTTTTGAGATTCTATGTATCTTAGTCTTGCTTAATAATCTTAGTCTAATTGTTTATACCTACAATGTGTATAGTGGAGATACTATTAGTGTGAATGTGTTAAGGCAATAACTCTCCTTTTTCATCTCTTATGGAATTAACTACCTCATCTACTTGATCTGATAAATATTTTGAATATATTCTCTTTTAAACTATCTCATTGATAGGAACTTTCCCTAAAGTAATCTTCTTAATTGCTCATCTTTTCCCTAATTAATGCCCAAATATCTTTATAGTGCACATACTTAGTTTGCATTAATTGATATTTACTCTAGTTTCCTCTATTGGGCGTTGCTCCCTACCCACCCATATATAGGTGTGATAGAGGATTGTGTCTCAAGTGCGACATGTACCAGAAAGTAGAACTTAGAGGATATCTTGAGAAGGCCAGGTTTCCCTATAGAACTAGTCATTGTGTATAAGTTAAGATTGTAGCTCCTTATGTATGTCATGCCACCAATTATGCATAAGGAACAATGTATATGGAATATTTTTGAGATAATATTATGGTTGTGATTTTCCCCATTAATAAATATTATTTTTTTCTTGTATATCATTTCTCTTGAGAAACTTAAAAGTGCTCATGATCCACCATACTTGTTTGAGTGTTTGGATTATTTGCATTTATTCATCAGTTAATTAAGGAGTGGATACCTTCTTGGGTGCCACTCCTTACAAGGTGGTATTAGAGAATTGGCATTCATTTCATCGGAATATTACAAGTTCTAACTTGTATCTATACCTATATCTTGTGTGGGTTTTTAGATGACCTTAGAGGCTATTAGTGGTTTTAATATTTGAGTTATGAGATACTAATTAGGGTTTCATTCCCTAGTTAACTTAGTTCCTCCTATTTCCCATACCACTTTGTGGTTGTGACTCAAACTATTCTAATCCTAACTTTCCCTATGCTCTCATTAGTGGATAGAACTTTACCTATGTATGAGCTAACACTTTTGGTGATTGTCACCTATCTCTGAGCTCAATGGAAACTTAGATCAATCACTGTGGGACTACGTTGGGTAGACTCAACTAGGTTAAACCTAGTTTCAACCTTAAATCTTCTCTCCGGTGCCCTTCAAGTATACTCTCAACAATGATTGCCTCGAGAATGAGCATGCTTAGGTATTGATCCTTGTACACTAGATTTAGTTGTTGTTGTTGTTAGATACCTCCTTTGGTTAATTTATAAACTAAACTAACTTCATTAGGGTTTGGTAGGCCATGCCTACAACATGGAGTTTATTTAATATCTCTCTAGCTAGGTTTCTAGTAGGAGTTGGAATCATAAGAACAATGTGCCCCTCTTCCATGCTATGTGTTATAGAAGTTGTTGGTATGCCCTTCTAGATGTTTCAAGTGCTAGAATATCTTGGTGGGATGAATCATAGGTGGTTACATAGGTTGTATATGGTGTAAATATGTTGACTTGGTTGTCTTATTGGTTTTTTGGTGCCAATTTTAAATCGACATCACAAAGTTTTCATAAATAAAATTATTTCCATAATAAACTATATGTACATAAAGAAAAGTTTTCTAGGTTTATCAATGTATGTATGAATCAAGTCATCACCATGTCAAGTTTTTAATAATATAGAAACTAGAGAAGAAACCTCTGACTTGTCAGATCAACCATGAAACCCTATATCTAGTGTGGAGAAATGATGAGAAGAAGTTTTGTGATTGTATACCTTAGTAGGCTTACCCCTTGTTCCCTCTCTGGATGGTTAGTTAGGTTTAGATCGATCCTCTTAAGGGGTGGAGTCTCGTAACATGTAGTCTCTAGGATTATAATTTGACTCTAGGGATACCTATACCAAATAATGAATTCACTAACTTACTCGTGAGTAACTTTCTCTCAAATTGCCAAATTTATATACCTATAACATAAATGAGTAAGACTTTCTAAGTGGTCTACCTAATTAAAATAAGGTTTTAAATCAATTTTTCACTGATCTAACATTGTGCTCATAATAAAAGATAATTTTCAAATTTAGTTAGAGATATGAATGTGTTAATAGTTTGAACTTGATGTCCCTTTACCTCATCTTTATGGTGATGGTAACTCTACTCTAGAATCTAAGTTAAACATACTCAAATATTTAAACCTAACATCCATTCCCCGTGTGATTGTTCTAAATGAAGTGAAGAAAAATTAACTACACCTTAATCATAACCTAAGACAATACATATGTAAATTTAATGGTAAACCAATGTCTTGAACGATCAGTTCAGTAAGTTACACGCATCACATTATAATGCTCAAATGTGGATAGTGAAATATGCTCCCTAGAGAAACCCTAATTTTATATTTAACCCTAACCTACAAAATATACAATATCTAATAGCTTGCACGCAAGATGATTACTTCCATGTGGTAAAATATATAAAAATAAATACTCAAAACTAAGAGATAACCAAAATGCTGAAAACCCAAGGTGCATCTTTACACTTTTCATACACTACAACTACATTCACACTCAGTCATTTAGAGGGCGAATGAAAAATAATAATAACAATCATGATATACTAATATGTGATGAGGTTGTTTTTCTTAGTCAAATTAAGTTTGACAAACTTAATGAATATGTCCTTATGATTCCATATCGTACTTGTAAACTTAAGAAGAATAATGATAACCTCAGCTTGATCCTACGATAAAATGTAAATGATTCTTTTGGGGACACATTATACAGTTCAATTATTCTTGCCTACATGCTTAAAAAATGATTATAAAATACCATCACACTAAAGGTAACTCTAATTAGTACAATAGTGATAAGGGAATCTAGGTTTGGTTAAACTTATGTAGCTCAACTCATGGTATGAGAGAACTAGTGAAGACATGATGTTGAACTGACACAATACATCTTGTTTCATAGGTGTCTCTAAAAACTAGAACATGTTAGGTTGGATGTCAGGGACAAAATCCTTTTTAAAGGGTGGACTATTGTAACATGCCAAAACCTAGATAAAGTTGCCCATGGGCCCTAACACTTAGGTTTGTATGAGGATAATCTAAGATCCAATTCTTAACCCAATGATATTTCATGCATCACAAATCATTTATACACTAATTTGTAAGTGAATTTAAATATTCCTAGGTAGGTGTATTACTTTCAACACATATATTGATACATTACTCAAGTACTTAAAATAAGTTTGATAATTTATCATGCCATTTGTGTGGTGAAATCTTCACAAAGAAGATCATGGGTAACTTTAAAGGAAAAATTTGTTTTTCATACTTGGTAAATATACGAAAATATGGTCATGGTGGGAAAAATCCTAAAATTAGTTATTTCCATATATGGTTATATGGAGCGAGTTAACAATGATAGATAATGATTAAGTAACTGGAAGATAATAGATAATTCAATAGATGATGATATAACCTAACAAAGAAGATCATTTCTCTCGCTTGTGATTTAAAAAATACTATATAAGGTGACTCAATATTTATATCCTATGATAAAGGAAGCAAATGTATAGTTTTGATGTCAATTAGTTGGATAGAGTTAGTATCATAATACATATCTAACTTTTCAATGGATGATGAGTACGGAACAATAATCATATTGTTTATGTTCTTTCTTAGAAAAAAAACTTACTTCTTTCCTCCTCAATTCTTCAAAGATGAAATTGGATATATAAATAATCTCCTAATATCTTTATTTTGGAATCCATGAAGAAAATATAACTAAATAATGATACCATGCAAAGTACTATGCGAAAGTCACTCATGAGTAATTAATATGACTAAATTAGGAATGTAAATGATTGCTTTATTTTTGGCTAAATTTGAAAATATAACGTGATAGGTGAAAATAAATATTAAAGTAATTTATGAATGAAGATGTGATCCTAAAACATAACATGTCCCAAAATATCAAAGATACATCATCTAGGAAGATAATACGTAATATATACATTAAACACTAACATATTGAATAGCCTAACAGATAATCTTAAATGTGGAAATTGATGATAAATTTGAAATATACATGCTTTGATTAATATATGTGTCAATTTGTATCCCATTTGGATAATAGTAACTAGCCTAGTTTGGTTAATGATTGAAAGAAACACACAATGTAAGTAAATTGATAATAATTTATTTTAATCATTTAGCTTTCCTAATTTTATGCTTGTGATGTGGTTTTATGGTTATCTCTAGAAGTTTTTTAGTTGCCTCTTTTTCAAGCCATATGTTGTTGATTTGATGACTATGAAGTTGTCTTCCACCTTGGGTCAAAAGGCAAATGACTAGTACAGTAGTTGAATACAATTGATGTTTCAATATCCCAATTTTATCCCTCATCTCTCCTTATCTCCTTGAGATTTTTCCACCAATGACTTCCTTATTTATTTTTGAACATTACGAAATCTTACTCGAGTCTCCTTTTCCCCAATTATGGAAAATCCCCAGCCTTTCTCCTCCTTCCGTGTTTGTTTTCCTTCTAGAGACCTCGTTACACCCATGACCCTATATAATTTCTATCATTAAAATCCTTTTAGTGTTTCTCCAAATACTTCCCCATTGTCAATTTCCTTTTTTCCTATTTGCAAGTGGTGTTGAAAACAATCTTTAGATCTCTGCCTACCAAGTTTGGGATCCATGGTTTGTAGTTGTCTCTACTCAATTGATCCAACTAGGTAGCTTCCATCCTTTTCCTCTAATTTCAAAAGATTTCTTTTGTAGGGAATGATGGATTAAACAGGCATATAGGAAGCAACAAAATTACAAATCTACATTCCCATGAGTAGATCTTGTCAACAATAATATATCACAAAGAAAGGGATATAACATATACCTTGCCAAGGAGTAGATCTGGAAACATTGATCACAAAGAAAATAGATAGAAGAGGATGTCAATGACATTCTCCCATCATAGTTACAAAAGTGTCTATGTCTATATATCATCCACATGGATGAATAGGAACTCCACATCATGCTCATAGATCCAGCAAGAAAGGAGTAGCCTTTTCATTAGTAGCGTGTTAGTATTGCACAATCTCTACTTCTCTCTCTCTCTCTCTCTCTCTCTCTCTCTCTTTGTGGGTAATTATGGCTAGGGTTCATGTGTACAATAGTGTAATCAGAAACATGGTCATCATGCCCCTTTATATAGGAGAGTCAAGGAAGCGGGGTTCCTAATAAACCCTAGAAAATGAAAAGGCAATGGTCGCTTTTCAACAGTCTGCATGTGGACGGCTAGTCGGGCGACTAGTTTAGTCCACTCTGACAACTGGGCTGGGTCAAGCTACTTTTAAGAAATTTGTCTAGGACAACCATCCAATTGAATAGTAACTCTAGTCAGGCATCTGGGCTAGGTCAAGATATTTTGGATCTAATCATTTGATCCATTGATCCATTCTAATCTTGAGACTAGACCAGCCAGTGGACCAATTGGATGATCTTGTCTAGTCGGGAAACTAGGCTAGCCAGTCAATCAATTGGGCACATCTTGACCTGGTAATCAAGTAGATCTTCCGGTCGATCAACTAGTCAATCCAGTTGGATGACTATACTTTCTAGCCATCTGACTAGGCTTCCAGTCAGTCCTTGATGATCTAATTGACTACATAAACATATTTGTAACCAATTAATCATGTGTCCATGATCATACTCCTATTCCATGTGCATCCTCTATGTGTTACCCTATAGGCCCAACATTATTTTGGTATCTATGTCTATAATCCTATTATGACTTCATAAACACTGATTGGTATATATAAAGACTTCATTACCACCTAAGTAATTAGGAAGTTGAAGAATAACTTCAACCTAGTATTGTGACCAGTGTTATATTAATCATATAATCTCTTTGTCTCTAGTATCTAGATTGAATCCAATCCATGGAAATGTCATTCGTTTAAGGTTCAGTCTTTATTCATTGATCTATATTAAACTATTTGAGATACAAATGAGCTCAAAATCATATATTGACTCAAATGAGAATGTCCATACATTTCATAGTCTCACTCATCAAGTGGCCAATATATACACCATTCTAATAATCCACATGTGTCACAAAGCACTCAAACACTACATGAGTGGCAATCCCTTTATTCAAGGTCATGTTGATTAGTGTTAAAGTACACCAAATAACATGTGATCATTGTAGTGACTTCATGTCTAAGGACAACAATCATTATTGTTACATGATATATGATTCTGACTTCCATTTATGGCTTCCATGTATCATACGCAAGTTGGGTTTGTCCAATACACTTGTTCATAATAAGTTCCTACGTGTTTGACTTGATATCCAATATCATGACTAATGAGACATAGTCATCAATCAACACAAATACTAGCCTTAATGTATGATTATTGTCCTAATTTTAACAATAACATTCGACTAGGGACCTATACAAGAATAGATACTCTCGGCATGCACATGCTCTCATGTTTAGGTCCTCAACTAAAATAACATGTTAGTGAGTCATGTATTCTTAGGTCATTATATTTATTCATTATCTCATATGATGAAAACACATTGACTGAAATTGCATTTATAATAATTAATTAAATTATAGAGTGTGACATTACAATCTTCATATGACTACATCTTAGGGCATATTACCAACTCACAAATCTAAGTCCAAGTGATCAAACACGACCATCATGCTTCTATTGTGAAAGTGCTTTTGTTAGAGGTCAAAAATATTGCTTTTGGCTAGTACTCTACAAATATTCACATCTCCACATTGTAAGGTATCTCATATGAGATGACTTCCATAGCTTAAAACGTTAATGAGATCTCAGTTCCTTAACTTGTGTAGTGGCTCCATTGTTGTCACAGTAAAGCTCTACTGCATATTCAATGGATGGAAACACTTCTAGTTCACCAATGAACTTCTTGAACCATAAAACTTCGTTCTCTATGTTGGAGGTATTATTGTATTAGGCCTCTATTGTATAATTATCCAATGTCCTTGCTTAGTACTTTTCTAGCTCATAGCTCTATGTTGACGAAAAACACAAAACTTTATTGCTATCAATAATCAAACTTGTCAATTTTAAAGCTTATCAAGGTAACTTTTTACAACCAACTCTTCCTCACCATTATAAATAAGCAAGTCATCCTTAGTTTTTCTCAAGTACCTTAAGGATGTTCTTTATAGTATTCCAATGAACTTCATTGGGATCTAACTGTTACCTACTCATCATACTCAAAGCATACGAGATGTCAGGACGTGTACATAACATTGCATACATGATAGATCCAAGTTCATAGGCATAAGGAATCTTATTCATGTGTGCCCTCTCTTTATAAGATATGGGGCATGGAAATATAGAGATAGTTATTTCATGATACATGGGTAAGTTTTATCTCTTAGACTCTTGTATGTTGAACCTTTTCAACACTTTTATAATATATGCATTTTGACTTATACCAAGAAACCTTATAGAAATATCTATATATATCTAGGTTCATAATAGATAGGATTCTTCTCCTAAATGCTTCATTGAGAAGGTGTTTTCCGACCATGTTTTAACCAACTATAGAGTAAGGATGTCATTCCCCATCATTAGTATGCCATTAACATAAACTATGAGGAACATAATTATTCTCCCCCTTATTATCTTATAAACACAAGGTGTTGGCTAAATTGGACATTATTATACCCTTTGTTTTGATGATGAAAAATATTTCATTCCTATGGATAAAATTTGTTATTTGAGTATTTTAAGGATAAACAAAGAAGGAAGTGGATAGTTGAAGATCAATACACATTGGAAGATCAACATGCTTAGATTGCTTTCATTTTCATGATTGTACTCAATGTAAAAACTTGTACAAGTATATAATGTATAAGTACATATATATCATGTAAATCAAGCATTAGATCTTCCCTATCCACTCACAACACTTAGATAGATCCTCCCCTAAGATAGAATCACAATTACACACACACTTAGTAGATGACTAAACACATTGAAATAAGGACATTCTCGGTCGACAAACTTCTCAACCGAGGCACTCTTAGTCGACAAAATCCTCAACTGAGAATCAGCCCATTCTAACTCATGAACACTAATTATTGACCTACTCATATAACCTACTCGATCGAGATAGACCTTCGAGTAGGTTCCATAGCCATTAGACTGAGAGTAGTTGGTAGTTGGAAAGTCACAATAGACGTTGAATACTTTTACTCCAAAACCAGCTCAAGTAGTTGGTAGCTGGAAAGTCACAATAGATTTTGAATACTTTTACTCCAAATCCAACTCTCGGTCGAAGAATTTCTCGACCGAGACACATCTCGATCGACAAACTTCTCGACCGAGACAAGTCCTGGATTGCACTTTTCAACACTAAACAACTAGCCATTACAATGCAATTTATGGACACTTAACGGCTAGTTGAGCACTAAGAACACTCTAGAAAGTGTCTAGAATGTCCCTAAGCACTAGTAAGCCATTTCTATAAATCGTACATGCCTTAGGACACCCAACACACACAATTACAACTTGAGAATCAATCTTAGTGAGCAACAAGCAAAGCTACACTTGCAATCGTGTTACTTTGAGCTCCAATTGAGTGTCCTATAGCTAGTATCTCCTAGCCACCACATAACCACGTTCATCTACAGTGGATTGGAGATCTATACACTTGATATAGGATCAAAGCGTTGTACCCATTGGTTAAGTATCTTCTTTCTTCCAATCTTGTTCTCTTTTATTGTATATTGTTCTCCTTGACTACTCCTAGGTTGGAGGCTGTTGAAAGGAGGTGTGCTTGAGATTACTTCAAGGAAGGCTGTTTCAAGGGAGGTTGGAGCTACGTCTAAATGAAGGCTATCTCAAGGTGGTGGAGCTACTTTAGGTGGTGAAGGCTGCTACGTAGACTTGGAGTTACTTCAGATGGCTGCTTCAAGGAGGTTGAAGCTACTTTAGGTGAAGTCTACTTCAAGGATGTAGATAGGAAATAATTGTATTTTGTGTAACATCCTCGAGAGGTAATAAAATAAATTGCTTTCAAAATCCCGATTGAAAGCAATCGGATAGTTGACTGACTACCTTAGATTTCTAGGGTAGGAACCACTCTACATCCTTGTGTCTTCCTTATTTCCTCCTATTTCTTGTTCAAGTGTTTTAAATTGTTTTCAAACTCCAAAAAGCTCTATTCACCCTGTTACAACCTCAATTTTGCATATGTTTTCATAATTGAAATGTATTGATTTTATGAATTTGGACTTAATTGAAAAGGTTGCATGCTTTTCTTCAAAGAAGGGATTTCTTTGCAAATATCCCTTTGGATAGGAATTCCGTGATTTCTATTATTAGATTAATCCATTAATGGATATAAAACAGAAGAAAAGAAGAAAAGTCCAAATATTAGAAAAAGATACAAGATAATGAATATCAAGCAAAGTATTTATGAGAAATACATGGAAATCTCTAGAAAGTGGCATTAATGGCCACAATTGAATAAATTTCGTTTATATGTGATTTCTAATGAAGGAAAGGAAATAAAAGATAAAAAGAAAATCTTTAAAAAGAGATATCTTAATAAAGAAATAAAAGATAAAAAGAGGAAAGGAAATAAAAGATAAAAAGATAAAAGGAAATAAAAGAGGAAAGGAAATAAAAGATAAAAAGAAAATCTTTAAAAAGAGATATCTTAATAAAGAAATAAGTAAGACAATGAGAAATGAAGAATGTAAATGCATCTAGAAGGATAAGAAGTATCCTTAAAAAGGAATTTCAAAATTTTAGGATTTCTTGGGGTCCAAGTAGTCCCAATGGAGAAGAAGAAAGAGAAAATACAATTAATACAAAAATATGAGGATAATGTGCTACATAGTTAATGACTTTTGATGTTATCAAAAAGAGATATTATTTGCTTTAAGAATGTAATATTTCACGACCAATGGATTAAAAGTCAAGCACGGAGATGATAAGAGAGATAATTTTCGAATTCCTAATATCTATGAAATATGGTTTATTAAGAAGATAATTAAGAGAGAGAGATTACTTCTTGATTAAGGAAAATATGTTTCCTATTGGGAAAGAGGTTTGTTATCTCGTGGATAGGCATCCTAGGGCCTTGCTACCCTCCCCTATATAAGGGGTAGAACCCTTGGCTCGAACCTAAGAGAATTCCATGCATCCCTCTCTCTCCTTCTTCTTGTTCTCGTTCAAAACCCTAACCAAGAGAAGTAGTGCTATCGCTAGAGAAATAAGAAGTTGTGATGTCGTAATAATGGAATCATGATGTCCCACGTTGCCGGAGAGAAGCCCTGCCATAATCACCGTTCCCTAGCCCATGCACGACAACAACAACACAGCTGCAAGGCCAGTCGCGGGTTGCAGACACGGCCAGATTGAACCAACTACATTGTCTGTAGGATGAGCATATTTCGAGGTGTGTGGAGGTGCGAAGAAGGTAGGAAAACCCTCCCTGGTGGCCTTCGGGGTCGGGGAAGGGGAGGAGGAGCCGCGCCAACCACGACCGTGGCGGCAGCGCTAGGTCTCCGCGAGGTTGAAGACAGGAGGATGGCATTTGACAATTTTTCCCTCTAGGTGTTGAAGAGCTGAGAAGCCATGCTGAGGGTATAAGAGTAAATCGGTTATGTTTCCAAATTGGCTGAGTTATGCTGCATGGGATGGTTGACGTGTCAGCCTCTCATTGGTCCAAGTAAGTGAATCTTGCAAAATTCATATTTAATTATAGGTAGCTCAGATTGATACATATAATATATGAATTTTTCTTAGAAAAATACAAGCAATCCATTAAAAATAGATTTAGAAGCTAAATCCTCTTGTAATTCGAAAAGTAGTGGAAGTTATCAACTTTCTTGCAATAATGATTAAGAAACCCTAATTTAAGACGATTAATGTATTGAGAAGGGTTATATGGATGATTAAAGTTGATATTAACCTGTTGATTATAAAAAGAAACATTAGATCTAAAAGGATGAACTTTATGCATAATTTGATTAATTTAGGTTCCATGTACATAAATAAGCTTTAATGGGCCTTGAAACCCTAATGTTAGTAATTATGATTCTTAATGGCTTTAATTGTTCGAATGCATGAATAGAATTGAGATTTGATGAATCTAAGCTATTTTGAATAGAAAAGTTCCTAATTGTGGATGAATACCTTTAATTTGGTAATTAGGTTTTTCTAGTGGTTAAATGTGGAATTAATAATAAATAGAGTTCATATTTGAATTAGACTATATGAAATATGAGTTGTCAATTCGAAAGAAACTAAAGGTGATAATTGAGCCTAATGATCTGGAAATAACTTTTTTTTGGTCGGCAAGAAACTCTGTTGCTATTGATTCCAAAACTTTAGGTACAAACATAAGCGCACCCCCTAACCCTCAAGGGAGGGTTACCAAGGCAAACAAAGGAAACAAATGTCTTATATAGAAGACCCAAAGGAAAGAGAGATGCAGAGAAAAAGACAAAAAAGAGTCATTATACAGTAAAAAAACCAATGATACTCCATCCAAATAGTAAAGGAGCTCCACTCTCAATATGCACACCCACAAATTGTGAAGACTTTATAGTTGGAGAGGAGAGCATCAACTGACTTCAGTATTTGAACTCCCTTGTTGGCATCAATCCAATATCACTCAAACTACTATTGCTAAAGAAGAAATTTATCTTCAGCACCGTCCTACTGTACCAAACTGGATCATAAAAGAGACTTCAACAGCTGTACATCAGCATCAATAGCTAGAAATAGTGATCTGACTCCCCTTCTCCTTGGCATTAAACTCACTAACTGAATGCAGAAGAAGGAGGATACCATATTCAAACCTCCATGCCATTAAACGTCAACACAGAGTCTTAGAAACTCATACAAAAATAGAAAGAAACAAAAGGAGCACAATTGCCACTGGCACATCTCCTCCTGTCACCAGCCATACAAATAACCAATCTTCAACAGTTAGATCAGCTGCACCAATCACCAGAGGATCAAGCCTAGAGCCCCACCACTGACCATAAAACACACCCAGAAAAGTGTGGTTGAAGAAACCAAGTAGACCTCAAGAAACCAAGCAACAGATGAAATCATTTCAGAATTGATTACTGAAAAGCAAGTATCAGGAAGAGAAAGAGAGGTGAGGATAGAAGGTTAACCCCCATCCTTCCTTTTCCTAGGATATTTTTTCCTCCTATTAGGCCTGAACTTGCTGAAGTCCAGCGAGTCGGCCTCCCAAGGAACAAGGTCCAGTTCAGAATTAGAATCCACATTAGACTCGTCGTCTTCGTCAAATAGCTTCTCCTTTTCCAGATGGAAATCTGTGGAGAGATCACTGCTATTCCAAAATATGTTAATCTTCCATGAATAAGAACTCATCTCAGCTCTTCTTCTCCTGCTCAACTCCAGTTCCCAATCAAGGTTGAGATTCCCAGCATAGATTACCGGAGAGGACCCAACCATGTCAGGTTCTGGGATGCTGAGAGGGATGTGAGACTTTTACTTTCCAGCAACTGAAAGAACAACATCCTTGACCTATTGAGCAATAGATTCGCAGAGAGCATCATCTACTGCAGCAGAGTCATCAACATGAACTTCCACCTGCTTCGAAACTTTATCCCCTTGATCTGCCGTGGAAGACTTCTTAGAAGCCTTTTTGGCAATGTCTCGAGCACCTTGAGATTTCCCCACCCAGACCTGAAGGTCACTTTCAGGCGGGGCTTTCCTCGTCTTCATAGGGAAGACAATAGCTCTGTATCTAAATCTCTTATAGTTTGGGCATATCACCGGTTTGGCAACAACATCCACCTTCAGAGTCTTGGGCATTGAGTCAACCTCTACCATCGTCTCCTTCGGTAGCTTGGAATTAAACTTCATCTCAATGCACACCCGGGCATCACCAAGACAGCCTGTTGCAATAGAAAGATCATCTGCATCCACAGGCCGCCCAATGGTACTCGCAAAACAGGAAATGTGATTGTGAGTCCAGGGAATTCCTGGGTTTTCAACCTTGAACCATATCGGAACATGAGTGAAGGAAAGAGGTTGAACATGAGTGCCCAGTTTCCATGAGTGAGCCACAATCAACGACCCATCCATGAACCACGAGGCTTCATCCAAGACCCTGTCCCTTTCACAGCTGGAAGGCATTTTGATGATGTATCCCTCTCTTTCCTCGGAAGCGACTTCAACTGGGTCACTTGATTTCTACTGCCTTTGGATCCAGCCAAGTAGCTGACCATCAAATGACTTTCGACCAACAAATCTATTGGAGCAATACTCCTCCCAGTCAGGCGCGACACTGTCCTGGCTTAAAATGGAGGCGCACCTCTTCCCATCCTTGGTTGTTGGCTCAAAGAAGTCCAACAGCTCCAACTCAACTCATTACGATCCAATCTGCTGAAATGGAACCAATCAGCAAGTTGAAAAGATGAGGGGGCCCTTTCTGATCCGGGCGACTTTTTGGTAGGGTTGGCAGCGGCGGACACTTGAGCTTTGTCCTTGCGCGGCAGATCTGCAGCTGTGACCTGGGCAGAGGGACCTCCGTCTCCATTCGCCACTGATTGACAAGTTGGAGGAGTCAAAGACTCAACGGCCTAACCTTCGCCCACTCTACTGCTTGTAGATCGCCCTCGCCCTCACCCCCTTCCTCCACGTCCGCGACCGCGACCCATCCCTAAGACCCAATGCATGATCTTGAAATAACTTAAGAGGATATAGATGGTAATTTTAGTGTAAAAGGGAAATAATAGACTTAATTGACTTTTAAGTAGGCTTATGATGTTGAAATTGGGGTTTGTGAACTTAGAGAGTGTTAAATGTGATAAAAGTATTATGGAGGCTAAAACCTTAATAAAACCCTAAAGTGGCCTGGAAAGCCTAAGATGGAATCCAAGTCTGTCTTGAGAATGTTTTGGATAAACTATAACACTTGGATATATTGTATAAATTTCAGGATATTATTGATTTCTTGTTTGATTATTCTTTATCATTATTGCTTGGACATCAAGTTTCTCTGAATCAGGTATGTGGTTAATTATGGTTAATCGCATTAGTTTCCCGAAGGTTTTCTGGATGATTGATCACATTGAATGTAACCTATCAGTTTGGATGTTCATAATTGCAAATCATAAAGTCACTATGATTATCACAATTATGATATAATTGTGTATTCTTGCACCTACATGCCACCCTGATGGATGAAGCAATGGGGTCAAGCCCAAGAGGGAAGACCCATGGGCACCATGAGTGGTGACCCCAAGCACCAAGCTCAAGATAGAGAAGGTGGCCTTTATTGCATGACTAATGGGCACCATGTGAGGTGACCCCAGGCACCAAGCTCAGGATAGAGAAGGTGGCCTTAAGTCAATGGCTAAAGAGAAACCCTAAAGAGGGTATTCCAGGGTTACGGAAAAAGCGGTGGAGTTTGACACATTGAAAACGTAATTGAATTGTTAATTACCTTGATTGTGATAAATAGGTTGTTAGCCTTATGTGTGATATTTTATTTGTCCCCAGATACTGGCATATTCATTTATGCTGACCGACATTTTGTTTGTCGGCATTTTAGGTACAAGTTGGAAAAAGACAAATAGTAAAGTGGCATATTGTGAAATTAAGTATTAAAGTGCAAATGAGGATTAGTTAGAATAGACTCCAGTTGTTGATAGAAGTTAGAAATCCAAGTTTCTGAAAAAGGTATGCAAATTTTTATTTTATTCTAGCTTTCAGTATAGTCATGGTATAATTTAATAATTATTACTGATTATTTGTCAAACCTTTGATCTGGGAAATTGGGATAATGACTCTGACCTCTTGGTCTCCCTTAATTGGGGGTTACCAGGAGGTGGGCTCGTTACACCCCCAACTCTAGATATTTCAATTGGCATCAGAGCTGGTCTTCAAGGAGCTTTAACAGGTCTTGAAGCATGGAGGATGGTGTGCTCAACAACTTCAACCTGGAGGGAACCCACATATCTCGTCCACCACCGTTCTATGGAAGAAACTACAATTATTGGAAGAGAAGGATGCAATTTTACTTCAAAGGCATTAGTTGGGAGCTTTGGAGGATGGTGTCTACTCCATATGAGCTTCTAGAAACTGAGTATGCTACATGGGATGCCAATACAGTAAGACAAGCTCAACTAAATGTCAAGGCTGTAAGTATTTTATATTGTTCTATTTCTATAAGTGAATTCAATAGAATTTCCTCATGCGAAACTTCATATGATGTATGGCATATACTTTCTATTACACATGAAGGAACTATACAAGTTAAAAATTCTAAGATTAGTATGCTTAAGCAAAAGTTTGAACAACTTCATATGGAACCAAATGAGTCCATTAGTGAAATGTATGTGAGATTCTCTACTATCATTAATGGTTTGAGTGCATTAGGAAAATTCATAAGTGAGGAATATCAAGTATCCAAAATTCTTAGGTGTTTGCCTCCAAAGTACAAACCAAAGATGATGGCCAATGAAGAAGCCAATGATCTCACCACATTGAGGATGGAGTAGCTCATTGTCAACTTAGAGACTCATGAGGTCACCCTTGAAGAAGAAGAAAGATTGGCAGTCAAACACAAAAAGGAGAAAAGGAAGGACATTGCTTTCAAGGCAACAACTAAAGCTACTCATGATACAAGTGAAGAAGATAGTGAAGAGGAGACTCTCATTATAATGGTAAGCAGTATAGAAGATTTAAAACTAACAAAATTTCTAGTGTTTCCTCTTCCCCTAGATGCTTTGAATGTGGCAAAAAGGGACATTTAAAAAGTGATTGTCCCAAAGTCAAGAAGGGAAAGAAATCCTCTCTCAAGAAGAAGGAAATAGCCTACAAAGCAGCATGGGATGACTCAAGTGATGATAGTGAGTATGGAGAAGAAGAAGTGGAGTTCCTTATTGCTACAAAAAATGAAGAAGAGAATGAGGTAAGCTTATTTGATTTATCTAAAGAAGAGTTAGTTTCTAGCATTGAAGACTTACATGATAAATATATTGATTGTAAAAAGAAACTAAAAAGAGTTACAAAAACTAATGAAGAATTATTTGCTCAATTAAATGATCTTTCTTCTGAAAAGGAAAGAATTATTTCTAAAAATTCTACCTTGAAATCATCTTTTAATGATTGCAATATGAACTTTAATGATTGCAATATGAAGTTTCTTAGTCTAGAAACAAACTATAATTTTCTTTCTCAAGAAAAGGTTGAACGACTTGCAAAATTGAATGATCTTTAAACTCAACCTATCTTGTGTACTCTTTTAGATTGTAATGCAATTATCAAAGAAAGAGATAGGTTGTTATCTAATCTAGATCAAGCAAAGTCAGACATTAAAATGAGAATGGATGAAATTGCTAAGTTACAAAAAGATATTAGTAGCTTGCAAAATAAAGATATTCTAGATAAAATTCTAAAAGACACTTCTGGTCAAATTGGAAGGAGAGGACTAGGTTATGATCCCAAAGATAAATCCTATCAATAACCTAGAATGAAAAGGACACAAGTACCCAAGACTAAAGTTATGTATCTAGCTAAAGACAATCTAGCTAAGAAGATGAATGAAGTTGATTCTATCTGTTGTCATTGCTATTTACATCTTGGACATTATTCATTCTCTTACCCATACAAGAAAAAGGATTTCGATCTAGTTTGGGTTACAAAACCCCAAACTTAGAAATATTGAACATGATTAGTTGAGATTTGACCTAAAACTTTACTATGACACTCAAAATGTCTTATCTTAACTAAATTGATCTTTAAATTGCATAATTTTGTAAAATTGTATTGGAAGTATTTTATGTTTTACTTGAAAATAATTGCTGAACAGAAACATTCTTGGTAAATAAATCCTCAACTGAGATACTCTTCGTTCAAGAAAATAAGCGACCAAGATAGTTTCTTTCATAACTCACATTTTCTGGACAAATAGTAACATTATCGGTCGAGAAAGTTGTCGACCAAAAATATTTCGGTCGAGAAAATAGTTGACCAAGAAAGTTATTGTCTTAAGATTGAAATTCCTGGAAAAACATTCGGCTGACAAAAACCTCGATGGAAACCATTCTCAGCTGAGAACTTTGTCGGCCGAGGAAAACTCTGTCAGAATTGTTTGATAAGAATAAGATACTTCACTTGCAATTAACTTAATTGACTCAAATATGTAATGAACTTTACATATTACATTGATTTAAATAATTGAATGACCCTAATCAAAAGAAAGAATATATGGGCATCAAAACTTTATACTTTGCTAGATTAAAACTGTCCCAACTAGCATATAATTGAAGAAATTTTCACATAGATGAGGAATATATTGGTCTTATAAGAGGAAAGTCCTAATGGAAAATCTATTGGCATAAGAGATCTTGTTCAACATTAACATAATCAAATTGAAAACAAAAGAATTGATCATACAAGGAACTTGCATCACCATTTTGTGAGAAAAATTAAAATTTGAGCATTCTAAGAAATTAAGACAAGATATCTTTTCAAAATCTTAGTCACATTAATTAAGTTCTAAAAGGAAAACTTAATCTTAAGTCACAAAAAGGTTTTATCTTAGATTATTCAACATTCACTAGTTCCTATATGAGAAAAATGAAGAACTAATAATGATCATACACAACAAGATAAAATCATATTCTAGAAGAAGTGGTTCATTAGATAACTTATGAAAATGCATATATTAGATATCTACATTAATGCCTCTCAGTCGAAAAAGAGTTTGACCGAGGGGTGCCCAGTCGAAGTCATGGTCGACAAAAAATAAGCCTGACAAAATGCTTATTTGTGAAATAAAATCATTAATTTGCACTCAACCTTAGTATATTTTCTCATCATGTTATAAAATTGATTCATTGCTTTACTTATTCAATTGAACTTCAAAGCTAGTTATGACCTTAGTATCCTTAAGGTAATCTTAGTTATAAATGAGATTACAACATTCTTGAATACAATGTATATCTTTCTCTTAATTGAATTCTCTACATGGATTAGAGCTTAACATCCCTTGTATTTGATTAAAGATACATTCATTGATTCCACTATGAGCTTAAAAGAATCTCATATCATTTCAGGGCTTAACATCCCTTGTAAATGGTTGAGAAATATATTCATTGATCCTACTATGAGCCTAAAGGAATCTCATATCATTTCAAGGCTTAACATCCCTTGTAAATGCTTGAGAAACTAATAAAATATAACCATGAGCCTAAAGGATTCTCATATCATTTTAGGGATTAATATCCCTTGAAAATGGTTGAGAAATAACTCATGTTTTTTGAACTGTGGCTAAATTTGACATTCTTGTTAAAATATACAATTAAAGGGGAGTATATAATTCAGGGGGAGAAAATTGATTATATGGTTATCTTTTTGAAATGACAAAGGGGGATAAGTAATATAAAAAAAAAATATACCTTCAAATTAAATGACTTTCATAATCTCTTGGCTTCACATAAATTGTTTTTAAGGTAAATCTTAGGTATGAAACTCATGGTATTTAAATTTTCATGATTTATATTTTAGAAATGTTTGTCATCTTCAAAAAGGGCGAGATTGTTGGCTAAATTGGACATTATTATACCCTTTGTTTTGATGATGACAAACATTTCATTCATGTGGATCTAACTTGTTATTTGAGTATTTTAGGGATAAAAAAATAAGGAAGTGCATAGTTGAAGATCAATACATATTGGAAGATCAACATGCTTAGATTGCTTTTGTTTTCATGATTGTACTCAATGTAAAAACTTGTACAAGTATATAATGTACAAGTATATAATGTACAAGTACATAGATATCATGTAAATCAACTGTTATATCTTCCCTATCCACTCACAACACTTAGATAGATCCTCCCCTAAGATAGAATCTCAATTACACATTGATACACACATTTAGTAGATGACTCAACACATTGAAACAGGGACATTCTTGGTCGAAAAACTTCTCGATCGAGACACTCCGGTCGATAAAATCCTCGATCGAGAATCACCCCTGTCTAACTCATGAACAGTAATTATTGACCTACTCATATAACCCTAGAATGGCCCTCGATCGACAACTTTCTCGACTGAGATAGACCTTCGAATAGGTTCCATAGCCGTTAGACTGAGAGTAGTTGATAGTTGGAAAGTCATAATAGAAATTGAATACTTTTACTCCAAAACCAACTCTTGGTTGCAGAATTTCTCGACAGAGACACATATCGATCGACAAACTTCTTGACCAAGACAAGTTCTGGATTGTACTTTTCAACACTAAACAACTAGCCAATGCAATGCAATTTATGGACACCTAATGGCTACTTGAGCACTAAGAACACTCTAGAAAGTGTCTAGAACGTCCCTAAGCACTAGTAGGCCATTTCTATAAATAGGACATTCCTTAGGACACCCAACACACATAATTACAACTTGAGAATCAATCTTAGTGAGCAACAAGCAAAGCTACACTTGCAATCTTGTTCCTTTGAGCTCCAATTAAGTGTTCTATAGCTAGTATCTCCTAGCCACCACATAACCACGTTCATCTATAGTGGATAGGAGATCTATACGCTTGATATAGGATCAAAGTGTTGTACCCATTGGTTATGTATCTTCTTTCTTCCAATCTTGTTCTCTTTTATTGTGTATTGTTCTCCTTGACTACTCCTAGGTTGGAGGCTGTTGAAAGGAGGTGTGCTTGAGATTACTTAAAGGAAGGCTACTTGAAGGGAGGTTGGAGCTACTTCTAAACGAAGGCTATCTCAAGGTGGTGGTGCTACTTTAGGCGGTGAAGGCTTCTCCATGGACTTGGAGTTACTTCATAAGGCTGCTTCAAGGAGGTTGAAGCTAATTTAGGTGAAGGCTACTTCAAGGGCGTAGATAGGAAGTGTTGTGTGCTTTCCACATCAACTTTTCACATGATTTCACACACAAATTCAGTACATTTTGTTCTCATTTATCCTCTATTCATATTATTCTTGCCACCTTTTTGTTATTTTGCTTATCACATGATGTGTATTTCAGATATGCTTTAAAAGGATCAAATTGGAGATAGCCCAACTCAAATTCAACATCATTGGGGCTTCTCCACACATTGTAGACCATTCGAAGTTTCATTTCTACTGAAACAGCATCACACATGACATGTCCAAATTAAGACACATCGTGTGCGATTCCAGAAACCATGCGTCCAGTCGAAGTGACAAAGACGCTACGTCTTCCTTTTTGGAACACGACATGTGCAATTCCAGAAGGTGATGGAGCTTCCACTTGCATGGAGTTGCGTGCACTACTAAAAATCCTAGAGATAGTAAGTCTCTAAGTTTATCCTTACGTGTGCTAGAATAAGATCTCCACCCATGTATGCTAAGGTACATGGAAGTCTTATCGTAGTACAGTTGAGGGTCAAATCCACGAGACAACGGTCTTGTTAAGGAATTAACAATATGGAAATGTTATAATTCTCTTTGTCTACTTAAGAGTTGATATTTAGATCAAAGAGTTGAATTGATGATTAAACTAAAATGAAAATGTAAATTAAATGGTAGGAAAGTAAAGTTAAGATTGTAAACAATATTTGGAAACCACTAGGATGTGATCGAGTTTCACCACCACTACACATGGATCATAACATGCATCATAATAACATGGCTTGCAAAAGGGGTCTAATTAGTTAGTATCTTTGTAGACTTAGCTTTCTTTCGAATAGACAACTACGAGAAACATGGAAGTATTGTAATGCCAGCCATCCCCGAATGAATGGTCACTTACTTTACATTACTCCCTTCAGAAAGTGTGTTCCTCAACCTGTCAAAGTTGTACTTCCATACATCAAATGATTTCATTTCATAGTATGAAAGTACAACGATGGAGGTGAGTTTACTCCACTCCTTGAAAAGCATTCCTAGATACCGAAATAGATATATGGTAACTACATACATCAAGAACCAACATACAGTCGATAATCGAATCTAAAAGCACAAACGTACACAATTTGCACTAGTAGATAATAGGTAACACATGTTGGCGATCAAGCAACTAGCATTCATTAAATGATTGATGTTGAACTGAAAAGATAGTATTTCTCTATTGCAAACTCACGAATTACAATGCATGAAATGAAAACATGGGTAGCGGGGCTACTCACCACACCCTAGTGTATGGAACTACTCGCTCATGGAAAGAACAAAGAAGAAGACAGGAGAAGAGAAGGAAAACATTATCTCCACATAGGAGGGAGGAAGGTTGACCCCTTAGAGTAGAGAACAACTATCTTCACACTGTGTGGTTGCTTTGGTGATGAACCCTTCACTCCCCACTTTCTATGTTAATGAGAGAGGAAGTAGGCTTATGGATGGAGTGTGGATCTTATACCGATAGCCTTGGGGTGAAGGATGAAGGATGAAATAGTCTCTAGAACAAATGAAACAACCTTTGGACGTCTAAAAGTCCCCTCTAAAAGTCACGCGGCCTTGGAACCGCTAGGATCTTCACGATCTTGGGACCGGTTTGGAACTTTTGTATTTTTTTGGGGGTTTTTTTGTAAGATGAAAAGGGAAAATATCAGTCTATTGGTATATTCACAATAAAATGGAAAGTTAAGTATTCTATCTAATTTATCTAAGAAAGAGTATGGATAACTAAGAAAACTAGTAAGATAACATCACAAAATGGGAGGTTATCACCCCCCCTAACTTAGAGTCTAGCTTGTCCTCAAGCTGGATAGAGCTAAGGCACGTAGTGGCAAGGTGATTTTATTTAGTGAGGATTTCCATACTCTTGCTTCAGCTCTATACCAGAGATCTGCCAGAATCTTATCAGGACTTCTGCTTGCACCAACTCCTTCAGGTATCGGGAGTTGAATGGACCTTAGGTTTCTTCCGTATTTTGTAACTCACATTGGGACCACCCTTTCTTTGATCGTATTTTATGCATGTCTTTGACTCTAAGAAGTTTTATACTTCTTTGAAACTCCTGCCAGAAGCTAAGATAGGTACGAGGGTTGGCTGAAGGCTGTTGTATAACTCCCCTTTGAAGGGGAGAGGGTTTATCTAGACTTTTAGGGTCTCACTACCGAGTGTGACACATCTACCTTTGTGAGGGCATCTGAATGTACCGGTCAGGTGAGACCTTTGTCGGTTTTTTCATATATTTGGAGACCTTAGGATCTCACTACTGGGTGTGATACATTTGCCTTTGTGAGGGCAGCTGAATGTACCGGCCGGGCAAGACCTTTATTGGATCTTCATATAGGTCTTTATGCATGGCAAAACTCTCATGTTTTTACTCAACACTCAGGCTTTTATTCATATGCTCACTGGCTTGGGAATTGGGTATTTTAGGGATTTTATTTGGGCTGCCAAGCCTCTTTTCGAAAAGAAGAAAATTCTTCCCTAGAGTTTCCAGACATGCACTTGTTCTAGTTTTGTACTTGGCAGTCCACTTATGAGGTTCCTTGATTTGGATTTCACCTGGTTCCCTCCCATCCTTGAAAGTGTTTGGCTTGTTTTAGCCATAGTTCGACCTGTGGAGAGTCTGATGTAGAATTGAAGCAAAATCATGGATATCTAGTTGTGGAGGTGATTTATTAATTCGCCATTACGTGCCCAGATGCTACTATGTAAGTACTTCTGAGGACTACTTTGTCTCTAACTTAGCTAGGGCTGTCCCCTTACCAAAGTGAAAGTTGTCTTATGTATAAAAGTTATTCTATTAAAGAGATTATCAGAAAATCAAAAAGTCAAGAAGAAAGATTTATGTGAAAGAATGAAGGTAAATGAAAGGGTAGAAGGGGAAAGAAAATTTGAATATAATACCTCTTCCCTTGCCCAGTGTACTCCCCCCTAACTTATCACTCACTCTGTCCTTAGAGTGTGAAGGTGATAGGTTGAGAAGTACATGGGCAAGGGTGTCAAGGTTCTGTTAAACCCTTGTTGGCTCCATAAGAGCAGAGAAGATTTTCTGCAAACTTTCCCCATAAAGTGTGATAATCCACATCCTTCATGTCCTCCACATGTTTGCCAAGAACGGTGAGGGTATACATCCAGTATAGGATGTGAAATCCATAGTCATTTGATTCTATGATTTGTTGGGAACATATGTGGTAGAAGGTTGGATGCCTAAAATGATCTTCGTTGTATGTCTTTGTGTGTTTGCCAAGAAGATCATGTAGTCGTTCAGCACAATCCTCTGCCACTTCTTCCGTGGGCATCTTTGCTATAACATCATACTCCCTCTGGTTGAGATTGAACTGGCTATCAGAACTATTGTAGATATGTGTAGTTCTGTTATGTAAGTTCATTTCCAGCAACATCCAATGCTCAGAGTGAAGGAATGAAAGTAGAATGAACTTTGGATTCGTATGCTGAAGATATGAAATAAGGGCTTCAGTGGTTCCAAAGTTCTTTGAGCCGAGTAAATCATCCTTCAGGTATGTTGATGCCATGTAAACTGTAGGCAAGTCCTGTGCTAGAAGAAATTGGTAGGCAGCCATGACGCTTACGAATAGTGAGCCTTTTACTTGTATGATTTCATGGAGTGCATCTGCCATTACAAGAATATTCCTTTCAAGGAAAACAAGCTCGTTGGTCTCCTCATATAGCCAAGACATAATGAGTCTGAGTTCATTATCTGAAAGACTCTTGCTTGAGGCAAGGTCAAAGTTTGGGAATGTTGGTTGAATATCAGATAGAGGCACCATATATTTGGATGATTAGTTAATGGTAGCTCTTGTTAACAGATCAGTGTCCCCTTATCTTCTACCAAATCAAAAGTGTAGGGGTCCCATTGTGGTTTTCTGGGACTTTGGTAGTTTGTTGTTGTTGTTGTTCCAACTCCTTTAAAACTTGTCTGAATGGTTGCTTTTGTGGACGTTAGATAGTAGAGAATAAGTAACGGGGTATGTCAGCATGCACCATTGTCGGGTCCCTGAAGAACCGTTTGTCGCAAATGAGCTCCATGGCGTAACATCCCTGTAAGGAATGCATATCTTTTGTGGCTATCTCAGTAAAGGGGATATGCCTGTTGAGCACTTCAATGAATCTGATTATGCAGAGAGCACAATCCCCTGAACCATCTAGTGTTTGAATGGCTGGGTTAATGATTTTGAACCAAGGTTGGTTCCAGCCATGTGCAAGAGATGGGAAGGCGGCCCATATGACTTTGAGAAGCCAGAAAGGAATGCATCGTGCTTCTCTGGCTTTTGGACCAGTGAAGTTGATTTTTCCTGCCTTGAGCTCACTGACACAGAAATTATACACCTTGGCATCGCGGGCCTCAGTGTCAATGATCATGAGGAGCCAGTGGACAAAAACTTTGAAAGGCACCGTGATGTAGCGTGCCTTTCACGTGAGACCCAATTGTAGCCGCTCGATGGATTTTGCTTGTAAGTCCTTATTCAATAGGCATAGCGCTAGAGCAGGTGAAGCATTGAAAACTGGCTACTTTTTCTTTGGGTTTTGAAATTCCTCTATTGCATTAGCAAGCAGTACATATAAGATAGCCATCTTCACCGCTGACTGAGGTCATAGAAGAACAAGGAAATCTCCATGTGTCAACTTGTACTTTGTCTTTGTGTTATTATACAGGATGTCCCCCCCATCCTTGGCATCATCTACAATAGTGTTTAAGATGATGATGTCCTGAACATCTAATGTAGAGATGGCCACTAGATCCAAGTCGTGCATTTTATGAGGTAGGGGTGGCGGCGGGGGAAGGTCTTCTGGAGGAGGAAGTGAAGTTTGTTCATTGTCATAAAAATGTTGAGGCAGTTCTTCATTCTCTTCATAGTCGGAGTCGAGTTGATTGTCGATGTCGAGACTCACTCTATCTGATTCCTCCTATCTTGGAGGAAAGACTACATCTTGCTCCATGAAAGCTGCTGCGAGTGGGCTAGTGCTGGTTTCCAGTATGCATTGTTGAAATTCAGCAAAATCCACATCTTTGGCAGTGTCCTCGAGAGAGCCCATAGCAGAAAATTGAAGAATTGGTCTACATAGGACATTGTTATGTTGTCGATATTGTCTGGAGCATGGTGGTCTTCATATTCTTTTCTACCACCTTCCTTGTAGTCTCCACCATCTCCCCTCTTTGTGTTATCTGCTCCTTGGCTGGGGCCCTCCCCAACATTGCCTGGGTCATCTGGTTGGTCATCTGAGGAGGATCTGTCTGCATTGGAGTCAGCCAAGGAGTCAGAATCCTCATCATCATCATCATCTGCCACCTTGTCTTTTGTCTTCTTAGTTGTTGCTTTCTTGCACCTCCAAATAATGGCTTGTAATTCTTCAAGTGCCACTTGCACATGCTCGTGGGTTTCGAGTAGAGCGTCGTGGCTTTCTTTGAGATTTGTGTATCTTGCTTCGGTGGAGAGGAGTCGTGTTGCTAGATCAGTCACTTGTTCTCATAGTTGATTGAGTTTGTCGTTTGAGTGCTCCTCTTGGTGGCAGATGAGTTGTGTGAGGTTGCTATCAAAGCTATCCATGTGTGTGCTCATTGCAAGTTGCTGCTGTTGAAGCTCTCATAGGGTCTCAGGTAAGGGTTGAGTTTGCTTGGAGACCCTGTCAACTTGTTGGACCAACGCTTCTTGCTGGCTTTTCATACTGAGCATCAACTTCGATAGGGTTTGGAAGTGATCATCAACACGATTGACTTGCTGGACCACTACTTCCTGTCTTTGTTGAATGATTGTGAGAAGGTTCGGTAAGGCGTGAGTCCATTTGTCAATGTTGGACACCTACATGGAAAGCCCCTGCACACAAGAAAAAATAGATTGTAAGATGTTAGAGGGGTCGGAGAGGAGAGTTTGAATAGCATCAAATTGACATATGAATGCCTCTCCAACTTGTGAAAATGGGACCCCAGTGGTGGATGGGTGGGATGGTTGGGGTCCAGGTGAAAGGGTGGTGGTGCCTTGTGAGAGAGACACAAATAATGGGCCCGCAAATTGCATGGCAACTGTAGAGGGAGTCACCAGTGGTATCAGGATGGTGGCATATGAGATAGGTGGTGACATCTCAGATATGGTAGGTGTAATCGAGAATGTCAGGGGGAAGTAGTGTAGGTGAAGGTGACATTTGGCGTTGCGGTGAAAAATGGCTCGCCCGTGGAGAAAATGTGTGAGGCGGAAGATGTGGGTGAAGTTGTAGTTGTGGGGAAAGGAATTTTGGTGGGTATGATCGTGGAAAATGGTGGAAGAGTGGTAAACACTGGAAGGGTGGAAGATGGCAGAGTGGTGGAGGATAGAGGTCTCAACCCTTCTATCCCTAGGGTGGTGGGGGTGGTTGTAGCGGTGATCCTAACATCCAAATCCAAGATGAAGGGGTATGAAGTTGGATTCACGATTGTTTCTACATTGTGGGGGTGCTCTGCATCTCGGGTGATCTTGGAGGTGGGCATCTCTTATTGCTGCTGCTTTTGTATGTGCAATTTGGAAGATTGTGCCACCAATATTTTCCTTCCTTTAGTTGCGGGGGCAATATCACTATGCTCCGTTTGCCCTTCTGGTGCTTGTTTCTCCTTCCCTTTTACAGAGGCTAGCAGGGTAGTAAGGTCCTCTTCAAAGAACAAGTATTTTCTTTGTCATAATCTGCTAGGTCGGGAAGTGGTAGCAGTGTCCTGGATGCTTTGACGGTTGGGCAGAAGACATAGTGGAGTTTGGCATCCTTCTCCTTTATGATATAGGTGTTTTTTAGAATCTTCTCATTTGTTAAGTTGTCACCTTTATCAAAGTACATCTTTGAAGTGGTCCATCCATCTTGAGATACTTCAGGATTGATATGACGTGACTGCCCATGCAGATTTCCTTCCCAGGGGCATATGATGTGTGTTTATGTATCAAGTGTCGTCTGATATTGACCGGCTACCCTTTTAGGATGGACCATAGTATGAAGAGGTCCGAAATGAGAACATTCCTTCTTTCTATTCTAGGGAATAGTGCGCATGTTATTATTTTATACAGAGTTCACACCAGGCCGGAATGAATGTTGGAGGCTTTTAGGACTTAGAATCATAATTGGGGATTACAGTCCATGATTTCTAGAAAACGTTCATGTTGAATTGTGGGTGATCTAGACCTACTGTTGTAGCCTTCTTCAGTTGGTTTGGGTTGTCAATGAAAATTTTGTTCAATAGGTTTTCAATCAGCGTAACCTTATTCCCAAAAAGTGAGGTTACAAGCTTGCCTTCACCTCTTTCTCTTGATTTTTCCTTGGCCTCCACTAGTTCTTTCGTAAGGTAGGTAAAGAATTCTAGTTTGGGCTCAAGGTAAGAATTTTCAGTGATGAAGTAGAGTTTTGAAAGATTCACCTCGTCAAGAAAGGCAAGAACTCTGTCGTAGATGTCCATCTTTATTAGTATGTTGGAGGATACATACTTTGTTAGTCACTGAATTTTATCACTAGCCTACAAGTGTTGAATATGCAGATCAGCTGGTGTTGCTACTACAGCGGTAGCAGCAGGAGGAGTAGCATGTCCTACCTGAATTTGTTCTCTTGCGGTTGTGGGTTGGACTTGCTTCCTTGCCCATCTTTTGGTAGGTCTTTCCTGAATAACCTCCTAGGCCTTACACTTCCCCTTTTTCTTGGTGGCTAGAGATTCCTCATCTGAGTTTGGTGTGTAGTCAGAACCTTCTTCGGTGGAGGAGGGATCTTTGATGTCCTTGACTAGGTCCTCTTCTAGGCATTTGTTGACGCGCTCAAGGTCGTAAATGACCTTGGGCAAGACAATTGGGGTTTTTCCTATTTTAGCACAGAGGTCAATGATGTGTTGGAGCTTATTCTAGCACTCCACCAACTGCTCCCTAGTCCAAAAGTGAGCTTCAACAACTTCTTTTGCAGGTGAGGCCATTCTATAAATTTAACAAGAAATCATATATTTGAAAAAGTTGAAATTTAGTGCTAATGGAATTATTGTATGAATTTTGAAAAAGATTACAAGATGGTGCAAGCTTCATGGTCTTAAAACTGTGAATAGTTCACATGGTTTCAAAACCATGAAGGATTCATGCGTTGTAAAGACTGGGAAGAGTGAAACCGTGACGGGTAGAACCGTGAGAATAAAAACATTAAGAACGAAGCTGCGAAGAGATCAAATGGTTTTCAAGACCGTAAGAGTCCATGTGGTTTTCAAGATCGCGAGGGTGAAACCGCGAGGATGAAAACCATTAAGGATGAAACTGTGGGGATGAAAATCGCGAGGGTGAAAACCACGAGGGTGAAACCGCGAGGGTGAAAATTGTGAGGCGCGAGGAACCTGTAGGTGCCGAAACTGTGAAGAAGGTGAAACGACAGAGGTGACAAACACATCAATGGTGATGAAGGTGAAGCGACGACAACAATGAAAGCATCGATGGTGATGATAGCGGTGATGATGATGATGATTGTGAGCGTCGTCTAGCTAATTGTAATGGTTGCTGTGATGGTTGCTGAGGAGTCGGCGGAGATGAAGAATGGGGCTGCTGTCGCAAACGCGAACAGGAAGATGGGTGCGCAAAGTGAGGAAGGAGCGTGGTTGGAGGCAGTGGCGGAGCTCGAGTCACGCGAGAGCAAATTACTAAGAGCGGGCTCACGCGAGGGAGAAGAGAGCAGAAGGAATGGAATAGGGTCGTGCGAGAGAGTTTCGAGAATCAAAGAAGTGAAAAGAGAGGGTTTAGGGTTATATTTATAGGTAAGGGGGGTGATGCTCATAATTTTTTTAGGTCAAACGATGTCGAGAACATTTGGCTCCAAATGGTTTCAAGATCATTTGGGTCCAAACAGTTTCAAGACCGAGAGGACCAAACGGTTTCAAGACCGTTTGTGTCCAAACAGTTTCAAGACTGAGAGGACGAAATGGTTTCAAGATCGTTTGGGTCCAAATGGTTTCTAGACCGAGAGGACCAAACAGTTTCAAGACCATTTAGGTTATTGATTTTTATATTTTAATATCTATTTTGGTTGGTAATATTAATTTTTATATTTTCTAAAACAAAAAAGAAAGGTGATACTCAGTTCTTGGGTTGCCTCCCAAGTAGCACTTTGCTTTTACATCGCTGGCTCGACAAGATTCTTGCTTGATCAGGTTGATGTAGTGGGATCATGAATGTCAATGGTTTGTCTTGGAGTTTTATCAGCTGGGGTATAGTATCTTTTCAGTCTGTGGCCATTAACAATCCTTTCTCCTCCATTGTCATCAAGGATGATGACTGCTCCACTTGGGCAGATATGCTTGATAGTGAAGAGTCCAGACCACTTTGTGCAGAGTTTCCCGAGAAACATTTTGAGTCTGGAATCGAAAAGAAGGACCTTGTCTCTGATGATGATATCTTTTCTTTTAAGGTGGCCATCATGCCACATCTTAGTTTGCTGTTTGTAAATCCTGGCATTATTGTAAGCAGACATTCTTAGTTCTTCAAGTTCATGTAATTGAAGCTGTCTCTATTCGCCAACACTTTTGAAGTCGAAATTCAACTGTTTAATAGCCCACCAAGCCTTGTGTTCTAGTTCGACTAGAAGATGGCATAATTTTGCATACACTAAACGGAACAGAGTAGTTCCTATTGGTGTCTTATAAGCAGTGTGATATGCCCAGAGAGCATCAAGAAGCTTGGTGGTCCAATCTGTGTGGTTCTTGTTGACAGTCTTCTCTAAAATAGCTTTTAGTTGTCTGTTTGAGACTTCAACTTGGCCGTTTGTTTGTGGATGATAAGGCATGGTTACCTTATGTTTTACTCTGTATTTTCACATGAGTGCTTCAAAACTACATTCCAAGAAATGTGACCCTCCATTAGATATGACTGTTCTAGGAACTCTGAATCTAGGGAAAATAATATCCTTGAACAACTTAATAACCGGCTTAGAATCACAATATATAGTAGTTATAACTTCTACCCATTTGGATACGTAATCCACAACGACCAATATATAGGAGAATCCATATGATGAGGGAAATGGAGCCATATAGTCCACTCCCCATACATCAAAGAGTTCAATTTCTTGCCACATAGTTAGTGGCATTTCATTCCGCTTGGATATCCCTCCAGAGAGCTGACATTTACCACATGATTGTACAAATTCATGTGCATCTTTTTCTATTGTAGGCCAGAAGAAACCAGACTGTAAGACTTTAAGAGTAGTCTTCTTTGAACTCATGTGCCCCCCAGTGGGACCAGAATGACAATGTTCTAAGACTGGGGTGATTTCTTCTTCAGGAAGTCAAAGGCAGAATAATCTGTCTACGCATAAGTGGAAGAGGTATGGTTCATCCCAGAAGTATTGCTTGACGTCTTGGAAAAAATTTCTTCCTATCATGATAGGAAGCAGAAGGATGGACAATTCCCGTAGCTAGATAATTTACTATTTCAGCGTACCAGGGGAATCCAGTGGTGACCTTCATGAGTTGGTCGTTAGGTAGAGAGTCACAGATTGGTATATTATCTTCATCATGAGCTTCAATGTGACTCAAGTGATCAGAGACAACATTTTGCACCCCACTTTTGTCCTTTATTTCCAGGTCAAACTCTTGAAGCATCAGCACCCAATGAATAAGTCTAGGTTTGGCATCTTGTTTCTGAATCAGATATTTTATTGCTGAATGATCTGTGTAAATTGTAACATTTGATCCGATCAGGTAATAATGAAATTTCTCAAAAGCATAGATGACTGGCAAGAATTCTTTTTCTATAGTTGTATAGTTCTTTTGGGCCTCATCAAGCATTTTTGATGCATAATATATCACATAGGGCTTCTTATCTATCCTCTGCCCTAGTACTGCTCCTATAGCATAGTCACTGGTGTCACACATTATTTGAAAGGGTTGTGACCAATTAGGAGCTCTTAGTATAGGCGTAGAGACTAAGGCATTCTTTAGAGTCGTGAAGTTGTGTGGCCTCTTCGGCGGTGACCCCTTCAGTTGACGTTGCTGTCTCACAGGTGGTGGGCGGGGTGGTTGATCCGAGCATGGATATGCGCCTGGATAAGGATACGAAGCCTACTAATGTTGCTTCTACAGCCGGGTGCGAGAACTTGGTCCCTGCCTCTGAGGTAGTGGCCAGTGCTTGCACGGTTTCTGAGGAGGGTGAGCTGGTAACCTCTATCAATCCTTTCCAGCTGCTAGATGATTAGGATTCTGAGGTTTTTATGGAGCCGCCTGCTAGGAAAGTCAACACCAGGAGCAAGGATGCTAGCTCCAGTGGTGGAAGGGGCAAGGGTAGGAGCACCCGCGGAAGGGGTGTTGTATCCAATATGTCCAAATGAAGCTACTCACTTGGAACGTGAGGGGTGCTTCTCTGCCCGGCAAGCAAAGAACACTTCGACATGTGATCCAGGAGAGGAAGGCAAGCATAGTTATATGCTTGGAGACCAGAATAAAAAGAAATGTCAGGCATAGGGTCAAGACTCTATTCCCTAATGGTTGGGATGTGGTTTCTAACCTGGATGATATTGAAGGTGGGAAAATTGTGATTGGTTGGAATCCTGGAATATGGGATATCCAAATGATACACAACTCAACTCAGCTTGTTCTAATTAGTTATATCAACGCTGGAGGTTGGCATTGTGTTATCTCGGCTGTCTACGGATCCAATTCCGAGATGGAGAGAAGATTGTTGTGGGATACTATTATCACTTCAACGCAGTATGATCCGCCTCAGCTTGTGATCGGGGACTTCAACCAAGTTCGCCGGGCAAGGGAGAAGAAGGGTGGGCTACCTATCCATGATTCTATTCTCAGTAGATTGAATGTCGCAGTGGATGCTGCTAAACTCATGGAGATTAATACCAAAGGAGGAATCATCACGTGGAATAACAAAAGGAACCCTGTTCGGAGGATATCCAGCAACCTTGATCGTGCTCTGGTCAATGAGAAATGGTTGGATTCTTTCCCTAATGTTGCCATTAATTTGGGATCTCATCCTAATAGCGACCACTCCTGGATGGAGCTGGAGTTGGCCTACAAACCCGCCCCTAATAGACCTTTCCGTTTCCTGAATCATTGGCTCTCTTGGCCAACTTTTGAGGGAGTGGTATGGGAAGCTTGGGAAAGTAATATTGATGACAATCTGTTGTTCAGAACCATCAGTAAACTGAAGAAGGTCAAAGCAGCGTTGAATAGTTGGTCGAAATCCTTGGTGGATCTGCCCAACCTGATTAAAGAGGCCAGGAGCAGATTTGAGATTGCGGCTACTAATATAAGGTTTGATCCTACGTCTGAGGACCTGATGAGTATTGAGGAGAATGCCAACAAACGGGTTCTGCAGTTAGAAAAAGTAGAGGAGGTCAGTTATTGGCAAAGAAGTAGACTTAAATGGATACGAGATGGTGACTGCAATTCTAAAGTGTACCATGCTGCTGTAAAAAAGAATAATATGAGAGATCACATTCACAATCTTATTGATGAGGAGGGCAGATTGGTGGATGAGGAGACTAAAATTGGTTCCTTGGCTGTGGAGTTTTTCCAAAATCTGTACAACCAGGGTCACCAACGAGCTTGCAGCTCCCCTCTTCCGATCAAAGTAACTGAAGGTATGAATAGGAAGTTGTTTAAACTTGCTACGGATGAGGAGATCAAAGCGGCGACTTTCTCCATTGGTGATTCCAAAGCACCCGGGCCTGATGGTTTCAACGCCATGTTCTTCCAAGCGTGTTAGCCTATTGTGAGTGATGATGTTTGTCGTATAGTGCGGTGGTTCCTTGTTGGTGGAAGGATGGTCCGATAGGCCAATCATGCTTTCATTAGGCTCATTCCTAAACATAAGGTGGCTGCTAATATGAATGATTTTTGCCCAATTGCATGATGCTCAGTGATCTATAAAATTGTAGCCAAAGTTATTGCCGGGAGACTGAAAGTTATTATGCCACAGATTGTCTCGGTGAACCAATCTACCTTCATCAAGGGTAGATCCATTTCAGACAATGCCCTCCTGGCTTCGGAGTTTCTTTTGGATTTTCAAGTCAAAAACCGGTCCAAAAAGGCATGCTTTAAAGTGGACATATCCAAAGCCTATGATCATGTCAGTTGGTCGGGTCTATGGAGCACTATGTAGGCGTTGGGTTTTGACAAGAAGTTTATTGACATAATCAAGCAATGTGTGATGACCACATCTTTTTCTGTGCTGATTAATGGTGTACCCAACGGGATGTTCCGAGCATCCAATGGCCTGAGACAAGGGGACCCCCTGTCTCCCCTTCTTTTCTCTCTTATCATGGAGAATCTTTCTTGTCTTACCATGGATGCAGAGGAGGCAGGTTCTGTGCGTGCTTTCAAAGTTTAGGGTACTAAGGTCCTTAACCACATGATCTTCGTCGATGACGTGCTTTTCTTCATATCTGGGCATGCCAAGTAACTCCGTGGGCTTAGGAGAGTCCTTCAAAGCTTCGGGAAAATCACTAAACTCTACATCAGCGATATCAAATCTCGTGTCTTCCTCTCTAAATCCTATGACAGCAGGAGAGGGAGGCTCAGAGAGGCCATTGGGGTGTCTGAAGGAAGCTTCCCCACGAGATACTTGGGTGTGTCGTTATCTGGTGGGGTGGGAAAAGGAGCTAATTATGAGAGCTATGTTGACAGCCTCAGGAAAGTTGTGGATAGCTGGTCTAGCATCCGTGTGTCACTTGCGGGTAGGGCGGTCCTTATCAACTCTGTCCTCATTAGCAAGGTCAGATATTGGTGCAGGATGGCTGAGATGCCGAAATTCGTTATGGAAAAGTTTAGAGCTAGCATTGCTGGTTTCTTATGGAGCAGCAATGCTCATGCGGTCTCGTGGGAGATGGTGGCTCAGCCCTTTTTCTGTGGTGGCCTGAATATTTTTGATCCGATGCGGATGGCTTGGGCTGCTTCAGCCAGCAAAGTACATGATTTGTTGACTAAACCGGAGTCCCTATAGGCCGTGTGGATGACTAGCAGATACACCAACCTAGAGGCACTCGTTGATGGACGACAGTCTTCTAGGTGCTGGAAAAGTATGGAGGCAACCTGGCTAGTTATTAAGGGCGAGTACACCAACAATTTGGGGCTGTGGAGGCTGTCCGGCTTTCACAAACCTTGGGTCCAACAGTGCTTCAATCCCCGTGTGGCTTGGGAGTCCTTTCTTTGGCACAAGCTGTGTTGTCCCAAATGGAGTTTTTGCTCTTACAGAGCCATTTTGAAAAGGTTGCCTACCAAAGATAGATTATCCAGATGGGGTTTGAACTGCGATCAGGTTTGTTTGCTCTGCTCCGAGGCAAATGAAACACGTGAACATCTCTTTTTTGGCTGTAGGTATTCCAAGTACCTATGGTGTAGAATGGCTTTGAAGTTTGGGTGGGGCGGATCACCACCAGATAATATGGATGCAATCATTCCTTGGATGTTAGAGAAAACTAGAAGGAACATCAAAGTTAGATCTTTGGTGGGTGTGGTCTTTACGAACATCATCTACTATGTTTGGGCAGAAAGAAATAGTAGGTTACATGGTAAGAAGTCCTGCGATAACTTGTTGGGTTTTGAGATGGTTGTAAATAGATTGAGCTGGCATGTTAGAGCCATGCCGGGCCTCCTGCGTGGGGTCAATACACATATAGCTCAGAGATGGGATCTTGCCTAGATCTTGTATAGTATTTGGGATTTTGTGCTTCCCTTATACGGTTTTTGGTGTTTAATGATATTTTACCTTATCCAAAAAAAATTAAAATCTGCATCTTTAGTTAACAGGTGAGTCATGGGCTTTTCTATTTTTGAAAATTCTTGAATGAATCTTCAGTAAAATCTGGCATGGCCCAAGAAGGCTCGTACTCCTCTGATGTCTTTTGGCGGTGACAACTTTGAAATGACATATATTTTTTCTTTGTCTGCTTCAATCCCTCGTTCACTCACTCGATGCCCGAGGACAACACCTTTTGTCAGCATAAAGTGACATTTTTCCCAATTAATGATCGGATTTTTTTCCTCACATCTTTGTAGCATCTTAATAAGATTAAGCAGATAGTTATAGAAGGAATCTCCATAGACTGAGAAGTCATCCATGAATACTTCCATGATAGATTTGGTTAAACCTGCAAGTATGGCAGACATACATCTCTGGAATGTTGCGGGTGCACTATATAGCCCAAAGGGCATCCTCCTGAAGGCGTAAGTTCTGAAAGGGCATGTAAAAGTTGTCTTTTCTTGATCTTTAGGGTATATCGGAATTTGATAAAATCCTGAGTAGCCGTCAAGATAGAAAAATAATTTTTAGTGAGCTAGATGTTCAAGGACTTCGTCAAGAAAAGGTAAAGTAAAATGGTCTTTCCTTGTTGCCTTGTTCAATTTCCTATAGTCGATGCACATCCTCCACCTGAAAATAGTCCAGGTGGGTACCGATTCATTTTTATCATTCATGACAATAATGGTTCCCCCCTTTTTAGGGACCACTTGAACCGGACTTACCAATTGAGAGTCGGAAATTGGATAGATAATATCAGCTTTTAGTAGTTATAGAACCTCAAGGCGAACTACCTCTTTGAGATTTGAGTTTATCTTCCTATGGTACTCCCTTGATGGTTTAAATACTCCCACCATAGGTAATTTGTGCTTGCACAAAGATGGATTTATCCAAGTTAGGTCGATCATCTTATATCCAATGGCTTTCTTGTGCTTACTTAAATCATCAAGGAGTCTTTCTTCCTGGTTGTCCATCAAAGTAGAATTGATGATGACTAGATATAGTTTTTCTTCGTCTAGAAAGACATGCTTGAGTCTAGCTGGTAGGACTTTCATTTTCGGTGCCTTGGGTACTTCAGTGGTCTCTAGAGTGGTGACAGATTTCAACTCCTCAAAATTAGCTTTTGGAACTTCTTCGGCTTGTTCTAGGTATTGCAGACATTGTTGAACTAGTTCGTCAGTTGAAAATTTGGTTTCTGGATTCGTTAAGACATCTTCTAGAGCATCAGATGATTCAGGAGTTTCTTGTTTCAACTGGGAAATTTTATCTATTGCCTCAAGAAGAAAGACTTCTTTGTGGATGCTAGGACTTTTAAGGCTGTCAAATACTCTGAATTGAACAATTTCTTTCCCCAACCTTAAGGTAATTGTGCAAGCTTTGACATCAATTAGTGCTCTGGCTATCACGAGGAAAGGTTTTCCGGATATTATTGGATATCTCAGATCTTCTTATATGTCCATGCCAACAAAATCACAAGGGACATAAGAGTCTCTTCCTACTCTCACTGGGATATCTTCAATAATTCCCCAAGGTGCATTAATGGTAGAATCAGCCAACTGGATTGTCATTGTTGTGGGTTGCAAATCAGTAAAGCCAAATCTTTTACTCATAGAAAAGGGCATGATAGATATGTTGGCCCCCAAATAAGCTAATCCTTTCTTGCAAGAGGTGTTTTCTATAGAACATTGGATGTTGAAGGAGCCTGGGTCCTTTTTTTTTGGCATATTGTTGTGAATGATATTAGAAGTCATCTGAGCTAATTTAACAGTCTCATGTTCTTCGTTCATGTATTTCTTTGATAGCAAAGTCTTCAGATATTTAGACCAAGCTGGGATTTCAGAGAGAGCATCAAGGACCAGAATATCAACATATAGCTTCTTCATTGCTTCCTTGAACTTTTGGAATCTAGAATCTAGTTTAGTCTCTCTCAATCTACCTGGATAGGGTATCCTGGGCTTGTATGGTGGGACCTCTGGTTCCTTGGGAATTAGTTCTTTTTCCTTCTCCTTTTGAACCTCTTGATTTGTGCTTGCAGTTGGGATGAATTCAGCTGTATCTTCGTCTTCTTGAATGACTTTGGTAGCATCAGTAAGAACATGACCAGACCTTGTGGTAACTGCATTCAATTGTTCTAGTCTGTGTTGATCATGTCTTGGATTTATTTGCGGCTAACATGTGAAAGTACCCACCGGAGGTTTTAATTGAGCTGCAATTTGTGCCAGTTGGGTCTCTACAGCTTTTTATTGAGCCTACTGGTTGGAAAGCATGGTCTGCTGAGATTGCAACATTTGCCTTATCAGAGATAACTCATCTGTTGGCAGAGGTGGGGTATTCTTTTGTTGCTACCCTTGAGGTTGCTGCTGTTGATATGTTGGCAATTGAAGTTGTTGATTTTGTGGTTGTGTTAACTGGGGTTGTTGCAATTGAGGGTGCAATGGAGGGTGGGTGTATTGATAGTATGAAGAAGAATTTCTTGGGTAGGCAAATATGTGAAATCCACCTCTATAGTTTCCTTGTTTTCGGATATATTTGCTCTGGAATCTAGGTGGTGGTCTATTAGAAGACCCACCTTGTGTTTGATGTTGTGGGTTGGCAGTTCCCATGGGGTTCCCATACTAAAATCCAAGGTGGTTTCTTGGTTGATCCAGATTATAGTATGCTTGACCTGATATGGTTTGGATAGAGTTAACCTACTCTAGTAGCTGATCCTTGGGTTGTTCAATGATTGGTTCATATTATGGATGAGGCGTCTGAAGATTCATCATCACATTGTATAATAGGCTACATGATAATGTGGGGTGATATGATGCATGACAAGCTTCACAAGTCTCAGTTACTACTTTAACTTGTTGAACTTGGGAGTTCTTCTTCCTGTCATATTCTCCAAATGTTGTCTCAAGTGCTTGCTACTTATGAACTAGGTTTTTCAGAGCTTCAGTGATATCTTTCAATTCTTTAGATTCTTTAGCTTTGTAGACTTTTAGGACTCCTCTTGTAGACCGTCTTCCCCAAGTAGATTGGTTCTCAGCTCTGAGCATAACAATCTTCCAGGCATCCTCATAATTCCGTCTCATGAAATTTCCTCCAGATGAGGAATCCAAAAACTTTTTTATTTCATCACTTACCCCTCTATAGAATGTTTCTATGAGCTGGTTTTGTGAGTTTCCATGATGTGGGTATTTTATCAGAAGTTCCTTAAATCTTTCCCATGATTCTGCTAGTGATTCTCCTGGTAGTTGGATGAACTGGTTGATCTATCCCCTAATTTGGTAAGTCAACGAGAGACGAAAGAACTTCTCCAAAAATTTCTCTTCCAAGGGAGCCCAGGTGGTGATTGGCTCTCCATCTAAAGAGTTATACCAGCTTAGTGCCTTTCCAGCCTGAGTGAAATTGAATAGTCAGAGCATGATTGCATCGAGCGTAGCTCCAGCTTGTGGTACCAATCGGCAAAGTGCCTTAAATCACTTCAGATGGTCCATGCACTCATCTCCAGTGTTTCCTGAGAACAAGATGCCTTGCATGATTTGGATCCATTGTGTTTGAATCTCAAAGTTAGGAACATTAATAGTGGAGGATGAACTGGGTGATTATCCTCGGAGTTCTTAGGAACAACATAGTCTCGAAGCTGCTTGTTCCTTATTAATAACTGAGCAGCTGTTGTGGCTGCCTCATTTTTAGCTTGGATGTGGGCTTGCTCTTCATCTCAAACTTCAGCTTGGACTTGAACATGTGTGTCAGCGATGAGTTGTTCTCTCTTAGCTGCTATAGCTGCGTTGACTCTTTCTAGTACCAAGGCGGCTTGGCATTATTCTTCAGCCATATGTCTGGCTTGTTGGCAGTTGAGTCTGATGCGTCAGTGGAAGTTTCATTCTACCTCAGCGTCATACTCTGGTTTAGGAGAGAATCTGTAGTTTTGCATACACATTTTCTACCTGAATAGAAGAAAAATCACACTTTAGATGATGGAAACAAAAAAAGATATGAAGTAGTTATCAAGGTAAAATGTAAAATCCTAATCAACTAGCAAGTTGATAAATGAAATTGAAACGTTTCATTGTCCCCGACAACGGTGCCAATTTTTTGATGGAACTTCCACTTGCGTGGAGTTGCATGCACCACTAAAAATCCTAGAGATAGTAAGTCTCTAAGTTTAGCCTTACATGTGCTAGAATAAGATCTCCACCCACATATGTTAAGGTACGTGGAAGTCTTATCATAGTATAGTTGAGGGTCGAATCCACGAGACAACGGTCTTGTTAAGGAATTAACAAGATGGAAACATTATAATTCTATTTATCTACTTAAGAGTTTATATTTAGATCAAAAAGTTTAATTGATGATTAAACTAAAATGCAAATGTAAATTAAATGGCAGGAAATTAAAGTTAAGATTGTGAACAATATTTGGAAACCACTAGGATGTGATCGAGTTTCACCACCACTACACATGGATCATAACATACATCATAATAACATGGCTTGCAAAAGGGTTCTAATCAGTTAGTATCTTTGTAGACTTAGATTTCTTTCGAATAGCCAACTACGAGAAACATGAAGTATTGCAATGCCAACCATCCCCAAATGAATGGCCACTTACTTTGCATTACTCCCTTCGCAAAGTGTGTTCCTCAACCTGTCAAACTTGTACTTCCATACATCAACTAATTTCATTTCATAGTATGAAATTACAACGATGGAGGTGAGTTTACTCCACTCCTTGAAAAGTGTTCCTAGATACCAAAATAGATATATGGTGACTACATACATCAAGAACCAACATACAATCGATAATCGAATATAAAAGCACAAACATGGATAGTTCGCACTAGTAGATAATAGGTAATATAGGTTGGTGATCAAGCAACTAGCATTCATTAAACGATTGATGTTGAACTGAAAAGATAGTATTTCTCTATTGCAAACTCATGAATTACAATGCATGAAATGAAAACATTGGTAGCGGGGCTACTCCCCACACCCTAGTGTATGGAACTACTCGCTCATGGCAAGAACAAAGAAGGAGACAAGAGAAGAGAAGGAAAACATCATCTCCACATAGGAGGGAGGAAGGTTGACCCCTTAGAGTAGAGAACAACTATCTTCACACTACGTGGTTGCTTTGGTGATGAATCCTTCACTCCTCACCTTTTATGTCGATAAGAGAGGAATTTGGCTTATGGATGGAGTGTGGATCCTAGATTGGAAGCCTTGGGGTGAAGGATAAAGGATGAAACAGTCTCTGGAACAAATGAAACAACCTTTGGACGTCTAAAAGTCCCCCCTAATGAGGAACCCTTAGGTCCTATTTATAGGCCCCAAGGGGGTCTTGAATGACTTTAAGTTATTTGGTTCTTCACAGTTTGGAGACCATTTGGATCCTCTCGGTCTAGAGATCATTTGAATCCTCACATTCTTGAGACCGGTAGCTTTCGCGCGTTCTTGGGATCAATAAATGTTCACTCGGTCTTAGGACCATTAGAGTCCTCGTGGTCTTGGGATCACAAGGGCCTTCATTCGGTCTTGGGATCACAAGGGCCTTCACACGGTTTTGGGACCGTAAGGGCTTTTATTCGGTCTTGGTACCGCAAGGGCCTTCACGCGGTCTTGGGACCGTAAGGGCCTTCATTCGGTCTTGGGACCGCAAGGGCCTTCACGTAGTCTTGGAACCGCTAGGATCTTCACGATCTTGGGACCAATTTGGAACTTTTGCAATTTTTTGGGTTTTTCAGTAAGAAGAAAAGGGAAAATATTAGTCTATTGGTATATTCACAATAAAGTGGAAAGTTAAGTATTTTGTCTAATTTATTAAAGAAAGAGTATGGAAAACTAATAAAACTAGTAAGATAACATCACAAAATGGGAGGTTATCAGAAGGTGCCGAGCAAAGCAAAGGCACATCGTATTCCACTCAGACATGGTGTGTACCTGGAGACGCAGAGTTGACTATATGTTTCTAGAATTGTACACGGCATGCCTTAATTTGGACACGTCGTGTGTTGTACACTTGGAGCAACTGTCGAAGGCCAGGACACGACGTGTCCAAAGGAAAACACGTCGTGTCGCTGTCAGTTTCTACAAAATTGAAAAATGACACCCCTCATTTTTAAAGATAAAAACAATTTATGGAGCAGTTATCACTGGTCATAATTTTGAAGTCTTTTGTCCAAAAGTAAGGCTAGAGCAAAGGAGGGATATTTTGGGTGGAAGAAGGTGGTTTCTTGCCAAAGAAGTCCCATTTTTTCTTCTCTTCTTCTCCATTTTCTTCTTCAGAGGTGCAGTAGAGCTTCTTCACTCCATAAAGCTTCTCAGGAGGGAAGTTTGTTTGGTTTGGAGTAGTTGTAGGAGTGGAATTTCGTCCCCAAGACAGAATTCTACTCTTCTTGGGTTACACCTTTGATTCTCTTAGCTTTTCCTTCTCTAACCAATGTTAAACTCTGAAATTTCTACATATTTTATGTTGTACATCATCATGGATGAGTAGACTCTTTTTACCTTCTGAGTATCGATTTCTTGCTTCTTGCATGTATGGATGGCCACTTTATGTGCATGTTTTATCTGTCTTGCTTGATCTGAGAAGATAGGTAGGAGAGTAAGGAGGCACTCTCTTGGCAATTCCTTCTTTACCACGAGAGTGGAAATTATGGTTGAGGAGTGGGTTTGTGATCCAAAATGAAATTCATACATGAGAATGTTGTATTGAGTTAGTATCATTGTACTTGCGTCGAGAGGTGAAATGCAACATGTGACTCTCCTTTAAAACAAGTTCTTAGTATGTTTAAGTTTCATACTCCTATTTTATGCTATGATATGTTGGTGAAATCCCAAGTCCAAGATCTTTCCATATTTGAAATCAACCCTCATTAGTAATCCATTTACTATTTTGTTTAGTTCTAAAATTTTAGCTTAATTAACCAAATCACTCTTTAAAAAGGTCTAGATTGTTGAACCTTAGCACTATTGTGTTTAATTGATTGCTAAAGCTCCTTGTGTTTGATCTCGACTACAACTACTCTCATATACTTGCGGGAATTGTCTAGTTGAGTAAATGATCATTCTTAATGAGTGAAACTCGTTAGTGTAACAACCAACAAGTTTTTGGCCTCATTTCTGGGGAGCTACGGTTATTCTAATTAGAGTAAAAAGTGATAATTAGTATTTGAGACTAGATCATCATGTCCATTTTCAAATTTTCATACACCTTTTAGTTGCGTTCTCATCATCTCTTGCTTATTTTCAGGTTGTATGCGTCGCTCACAAAGGGGTCTTCATCTATCTGTGTTTCTACACCTTGAGATTGAGCGCACTCTTTCAAGCTTAAGAAGAGCAAGAAGAGTAGAGAAACCATTTCTAGGGGGTGTTCCATCATCACCATAACCATCTTCTTCATCCTTTGAAGAAACTACACAAGAAGATCCAACCATCGAGGACGATCTTCCTTTGAAAGACTTCTCCATGCCGGTTGCCACAAACATCTGTGGAGCCATTGATCTACCTGCAATGGAAGTGAACATCTTCTCTATTCCTCCTTCAATGATGTAGATGATCCAGCAAAATTGCATTGGGGTACTATTAATGAAGATCCAAATCTTCATGTAGTTGAATTCTTGGAATACATGAACACTTTCAAAATCAATGGTGTATCTGCCAATGGAGTAAGGCTACTGTTGTTTCCTTTCACCTTGAGAGATAGATCCAAGGTGTGAATTTTATCTCTTCCTAAGAAGTCCATAAAAATATGGGATCAAATTTTAAATGCTTTCCTTGCAAAGTATTTTCTTCCAAGCAAAACAGTTCAACTAAGGAACCAACTCACAAACTTCTCTCAATCCGACGGAGAAACTATGTATGATACATGGGAGCGGTTTAAGGATCCGCAACACCTTTGCCCTCACCATGGATTAACCAAATGGTTACTACTCCAAACATTCTATAATGGACTGTTCTACAATACTCATATGAAATTGGATGAGGCAACTAATGAAGCTTTGATTAATAAGTCTTATAAGGAGGCTTATGATATCATTGAAGACATAGCACTCAACCACTTCCAATGGGGGTCAGATAGAAAAGCACAATCATCTTCTACAACTAGTTCTTCAACTGAGAAGCAAGGAGGGAAGCATATTATTGATGTCATTGACCTAATTGCTTCTAAACTCGATGTTCTTACACAAAAGTTTGAGATGATGACTACATTGCAAATTCAATCAGTTGAAATGATATGTGAAGCTTGTGGGAATTCTGGAAATACTTCTTCTACGTGCTTTTCTCCTAATGCGAATGAAGGGAGCCTAGAACAAGTCAATGTCATTGGGATGCAGGGGAACTAGCAATACAATCTCTATTCCAACACCTACAATCTGAGATGGAGAGATCATCCTAATTTCTCTTAGCGAAACACAAGCAATGCTCATAACTTTCAACAAGGACAACAACAACCATAGCAACAACAACACTTCAACTGGAAAAATAATGGGAATCCATCAGGATTCAACAACAATAGGGGTTACCACCACCAACAACAACCCCAAAGTTCTTCCTTGGAGGTCATGATGGAGAAATTTATCTCCACACAGATGCATCAAAATGAAGAGTTTAGGGGCAATGACAAGCTCTTAAAGGATGCAATTGCCCAACTCTCTGCAAAATTGGATGGCATTTCCACTCATACAAGGATGTTGGGAAATCAAATTGCCCAACAGGCCTTGACACAACAAAATAACACTCAATACAGTTCTCTTCCAAGCCAACCGGAGGTGAATCCAAGATAGTATGCAAATGCTATCACCTTGAGGAGTGGAGCTGAAATCCAAAGACCTTCTCCACCCAAGGAGAAGAGTGTTGAGACCACTGATGAAGAGAAGTTTGACACCCCTATGGGTGATAAAGGAAAAGGTACAGCTGAGGTACCACTTTCTATTAAAGCAAATGCCCCATTTCCACAAAGACTTGAAAACAAGGAGGATTCAAAGTATAGGAAATTTATGGACATTCTAAACAAACTCCATGTCAACCTTCCGCTAGATGAAGTTATAGTAGAGATGTCATCATATGATAAGTTTCTAAAAGACATCCTCATCAAGAGGAGGAGGGTGGACCAAGTTGAAACCATGATGCTTTCTGAGAGAATCAGTTATATCATTCAAAACAAACATGATTTTGGAGCCTTCACTCTACCATGCAAGATTAGCAACACCACATTTGACAAAGGTCTTGTAGACCTTGGAGCTAGTATTAGTCTCATCCCGTCTACCTTATGGAAGGAGCTAGATCTGAGAGATTTAAAACCTACAAAGATGGCCATTGAACTAGTTGATCATTCCATCAAATATCCCAAAGGTATCTTGGAAGATGTGCTAGTGCATATTGGTAAACTCTACATTCCTTGTGATTTTGTTGTGTTAGATATGGTATAATTCCTTCCAATCCCAATCTTTTTAGGAAACCTTTCCTAAGAACTGTTAGATGCCTTGTTGATGTCCGAGAAGGCAAACTTACACTCCAGGTTGGCAAAGAAGCCATGGAGTTTTCTATATATGATGCCATGAAAGAACCCTCACGTGTAGAAGAAATCTATTATATGGACTCTATTGATTCTTTTGTGGAGGAAGATCATGAAATTGTTGATTTGATATTAAACTATAATGATGATGTTGAAGTTACAAACAATGAACTGAAGAATTTTGGAGTACTTTCTATTGCCAAATCAAATGTTATTGAAGAAGACACTCCAGTTGTTGATGACAACGCCAAAGAAAATGCAGCCGGGAGAAAGGTAGAACTCAAAGCCCTTCCACCAGGGCTGAGGTATGCATTCCTTGACTACGACTCTACTTGTCCTGTCATAATCAATGATGAGTTAACTAATGAACAAGAGAATAAATTGCTTACTGAATTGCGTTTGTACAAAGATGACATTGGTAACTCTATTGATGATTTAAAAGGCATTCATCCCTCCATTTGCATGCATAGAATAAACATGGAGGATGATGCTAAACCCACCATTGAACCACCTAGAAGTTTAAATCAAAACATGCTTGAGGTGGTTAAAAAGGACATTTTTAAGTTGGTTGATGTCAGTATCATTATCCTATAAGTGACAGCCCTTGGGTTAGTGCCATTCATGTGGTACCTAAGAGGGGGGGTGCAACTGTCATCAAGGGAGATAATGATGAGTTGATAGAAATGTGTATAGTCACGGGTTGGCGTATGTGTATTGATTACCGACATTTGATCAAAGCGACTCGCAAGGATCATTTTCTGCTGCCATTTATCAACTTGATGCTTGAACATCTTGGAAAACATTCTTATTTTTGTTACTTGGACGGGTATTCTGGTTTTTCCAAATTCCTATCTACCCTCCCAATCAAGAGAAAACCACTTTTACATGTACGTATTCCCTTTGGTCTTTGCAATGATCCTACGACGTTTCAGCGATGCATGATGGCTATTTTCTCTGATTTTATTGAAAACTTAATGGAAATTTTCATAGATGATTTTAGTGTTTATGGAGATTCATTTGATCAATGTTTATGCAACTTGTCATTAGTATTAGCCCACTGCAAAGAGGTTAACCAAGTACTAATCTGGGAGAAGTGCCATTTCATGGTACAATCGTTGTAGTATTAGGCCATGTTGTATCTAACAAGGGTATTGAGGTTGACAGGGCTAAGGTGGAAGCTATTGAGAAGATGTTTAGTCCTTCTTCAGTCAAGGACATTTGTAGTTTCCCTAATCATGCAGAGATCTATAGAAGATTCATTAAAGACTTCTCCAAGATTGCAAAGCCATTATGTTCTTTACCTGTAAAGGATGTTGAATTCATATTCAATGATGACTGGCATACAACTTTCACCAAGCTCAAGGAAGCTCTTATTTTAGCCCCAATCATTCAACCACTGGACTGGAATGCTCCTTTTGAATTTATGTGTGATGCAAGCAACTATGCAGTAGGGGCAGTTCTGGGACAGCGGAAAGATAAGAAGCTTCATGCCATATACTATGCAATCAAGACCCTAGATGAAGCACAAATCAATTACACAACCACCGAGAAGGAGATTCTTTCTATAGTTATGCATTTGACAAATTCTGGTAGTACTTGGTAGGATCTAAGGTAATTATCTATACAAATCATGCTTCCATAAAGTATTTGCTCAACAAGAAAGATGCCAAACCTCATCTCATTCATTGGATATTGCTTTTACAAGAGTTTGATCTTGAAATTTGGAATAACAAAGGGACAAAGAACAATGTTCTTGATCATCTTTCTAGGTTTATTACAGATGTTGGAGACTTATTGCCTATTGAGGACCAATTGCCTATTGAGAAGCTTTATGCATTATCGTCCACACAAGCACCATGGTTTGCCAACATTGCAAATTTTCTTACTACAAGACAACTGTCACCGAATTTGACATACCAACAAAAGAAGAAGTTCTTCCATGATGTAAAGTTCTACTATTGGTACGATCCCTTTTTGTTCAAACATGGGAGTGATGGACTCATTCGGAGGCATCTAGCTCATAAAGTCTCTACTCCCTATCATCCTCAAACTTTTGGGCAACTAGAAGTCTCCAACCGGCAGCTGAAAAGCATTCTAGAAAAGACAGTGTCTAGCTCAAGGAAGGATTGGGCATTGAAGATAGACGATGCATTATGGGCATACCAGACAACTTATAAAACCATCATAGGCACAACTCTATTTAAGCAGGTATATGGTAAATTGTGTCATCTTCCATTGGAGCTAGAACATTGTGCTCTTTGGGCTATCAAATTCTAAAATTTTAACATGAAGAAGGTTGGTGAAAAGTGTCTATTGCAGCTACAAGAAATGGAAGAACTCCGACTAGATGCATATGAAAATGCAAGGATCTACAAAGAAAGAACAAAGGTTTGGCATGACAAAAGAATCTGGAGGAAAGACTTCAAAGAAGGAGACAAAGTGTTGTTCTTTAACTCTAGACTCAAGCTATTCCTTGGAAAACTGAAGTCCAAGTGGTCAAGTCCCTTTCTTGTGTTGAAGATTTTTTCATATGGAATTGTTGAGCTACAAGGCAAGGATGGAGATTTCAAAGTAAATGGGCAACGTTGCAAGCTCTATACCTATGGAGATGAAGTTCACAAGGGAGCCTCTTGCTCCCTCCAAGACACATAATGGATGGATTGAAGAGTCTCATTCCGGACACTAAATGGAGGACCTCATGTGAGTTGAACTCACATTAGGATAGATTTCTTTTCTGTTATTTGAGTCAAGAACACTATTTAGTTTCATAAATAAGCTTGTCATGGACGAATGTAATAACTTAGACAATTATATTGCTATATCTATCATTATTTCTATGCTGATAAATACTATTTTATGTAGAAACTACAGAAAACATGACGTGTCTTTATTTGACACATCATGTCATTGATCAAAGAAACACAACAGCCGAGCAACATCTCTAGGTACATGATGTCTCATCACTTAAAACGTCATGTCCTGCCTACGGATCATCTTTCTGGAATCCCACATGGCGTGCAAAAAATTAGCACATGTCATTTGCAAATCACACTGACTTAGTAGTAAACTTTTGGGAAGTCACACGACGTGTCTTTATTTGAACACGGTGTGTCTCAATCAGCTGGCGAAAATCCATAGAGGTTTTTGCAATCTCACACGATGTGTAGTAATTCAAACACATCATGTCTTGTAAGTGCTATTTTTGAATAGAAGATCAACGGGGAGCTTATTCAATGAAGAACACGACGTGTACAACCTTGAACACAGTGTGTCACAAAATGAAAAGTCATGTCTAAGTAAAGCACATGACCGCCTCTTTCACTCACACCTCCATTTGAGTCGTGTGCCATCTCAACCCTAGCCACCGTGTGCAATTTTTGTGGTGCCCCAGCTACCGCAGTGTGCTCAGCTGTGTTCTCCCTTGATCAAGCAGTCGTCGTCGCACTCCTCCCCAACCTCAACTGTTTTCTTCTTCCCTCACACCACCATTGTGTGTGGGTCTCCTTCACATCGTGTCACAGTGCCATTTCCTTCTTTCTCAATCAGCGGTTGCACCCCATTCAGCACGTCACTGACATCTCCTTCATGCCGCTGATCTCTAGCGTCAAGATGACCTCGCATAACCATGCCACCAAGCAAGGTCATCCTTCAAGCAGAAGCAATCTCTAGCCACCTTCGTGGTCAAATAGGAAACCACTTGTGGTCTTCCGTGACCCAAACTCCTCTATCGCCGCCTCCTCATCATCATCACGAAGCCACCACTTCGCTAAGACCCTTCTCTAATCACAGTCATCAAAAGTCTGGTTCTGCATTTCTGCTCTAAGCACACACCATGTCTACCTACAGACATGTCGTGTCCTTCTTTGTTCAGGCCTAATCTTCTTCAACAGGACACTCCATGTCCCCTTCTAAACACAACATGTCTCAGCCTGTCAGCAGCCAAATGGCACCTGTGAAACATATGTCAAACTGCAAACATGGAGCAAGCTCCTCTTCATACACTACCTATGTCTCCTCCATGATTTTTAGGGTCACAAAAGAGGAGGATACAACTTACCAATTCCTAATCTCTAGGAGGGTATTGCCATCTCATTTTTCTTGTGAGCAGACCCTCACCAAGCTTGGTTTCAAGAATGAAGTGACGGGCCACCTGAAGTTCCTGGGGTTGCACTATGTCTGCACTATGATAACTAAGACATACCCTAGACTTGTTTACAAATTTCTGACTACTCTCGAAATTGAGGAAGATCGCCAAAGGTGACTTGAGCCATATCCTAAAATTACTTTCTTCCTATTGAACAAACCATTTATGTTTGACCTACAACATTTCTATGATTTGCTTAAATGCAACTATGGCGGTTTAATAGACTATCTTGTAGCTTTTATCAGCGATTCTTTCTGGGTTGAAATCTCTAGTGATACTTTTCATAATGCCAAGCAAGCACGAGCTTCAAAAATTCATAATCCGATCTTTCGCTATATTCACCATCTTCTCAGCACGGGGGTTTTTACAAGGAAAGAAACATAGGGGGTCTGTGGAAAGACTGATTTGTTATTCCTATGGTGCATGGTTCATGATGAGTAGATAAGTGCAGGTTACTATATCCTCAGCAGATTCTTGGAAATAAAGAAGATGAAAAAGAGAGAATCTGGGGACATCATGTGTGGTGGTATCATTACTCTTCTTGCTACAAAGCTAGGGGTGGATCTGACTGACCTAGAGCTCACACCAGGAAAGATTCTGGTGGATATCACATACCTCATCTCTGCCAATCTACTATCCAGAGTTGGTGACAGTGATTCAAAGTTCAGGAAGTTCCTTACCAAGAAGCAATACATTGAGATCCATGACCCTGACCGTATGATTTGAGTGACAAGGCCAACTGGAAAGTTGAACTGGCGCCTGAGGATGAAGAAGAGGAGGATACTAGAGGATCAGGAACTTCTAGTGCAACACCTACACCTACAGCAACAACACCACTACCCTCTACTGGCACTCAGATGGACTACACTTGGGTGATGCATGACGTGCAACATCTTTATGGCTATGTTCAGCAGCGCTTCGATCACATAGATGGCCGCCTGGATCAGTTGGCTACATAGTATATTGCGATGCACGACATGGTCCACCACATGGACTCATAGCACATCTCATAGGGCCACTACTCCATTCTGCCACCATATCAGCCATCGCTGCCTCAGCAGCCCGACTTTGTCCCACAGCCTGAGTTCACCATGCAGCCCATGGACATTCCAGACATCGTCAACCTATTCTTTCTGCCGGATCATGAGGGCGTTGGCCCCTATCTTTGATTTTAGCCATGACATGTATCCAGTTGTTTCCTCTACGAGTTTGATTGATGCAGTGCTGATACTACAGATTTCAAGCTTCAGGGGGGCACAACCGACCCGTCATGTAGTTTTTATTTACATTTGTTTTTGTTAGTGTTAGTCATTTCAATCTTTTATTTCATTTTTTTATGTTCTATTTTTCTTTTATGGCAAGTTTAATATGAAATGAGGCTATTGTAATGGAATGAACTCTTGTACCTTGTATGCTTCAACCATCTCGTCCCTTGTACTTATTTTGGCCATGTGAAAGAATAGTAAAGAGCATGCATGAATCAAATGGAAAACTAAATTCCCCATGTAGATGGTCTTGGTTTGTAATTGTAGCTTGAACTCTCAATTTTCACATCTTTGATTGCTAAATACATGTAACGGTCTCAAATTTTAGCTAACAATCAACTCTACAACACTATTTAGAATACGGGATACTCTTGCCAAACCCTTAGTGCATATACAATCGATTTTTCAGTGAAAAAAATTGCAAATTAATGAATGAAATCTTGTTAACTTAACTTTCTGGTTGACTCTCTTGTGTTGTGAAAAATTTTCTTTTATCCTTTTCTCCCTTTACCCAATAAAAGATGGAAAACAACCCACATATCATGCTAGCCTAGTGTGAGTCCAATCCGACAATGATGGTTAGGTGGTATGAAATCAAAAGAGGGTAAAAATAACACCCCAACCAACACTCCATGTGCGCATAAACCTAAATTAGCAACCGAGTGCCATAAACCCAAAAATCCATTATCATATCTTTTTGAGAAGAGAGAACAACTGAGATTGGTAAAGTTATCTAAGATTTCATCTTTTATATCCATAATAGCTAAAAAAATTATGTTGTACATCCACTAGTTGTTTGCCTAGATTATTCAAATTCTATTTAGTGTTGTTTAGTTGATTTTTTCGCTTAATTTATGACCACCATTGCTGAACTAAAACTTCACTATCTTGGATGTTTAAATTGAGATGATGGCTATGAATATAAACCTAATGTACATGGTTGGTTGAGTTATTGCATATCTTCATTTAATTTAATCCATACATGAGCTTGAATATTCCTTCATTTGTAAGGTCGTGCTCTTTTTTCTTGAGGACAAGCAATGGTTCAAGCTTAGGGGGATTTGTTGTGTTCTTTCCAAATCAACTTTTCACATGATTTCAAACACAAATTCAATTCATTTTGTTCTCATTTAGCCTCTATTCATATTATTCTTGCCACCTTTTTGTTATTTTTCTTATCACATGATGTGTATTGCAGATATGCTTTAAAAGGATCAAATTAGAGATATCCCAACTCAAATTCAACATCATTGGGGCTTCTCCACGCATTGTAGACCATTCAGAGTTTCATTTCTGCTCAAATAGCATCACACATGATGTGTTTGAATTAAGACATGGCGTGTGCGATTCTAGAAAGCCATGCATCCATTCAAAGTGACAAAGACATTGTGTGTTCCTTTTTGGAACACGACGTGTGCAATTCCAGAAGGTGTCGAGCAAAGAAAAGACACATTGTATTCCACTCATACACGACGTGTACCTGGAGACGCAGAGTCGACTATATGTTTTTGGAAACATACACAGCGTGTCTTAATTTGGACATGCCGTGTGTTGTACACTTGGAGCAACTGTCAAAGGCCAGGACACAATGTGTCCAAAGGAAGACATGTCGTGTCACTGTCAGTTTTAGCAAAACTGAAAAATGACGCCCCTCATTTTTAAAGAAAAAAACAACTTATGGAGCGGTTATCACTGGTCATAATTTGAAAGTCTTTTTTCCAAGAACCAGGCTAGAGCAAAGGAGGGAGATTTTGGGTGGAAGAAGGTGGTTTCTTGCCAAAGAACCCCCATTCTTCTTCTCTTCTTCTCCATTTTCTTCTACGAAGGTGCAACAGAGTTCTTCACTCCACAAAGATTCTCGGGAGGGAAGTTTGTCTAGTTTAGAGCAACTGTAGGAGTAGAATTTTGTCCCCAACCCAGAATTCTACTCTTCTTGGGTTACACCTTTGGTTCTCTTAGCTTTTCCTTCTCTAAACCATGTTAAACTATGAAATTTCTACAATTTTTCTACTATACATCACATTGTACGAGTAGACTCTTTTTCTTGGAGATGGGAGAGTAACTCCCATGTCATAGAATGTAAGGAACATGAGAATTTTGTACTAAATGCTAAGTTGCTTATTTTTCCACCTTGTGAGTACTGATTTCTTGCTTCTTAAATGTATGGCTAGCCACTTTATGTGCATGTTTTATGCTTTCTTGCCTGATCTGAGAAGATAGGTAGGAGAGTAAGGAGGTACTCTCTTGGCAACTCCTTCTTTACCATGAGAGTGGATATTATGGAGTTTAGGAGTGGGTTTGTGATCCAAAATGAAATTCATACATGAGAATGTTGTATTGAGTTAGGATCGTTGTACTTGCACCGAGAGGTGAAGTGCAACATACATCTCTCCTTTAAAACAAGTGCTTAGTATGTTTAAATTTTGTGCTCTTGTTTTATGCTATGATATGTTGGTGAAATCCTAACTCCAAGATCTTTACATATTTTAAATCAACCCTCTTTAGTATTCCATTTACTATTTTGTTTAGTTCTAAAATTTTAGCTTAATTAACCAGATCACTCTTTGAAAAGGTTTAGATTGTTGAACCTTAGCACTATTGTGTTTAATTGATTGCTAAAGCTCCTTGTGTTCGATCTCGACTACAACTACTCCCGTATACTTGCAGGAATTGGCTAGTTGAGTAAAAGATCATTCTTAATGATTGAAACTCGTTAGTGTAACAACCAACACGTTTTTGGTTGTGTAACATCCTTAAGAGGTAATAAAATAAATTGCTTTCAAAATCTTGATTGGAAAAAATCGGGTAGTGGACTGACTACCTTAGATTTCTAAGGTAGGAACCACTCTACATCCTTGTGTCTTCCTTGTTTCCTCCTACTTATTGTTCAAGTGTTTTAAATTGTTTTAAAACTCCAAAAATCTCTATTCAACCCCCTCAAGTTCTTTCAATTGGCATCAAAGCAAGCCTTCGAGGAGCTTTAACAGATCTTGAAGCATGGGGGATGGTGTGCTCAACAACTTGACCTGGAGGGAACCCATGTATCTTGTCCACCAGATGGAAGCAACTACAACTATTGGAAGAGAAGGATGCAATTTTACTTCCAAGGCATCAGTTGGGAGCTTTGGAGGATGGTGTCTTGTAATGACCCCGCCTCCTGGTAACCCCCAATTAAGGGAGACCCGAAGGTCATAGCCGTTATTCAATTAATAGGATCAAAGGTTCGACAAATAATCAATAATAATTATGAAATTCTACTAACTAACTGGAATTCGGTATAAAATTAAAACTTTACTTACCTTTGAAAACTTTGTGAATCTATCTATCCAAGCTTGAATCTACTCTAACTAATCCTCCTTGCACTTTATGTTTTACTTTCACAATGTGTCACTTTACTGTTTGTTCTTTCAATTGTTGTTCCTAAAACACCGACAAACAAAACGTCGGTCTGTATATCAAAATATACCAGTATGTGGGGACAACCAAAAGTTTGCACATAAGGATAACAATCTAGTTATCACAATCCAGTTAATTAACAAGCCAATTTACACTTTTCAGTATGACATTCTCCATCGCTTTTGCCCTAACCCTGGCATACCCACCTTAGGGTTTCCTTTGCCAATGACTTAAGGCCACCTTCTCAATCTCGAGCTTGGTGCCTGGGGGTCACCACTCATGGTGCCCACTAGTCATGCAATATCATAGGCCACCTTCTCATTCCCGATCTTGGTGCCTGGGGTTACCACTCAAGGTGTCCATTGGTCTACCCATCTGGGTCTGACCTTTGGCATCATCCATCAGGGTGGCATGTAGGTGCGAGAATCCATACTTCTATTATTAATGTGATAATCATAATGACTTTATAGTTTGCAAGTATGAACATCCAAATTGATACTTTGCATTCAATGCGATTAACCATCTGAAAAATCCTCGGGAAACTAAGGCAGTTATTCATAATTAACCACATACCTGATCTGACAATTTGAACAGAAATATCCATGCAAACAAGAATCCAAGCAAGCAAGCATTTTCAACAAGATCCTGAAATAATCATGTAATTCCCTTTTTATTATTCATGTCATCAAGATCCATTAAACCTAGCTCGCTTCTTAGGGTTTCTAGTCCACTTTTAGGGTTTCCATTGCAATTAGGGTTTCCCTTCATCTTTTACCATTTTAAACCCTAATTTAATGCAATTGATTACAAACCCTAATTATCTCAACATCTAATCCTCAGTTTCGGATTAAAGGCAGAATTATCCATCAATTAAGCCTCTTAAACCTCTTTTCATTAAAGTTACCATTTTTACCCCTTTTAATTCATGACAAGATCATTATACGCATTTATCATCAATTCATAGTTCATTATGGTCTAAATCACATATGAACTCAATTTGCTATTAATTCCACCTTTTATCCATGAGAAAACCCTAATTACTATATTTAGGGTATTTATCCACAAATTAGGAACTTTAATGCTCAAATAGCTTAGACTCAGCATATTCCAACTTTAATCATGAAATTAATTAATTATAGCCATTAATAGTCAAATTAGTCAACATTAGGGCTTCAAAGCCCATTAAAGTATATTCATGCATATGAAACTCTAAATTAACTAATTGTATGCAAAAGTTCATCCTTTTCGATCTTATCATTCCTTTTTATCCTTAACAGGTTACTACCAACTTTAATCATCCATTAAACCCTATTAAACACATTATTCATTTCAACATAGGGTTTCTTAATCTTTAATTCATTAAAGATGATAATTTACACTACTTTTCATATAGCAAGAGGAATTAGATTCTAACTATATTTTTATTGGGTTCCCCTCATTTTTCTGAGAAATTTGATATATAGTTTCACTATATTCTGAGTTACTAATAAAGAGATACAAATTTTACAAAATTTGTTTACCTGGACCAATCACGGAGCGCCACATCACCCCGTCCATGCAACACAGGCGCGGCTTATTTGGGAAACATTTCAAAATGATGACTTTGCCCCTGGTTAAGTGGATTGGTTGTTTAGTCCGCGGAAGGGTAATTCTGTCCACTATGCCTCTCCCTTCTTCAACCTCCAGCAGCTCAACGACTGCTGCCCTAACCGCCAAGTATAGGGCTACACCAGCCTCCTCCCTCCACTCCCAGGCCCGGTTCCTACTGCCAACTCCTTCCCCGGCTCCGTCGTGCCTCGGCGCATGCAGGGGACCCCTTAGGTCGCTGGTTGTGCGGCTGGATTGTCCTATTAGGCTCCGCCACTCATGGCCGACCTAAAGCCATGCAACGGCTGCCGTGCAAGCTCCAGAGTGTGGGGGAGATGGCTGTGCTCTTCGTGGTGTCGTGGAAGCATTGTGTTTCCACTGAACTCCCGCCCGTGGCTCCTTGTGTCCCAGGGGTTGGACTACCCTCTTGATTACAGTTTTCACAAAAGAAGGAGAAGATGAAGAAGAGAGAATTTCGTGGGATCTCTCTAGAACTTGATCCAGAGGCTTTCCCCCTTATATAGGGGTGGCTATCCATGCCTAAGGACGTTCATCCATGAATTAGCAAAGCCCTTTCCTATTAGGAATGTGATTCCTTCAAAGAGAAGCAAGATTACCTCTCCCACTTACCCCTTTTCATATTCTTTATTGTATGGATAATTAGAAATACGAAAATCCTCTCTCTTATTCTCTTTGTTCATTCCTTTTAATTCATTGGCCTCGAATTTATATTTTCCTTAAGTAGGAAATACCTTCTTTCTTAACAAAACCACATAATTCATTAATTGTGTATTCCTATTATCCTTTTATTTTGTAATTTGGTATTTTGTCTTTCTTTCCTCTTTATTGGGACTCCTTAGATCCCAAGAAACTCAAAGATTTCGAAATTCCTCATTAAGGATACTCATTATCCTTCTAGATGCATCTAAATGCATTATTCTTCATTATCTTGTTTTATTTCTTATTAAAATAGCTCTTTTTGAGAATCTTTCTTTATTTCTCTTTTATTTTCCTTATCGGTATTCCTTTTATCATTAGGAATCCTTGAGATACGAAATTCCACCAAGGATTACTCAATCATACCTCTTTTCACTTATTTTCCATATTTCCTCAATATTTTCAATTTCTTTCTTAATAAAGAAATACTTAATTGATCTTTTCTTTTCTAATTGCACTCTTTATGCAACTTTGGACTCCTTGGAACCCAAGGAACCCAAGAGTCACGAAATCCCTCTTTGGATTTGCCTTCTAGAGGTTTCCACATTTTTCTTTTCTCAAATATTCAATTATTCATTCGCTAATTGAATTTTCTTGATATTTGGGCCCAATAGCCAATAAAGCCCACAACACAATCATCAATGCTATTGTAAATGAATTTTATTTATATCAATTTTTGTTCAAAAATCTTTAATAGGAGAAATTATATTTCTCACCAAATGAACCCAAAATTGGGGTTGTAACATGTCTACTCCATATGAGCTTCTGAAAATCGAGTATACTACATGGGATGACTATACAGTAAGACAAGATCAACTAAATGCCAAGGATGTAAGTATTTTATATTGTTCTATTTTGGTAAGTGAATTCAATAGAATTTCCTCATGTGAAACTGCATATGATATATGGTATAGACTTTCTATTACACATGAAGAAACTATACAAGTTTAAAGTTCTAAGATTAGTATGCTTAAACAAAAGTTTGAACAATTTCGTATGGTACCAAATGAGTCCATTAGTCAAATTTACGCGATATTCTCTACTATCATTCATGTTTTGAGTGCATTAGGGAAATTCATAAGTGAAGAAGATCAAGTATCCAAAATTCTTAGGTGTTTTCCTCCAAAGTACAAATCAAAGGTGATGGCCATTGAAGAAGACAATGATCTCACCAGATTGAGGATGGAGTAGCTCATTAGCAACTTAGAGACTCATGAGGTCACCCTTGAAGAAGAAGAAAGATTGGCAATCGAACACAAAAATGAGAAAAGGAAGGACATTGCATTCAAGGCAACAACTAAATCTAGTCATGATACAAGTGAAGAAGATAGCGAAGAGGAGACTCTCATTGTAAATGGTAAGCAGTATAGAATATTTAAAACTAACAAAATTTCTAGGGTTTACTCTTCCCCTAGGTGTTTTGAATGTGGCAAAAAGGGACATTTAAAAAGTGATTGTCCCAAAGTCAAGAAGGGAAAGAAATCCTCTCTCAAGAAGAAGGAATAATCCTACAAAGCAGCATAGGATGACTCAAGTGATGATAGTGAGGATGGAGAAGAAGAAGTGGAGTGCCTTATTTATACAACAAATGAAGAAGAGAATGAGGTAAGCTTATTTGATTTATCTAAATAAGAGTTAGTTGCTAACATTGAAGAATTACATGATAAATATATTGATTGTAAAAAGAAACTAAAAAGAGTTACACAAACTAATGAAGAATTATATGCTCAATTAAATGTTCTTGCTTCTAAAAAGGAAAGTATTATTTCTAAAAATTCTACCTTGAAATCATCTTTTAATGATTGTAATATGAATTTGCTTACTCTAGAAACAAACTACAATTTTCATTCTCAAGAAAAGGTTGAACTACTTGCAAAATTGAATGATCTTAAAACTCAACCTATCTTGTGTACTCATTTAGATTATGATGCTATTATCAAAGAAAGAGATAGTTTGTTATCTAATCTAGATCAAGCAAAGTCAGAAATTAAATGGAGAATGGATGGAATTTCTAAGTTACAAAAAGATATTAGTAGCATGAAAAATAAAGATATTCTGGATCAAAATTCTAAAAGACCCTTCTGGTCAAATTGGAAGGAGAGGACTAGGTTATGTTTGCAAAGATAAATCCTATCAAAAACCTATAAAAAAAGTATACAAGTACCCAAGACTAAAGTTATGTATGTGCCTAAAGACAATCTATCTAAGAAGATAAATGAAATTGATTCTATCTATTGACATTATTGTTTATGTCTTGGACATTATTCATTCTCTTGCCCATACAAGAAAAAGAATGTTGATCTAGTTTGGGTTCCAAAACCCCAAACTTAGAAATATTGAACATGATTAGTTGACATTTGACCTAAAAGTTTACTTTGATACTCAAAATGTCTTATCTCGACTAAACTGAGCTTTAATTTTCATAATTTTGTAAAATTATATTGGAAGTAATTTATGTTTTACTTGAAAATAATTGCTGAAATAGAAACATTCCCAGTCAAATAAATCCCCAACTGAGATACTCTTCGGTCGAGAAAATAATCAACCAAGAGAGTTTCTATCATAACTCACATTTTCTAGACAAATAGTAACATTATCGGTCGAGAAAGTTGTCAACCGAAAACATTTTGGTCAAGAAAATAGTCGACCAAGAAAGTTACTGTCTTAAGCTTGAAATTCCTGGAAAAATATTTGGCTGACAAAAAACTCGATCGAAACCATTCTCGGTCGAGAACTTTGTCGACCGAGGAAAACTCTGTCAGAATTGTTTGATAAGAATAAGATACTTCACTTGCAATTAACTTAAGTGACTCAAATATGTAATGAACTTTACATATTTCATTGCTTTAAATATTTTAATGACCCTAATAAAAATAAAGAATATATGGACATCAAAACTTTATACTTTGCTATATTAAACTTGTTCCAACTAGCATATAATTGAAGAAATTTTCACATACATGAGGAATAGATTGGTCTTATTAGAGGAAAGTCCTAATGGAAAATCTATTGGCATAAGAGATCTTATTCAACATTAACATAATCAAATTGAAAACAAAAGAATTGATCATACAAGGAACTTGGTTAGAATATAATCATCACCATTTTGTTTGAAAATTTAAAGTTTGAGAATTCTAAGAAATTAAGACAAGATATTCAAAATCTAGCTCACATGAATTAAGTTCTAAAAGGAAAACTTAATCTTAAGTCACAAAAAGGTTTTATCTTAGATTATTCAACATTAACAAGTTCCTATATGAGCAAAATGAAGAACTAATAATGATCATACACAAAAAGATCAAATAATTTTCTAGAAGAAGTGGTTCATTGGATAACTTATGAAAATGCAAATATTGGATATTAATAGAAATGCCTCTCCGTCGAAAAAGAGTTCGACCAAGGGGCGCCCCAATCGAAGTCATGGTCGACCAAAAATAAGCCTGACAAAATGCTTATTTGTGAAACAAAATCATTGACTTACACTCAACCTGAGTATATTTTCTCATCATGTTATAAAATTGATTCATTGCTTTACATATTGAATTGAACTTCAAAGCTAGTTATGACCTTAGTATCCTTAAGGTAATCTTGGTTATAAGGGAACTTACAACATTCTTGAATACAATGTATATCTTTCTCTTAATTGAATTCTCTACACTGATTAGGGCTTAACATCCCTTGTATTTGGTTAGAGATACATTCATTGATTCCACTATGAGCTTAAAAGAATATCATATCATTTCAGGGCTTAACATCCATTGTAAATGGTTGAGAAACTAATGAAATATATCCATGAGCCTAACGGATTCTCATATAATTTCAGGGCTTAACATCCCTTGCAAATGGTTGAAAAATAACTCATGTTTTTTGAACTATGGATAAATTTGACATTCTTGTTAAAATATACAATGAAGGGGGAGTATATCATTCAGGGGGAGCAAATTGATTATATGGTTATCTTTTTGAAATGACAAAGGGGGAGAAGTAATATAAATAAAAAAAAATAATATACCTCCAAATTAAATGAGTTTCATAATCTCTTGGCTTCACAGAAATTGTTTCCAAGGTAAATCTCATGTATGAAACTCATGGTATTTAAATTCTCATGATTTATATTTTAGAAATATTTGTCATCTTCAAAAAGGGGGAGATTGTTGGCTAAATTGGACATTATTATACCCTTTGTTTTGATGATAACAAACATTTCATTCATGTGGATCTAACTTGTTATTTGAGTATTTTAGGGATAAATAAATAAGGAAATGGATAGTTGAAGATCAATACATATTGGAAAATCAACATGCTTAGATTGCTTTTGTTTTCATGATTGTATTCAATGTAAGAACTTGTATAATTATATAATGAACAAGTACATAGATATCATGTAAATCAAGCGTTATATCTTCCCTATCCACTCAAAACACTCAGATACATCCTCCCCTAAGATAGAATCACAATTACACATTGATACACACACTTAGTAGATGACTCAACTCTTTGAAACAGGGACATTCTTGGTCGACAAACTTCTCGATCGTGACACTCTCGGTTCACAAAATCCTCAACTGAGAATCACCCCAGTCTAACTCACGAACACTAATTATTGACCTACTCCAATAACCCTAGAATGGCCCTCAGTCGACAACTTTTTTGACCGAGATAGACCTTTGAGTAGGTTCCATAGCCGTTAGACTGAGTGTAGTTGGTAATTGGAAAGTCATAATAGACGTTAAATATTTTTATTCCAAAACCAACTCTCATTCGAAGAATTTCTCAATCGAGAAAAGTTCTGGATTGCACTTTTCAACTAAATTGAGCTTTAATTTGCATAATTTTGTAAGATTGTATGGAAGTAATTTATGTTTTACTTGAAAATAATTGTTGAAATAGAAACATTCTTGGTTGAATAAATCCTCGATCGAGATACTCTTCGGTCGAGAAAATAATCAAACAAGGGAGTTATCATCATAACTCACATTTTCTGGACAAACAATAAAATTATCGGTCGAGAAAGTTTTCAACCAAAAACATTTCGGTCGAGAAAATCGCCGACCAAGAAAGTTACTCTCTTAAGCTTGAAATTCCTTGAAAAACAACTGGCTGAAAAAACCTTGATCGAAACCATTCTCGATTAAGAACTTTGTCTACCGAGGAAAACTTTGTCAGAATTGTTTGATAAGAATAAGATACTTCACTTGCAATTAACTTAAGTGACTCAAATATGTAATGAATTTACATATTACATTGCTTTAAATATTTGAATGACCCTAATAAAAAGAAAGAATATATGGGCATCAAAACTTTATACTTTTCTAGATTAAAACTGTCCCAACTATCATATGATTGAAGAAATTTTCACATACATGAGGAATAGATTGGTCTTATTAGAGGAATTCCTAATCGAAAATCTATTGGAATAAGAGATCTTGTTCAACATTAACATAATCAAATTTAAAACAAAAGAATTGATCATACATGGAACTTGGTTAGCATATAATCATCACCATATTGTGAGAAAATTTAAAGTTTGAGCATTCTAAGAAATTCAGACAAGATATCTTTTCAAAATTTTGCTCACATGAATTAAGTTATAAAAGACAAACTTAATCTTAAGTCACAAAAAGGTTTTATCATAGATTATTCAACATTCAAAAGTTCCTATATGAGCAAAATGAAGAACTAATAATGATCATACACAACAAGATAAAATCATATTCTAGAAGAGGTGGTTCATTGGATAACTTATGAAAATGCATACATTGGATATCTACTGAAATGCCTCTCGGTCGAAAAAGAGATCGACCGAGGGGCGCCCCAGTCGAAGTCATGATAGACTAAAAATAAGCCTAACAAAATGCTTATTTGTGAAATAAAATCATTGACTTGCACTCAACCTTAGTATATTTGCTCATCATGTTATAAAATTGATTCATTTCTTTACTTATTCAATTGAACTTCAAATCTAGTTATGACCTTAGTATCCTTAAGGTAATCTTGGTTATAAGGGAGCTTGCAACATTCTTGAATATAATGTATATCTTTCTCTTAATTGAATTCTCTACATTGATTAGGGCTTAACATCCCTTGTATTTGGTTAGAGACACATTCATTGATTCCACTATGAGCTCAAAAGCATCCCATATCATTTTAGGGCTTAACATCCCTTATAAATGGTTGAGAAATATATTCATTGATCCTACTATGAGCATAAAGGAATATCATATCATTTCAGGGCTTAACATCCCTTGTAAATGGTTGAGAAACTAATAAAATATATCCATGATCCTAAAGGATTCTCATATCATTTCAGGGCTTAACATCCCTTGCAAATGGTTGAGAAATAACTCATGTTTTTTGAACTGTTGTTAAATGTGACATTCTTGTTAAAATATACAATTAAGGGGGAGTATATCATTCATGGGGAGGAAACTGATTATATGGTTATCTTTTTGAAATGACAAAGGGAGAGAAGTAATATAAATCAAAAACAAAATAGTATACCTCCAAATTAAGTGAGTTTCATAATCTCTTGGCTTCACATAAATTGTTTCTAAGGTAAATCTTAGGTATGAAACTCATGGCATTTAAATTCTCGTTACTTATATTTTAGAAATGCTTGTCATCTTCAAAAAGGGGGATATTGTTGGCTAAATTGGACATTACTATACCCTTTGTTTTGATGATGAAAAACATTTCATTCCTATGCTTCTAACTTGTTATTTGAGTATTTCAGGGATAAACAAATAAGGAAGTGGATAGTTGAAGATCAATACATATTCGAAGATCAACATGCTTAGATTGCTTTTGTTTTCATGATTGTACTCAATGTAAAAACTTGTACAAGTATATAATGTACAAGTACATAGATATCATATAAATCAAGAGTTAGATTTATCCAATCACAACACTTAGATAGATCCTCCCCTAAGATAGAATTACAATTACACATTTATAAACACACTTAGTAGATGAATTAACACATTGAAACAGGGACATTCTCGGTCGACAAAATCCTCGACCAAGAATCACCCCAGTCTAACTCATGAACACTGATTATAGACCTACTCATATAACCCTAGAATGGCCCTCATTCGACAACATTCTCGACTGAGATAGACCTTCGAGTAGGTTCCATAGCCATTAGACTGAGAGTAATTGGTAGTTGGAAAGTCACAATAAATGTTGAATACTTTTACTCCAAAACCAACTCTCGATCAAAGAATTTCTTGACCGAGGCAAGTTCTGGATTGCACTTTTCAACACTAAACAACTAGTCCTTGCAATGCAATTTATGGACACCTAATGGCTAGTTGAGCACTAAGAACACTCCAGAAAGTGTCTACAACGTCCCTAAGAACTAGTAAGCCATTCCCATAAGTAGGACATGCCTTAGGACACCCAACACACACAATTACAACTCAAGAATCATTCTTAGTGAGCAACAAGCAAAGCTACACTTGCAATCTTGTTCCTTTGAGCTCCAATTGAGTGTCCTATAGCTAGTATCTCCTAGAAACCTCATAAGCACGTTCATCTATAGTGGATAGGAAATCTACACCCTTGATATCAGACCAAAGTGATGTACCCATTGGTTAAGTATCTTCTTTCTTCCAATCTTGTTCTCTTTTATTTTATATTGTTCTCCTTGACTACTCCAGGTTGGAGGCTATTGAAAGGAGGTGTGATTGAGATTACTTCAAGGAAGTCTACTTCAAGGGAGGTTGGAGCTACTTCTAAAGGAAGGCTATCTCAAGGTGGTGGAGCTACTTCAAGTGGTGAAGGCTGCTGCATGGACTTGGAGTTACTTCAGAAGGTTGCTTCACGGAGGTTGAAGCTACTTTAGGTGAAGGCTACTTTAAGGGTGTAGATAGGAAGCAATTGTATTTTGTGTAACATCCTTGAGATGTAATAAAATAAATTGCTTTCAAAATCCTGATTGGAAACAATCGGGTAGTGGATTGACTACCTTAGATTTCTAAGGTAAGAACCACTATACATCCTTGTGTATTCCTTGTTTCCTCCTACTTCTTGTTCAAGTGTTTTAAATTGTTTTAAAACTCCAAAAAGCTCTATTCACCCCCCCTCTAGATCTTTCATAAGGTTGATCATCATTTTTTATAAATCCAAATTGTTTGATTATCTCATCACAATGAATATTCTATCTCTGAGATGATTGCTTCAATTTGTAGATTGACCTTTGTATATTACATGCTTTTCCGACTTTTTTTGGAGCAATAAAACCTTTGGGTTGTGTCAATATACATCCATAAGGAGAATCCTATTGAGGAATGTGGTCTTAACATCATATTCTAGATTTCATAGTCATGATAAGCTGCAATGGAAAGCATGATCATGATGATTTAATCATGAAATTGTTGAAAAAGTTTCATCATAGTCAACAACTTGAATTTTTTTGAGACTTTTTAGAACCAATCAGTCTTTATAGGTTTGTTCATTATCATCCATGATGGTTTTCTTCTTAAAGACCCATTTTCACACTACTATGGGCTTTACCCCTTCAGGTGGATCCACCAAGATCTATACCTTTTGGTATACATGAGGTCATCTTAGATCTCCTGGATTCAAGCCATTTCTTAGAATCCAGTCCCTCAATAGCCTCATTGTAGGTTGTTGGTTCATTATCATCAATGGCTAACATAGCTTCTTGTTGAATCAAGAGAAATCCACATCTCTATGGCTCAAGGAGTGCACTATTAGACCTTTGAGGTTCCTCTTCTACATGAGGAACTCGAGATTCCACAACAATTTTTTTATTCATGTTGTTCTCTATTGACCTCAATAGGTTTTATCTTGTTGGACTCAAACTTCTTAGAGTTCTATTTTCCTCCCATTGGTTCCTATGGAAGTAAATTCCTTTTTGAGGAATATAATAGTTTTGACAACAAACAATTTGTAGTCAAATGTAACACCAAAGTAACCCTTGGCTTTGTTAGGATATCTACGAAAATGGCTTTTTTCAGATTTGGGTCCAACTTTTCCTAAAAAAAATTCCTGACATAAGCTTCACATCTCCATATCTTCATAAAATACACATTGGGATGTTTCCCAATCTATGTTTCATATGGTTTTTCAGAACTGCCTAAGAAGGTATTAAGTGTAAACACTATCATTTCTAGAAAATATCCCCAAAATTAAGTTGAAAGGACAAAAAAACTCATCATAGATTGTTCCACGTCTAGCAGGGTCCAATTCCTTGTTTTCGATACACCATTATGTTGTGGTGTTCCAAGTGGAGGCCATTTTGATACAATGCAACAATCCTCAGATGGGCCTCAAACTCTGTTCTTAAGTATTCACCACCTTGATCTGATAAAACTGCTCTAATACTCCTACCAATTTGATTTTGAACTTCATTCATGAATTACTTAAACTTTTCAATGGATTCTAACTTGTATTATACTGGATACACATATCCATGTCTATTGAGGTCATCAATAAATGTGACAAATTATTGATACACACCTATGGAATTTGTGCTAAAAGGTAGACATATATCATCAGTGTGTTCAAGTCCTAATAAGTAACTTTCCCTATCAATATTACTAGTGAAGGGTCCTTTTGTCATCTTGCCAATAAACAAGATTCACATGTCTCAACTGATTAAAAATTAAACGAGTCTAGATATCCATCATTATGGATTCTAGAAATGCACTTGTCATTTATGTATCCTAGACAACAATTCCACATATAATTTCTATTTAACTCATTCAGTTTAAGCTTCTTAATATAAGTGCTATAGATATCTATTATAAGATCTAATAAGTAGATACCATAAGATATAGGAGCATTTCCATAAGAGATTGCATCTATAGAAATAGGACATCGACCATTCTTGGTATGAAACTAAAAACCATTCTTGTCCAAATTTGAAATATACGTGATGTTCCTATTGATTCAAGGTACAAAATAGAAGTTCTCTAACTATATTACAAGCCCGCTCAACATGATAAACATTAGGTCCCTATAGTAGCGGCATCAACTTTTTCTTCATTTGCAACACATTCTCTACCTCCCCTTTCTTCAAGTGTCTATTTCTTTGCAGATCATGCATATTTGAACATATGCAAAATCCACATCTGATATCTAATACCCATGTTGAAGAAGTAACTAATCTTATCTCTATAACATATATATACCTAAAGTGGATATCTCTATCTCCTGCTTCTTGTTCTTCAGTTCCTCTAGGTAGAGAGAAAATGTTCTCTTCTATTGTTCAGTCTAGAGAAAATAGTGACAAATTCCTTCTTTGTCCACTCCTCCTTTTGTCTTATATGTACAAGACTTAGACTTTTAGCCAGCGTTAGAAACTTCTTGGCTTTTCCTTTTTCGTTAGAATTTCCTTTTCCTTTGTGGACCATCAACACAGATATGGGCTTCTATTTTATTTCCCCCTGAACTGTTCTCAACATGCCAAGTATCTACATCAACGGTTTAAGAAAACAATTCATGATGTAATTCATGAAAAATTATTTATATGAATCCAAAAATGACTACAAGATCACATTAATTGCCAACTCTTAGCCTAAAGGAAATCCCAGTCTCTCCATATTTTCTATATACCCAATTAAATTAAGTACATGGGTTCCAACTAGATCTCCTTCCGCCAATTTGCACTTAAACAATGCATTATAGACATCATACCTTTCTTTCCATGCTTGTCTTGATACATGTTATTGAAATGTGGTATCATCTCAATAACTCTCATGCTCTCATGTTGCTTCTAAAGCTCATGAGCATAGCAAAAGACACTTGATTTCCATGTCATCATCAAAATTCTTACGATAAGAATCCCATTGAGCCCTTGGTGCATTAGGAGATAGTTCATTTGGTACAGGCGTATCTAGTACACTCATGTATAAGAACATTAATCAGAGTCTTAAACTAGTCATGGAAGTTACTTCCATTAAGTTTTCCTTCTCAAGATTAATCATAGTGAAAAGATGTTGTTGTTGGTTGCCATTTGATCTACAAAAAGTATTTGCATGAGTTAACATTTGATTTAAAAGGTTTTGTAGATACTAATTTGGTATACAATTAAATATAGCCCTCACTATTTTATTTCAAACTAATATCCCTCACTATTAATTTGAAAATTTTGCAACGTATCAATCTTCTAGTGAGATGAGATTAATATTTCATCAAGTCATGAATTGTCTTTGGTTGATCACTCACAACTTGAGTATTTAGGTAGGCAATGCTTTCCAATTACATCTAAAATAACTTCTTATAGGTAGGTGCACAACCCTTTGTTATAGCCATCTATATGCCTCTAGGTGCTTAATCCTATTCAAACCGCCTAATTAAGTCTGGTCAAGAGGCCAACAAAATATAATATGCACCCTACTTTGGCAGAACCTCATATCTATTCTCACATTTCTCCAATATAAATAGTACACCATTCTTTGGTGTGCCCACACTTATTCGATCAAGGTTTTCATGTATGTTTCACATTGGAAAGCATTTTAGACCTAATATTTTATTTGAAGGGTTATATATATATATATATATCAAAACACCACATATTTATATATATCATAGACACATTATATCAATCACAAACACAATGCACAAACATACATCACTAGTTATGTCCATACTAATGTAATCCTTTATAGCCATAAAAGATTTCATTCCACGTAAGGTCTATTTAGCCTTATGCATCATCAACCTCTGAACTCCCAGTCCAACTCGCACTTGTGTTGCACCACGTCAATGGCTTCATGAATTCTCCTTGTATCTTCATGGTGGCCTCATCACGCCAAGTCCTCCAAAACTTATTCTATTCATATCTAATGTTACATGATATGCAAAAAAGTCAAGTTACATTAGAAGGCAATAAGGAGTAATACAAACACTACATATGGAATGAAAGATGAGACTTGACATACAACACAAATAATTGACAACCAAAAGGCTCCATTCAAATCCACATCATGCACACACAATAGGGGTATCTGGCTGTAACCATGTAAACATTCATAAACCAAAATATATTTTGCAAGTGATGTGTATGATTTATAGATATATCATATCTATACACACATATAACATTCTCTCCCCCTCTTCCACACCCGTGGTGGAGGCCGAATGCCTGGGAGGGTGGTAAATCAAGGCGGCATCTGAGATTCGAACCCATGTCTCTTTATTAGGGGACACCATGCTTGACCACTTGAGCCACTCCTTGTCGGCATACGCACACATAGATAAGTATGTATGTATGTATGTATGTATGTATGTACATATATGATTGCATCTTTTTCCATGTGCAATACTCCCCATGAATAAATCTTTAAGATCAATGCAAGCTAGGTAAGCTATGCAGGGAAATGCCATTGTGTGGGGGGATAATGCATCCCAATCAGTGGATGTGAGTTGAGGGCATGTCACCCCTGGAAGGATCTTAGGGATAGTTCCCATGAAAAGTTTTGTGGAATTTTACTTTTTTGCAGTAGCAAAAATCACAATTTCATAGTCAACCCCATCCACCATATCAAAGATCCACGTTGCAACGCATGTAGGATTAGTGAGATATGTATATTAACAATTAATCTTTCACATCACAAATAATGATAGAAGTGGCATAAAAACCAAATCCAATCATATCAACTATAAATCTTAATAATTGTAGATTGACGCAGATCTAATAGAACTATTGAGAATCCTAGATAAAATAGGCACATGGAAAACAACACAATTAATGTATCCACATTTCTGTTAGGAGCCTTATCAATAGCTATATATCAGGAAGGTAGAGATGTGAGATATACCTTGGGACAAGTAAATTAGTGATGTTTCACACAAAGAAATATATGGATGAAGGTGCCAATGATCTTCTTTTGATATAGTTACAAAGGTGTATACGTCTCTATGTCATCCACATGGGTGAATCAGAACTCCATGTCACACTCCTAGAGCCATCTGGGCAAGAGCAGACTTTCCATTAGCAATGTGTCCATGTTGGACAATCTCTCCTTCCCTCTCACTCTTGGTGAGTAACGACATATAGGGTTCACATGTCCAAAAAAATTGGTTTTCATGCCACTTTATATAGGAGGCATGGAAGTGGGATTTAAAATAAACTATGGGAAACAAAAAGACAATGCTTTTCAATAGTTTGCTTGTGGACAGCCAATTGAGTGATTGGTATAGTCCGGTCAGGCAACTGGGTTTGGGTAAGGATGTTTTTCACTTTCCTCCACTGGACAACTATTTGTTTGGTTGGACAATCCAACCAGGTGGTTGGGATGAGTCAGGACATTACAGATCTAATGGGAAAATCCACTAATCTAGTCTAGTCAAGCGATAGGGCCAGTCAATAGGCATATTGACTGGTCTTGTCTAGTTGATGACTGGGCTAGCCAGTCGACTGATTAGGTAGATATTAGCCTAGTCAATCAATTGGACCATTTATTTAATAGAATGGCCCATCCAGTCGGCCAACTAGGCTTCCAGTCAGTCCTTGGTTATCTAATTAATTAACTAATCCTTTAGTAACCAATTTGTCACTTGTTCATTATTATACTCCTCTTTTATGTGTATCCTAATTTAGTGATTCTATAGGCTCCACATTACATTGGTAATGATGTCTATAATCATATAATGACTTCATAGACAATGATGTGTAACTAAAAAGACTTAATTGCCCCCATGTAACTAGAGAAGTTGGAGAACAACTTCAACCTAGTATTGTGACCAATGTTATAATGATCATATAATCCATTTTTCTCTAATACTCATATCAAATCCAAGTCATGGAAGTATCATCCTCTTCATGTTCAATCTTTGTTTGCTAATTTTGAGTAGACTATTTGAGATATATTTGAGCTCAATATTATATATTGACTCACATGAGCATGGCTATGTATTTCATAATATCATTCATCAAGTGGCTAGGGTGTTTCTCTAAAAGGAGGGACCATGTACATCACTCACAACAATCCACATGTGTCACAAGGCACTCAAGCACTACATGTATGGCACTTATATAAGGTCACATTGGGTAGTGTTAAAGTAAAGCAAACAATATGTGATCATTGTACTTACTTCAGGTCTAGAACCAAAATCACCATTGTAAAATGAGATATTGTTCTGACTACCATTTGAGGAATCCATGTATCATACTCAAGTTGGGTTTTCCATTACACTTGTTCATAACAAGTACCTATGTGTTGAACTTGATATCTTATACCAAGACTAGTAAGATGTAGTCTTCAGTTAACATACATAGTAGACTTAATATATTATATCTGTCCAAATTCCCACAAGAATACCAGACTATGAACCTATACAACAATGGATATTCTTAGCATACACATGATCTATTGTTCAAGTTCTCAAATAAAAATTACACGTAATTCAGTTAGATATTCTTAGAATCTTATTATATTTATTCACTATCTCACATTGAAGCCTTTTTAAGTAATCAAATCAAATGAAAATTGTGACATTACAATCAACATATGAGTGGCTCTCAAGGCTTACTACAACATATCCTCCCCAACCTCACTTCTTGATCGTTGTTTTCTCATGAAGGAAATTGGGTTCTTATGTTCATGAAATTCTAAGAAAAGTGTCCAAAACTTCCATCTTGTGTCATGTAAAGGTCTAAGGCAACTATTTTGGGTGCTTGGGTCAATTTTTTGTTAATTCTCTCTTATGCGGAAAGAGATTTGTTTAGGTTTTCTTGAAGCTACTTTCAATTTAGTGGCCATTGTTTTGTCATCTAGTTTGTCCTTCTAGAAGCCCAATGATGTTGTTATATGGTTTCTCAAGCAGTTTCCTTTCTTCAATCTCTACTCTTGATTTGTGAAGCTGAGCTTTGGGATATTCCTATAGGCGTTTTCTCCATCAATACCTAGATGGTCATCGAGGCTTTCTCTTTTTGTCAGCCTTGACCTATTCTAAATTTTTGTTGTAGCAAATGTGCAAAGGGAAAAGCTATGTTTTTAATGCCTGAGTTGTTTCATTGCATGAGTTTTTGTATTACCTGTATTAATTCCTTACCCAATCAAATAGATTGATATATAAACATAATGTTGGGGTCATCTTTTCTCAGAGGTTTTGGTTTAAAAAACTCAAGAACATATATTTACATTAGAAAACAATTTTTCTCAAACTTTTTTATTTATAAAACTTAGAACATATATATCATTAAAAAACCCATAACCATTGATTGGAAGGTAAAAAAAAAGATATGTGTGAAATTAGAAAATGACAACTATTGATTGGTGTGGTTTGTTAGACCTGATCGGATAATATTCATAAGTACATTTTTACTTTTTTGGGTGCCCAAAACTCTTTTTCTATTTTTTCCTGGGAAAAGAGTTACAATGCAAGAAAAGAAGATAAAGAACTATACATGGTGAATTCTATATAGGATATACATTGCTAAGGCCTACGAATAAAAAGGGGAAAGATATTTCAAGATATCATAGAGTCAAAATAGGGACATTAAGGTAACAAAAGGAGGCAAAAACATCACAACACACGAAAGATATTCACAATCAGAGCATCTTTAGAAAAACACTAGTGAGAAAATAATCCAGAATACTGAGTAACTTCTCCCTACAATGATAGCAGGAAAGTCAAGAAAAAGAAGGATAATCTTGCAATCCCAGTCCTTATCCAAGATAGTTGATAATCAAGAGGATGCATAAGAATGTTTTAGGAAATTAGAAGTAGAATAGAAAATAACCAGCCTTGAGACCACATGAACTGGCATAATAGGGTCTTTGGCAAACAACCCTGATCAGGGAGGGTGAAAGACATTGAATTCTTCCATAGTGTAGGTCCATAATTTCTTAGCATTATGATACTTGTTCTCATTGACTCTCAAGTTTCTCCCCATCCAAAAATGATAACAATTGAGAGCACATATAGAATTTCCATTAGACTAGTAGTTTTTAATAAGAGAAAACCAGTCGACAAGCATCAGATAAGTGAACTCCAGAGAAGAAGCTTTATTCCAGACTTCCTTGGTATAATCACAAGAAAAGAGGATATGGTTGGTGTCTTTATAGTCTTTCATACAAAGAAAACAAATAGAGGCAGCTTAAATACATCACATCCTAATATAATCAAAAGTAGGTCATTTCTTATGCTTTGCTTTCCATAAGTGCATAAGACCTCTCTTATGAATCTTGCAATTACAAATCTAATGATTATCTTCTATATCAGGACTTTTATTCTAATAGAGTTTCAAATATAGTCGAAATTGACATCATTCTTCTTGTTGAGGGACAAATGATCATCCCTACACAAAATAATATTTAAGTTGCAAAGGAAATCGAAGAGTTGCTTGTAGTTTCTATTGCGTTCATTAGGAGAACTCCATTAACCATTAGAAATAGCATTTCACAATAAGAAATCAAAATCAAAACTCATTTTAAGAATAGAATCTCTCCTAATACATTAAAAAAAAATCAAATTACGCCAGGGATCCTGCCAAATTTTGAAGACTTTACCATTTCCAATGTGAAAGTCAATAAAGGGTAAAAGTTCATTACGAATTTTGATAATGTTGTTACAAAGCCAGGAGAAATTAGGAGACTCGGTAATTAAACAGAAGGTAGTTTTTGTTAAATACTTCTTAGAAATTCATTTTACTCAAAAAGAGTTTTTTTTATTTGCAATATCCTAGTCATTACGCATGACGCAAGCCTTAGAGGCATCCCTACAATTCTTAATACCAAGAACTCCATCAAACTTGGGTAAAGTAATATTCTCCCATCTCACTAAATGAATGTTTCTCTTCAAATCAAAATCTACCCATGGAATGTCTGTGCACATCTTGTCAAATTGATCAAGGACATAACGAGTAATTGGAAAAGAAATCATCCAATAAGTTGATTTTTATGGTTTACTAATTTAATTAGATATTAACCCTAATTACAAAAGTGCATAATATGTGTCATGAGACTCTGATCTTGGAAATTAGGATTTGTTTCTGGACCCTTTAATCTGGACAACATATATGTGCATCCCCTTGATTAGTTTTGGTAATTAATACAACTATCACCCTAATTTCCCTTATGAAACATCTCTTTCAAATATGTTTATCATTTAATTAATTCTTGTGATCTTTTGAGAAATTATTTTATTTTGAGATTACCTCCCTGATTAGTTACTAAAAGTTTATGAATACATTATTGAATGTCCACTTACCTAAATCTTATAGGAATGGATATTCTCATCCCTTTCACCAGCTACCGCAGCATTATGGTAGCTTACTGACTTTCCCGGCGGCACCGTAACCAGCTCGGTGAAGATGGCATCATAGTCGGTGCGATTATCCAGTCGCCCGTAGTTGGACCGCGAGTGATTCTAGTTGAAGATCGTGTTGAACTGCCGAAGTGTGATGGTGTAGTCATGATTGTATAACCGGAACGACACCCAACCTTTGATCCACTCGCTGTCGGTGGCTAATACGTCGTTAGGCACGACGCAGATGTCCAAAGACACCATGAACTCTGCCACCAACTCCTTGTACGTGGGCCACTCGCCGAAGAATGGCTGGCCGTCAGAATGATACTCCCGCTCATCAGGCCGTATCTCCGTGTGTCGGGCCTGTCCTTTCAACACGTAGGCAAGGTTCGCTTCGAACCCAAGGTTGCAGATTGTATCCCGATCAACATATCGGGTCGGATCTATCTTCCTCTTCATAATCTCCTCGTATATCTTCTTCACCTCCACAGATGATTGAATCAGCCGCGAGCGTGCAACTGATGCGGTCGGAGGTGGCACAAACTCCGAGATGTCCATCAGATCCATGCGTGAAGACGACGCACCAGCTACGTGTACCATGATTGCGAGAGAAGGAGGAATCAAAAGGGAGCTCGGTGAAGATCGGAGAAGCGAATCTCCGCTCGATGAAGAACTAGCTCGGTGTTGCTCGTCGTTGGGCTTGGACAGCTCTGGAACACGCTCGGCACAAGTGGAGGAAGATTGCACTGAAGGTGTGATGTCATCTGACGCAACTACTCCTCATATATAGCCATGGCCGGCACTACTGTCTGCCCTTAGATACCATCAACGCGAGTCGATGGTATCGACTTGGGTAGCACGATCCGTACCTCTGTGAGTATCGACGGTTGTCGATGGCTGGATCTGCGGGGCCCAAATTGCTGACGCGTCGATACTATCGATGCGGGTCGATAGTATCGACCCATCCCCCAGATCGACTTCTTGGCTGATGCGGTCGTCGTTGATCTTCCTTCGCGGATTGTTGATGTGGCACATCGATACTATCGACGCGAGTCGATAGTATCGACTCTTTGATTAGGGCAAACCCTCGTGAGGCCTGGCCGCCGCCTTCTTTGCATGAATGTGTCGATACCATCGACACGCCCGTCGATGGTATCGACTTTCTTGAGACGATTTATTCTGAAAATCTTCAGAGATCTAGATAGTATCGACTTCTGGTTGCGATCTTCCTATTGGTATGTCGATACCATCGACGAGGCCGTCGATGGTATCGACGCAGTGCGATTCCTGCAGTCGCCAACCTGTACCATGGTCGATACCATCGACACAAGGGTCGATGGTATCGACTCTGCCTCATCCCTGCACATGTAGAAAATGATCACGGTATCTTTTTTACACTACAAACTAAATAAAATCAAATTAAACTACAAATGTAAATGAACTAAACTAAACTAAGGTACCAATGGTTGGGTTGCCTCCCAACAAGCGCCCTTATTTAACATCTTAGGCTAGACGACTTGAATCACATCATGCACCCAAAAGTGAAATGAGTTTGACCTCATTCACCTTCCTTGTGTAATATTTGCCAAAATATAGCTTCAACCTCTGTCCATTCACCAAAAATATCATCTCACCATCACGCACCAAGATTGCGCCATGTGGTTTGACCTCTTCCACCGTGAAGGGCCCACTCCATCGGGATTTTAGCTTCCCGGGATGTAACTTCAGCCTTGAATTAAACAACAACACACGATCTCCCTTCTTGAAGGTGCGCATCTGAATGTGGCGATCGTGGATCAACTTAGTGCACTCCTTGTATATCCAAGAGTTCTCATATGCAGTCATGCGCAACTCATCCAATTCATTCAATTCAAGCAATCTCTTCTTCCCCGCCTCATCATAACTCAAATTGAGCTTTCTTAGCGCCCAGTGTGCTTTATGCTCTAACTCCACCGGTAAGTGACAAGCCCGGCCATACGCCAACCTAAAAGGCGTGGTGCCTATAGGTGTCTTGTATGCCGTCCTGTATGCCCACAATGCATCCGACAGTAAGGCGCTCCAGTTCTTCCTCGTGGAAGCCACCGTACGCTCCAAAATCTTCTTAATTTTGTGATTGGATACCTCCACCTGTCCTTGAGTTTGCGGGTGATACGGGGTACCTATGTTATGTTTTACCCCATATTTCTTCAATAATGCCGAGAAATTTTGATTCTTAAAGTGTGTACCCCCATCATTGATGATCATTCCGAGCACTCCAAACCTGCAGAAGATATTTTCTTTTACGAATCTGCACACTACAGAAGAATCATTAGTCCTTGTGGGTATTGCTTCTACCCACTTCGACACATAATCAACAGCTAAGAGAATATATAAATTTGAATTTGAAGGCACAAAGGGTCCCATGAAATCTATACCCCATAGGTCAAATACTTCAACCTCTTGGAAAACATTTAGGGGCATCTCCTGTCTCCTTGAAATGTTACCCGCCCTTTGGCAAGAATCACATTGTCTCACGAACTCATAGGCATCTTGAAACAAGGTAGGCCAATATAGGCTACTTTCCAACACTTTGGCCGCCGTACGAGAGCTCGCGTGGTGTCCGCCCGTAGGTAGAGTGTGGCAGTGACGAAGAACACTCTCATATTCCTCCTCAGGCACACACATGCGTAGAACACCATCCCTGCATTGCTTCAAAAGAATGGGGTCATCTCAAAAATAATAACGTAGAGAGTGGAAAATTTTCTTCTTCTCTTGATATGTCCAATCTTCTGGGATGATCCTGCAAGCAAGATAATTCATGATATATGAAAACCAAGGATCTTTAGAATTCACTTTCAACAATTGTTCATCCGGAAATGTCTCGGTTATGGGTATGTGTAAGTCTTTTTCATCCACCCTCTCTAACCTAGACAAATGATCCGCCACGACATTTTCAATCCCCGCCTTGTCTTTATTTTCGATATCAAATTCTTGTAGGATCAAGATCCACCTAATCAATCTAGGTTTGGCATCTTTTTTCTCCATCAAATATTTAATAGCAACGTGATCAGTCCAAACAACTACTTTCGATCCAACTAAGTATTGCCGGAATTTTTCAAAAGCGAAAACAACGGCAAGCAATTCTTTTTCAGTAGTTGTGTAATTTAATTGAGCATCATTCAAAGTCTTAGAAGCATAAAAGATTACGGCGGGTTTATTGTCCACCCACTATCCCAACACAGCTCCTACAGCAAAATCCGATGTGTCACACATGAGTTCGAACGGCTTAGTCCAATATGGTGTTTGAACAACCGGTGCGGAAATCAATTTCTCCTTCAGCACGTTGAATGCGTGTAAACATTTGTCATTGAAATAAAAAACGACATCTTTCTCGTGAAGCTCGGATAGAGGTTTGGCGATTTTAGAAAAATCTTTTATGAACCAATGATAAAATCCAGCGTGTCCTAAGAAACTTCTTACCCCTTTTACCGAATTTGGTGGGGGCAATTTAGAAATTACTTCAATTTTCACCGGATCTACCTCCAAACCTTTGCTAGACACTTTATGTCCTAGCACTATCCCTTCACTCACCATCATATGACATTTCTCCCAGTTGAGGACCAAATGTGTGTCCTCACATCTCTGTAACACCTTATCTAAATTATAAAGGCATTCATCAAAAGAAGCACCATAAACCGAAAAATCATCCATAAAGACTTCTAAACAGCTTTCTACCATATGAGAAAAAATGGCGAGCATACAACGCTAAAAAGTCGTTGGTGCATTGCATAATCCAAAGGGAATGCGGCGATACGCAAAAGTTCCATAGGGACAAGTGAAAGTAGATTTCTCTTGGTCCTTAGGATCAATTGAAATCTGATTGTATCCCGAATACCCGTCCAGAAAATAGAAATGAGATCGGTCAGCTAAGCGCTCTAGAATTTAATCAATAAATGGTAAAGGAAAGTGATCCTTCAGCGTAGCAACATTAAGACGTCGGTAATCTATACAAACTTGCCACCCGGTTACCAAACGGGTGGTGACAGGTTCATTTAAAATATTTTGAGTGACAGTAATACCCCCCTTTTTAGGGACTACCTGTGTGGGACTCACCCATGTCGAGTCTGAAATTGCATAGATGATATCTGCAGAGAGAAGCTTAATCACCTCTTTCTTCACCACCTCCATCATGCTCGGATTCAGTCAACGTTGTGGCTGGATCACCGGCTTGGCTCCCTCCTTGAGCCGAATCTTATGCTGATACCAGGTAGGGGAAATCCCCTTGATATCTGCGACAGACCACCCAAATGCTCCCCGGTGGTTCTTCAGCACTATTAACAATTGGTCCTCCTCTTCCACACTCAGATATGCAGAAATGATCACAGGTAACTTTTCTTCCTCCGCTAGAAAGGCGTACTTGAGATGTGGTGGCAGTGGCTTTAACTCTAACTCCGGTGGGCTGATCAATGATGATTGAAGCGGAGGGGGAAGTTCACCTAAATCTTCATAATACCTCGCATAGAAACATGGAAGCATCTGAAGCATCTTGGTGCACTCCCTGAGTGATTTTCTTCTCATCCAATCATGAGTGATATTAACTAAACAAGCCTCCAGTGGTAATTCCGGATATGCATCGAAAACTGAATTTGCTACGACATCATCCTCTGTAGAGGGGGGAATGTCCTCATCCTCATCATTCGGGAACCCGACAGCCTTGCAAAGGGAAACTACTTTAGTCTGCTCCATGATGTCTACAGCCAAAGTCCCTTTGTCCACCTTGGTCATTACATGATCCATATCCAGAAATGGCTTCCCTAGACAAAGTGAGATAGTATTATCAAAATGTTTTACCATGTGGCATTGCTCCTTGGATTTAGGTGAAGTGGCGCTGGTAGGCATGACCATCTCAAATCAGTCATCGGATATACCCAAGGTCAACTGACCTCTCCCCATCTCGAGTATCATGTCGGTTGTAGCTTGGAATGGTCTTCCGAGTAGTAGCTCATTGCCTTGTTCATCTTGCATCTCCATGACGACAAAATCTACAGGAAATACAAATCTATCCACTTTCACAAGAACATCTTCACAAATCCCATACAGTTTCACCACAGAGTTATCCGCGAATTGAATTGTCATGTTACTTGGCCTTGACTCCTTTAATCCCAACTTTTTGAATGTAGAAAGGGGCATTAAATTGATGCTTGCTCCTAACTCACATAATGCTTCACCAAATTTGACTTTCACGATATAGAACGAAATGTTAAAACAACCCATATCTTGCCTCTTTGGTGGCAATGTGCCCATGATGAAGGCACTCACCTGCTCCTTAGGCACGAGTACTTCTGCGTCTAGAATTTTTCTCTTCTTAGTGATAATATCCTTCAGAAATTTCCCGTAAGAAGGGATTTTCTCAATAGCTTCCAATAGAGGAATGTCGACTGAAAGCTTCCTGAAACTGTCTAAGAACTTTTTGAATTGATCATCTACCTTCCTTGCCTTAGCACTGTTCGGATAAGGGACCGGTACAGCTTGTGCCCTTTGATGCGATGGCACATAGGGTGTCCTTTTCTGAGGTTCCTCCTCCTCTGCAATCGGGTCTTCAGTAGCATCCACAACTGTGTCATCGACTGGTTCTGTGACCGGTGCGGGCAGCTCCTCAGTGGCCTCAACTTCAATTTCAGCTTGGGGTTTGCTTGCTTCATCAGTCCTGGGATTTAACAATTTCTTTCCACTTCTTAGCAAGATGGCCTTCGCTTGTTGGTTCCCTCCTGGAACATTAGTATTTCCCGGGAAACCTGGATGTGCTAGCTTCTTCAAAATGGCTATCTCCGCAGCCATCTGTGCCATAGATGTCTCTATTGTTCTCATTTGAGCCCCATGGCTCTGCAGTGTCTGCCCGAATTGGTTCATGAACTCCCCTTGTTGCTTTATTTGCTGGCCGAAAGTAGCCATGAGTTCTTGGTTTTGCTTTATAACTTGATTGAGCAGCTTTATGCTCTTATCCTCCGCTGCTGGCTGGGGTTTATCATCTGGATCCTGCAAGAAGTTATTTGGATCCTTCCAAGAGAACTTCTTGTCTTTCCTCCATGCATAGCCATTGTTCCTGTAACCTGGCTGCTGCCTCATGAATTTCACTTGAGCCTCATCCTCAGACTCAATATCCTCCTTTGCAAGCAATTTCTTTGCGAGAAGATCCATCTTCTCATTCAGTTCCTTTATTGCTTTTGATTCACCTACAACTCGAACCTGCTCCACAACGCCTCTTTCGCCCCATGATTGTTTCTTTGCCATGTTCTTTAAGATCTCCCAACATCTAGTGTCCGTATTATTCAAGAAGAATCCGGAACCGGCTGAATCGAGGTTGCTTCTATCATGCTCGGAGAGAGAAAAATAGAAGATCTTGACTTGGGTCTCCTTATCCATCCCATGATGCGGGCATCGCCTAAGCATGATCTGAAACCTTTCCCAGGTCTCAGAATAGGTTTCTCCTGCTTGTTGGGTGAAGTTGTGGATCTTTCTGATCATGTCATTGGTCTTCTCGGGCAGAAAGAACCTCTCGAAGAAGACCTCCACCATGTGGTCCCAAGACCACATATTCATCGTCTAAGTTATGTAGCCATTCACGCGCAATTCCCGCTAGAGAACTCGGGAAGAGCTTCAAGTAGAGCACGTCTTGTGGAAATCTGTCAATTTTTACCATATCACAATTCTCCACAAACTGACTTATGTGCGCGACGGGGTCTTCATTTTTGAGCCCATGGAAGGCATTAGACTTCACCAAGTTGATTAAAGCTAGATCAATCTTATATGTCGGAATATTCAGCGCTTGCTTCTTTATCGGCCCCTTGGAAGCAGACGAGGAAGAAGCCTTGATCTTCTCCCATATCGTATGTGGCTCGTCCATCTCTTCTTATTCTAATTCTGAGTCTATTTCTTCAAGATGGTCTTGATTATTGTCATCCTCATCTTCCGGTCCCGGCAGTGGAACCTCAGGTGCGTGCCCCGCATAGTCAGTACTACGCGTCTGCACCATGCACAATACCTAAAAATAAGAAAATTAAATTTAGTACAGTGCTTGACGATTGCAAATATTTAGAAAATAGATTGTAAATTTTTTGAATGATAAAAAAAATAAAAATGTGGCCTAGAGTGGCCGCTCACAGCACTCTAAGTGCCAACAATTTGTCGTATCCCCGGCAACGGTGCCAAAAACTTGACGCAGATTTACCGTGCGCAGAAACGCAAGTGAACGCGTCAAAGTAGTATAGGCCTTTGTGAGGCCCAAGTCGAACTCAGGGATACGTGAAATCGTCGGGGACTCCTACTAACTGCTCACGATCAGCTAAGTCGATTAAATAGTTGAGAGTTGTTGTTGAAATTAAAAGAAAATAAAAACAAAACAAAATAAGGCAATCGATTAAATGTTTGGTTTAATCAATTCAAAATGAGATCTTTAGGATTGCGGTTTCACCGCGGGTTTTCATTGTATTTAATTCCATGTAGCTACTCAGTTTTATCTCTCTATCCGGGTAGTGGCCTGAAATCAGAATTGCCCACTGTCGTGGTACAATTCACTACATATGTCTAGGTCGGTTCCACCGTCGTAGTAACCTATACCCTAAACTAGGTGCATTATAAACGACCTCTCGGTATCCACCATTAATCTTACACCGCCTTGTTCAAGGGATTTGTCAATTAATGTAAATTCCGTCTCTTTTCAACCGTGAATTCTTCTTTCAAAGCAATTAACGGCATTAGGTTATTATTATGGTGATCAAGCATAACAATATATTGGAGAACATGAAATTATGTCACAGATTTTAAGAGATAAGATATGAATTACTATTATAAAACCGTCATACAATGAATTCCCAGGCTACTCCCGATCCTAAAGACAAAGGGGATTAGCCCCGCATGTTCATCTCAGAGTACAATGTGGAGAAGAAAAAGGGAAACATGAGAAAAACGAGATTGAGTGGTGAAACCCCTGAACGGAGAAGGTCCAATCGATCCTTGGTGCAGAATCCACATTCTCCCGCCTTTCGGTGGTGGAATTCGTCTTCTTCAGCGTCCGGATCGGCTGGGGCATGCTCTCGTGCTCCGTTCTTCTCTCCTTTGCTCTCCGGGATTTGTGCAGCAACTAATGACGTGACTCCCCAGTCAAGGGCGCCGTCATTAGGTATATCTCCCGAATTAGGTCGCCAATTAACCACAGTCGTCCGATTAAGATTAATCTGAAGCAAACTCATATCTAACGGTGTCAATACCATCGACGTGGGTCGATGGTATCGACCTAGCGTGATAGCGGCAATCCTTCTTTTCTTTTGTCTGTGCGCCTGATGTCATCTCGATACCATCGACGTGTGTCGATGGTATCGACAAACCTGTAGCAACGGTTTTGTCGTTTTGTGTCGATGTATCTCCACAGTCGATAGTATCGAAATTTTGGTCGATAGTATCGACACACTTCTCGCCAGAAACCTGCTGGTATCTCGATACCATCGACATCCCTGTCGGTAGTATCGACTTTCTTCTGGTCCTTGCGGCTGGCAGCCTGTGGTCCGATCGATGGTATCGACCACCGTCGATGGTATCAACGGCAGCAAATACTTGTTTTTCCTGAAATTAACACACGGAACCACATAAATTCACACAAAATATATTCTTTCGATAATTAATGCTAAAAATGCTTAAATAAAGGGAATTTGACATAAAGAAGTAGCATAGACCAAAATGAGTGAATTATGCAACATTAACCATGAAAATGACTAATTAATACATAAAACACATATCAAACAAGTCTATAAATGCGACTCAAAATCATCGCATCAAGTATACTCTTACTTCTGGAGGATAATCTACAAGATTGTAGCCAGCCTGCTCTTCAACACATATGAGACGAGCAACCTCTGCACTGAAGAGCTACACCTTATCTGGTATATCATGGTAGGTAAGCCGATCAACTTGGGGTGCTTCTTGCTCAACCGTATACATCTGATAAAAGAAGCCACCAAGGAGTACAACATGGGAGGAGTTGTCAACATGATAGCGGCCAGGCTTGGATACCCAAGGGAGCCACACAACCTGTCATGAAATAGGGGTGACGATATAATAGATATCAAGTTCCTCCAGGGCAAGCATCATCAAGAAGGAGGGCCGCCACCTCTTCTATAGGTTCGTGAGGACCAACATCCTCCTTCCCCTCCCAAGCTGTGTCAACTATGACCATCAACACAACTTATGCAGCCACAATGATCATCCAAGAAAGGATGACTGCTACATGGAGGCCCGCACCAACAGAATCTCGGCAGGACAAGTCATTAGCGGTCGTCCTCGAAGAATCTTCGGTCACCGCCACTGTTGAACCGATCACTACCACCGTTGAACCAGTAGCCTCTACTCTGGTGGCCGCTACTGCCACCACCGAACCAGCCACGACGACCACAACAATGCCCGCTGCGGCTACAAAATAAGTACCAACCATCGTGGAGGTCATTGACACAAGCGATCCTACCACAACAATCGTCACCTCAGTATCAGTCACTGTGGAAGCAGTTGCAGTGGCGTTGCAAGCTTTAGCTCTACCGGTAACGGTAGAGGCCGCATCCACCCCCTTAGTGCAGCTGGATGCCTCTCGCAATAGCGATGAGGTATTCATCGAGCTCTTGGATTTTGTTCTTAGGTCTGGCCAGCAAACTCCAACACCGCCAACCACGGCGCCAGTGGTCATCATGGAGTATCTATGTTTTATTATGACATACCTTTATGAAATGCAAAAAGTTAATGTATAGTCCAATTACGATGTCATCTAGTTTTAGTCTTATAAAAATATAAATCATCTATATATGTATTTATAAAAATACACTCTTGTATATATGTCTCTTTGTTATCATTTAGTTCATAAGTCGATAAACATAATTATATATAATCCCTATATTTAATTGTATTTATTGTTATCATAAATTTTATAAATACTTGTATGTGTATCTAGGGTTTTTAATGCCTACAGAGGTTGACAATGGTATCTAGGATGTTTTCAATGGGATTGTAATAATAGTCATATCTTGATTATTAGGTCAATGTATTTACCATGTTTATTTGAATCCCTATTATCTGGAATTAAATGATTTCCATTTATATACTAAAGTATATTCAAAAATTCAAAACTAAAGTACAAAGAAGTCTTCTGACATACTAACTTCTAGATGAAATCATACGATCAACAATAGACTCATTAAAAACTAGCCTTGGTTCGTTAGACTCCAGATCATCCCTAACAGAAATGTGATTTCTTTCACAGTGACAACATCACGAGGATGGAAATGTCTGATTCAATTGCAAAGACATTACCTTTATCTAGTGGTGACCTGATCTTCCAAGTTCGGTTCCATAGGAGTTATACCCATGAAGTAAAAGAGGATAGGTCTTAGTCCAAGAAATGCCTATGGATTCTTAATATGATGAAGAATCTTATAGACAAACAAGGTGAAGAATGAGAGACTAGGATCAGTTAATGAATTATCATCTATCCATGGTTGACATCGTTGTTGAGGTTTCCACCACCATTGGTTCATGGAGAGTATGATATGTAGATTCCAATGCTGACTTTGGGAGGAACATGATTGTTTAGGGTTTTAGGATCTATGAGGGAGAAAGAGAAGGTAGGCGGTGCCACTACAACACAACCATCACACTCTACAGTCCTACAACACCCCAACGACTGTTATGTTTAGGATCTAGGGAGGAAGAAAACATGTATGGAGGCTAGGGTTTAGCATAATCCCGTGGAAGGAAGGAGTCTCAGTTATAAGAAGGTGGAGAAGGAGCTAAGATGAGAGGGTGAGGTGTAAAGGAGAAAGCTGTCAGTTATAGGAAGAACATAAAAACATCCATTGTCGAGGAGGCATGAGGGTTCTACATTGAAGAGGTAGAATACAAGCGTTACATAGGTAATGCAATTAATTTAGTCAGTTAGACTTGGGTCCTTTATTAGCTTTCTCTTTCTAAAATTAGTTGGGGGTACTCAACATCCTATTAACCTAAAGTTTTCTAGGTAGTCTAAATACGGTATGAGCATTCCCAATTCAACATTAGTTTGTCCTTTTGAAAACATTTTGCATTACATTGCATCACATGTATGCTCAGTCCTTGTTTAGGTCATTTGTACATGTTAATTAGTCAATTGTGCTATAATATGTCCTATTAATTAGATTTCTATCCTATTATATTTGTAGGATAGTTTTATGGTGTCAAATTGAAGTAAAAAAGCTATTCATTGGTATTTTTACAAGATTATCCCCACAACAATTTTTTTGGGTTAATATAATAAATGAATAATTATTGTTACATGAGATTATCTGACTCCAATTAATCCTAATATGTTATTAATTAGGGAGAAAGGTATCTAGTATTGTGTAATGATGAAGGCCTATGAAAAATGAAGAAAATAAGACATGTTCGTAGAGTTGGGTATGTTACAATACTCCACAACCTAAAGAGGATTTCATCCCCAAAATCAACCTGGTCATAACCTAGAGGATTATTAACATAAAGTGATTAGATATCTTTCCTAGAAACTTACCCTTCGCTAATGAGTAAAATGTGTGTATTATTAATTTTAAATTATCCAATTAATTTATACTGCATCCATCTTAACAAGATTTAATTACCCTAATTTAAAGAATTATTTTACTTGAGTGAAATTAATTGATAATGTTTCCTAAAAGTTGTCTAGTTCTTCCTTTATTAAGTTCCAACAATATTGAATTCTTACCTTTGAACTCTAAGGTAACAGACTCCACCCCTTAAAAGGATTAAGCTATCATAAAAATAACCACTTAAAAGGGTATAAAAAATAGATCAAATAAGTCATATATGCCTAAAGTTATAATTTGTTGCTATTCTCTTGTGCTTTTCTCTTATGTCTAGTGTTTTAGGATTGGCCTAACTGATTAAGGGTGTCTCATTGAGGGGTTACTTACTCATTCAAACTTCATGTAGTGATGACTTAGTTCGTGAAACCATCCAAAAATCTAGAAAACATTCTTTTTTTGCATATATGGTATAATAATGAAAATACTTTTGACGATGAAAATCTTGCAATGTGAAGCTAAAAAATTGGTACCAAAATCAATGTGGGAGCCAAGTCAATCACTTTTCACCGTAACTCATTGCATCAAAAGAGTCTAAATCTACCAAGGTCTATAAGGGTCAATTAAAACATCTCTAACTCATACAGTGGGTGATAGGAACATAAATTCCATGAACATGATGTCAATTTCTACCATATCTATATTGGTGACTTGACATGTCATTTACCAGTTACCTTAAAACTTACTCAATCCTATCATGAAATTCATGGGACATTGGGAAGTTCTTAGGTCACCCATCTATCCCAATAAGTGATTAGGGTTTGTCAAACCAAGGGGACTATATGAGTGTTCAAAACTAGGTGTCATTATGAAGTCATATATCCATATTCCTTAAAGGAATTATCAGTGTATTTTAGCTAATTGTGAACTTGGTATATATAAATTCCTATGGATTTCCACCCATTAATGACTCTTTACTAAACTAATTCTAGTGTTTGCGGAAACTAGATCTCATGTAAGGTATCTTTCAGTCTCCTACACAGAGAAGTTTAAAAAAAATTGAAATAATTAGGTTGAGGTAAGGCATGTCTTACAATAAAGAAGCTACTTCATAATCCTAAAACATATGTCGGGGGTTCGACATTAGTCATTCATGCATGCTTGATCCTCAAGAGGCGTGCTTGAAAGTCAAAAAGGGACACAAATCACTATAGGAACTAGGATTTTTGCCTAGCTATGAGTGTTCCAATCAACCTACATATCATAGTTCTCACTAACTTCCTAAGAAATAGGATATATGAATCAAACACTACACAACACAATTTCCTATGGTGACATTTCCACCTCCATAAAATGTAAGGGTTATTAGGGTTACTAAAGACTAAGCCTTAACCACATAGATAGTTTGGCAGTGGGTGTGACCAAATTAGTCAGGGATTGCAACCGTAATTGATATTCTACAACTCATGTATAGGCATATCGACAACTTATATCTTATTACTTAACAATCCAATTAATGAACAACATAGGATAACTTGAAATATCCAAGTCCCCAACTTCTTAGGCTTTGATACCATATTGTAAAGAGTGAGACTAGAAAGGGGATCCTCTGTTTACTAAGTTGAGAAATATAAAACCATCCTACTCCCCAATAAGGAGTAAAGGATGTATTTTAATTTTTCCTAATGGTTTATATTACAGAGCAATATAATGAATAAACAATGTAAAGAAAACTATCACAAATTTACATGAGGATTCATATATAATTATTCCTCACCATGAAAGGTGGTATTATAAAATCTTGAACGAACTACAATCAACACAAGTAGAAGAGGGTAACCTAGCCATTCCAAGATTTCCTTAAGTTCGTGTCTTGTATGTGATTTTCCTGAGTCCATGCTCTCTACAACTCCTACATCTGGGTGGGTTTGGGAAAAACACCTACTAAAGGAAGATAAAGAAAAGGTATGCATCAGAACACTTCTAAGTATCAAATATAAATAATATTTGAGCATCTTTAGGTATGTAGAAGAAGAGAAAAATTCCCAAAGAATAATGGGTACATCAAGTAGGTAAGTTCAAGAGGATATAGTTCAAGGTTATATAACAAAATCATGAGGCAATACAATTTATGAGATCAATGTAATTATCTCAAAGATCATGCCCACTAAACAACAAAAATAACAAAAATATGTATGCATGTTAAACAAAGTTAATCTATTGTAGGGCCGAGACACTATATGATCTTGATCCAGGGAGCAAGGGAGAGTAGAACTCCGATCATCTGAGGATAAGGGGGAGTAAAACCCCGATATCAAAAGGGAAAGGGGGAGTAAAACCGTATACCCCATGGGAAAGGGGAAGTAAAACCAGCCCCGATGCCAATACACACACACACACACACACACAGATATATATATATATATATATATATATATATATATATATATATATATATATATATATATATATATATATATATATATATATATATATATATATATATAGGCTACAATACACTCGAGTGTACAGATCACACGAATACACTCAAGTGTGTTTGCATATCAAGACTATTTTTTGTAAAACATAAACCATTGATCTTCACCGTCATACTATAACTAGGCTACACACAAATTTTGAGCCCATTTTGATGAGTGTAATTCACTCATCCTAGGGCAACAAAATCGACGCACAAAACTAATTTGAAATGCATAATTTTTGCGGTCTTTATAACATGACCTATAAATGCCCAAATGTGCTCAAGTTTTGCGTATGAGCTATTCAGAAGATGTTTAAGAAGATCAATGGATTAGATTTTTGAAAAAAATATTGCATCATGAAAAACTACTTGAGTGTATTCTAGCCTGCCTCTCTCTCTATATATATGTATATATATATATATATATATATATATATATATATATATATATATATAGAGAGAGAGAGAGAGAGAGAGAGAGAGTCAGGCAAGAATGCACTCGAGTGTATTCAGATAAGAATACACTCGAGTAATTTTCCATGATGCAATATTTTTTTTCAAAATATAATCCATTGATCTTCTTAAAATCATGTGAATAGTTCATATATAAAATTTGAGTCCATTTGGACATTTACAAGTCATGTTATGAAGACTATAAAAATTATGCATTTCAATTTAGTTTCGTGCGTCAATTTTGTTGCCCTTAGATGAGTGACTTATACTCATCCAAATGAGCTCAAAATTTGTATGTAGCCTAATTATAGTGTAAAAATGAAGGTCAACAGTTTACATTTTGCAATAAAAATATTCTTGATATGCAAACACCACTTGAGTGTAGTGTGCAATCTGTACAATCAAGTGTATTCTAACCTGACTCTCTCTCTCTCTCTTTATATATATATATATGTATATATATATATATATATATATATATATATATATATATATATATATATAGGGCCCATCTTTATTTCCCACACGGGTAGCTACCCGCCCACCCTTCTGATCACTTTTTTTCAAAAAAAAAATTTTGAAATTGTAGAGGACTATTTTGTCTAGCTCTCCAAAAAATTTTAGCCAAAAATAATATCATTTGCCCCTCCAAAATAAAAAAAACCCGTCCTTATATATATTTGCTGTATATTTTGTACAGAGTTACTTTTTTGGCGAGCAGACTTACTTTTTTGACACCATAGTTACTTTTTTTTACAGCAGAGTTACTTTCTTAGCTAGGAGAGTTACTTTTTTGGCTGCAGGGTAGCGAAAATCTAGGCTACCCGCGCGGGAAATGAATGAACGCCCATATATATATATATATACATATATATATATACATATATATATATACATATATATATACATATATATATATATATATATATATATATATAAAGTGTATGGTTGTACATAAGTACCGCTACTCAAGATTACTAGTCTAATGAGTATGCAATGTAATATGGCAAGATGAAATCATTCCATGAATAAAAATTGAACAATGAAAAGATTAAAAAATGGGTAATAAGTGCAACTTTCAAGGATAGTTTCATATTTTAGAAGCAATAATAGAAATATATCTCATGGAGTATATAAATGGTGTCAAGAGGTAGAAATGCTAAAAGATGCCTCATTATGGAAAAATATGTTTATGATCAATTAAAGGCCAAATGTAAATAGAGATTACACATTCCTAATCTTCATCACTAACCCTATCTCTAGGGGTGAACATCACATTTTGTCCTTCTCGACCTATAAGTGATTTTTGCACACATTAGTCCACAATTACCCATATAGAATAGAGAGTACATCTAAACCTAGTTTTGGTCAATTGCTGCGGATTTAGGGTTTTTCAATAATAGAAATATTCTTATATATAGCGTGAGGGATGAGATTAGTTCTTATTTATGTAAATTTTCTTATTAGGAATATCTATGTTTTTGTAGGACATACCTTTATGAAATACAAAAATTCATGTATAGTCCAACTAAGATGAATGAATAATTATTATTACATGAGATTATTTAACTCCAATTAATCATAATATATTATAAATAAGAGATAAAGGTATAAAATATTATGTAATAACGAAGTCCTATGAAAAAGGAAGAAAATGTGATAGGTACGTAGAGTTGGGTATGTAATAGGATGGTATAATCCAAATGAGTTTAGAGACAAACTAAAAGATAAATTAGGTTGGTTCAATTAAACATGTTAGTCAGTCAATTTAGATAGTTAGTACATTATCAATTTCAATAGACAAGTTATAAGACATACTTAAAAAAATATAGAAAGATTACCAAGAGAGTTGTAATCCAGATATTTAATTTTTGTTGACAGATCATATTGCACACAGATTGCTATATTTTGCAAAGATGTTAATTACTTTAAATTCTTTTCCTTACAACTTTGTTTTTATAGAAAATTACTCATAAACATTTGCTTCATATATAAATACTTAAAAACAATTATATAGAAATACCTAATCATGGGACAAGTAACTCACTCCTTTACATAATTTTAAGGCAATGAGATCATATGGAGAGATATCTACAATAGACGTCCTACCACAAAGTTAGCTAGATATGAGTTTAGTTCAATCAATCCCTATCACTTTGGATAGATGTTGTTTGTACGGAATGTTGTAATGATGAAGTGTTGTATATGTCATTTCTTTGCACTATATATGTTCAACGTTAGTAATCATCTTTATACCAAAATATATGAATGTTCTAGTTTTTTTAACAAGTTTGTCATTCGTTCCAAGAAATAATTTTTTTCTATTCGTGTATACGTAGTTCATGTGGTTATGTGTGTTATACTAATCATATAGCAAGGAATGTTTTTCTAAGCGTGCAACTTCAATTTTATTAATTGTATCCTTATACTATGACCTCATGACCTAGTAGTCAATGTGAGATTAAGTTGTAATATTCACATCCAATTTTGTCTTCCTAGAGGGACCTTATGTTCATTTTTTATCTATTATTTATTTATTCACTACAATACTTGTAATTTCATACATGCATATACATAGAAGACTAGAGCTATCAAGGTATTCTATATAAAATTTCTACACCATGTTGATACGACAAATAAAGATCGTTTGATACTTCTTTTCTTTCGATTGCTTGATGCACACTCTATAATCTACTACCCACCAATATAAATTCAAGAAAACCTTTCTTAAAATTTTGATTGGGTATGTTTTGTTAGCTATGTTTTATTCTAAAATTTATCCTATCTTCCTGTCCTTTTGTACCTTGGGAAGTTTTATTTAGGCATAAGATTGAGTTACATTTTGAGCACGTACGAGGATGAGGTATATACACGTTTATGCACACTCCTCTAGCAGCTAGCTCTTAGCCTAGAGCACCATGCTAACCCAATCTACTACACCTTGCCACACATCTTGTCTCCCCTCCCATCCACATGCCCTTGTTTTCTTTCTTTATTTTCTCATTTTTAGGGAGAGAAAAAAATGAAGGAGAAGAGAAGTTATGAGGGACTAAAGAGGAAGAGGAGGAAACTAACAAGGGAAGCAATGTGAGAAAGGAGATAAGTAATGGGAGAGAGGAGGGAAGTAGTAAGGTGAGAGGAGGGAAGTGAGGATGTAGGTAATACAAATGAGGGGAGAGGTAGAAAGAATGAGGGAACATGATGGAAGTAATGGGGAAGGGTGGGAGGAGGAAATTGTTGAGAGGAGTGGGAGAGGAGGGAAGCAACATGAGTAGTAATGCGACTAAGAAGAGAAGTAATCAGAGGATATAATGTAGTGATGGGAGAGAGGGAAGTACTAAATAAAGAGAAGATGGGGGAAGTGAGCATCATTTTACTCATTTCGAGTTTTGTTTGGGTTACTTTGAGCCTAGTTTTGGTCAGTTTGTGCCCAGTTTTAGTTGCATTGCACCTCATCTTATTTATTTTACTTCTCATCTTGTTTACTTTGTGCCTCATTGACGTGCCAAGAAAACCTCATTTTGTTCACTTTTTTTCCTAGTTTGCTCAGTTTTACACCTACCTTTTGTCACTACAACTCATTTTGTTGTTTACTTTGTGCCTAGTTTTAATCACTCCACCCATGATTCCCCTTCTCTATTACTTATATCCTTATTTTCATCCTCTCCACCCATCACATCCTTCTTCTTTCCCATTACTTCCCTCCTCTCTTCTCTCTACTTCCATCCTCATTTTCCTCCTCTCCATATATTTTTTCTCTCCTCACTTTCATCCTCTCAACTTCCCTCATCTTACTTTTTTACTTCCCTCCCCACTTCCTCCTTCTCCCTCTGTTACTTTTCTTTTTTACTTCCCTCCTCTCACCCTATTACTTTTCTCCCTCCATTACTTCCCTCATCACAAAATCATCATCACTTCCTTCCTCTCCCTCTTTTACTTCCCTCCTCTCACTATGTTACTTCTCTCCTCCTTTTCCTCCTCTCCACCCTTCACTTCCCTCCTCCCTTCTCCTTACTTTCCTCCTCTTTCTCATTACTTTCCTCCTCCTCCTCGATTGTTAATTACGTTCTCGGTTCCCTTTTGTGCTCTTATCACTTCCCTAATCTTTTTTATTTACTTTCTTCGTCTTTTATTTGTTTCTCTCTTAGACGAAGAGGGTCTACTCAGTCTGTCATCCACTTTTCTCTATTTTCTGCTCATTCTCTCTCCATCCATCACGCATGTCATCTGCTCTTGCCACACCAGCTTTCTAAAATTACCTTTCCCCCATCCAAAACTTAAAATTCAGAAAACCACCCATCCTCTACACTTAACCTGCGTGTGACGGGATCCCACACATGAGGTAAAGATTTTCAGAAAAAGTTCTTGGTTCTGTGCTCCACAATCATTTTTACTATCAAGAGTCATTTTGATACACGTTGTTCGAAGTACAGGCCAAAATCTTTACATGATTTCTAAAGCTGCCATACGAACGCATCAAACGAGACTTTCTCAACAATATCAGTAATTTCTAAAACACAGTGAAAACAGATCTTATATTAGAGTATTGCCTAGAATGGAGTCGAGTCCAAATGGGAGGTTTTCCTTGGCGTGGTAATTCTTGTCAAGTCCAACACAAGGGTCACTGATAATGAAAGGGCCTAGGGTCCTCGTAGCAGTTCTTGTCAAGTAAGGCCGAAGGTCATTCATAATAAAGGGCCGCTCAAAATTTAACATCAGCGCATTTCACAGGCATGCCAAGGTGTATTCAAACACGCAAATTAAATCAAAAGTTCATTACCCATCAAAGGAGAAACATGAACGACGGCCTGGAAGGCAAATGAGAAAAAGATACTAAAATACATGGACAGCTTGTTCGTAATTTGATGAAAGTTTCGGGGTCAGTCAATATATATATGAGTTTGCTGGCAACAAGTTTTCCTTGTAATATAACCAGAACACATCTGCCATCGTACACTACATCAAGAACGACTTCACTGCTCTACTTTGTCGATTTAAAGCCTGACATGGCCGAATAGCGTAGATGTGGAAATGATTGTGGGTAAGCAATCGGATGGGCTGTTTAGTCTTGACAACAGGCTAACTGTGGTGGTGGTGGTGTGTAGGGGCTCCCGACTCTGGAGTGCGGTGCTTGATAACATGACGATCACTACTATGCCGTACCCGGATTTATATCATAACGTGTGTCGGTGATACTGATGTATAAACTGATCATCTGTTATGGACCGATCTTTAACGGGAATGAATAGAAATGCACCGACAAGACCGCAAGAAACCGCTACACGAAATAAAGATGAAAGAGTAGTGCTACCTATCAAGATGAAAGGGACGTCTCCCATTTCCCATAGGCCATAAGCACGACCGTCACAACTCACGACAAAAGGAAGTCCATCACATCAATTATTTCAATCCATATGATCAATTTCATTTTGGAGGATAGCAGGTTTTTCTTTTGTACGTAGATTTTTGGAGATATACAACATTCCCCCACTTGTTCCATAAAATCTTTTAGAAAATCAATAAATAACAAAAATTTGTGATATTACTATATTTTTCAGCATTGGTAGCTTGTAACTTTGAACCATTGCTTAGAGTGACTCACTTCAATCCAGAGAGATGTGATGAACTATATCTTGAACCAGAGTCTCTGATTCATACTTCAGTAAATCACACAATCATAATGCGAGTACACGAATGAGTCCCTATCGGTATTGCACATAAACGGCATGCACAATAATCTTGTTTCATGAGTGCTCTAGCGAGTATGCCCAACTCACATAAATCTCAATTCTTGGGTTACACTGATATAGTAGGGATCTCCAAGGGTATCGTTTCCGGTATACACCCTGCCAATAAATGTCTTGAAACCCATTTAAAGCAAAGCTCTTCCTATACTCAGTGAAGCACTAGCATCACAGAGAGGATCAAGAGTGAAACTCCAAAGTGTGTTTCTACATCACACCATATTTTAGTTGTCTCTTTGAACCAATCCTCGTGGGATCTCTAGTTTTGAAATGGTAGGGTTACCACTGCAATGTTTAATCTCTGAAGTGAAGACCCATCCCCCTCTAACTAGACCCTTAGTAAGTGGATGTACAATATTCATTACGAATTTCACATACTTTATAGTTATGACCCCATAAGTGATATGATCTCTCACATCTTCATATCTTAATCTCATAAAGCTCTTTTTTTAGATTACCTTTAGATTGCTTAGCTTTGTTAATGGTTGCTTTATTATCACACAATATAGAAATAGGAGGAAATCATTTAGAAAAATTGGCTGATCAATAAGTAAATTTCTAATCCATTTAGTCTGACAAAAATCTAAATATAAAGTAATAACTTAGCCTCCATGGTGAATCTAGCTCTCATAGTTTGCTTAGATGATTTTCAGGAAACTTCTCCTCCTCCAAGGAAAAAGCATGTACCCACTAGTTCAATTGGTTTCATCCGAATCAATGATCCAATTTACATCAATGTAACCCTCTTACATTGGTGAGAAACCAGTGTAGTGGAGACTATACTTTGTTGTACCTTTAAGGTACTTACAAACTCTTACCAAAGCCTTCTAGTGCTCTGTGTTAGGAAAATTTGTATATCTACTCAATCTACTTACAACATAATAAATATCATGTCTGGTGTAATTACCTAGGCACATCATGTTGGTATGTATGTCCAGAGAGTCAATCATATGATGATTGGAATGTGACATTAGATACCTGATTTTATAAGAATAAAGGTAATTTCATCTATTATGTTTGTCTCAATCATGAGATGCTGACACATACATAGTAGATGTCTAAAGAATTATGTTACTCAATGACATATGTCTTCAAGTTGATGACCCGAATAATGAGATCATATATACGAATAAGAGTATTTACATTGTTGTTATTTCCCTAGTCGAATATTACTACGGAAGAAAATAGACGACAGTAGTACATAAGACTAGAGTCAGTGTTGATTGATGACAGAACCTCATTAGTCATGATATATGATATCAAGTCAAACATACATGTACATATTAGATAATAGTGTATCAGATAGACCCACCTTGAGAGTGATACATGGATACAATGGAATAGTAGTCAAAATAATCTATCATAGTGATAGTGATGATTGTGGTTCTTAGAACTAAAGTCACTACACTTATCACATGTTGTTCATTGTATTTAGACATCATCCAACGTGACCTTGAATAAGGGTGTCTATAAAGATGGTGCCCAGGTGCATTGTGACACATGGGGATTGAATTTGAGTGATGTAGATGGGTTTTGTCCCTCCTACAAGAGATTGATATCCAGGCCTCTTGATAAGTGATACTGAGAAATGTATATATTCATGTGATTTAATATGTGATATGTGGACTCACATGCATCTCAGACAGTCTTCTATAGTTCAAGGAACATGTATTGAATGTTGAGAGGATGATGATTCCATGCCTTGAGTTCAATCTAATATCAGAGACAAAGGAAGTGCATGATCACGATAACACTGATCATGGATTGTAGGTTGAAGTTGCTCTCCAAATTTTCAAACTACTTCTGTAGAAATGATGTGTTGCAAGATACATATTTTCACTTGTGATGTCATAAGTTGGTTATAGACGTTCACTGCCAACATAGTTTGGGACCTACAGAGTCACCCACATAGGATACACTTGAAATAGGAGTCTATTCATGAACGATGTTTAACTTGATTACTAAAAGTATTTACATATTCAATTAAACAATTGAGGTTCAAAATTGACTGACTGGACTATGAATCAACCGTTTGAAGTGTTGAACTGATTAGTTAGAGTATCAGGTCAATTGGAAACACAATTGGTTGAATATTTGCCTGACCTGGACATGTGAAATGACTATTTCACATATGAAACAACTATTGCACATATGAAACAACCATTTTATCATCTGAAATGACCTTTTCATGATGTGAACTGATCGGTTCATCATCTGGGTTTTCTGGATCAATGATCAATTTGATTGAATCAAGGATTGATGTTGATGTCATGATTTTACATTAATTGAATATTGGATGCCAATATGATTTCAAATAGGAAGGTACATGAACCGACCGATTTAACAGACAAATTGAATGGTTCAATAGATGAACTGAATGATTCACCTCTAAACCGACTAGTTGGATAGTGAACCGACAAGTTCACTATTTTTTTTTCTAGAAAATTTTTGAATTCCATCGCTTCAACTCCTAGACCGACTAGAAACACTTACCCTATCTGTAACATCCCAAAACATAGGTAATCATTACCTTTTTACTCCTTTTTATTTTATGTTTTATTTGGGATCCTTTTATTAGATTGAAAGGTACTAGGATGATTAATAACCTTAGAGTAGGGAGCTTAATACAAAAATACTAAAATTTGAAGTTTCAAAACAAGAAACTAGAATTATGCATCAACTTTGGGTTTGTTTGTGTAAATTGTCAAAATAAGGTACTAAGATTAAACTTGGTATTCTAGATTTTTCAAGTGAATAGGTAAGGTTAAGAGAGAGTTACACACGAAATTTGGTTAATAAATAATAAAGGAATATATTTATGCAAAGAAAAAGCACTTTCAATAAAATTGGGAGTTTCACACATTAAAGTTTCCCAAAAGGCAAATTTGACTCCAAAATTAGGTTCTTTGGATCTAAAATAGCCTACTTGTTGATTTTCATATTATTTGCACTTTATTTTCTACTCCAATTGGTTTTGGAAACAATAAATGATAATCACTTAATGTCACATCATCCAAATCCTATTTTTCCTCGATTTATTGAGCATCACACTGTCACCAACTTTGGAGGATACACACTTATTTCTCCACTGTCAGATCTCAATTGGACGTTGGGTGCATCGTCTTCTACCAATGCCTTATTCGAAAATAGTAACTCACCACACAACAAAGTAAACTCACAATTTCTCTCTCTACACCCCATCTTTCTCCAAGATTCTTTCTCCATCACGTTCCCCTTTAAATTTTGCACATATCTATGTGTTACACGATTATTTTCATCAAGTATTTAGGATTTGCCTAATTCTCACCCCAAAACTTCTCAAAGGCACCCTCCTTTAAACCCTAATACCTTACTATATAAATAGGTGTTTACGCCCTTGGTACCGCCACATCTTGTATGTTCTTTCCCCGCAATCAATTTCCCTTGAGGCCATGTGACCTGCCTCCAAGAGCTTGAGATTAGAAAGGATCTATTTGGGGTTCCATGACTCTTTGTCTAGCTTCTTCAACCAATTTAGCCTGACAGTAAGTCTCCTAGACCTTCCTTGTTCATGAATCGACTATCAAAATCGCCAATCATGGTCAGATGTGGATTTCCCCAATGCAGGCTCGAAACTGCTACTCTACTATATGGCCATGGTGTACGAGAAGCTATGAGAGATGACCCCCGATGCTTTATCCATTAGATGCTACTTATTTTTCTTTTCTTTGCTTTTTCTCGTATAGGGCAATATGGTCATTTTGCCACCCCACTTTTGTTTCATGTATTGACGAGTTGGCGAGCATTTACAATGGACCCAGGCTTGCTGGCCACCCATGATTGGGCAAAGTAAGTGGGTTGACCCACTGTATCGCTGACATGGATTATTGACAATTTATGATTGGTCGAATTTTCAAAAAAGCATAACTTCTATTGTGATTATCCAAAAGTTATAAAAAAATATGTTTTGAAATCCTTAGAATTTCTTTGTATCTTTTGGTCAAATTTTCATCGCCTAATTCACAAGTTCTAAAGATGTGATTTTAATAGTTTTAAATCTTTATAACATCACATTAATATTTAAAGATATGCTATAACCCTGAACTTACTCTTTGAGATTTAATCAAGTGTACAATTTAGGGTTTTGCCCAAAATCGAGTTTTAGGGTTTGATTTTCACTTATGAACAAGAAAGAAAATATAATAACTAATAAAGATGTAATTTTTTGTCAGTATTTATTTTCAAAGAAACCCTTAAGTCAGTGTTGTGTCAATCAAAAGAATTGACTTATGTCTGTACTGATGAATTTCATTTTCTAGGGTTTTCACAATATTACATATTTTAGAACATAAACCCTAATTAGTGAATTTAAACATATATGTCGATTGAGTTGACTATAGTCTTAGAGGGTTAGGATTCAATCTTTGACTTAGAAACTCAAGATACGGTATGTACATCTACTCTATTTAAATTGGGCATACGATTATGACTAAAAACCCTTTTCCCATATGAGGGATTGATCAAATTGTGAACCTGCATATCATCTCATGGTAGTTCTATTCTTTATGAATATTTCCCTGGTTTGTTGACAATGAGGTGTGAATGAGACATTGATGGTCTTCTGACCTTATCCTATTAGTTATTTGGGTCCTTTGATCCCACATGTTGACAAATTTTACATTTTCACCCTTCTCATGAATATGATTGTATCTTGTTCTTGCCTACATTATTATCATAAATAATTAATTAGTCATAATTAGAAGCAGTGATACCATGTTTAGGCATTGAGGTTTTAGTCCTCCTCCCAATGCACTGAGGTTCTAGTCCTCCTTCAATTTATTAATTTGGGCATTGAGGTTTTAGTTCTCCTGCCAATGCACTGAGGTTTTAGTCCTTCTACACTACTATATTTTGTTTAGCACTGAGGTTTTAGTCCTCCTGCCCTTGGTATGATGTACATGGAATTATATCCTACTTTTTAAGATATGATAGACATTATATTTATCACCATGCAACTATTTATTTTATAATGTACAAGTACATGGAAAGACTCCATTTTTTTATCATATCCTCATATTTTGACCATATTAAATCTTTTTGACAAACTCTTCTTTGTTGGACATACCACTATTGACATCTTTTTATTTCAAATCCTATTTCTCTTTTATTAATGCCCAATTAGTTTTACTTTGTGCATACTCAACATTCACTGGCATACTCTCTTTTAATTTCCCTTTTTCCTGGGTGTTGTTCTTCAACCCACCCAGAGATAGATAGGCCCAAGGTTTAGGGAGGACATGACTTTGCTTAGGACCGAGTGAAAGGATGAGTTTTGAGATGGGAAGGTTTCTCACCACAATATGATCATGTTATTCATATTCCTAGTTTTGACTATGCCTATAAGGCCCAATGTTGTGTTGAACAAAGAATTTATGTAAGTTAGATTTGTATTTTCCGCTGTCACAAACTATGTTTCTGTACTCATATGTTTGAGAAAAAAATATTGCACCCCTTTTATTTGGTTATATTTGTGTTAATGGGGTTATATGCAAATTTATTTTCTTGAATTAAAGTAAGGAGTGTCCCCTACTGGGTCCCACTTCTTAAAAGATGGTATCAGAGAATAATTCTACTTAGCAATCTAACTATTTTGGAAATTCATCATTGAATCCCTTTCCCTTATAAGTTATGCCTATGTTTCAGGAAGACTAACCTATTTGGTGACATCAGTGCTACTCCTCAGTCTGGTGCTATGGATGGATTCTCCACACCCAAGAACCCACATTTTAGCAGAGACCCCCCCTCCTAGGAACAACTCCAACTCTTCTCATGGGGTGATCGACACCTCCGCCTCTACCTCGAATGGCCTCACCCTTGAGTAGGAGTTGCTACCCGTGACAGTTTCTCACCACAACTGTGGTGGGAAAGTTGAACACACCTCCAATATCGGATAAGCCGAATAGTATACTCCAGCTGAATTCATGAAAATGCAACCCCCTCCATCATGGGAAAAGGGGAAATGAAAATGTCGATAAGGCCTATGACTGGGTTTTAGCGATTGAGTGGACTTTTGAGGGTATGGCATTCCCTCCTCATCAGAAGGTCAGGTTTGCCTCATATGTGTTGGACGGTCCAACATGTGTTTGGTGGAATGGGCACACAAGGACTTTTGACATCTCAACTGTGACTTTGGAGTAGTTCTTAGCACTATTCCATGGAAAGTACATCTACACCTCCGCTCTAAATAAGAAAGAAGTGGAGTTATATAGTTTGAAACAAGGATTTCTCTCTATCCCTACATATGTGTAGAAATTCCTACAACTTGAGCGCTACACGGTGGGGTTGACATAAGAACGACATGCTGATCTATTCTTGCAAGGCCTCAACTACCATGTGGGTTGTTCTCTTATCTCTCATCTTCCTATTACTTTTCAATATATGGTTGATAAGGCCTTAGTGGTTTAATCTTATCCGGGATATCAAGCTTATGAGGATGGTAACAATAGCAACCATAGAAAAGATTTTGGTGATGAGCAAAAGTACACAAGGTGGTTTAGGGTATCACCATCATCATTCTCTAGGAAAATGCAACTTGGGATAATCATCTATTCAAATAAATGAAAACCCTTGGTCTTCCCACATTGTTGTTTAACTAGACATTTTAGGCTGTAATGCCCACAACTTTACAGAGGACCTCCCCTTGCTCATCCACCTGAGAAGCATCAACAACCACCTAAAGCTCCAAGGAATCCCCCAAACAATCTAGGAAGACCTCCTATTGAGAGACATGTTGTATGAGCTTTAGCACTAGATGCTATAGATGTTGGAGGTGCCCATGCTGTACATGAAGGTAACATACAATTATATTCTTCTCATATACGAGAACCTTAATCTTGAATCAGTTTATGTTTGTTGACATGAGAATATAGAGGAAATACAATGCCTTAAGGATCACATGAAGATTAGTAAATGATCTCAAGTGTTAGTGGAGAGTTTATGGTGGGTGACTTGGCGTCACATTGATTTTGGTGCCAATTTTTAGATTTTTATCGCAAATTTTTCAATGACAATATAGGTATATATATTTACCTTATGAATAAAAAAGAAAATTTTTGGATTTTGATGATGTTTTCAAAAACCAAGTCACCACCACAAAAGGGATTGGATTGACCAGTACCATTTAAGGCAAAAAATCTAACCTGTTAGGATAATTGATACCTTTAACATAGAAAAGATCTATGGAAGTATAGTTGACATACCGCATGCTTATATAGAGTGACTAGTTGATTTTTAGGACCTTATACTCAAGGAAGGTTCTTAAAATACTTGATCCTTAAGAGTTAGAAAGGTAGTTGGATTAAATATACATTAGATAACTCATTGGGTTACAAATAAAACTAAATGACTAGGGCACATGAGTAGACTTTCTAAGTGGGCCATCTAGAGTAGATTTTTATGACATCCTTGTGAAAGAGTTAATTAAACACATAGTATGAACAATATCAATCAATATTATAACTTATGAACCCCAAATTTAGGTCATTTGGATTTTGGGGATGAACTCCTCTTTAAGGGGCAGAGAGTTGTAACATCCCCAAACTTAGCTAATTGTCACCTTTGTACTCCTTTTTTATGTTTTATTTGGGATCCTATTATTAGATTGAAAGGTATAGGATGATTAGTAACCTTGGAGTAGGGAGTTTAATACAAAAATACCAAGACTTGAAGTTTTAAAACAAGAAACTAGGATTATGCATTAGCTTTGGGTTTGTTTGTATAAATTGTCAAAATAAGGCACTTAAGATTAAACTCAGTCTTCTAGATTTTTCCTATGAATAGGTTGGGTTAAGAGAGAGTTACACATGAAATATGGTTAAGAAATAATAAAGGAATATATTTATACAAAGAAAATACATTTTTCTTAAAGTGGGGAGTCTCATGCATTAAAGTTTCCCAAAAGGTAAATTTGACTACAAATCAGATTCTTTGGGTCTTAATTAGCCTATTTGTCAATTTTCATCTTATTTACACTTTATTTGGGTACTCCGTTTGGGTTTGGAAAAAAGGGTAATCATTTAATGTCACATAATCCAAATCCTATTTTTCCTCGATTTATTGAGTGTCACACTGACATCTGAGTTTGGAGGATATGCACTTATTTCTCCATCTTCGGTCTTGACCGTACACTGGGTGAGTCATCTTCTACCCATGCCCGAGTTGGAAACACTAACTCACCACACAACGAAGTAAATTTGTAATTTTTCTCTCTACACCCCATCTTTCTTTGAGATTCTTTTGCCATCATGTTCCCCTTAAAATTACATAATCTATGCATTACTTGATTATTTTTGTTAGGTATTTAGGATTTACCTAATTCTCACCCCATAGCTTCTCAAAGATGCCCTATACCTAGCTATATAAATAGGTGTTTATGTCTTGGTTCCTCTGCACCTTGAACATTCTTTCCCCTCGATCAATTTCCCTTGAGCCCTTGTAATTTGTCGCTAAGAGCTCAAGATTGTACATGACTTGTTTGGGGTTCTGCTACTCTTTATCTAGCTTCTTCAACTGATATAGCCTAATAGTAATTACCCTAGATCTTCCTCGTTTATGAATTGAATATCAAAATAACCAATCTTGGTCAACCATGGATTTTCCGAATTCGGGCTTGGAACTACTGCTCTAGTACGTAACCATGGTGCACGAGAAGTTGGGAGAGATGACCCCTGGCTCTTTCTCCATTCTACCCTCCTTGTTTTTCTTTTCTTTTCTCTTTCTCGTATACGACAATATGGTCATTTTCCACCCCACTTTTGTTTCAAGCATTGATGAGTTGGTGAACGTTGACAGTGAACCTTGCTTGATTGGCCACCAGTGATTGGGCCAAGTAAGTGGTTTGATCCACTAGATCACTAACATGGATTATGGGAAATTTATGATTGGTCGATTTTTTGAAAAATTATAACCTCTATTCTGATTATCCAAAAATTTTAAAAAACATGTTTTTGAAATCCTTGGTATTTTTCTCTATCTTTTGGTCCATTTTTCATCACCTAATTCAAAAGTTCTAAAAATTTGATTTTTATTGTTTTAATTCTTTATAATATCACATTAATATTTAAATATATGCTTTAAAATATGATGATGAGATCTTGGAGTTGCCTCCATGATCAGTAACCCTAAACTTACTCTTTGAGATTTAATCAAGTGTCAAATCGAGGGTTTTGCCAAAAATTTGAGTTTTAGGGTTTTGTTTTCACTTGTGAATTAGAAAGAAAATATAATAATTAATAAAGATGTAATTTTGAGTAGATTTATCTACAATGAAACCCTAAAGTCAGTGTTGGGTCAATATCAAGAATTGACTTAGGGTTTTACTAATGTATTTGGTTTTCTAAGGTTTTCATAATACTTACATATTTTAGAACATAAACCCTAATTAATGGATTTAAACCAATATGTAGGTTGAGTTGACCATAGACTTGGATAAGTAGGATTCAGTCTCTGATTTAGATACTCAAGATAAGGTATGTACATTTACTCTATTTAAAGTGGGGATAAGATTATGACTAAACAACCTTTCACCATATGAGGCATTGATTAAATTGTGAACCTTCATACCATGTCGCGGTAGTTTTCTTTTGTATGTATATTTCCTTGGCTTGTTAACAATGAGTTGTGAAGGAGACATTGATGGTCTTATGACCTTATCCTATTAGTTATTTGGGTCCTTTGATCCCACACGATGACAACTTTTACTTTTTACCCCTTTCATGACTACTATTACATCTTCTTCTTGCCTACCTTATTAGCATGAATAATCGACTAGTCATAATTATAAGTAGTGATACCATGTTTTTGGCACTGAGATTTTAGTCCTCCTGCCAATGCATTGAGGTTCTAGTCCTCCTGCAATTTATTAATTTGGACACTGAGGTTTTAGTCCTTCTACCAATGCAATGAGGTTTTAGTCCTCTTGAGCTAATATATTTTGTTTGTCACTGAGGTTTTAGTACTGATGCCCTAGGTATGGTTTATATGGAATTCTGTCCTACTTTTAAAGATATGCTAGTCATTATTTTTGTCACCATGCAACTATTTATTTTGCAATATACAAGTACATGGAAAGACTCCTTTTACTTATCATATCTTGGTTGTTAAATGCCTCACCATTTGATCATGTTATATCTTTTTGACAAACTCTTCTCTGTTGGACATCCCATTATTGACATCTTTTTATTTCAAATCCTCTTTCACTTTAATTAATGTCCAATTAGTTTGACTTTGTGCATACTCAACATTGACTGATGTACTTTCTTTTATTTTGCCTTTATCCTGGGTGTTGTTCTTCACTCCACCCAGAGATTGCCCAGGCTGAGGTTTTAGCGAGGAGAGGACTTTGCTTAGGACCAAGTGTAAGGATGAGTTCTAGGATGGTAAGTTTTCTCACCACAATATGATCATGTTATTTAGATTCCTACTTTAGACTTCTGCCAAAAACTATGTTTTTGTACTCATCTATTTTAGAAAAAACTATTTCACCCTTTAACTTGGTTATTTTTGTGTTCATGGGGTTATATAAAAATTAAATTTCTTGAATTAAGTAAGGAGTGTCCCCTACCAAGTCACACTCCTTACACTCTCCTCTCCTATAATTAGAGGGGTATTGGGGGCATCCTAGACACAACAATAGGCTTTGACAATTATTTCCCTCTTTTGTTGTGGTAACCAATAGAGAGCCTGGGCAAGTCATACTCGAAAAGGGATGGATAGCAAGGGAGAGACAATATGGGACAACAAATCGGTGCTAGTACATTGATGTTCAAAGGAACAGATCCTTCCTGTTGGCTCTGGTAGAACAACGTGGAGTTCTTGATGGTCCACATGGACAAATTTAGAGGTGAGCAATTTTTTTCCCTAGGAGGATGTCTGTAATCATTGTCTGTGGTGTTTTAATAGGAGACTGCTGCTAACTACTGCTCAAGTGCTATCTCAAGAAGAATCTAGTTGCTTCTTAGAGAAGAAACATGTTGTAGCATGAAGAGTTGTCATTGGATTTTCTCCATAATTAGATATAACTCTTGTCACTCTCTTTCCTAGTTACATTATTGTTGACGTGATCTTGTTTATTAGGGAATCATGCTTTAAATTTTTTTTCTTTCTATTGCCTTATTTGTCGCTCTGATTTCCCTATACTAGAATCAAATCCACGTCAATTTACAGTGTATCTGGATTTAAATTGATATGACCAGATTTATTTTTATTGTATACTATGCAAATATAAATGGTTAATGTGCAAATCTGATTAATTACCACATTCGTCTCACAAATGAATATATATATATATATATATATATATATATATATATACATACACATACATACATACATACATATATATGTGTGTGTATATATCGGAATCAGGTAAATATATTCGGACTTCCTCCTAAAAATATGGGAGGTCAATAGTTACATATAGCCCAATGCTATACCACAACAACTACAACACACTCTTCTAACAAGCTTGCAGGTTGCGTTTCACACATTTACATATTTTTATAGAAATATTCATAACATTAGTGAATGCACCTCAGTTCGTCCTAGCATTCTGCTCCTCCTAGATGTGGTAAAATAAAGCAACAAATAAAATATGTTTCCTATCATCATTCCCACACATAAACATCCTTCTTGGGTCATCCACAAGTCATAGTTGTATTTTAGACTCTTTGCACCCAATGTGTCCCACACCTCCTTTGTGAATTTGCTACCACCTACAAGATGGTTATGAGATTCTTCTGCCTCCTTTCACAGCAAGCACAATGTAGACACATCATAATTCCACCCTTTTACCTTATCAAGAGTGGAAAATACACTATGTAGAATTTTGTATACACACATGCTCAATTTTGGCACATATACACCTGTCCAAATCTTCTCACCTTGTATGTATTTTGTATCCCTCGAGCGCATCATCTCCCACATTCTTGTCTTTGAGGTATAAGAGTCTCCAACTCACCCTTTCATGGACCTCGAACAGGTGTTTCATGTATTTCCAAACTTCTATCATAACATTAATAGTGTGTGAATAGCCCTCTCTTGTCCTCGACTTGAAGTCCAGACCTATTGGATATCTCTCCCTCATCCATTTTCCCCAAGTTGAGGTGCCTTATTGATATGTAATTATTCTCCTTATTGTTCCCCACTTTACTATATCTCTAGGTGCTTTTAAATTCATACCTCCTTCATCTTTTGGGAGAGGCACTCTTGCATATCTCATAGGTTGGTTCTCTGTTTCCCATAGGAAGTTTTCCATCTTCATCTCCATTCTATCCAGCACTGAACCGGGGATTTCCCCTTGCTCTACCCATAAAATAAGATGCCCTTCAATAGAAGCATTTATTACTGTTGATCGCCCCACCATGGATTTCTTTTGTATCGACCACCTATTAATTATTTCCTCTACCCTATTCAAACACTCAACAAGTCCTTGACTTATAGATTACCCCCAACCAAGAGAAAACTAAGGTATTTTGTGGGAAACTTCCCTCTCTCCGTGCCCATTGCATCTACTAGCCTGTCTTCCATCTGATAACAATTTTTGGATAAGAAAATATGTGTTTTGCTTGCATTTACACACATCCCCATCTACTATCTAAACACCCCTAGAAGATTCTTAAGATTTTCCAAAGAGTGTTGTTTGGCTTAAACAAAGACTAACACATCATCTAAAAAAAAATGAATGAGTCATCAACTTTGTACCATGGACTGTGTATGACTTGATCTCCTTTTTTAATTCTACTTGTTGCATCTTTTGCGTGAAGTACTCCATAACAATCACAAAGAGAAGAGATGACAGGAGGTCTCCTTGACGTAGGCCATTACCTCCTCTAAACATACATGCTGATGTGCATTGACCAAGATAGAGAAGCTTTTAGTCTCCACACACTGCTTCATCCAGCCAATCCACTGTTCATTGAACCCCATTTGCTTCATAATCCACCATAATTTCTCCCATCAAAAACGGTCATAGGCTTTGGAAACATCCATCTTTAAATAGGTTTTCCTGCTCCCTCTCATGACATTATAGTCAACCAAAAATTCCCCATCCAGTAGAGCACAATCACTAATGCTTCTCCCGATCACAAAGGCTCCTTGATTTTCAAAAATGAGGAAAGGAAGAACCATCTTCAATCTAGCATCCAAAATCTTAGCAATAATTTAATATTGTACTAAGCAACATGAAATAGGTCTAAAATCAGCAAGATAAGATGTCACCGTCTTCTTGAGAATGAGTACCAAGAAGAATGGTTAACATGTCTCACTTTGTTAACTCCTTCCAAGAACCAGCTGACATATGCAACCAAATCCTCCTTGATGATATCCCATGTCTTTTTGTAGAAAAAAACATTGAAACCATCTAAACCTGGTAACTTGTTGCTGCCTATGCTCCATACTACTTCCTTCACCTCTAGTTCATTGTTCCTCCTTGTGAGAATGTTATTATGTGTGCTTCTGAGCTTGGACTTCAACTTCATCTCCTCCTCTTCAATGTCATTCTCAAAATTTTTAATATATAATGGCAGGTAGACGTTCATAGCCTTCTCTTCTCGATCCTCCTATTTATTGACCACTCTTCCTTCAGCATCAATCAACTCAGAAATGATATTGCCATCTCCTCTTATTTTAATAGCAGTATGGAAGAGTTTAGTGTTCCTGTCACCATCTTCCATCTACTTCTCTCTACTTCTTTGCTAGAATTTTTTTCCTCCACTTTCTTTAAATCCTCTAGCGTTGTTTTTCAGCTCTCTATACTTCACAATTAGCTCAGGATTAAGAGGGCCAGTCAACAACTTACCTCTGGTCTCCTTGCATTCTCTCTTTGTTTCCGAAATCAAATTTGGAATATTCACCTCAACTTAAGATCATCTTTTAAGTGCAACCTTGGTACTCACCAACTCCTTTGTAAAGATATACATCAAATTTCCTATCACATGTGTATTCCATCCTTCTTTTATGACATCATCAAACCCTTTCCACTCAGCCTAGTAATTTAAGAATCTGAAAGGTTTCCTTTTTGTTTCTTCTCTATGATCTGAACCAAGATGGGAGCGTGGTCACTCAATTCAGATCCATTAGCCTTCACCTTCACATTACAGAATATTTTCAGCCACTCATCATTTAGCAGTGCTATGTCAAGCTTGCTTGCTATCTTGTGTTCTGGTCCTCTCTCATTGTTCCATGTGAAGATATCAACTCCCACCATTGGTATTTCAAAAATTCCAACTTTATCAATAGTTTGGTTAAAGACATCTATCTCCACATTCAAAGATAATCTTCTACCTTTTTTCTCTACTTGCAACTAAATAGTATTAAAATCCCCAGTTACCAGCCATGGTGAATCTACCTATTTGGATAGAGAAATAAGATCTTTCCATAAATCTAGTCTAGACTTTGCATCATTATGACCATATATAGATGTCATCCACATGTGCAGTCCTCTATTATTCTTGCAGTCAACTATAACCTACTGATCTGACATCTGTATCACTGACACCTGCCATGCACTCGATTTCAAGACACACAGACTCTAGCAACCTCAACACACTCTATATTAGATACATGATCCCATCCCTATGGAAATAGGTATCTAACACAACTTTTATTCTACACCTTTATTTTTGTTTCCACCAAAGCAACCAAAGAGTGACCACTGGTATCAATACAATCTAGGATCTCCTTCTTCTTGTACCTATCACACCCTCCCTTAATATTCCATAGAAGCATGGACATATAAATGAGATTTTTGTGCTCTAGTATGCCTGGCCATCTCTTGTTTGTTATCCTTCATTCTATCCTCCTTCTTCTTTGGCTGTGCTGCTCCTTCTTCATATTCTCTATCACATTCAAAGAGTGCCTCAAAGCTATTGTTAGTGTCAAGGATAGTGCCAACACCTTGGCTCCTGGGTATTCCCTATTTTTTGTAGCATTTTTTCCTAGTGGAGGCAGTGAATTCCCCTTATTACCTTTCCTCATTAGTGCTTTAGGATGGGACATCTTTCCCTTAGCTAGGAGAGCTGTCTTTGTCCTACTTATTCTTCTCATTCTGAACCTCCTTCTCATTATAATCTTTAGCCTGGTTTCCTATTACCTCTTGTTGTTGTGACGTCTCTTTCACTCTCCCCTTCACCAAGATGGTGGTCTCCCACGTCTCTTTCACTCTCCCCTTCACCAAGATGTTGGTCTCCCTCTCCTGCTCCATGATGCATTGACCCTCACCATGTCCAAATGAGCAGCAGGTGTTGTACCTAGGTGGATTATAGTCCAATTTCACTCACATTGGGATATGATCTATCCCCTTGACATTCAACCAGACTGTGCCAGTGTAAGGACCCTAACTTGGGTTTTGGGCTAACACTATTTTTTTGCCTAAGTAAGTTGTTTAGAACCTTAATCTAATCCTTTGAGGTGTTTTGTAATCATGTGACATGCTTATGTTCAAGTTTGGTCTTGTTTGGATAATGTTTGAGCACAATTTGCCTATTTTGGACCAGAGTGTAATTTACCCAAGATGAGGCATTATCTTGCAATATGTCACATTTTGAGTGTGCCCTTAGTTGTTTAGAATCATGAGAGGGAGGATGATGCTATGAGGTGCCTTGTGGAGAGATTAAGTTTCAAGTTGAGCCTATGTGGATGATGCATGTGCCTTATGTGCTAGTTTTGGTGTATATTACAATTTACCTAAAGTAAAGGATTAACATGCAATTTACCATATCTAGAGTGCTCCTTCTATTATTTTACATCATCTAGAAGATAGAGAAAATGGTGGGTGCCTAGTTTGGATCTCAGGCAAGAAATGATATCCTTAGTAGTGACAATGATCTATGGACAATGTGTGTGTTGACTTTGGAATGTAGTCTATCAATTTGAGGTAGTGTAGTTTATTGGTTTGTAGGTGTGTCACCCTTTTTAGGAAGACAAGATGTTAATACTCTACCTAGAGTATATCACCAAAACCTTGCATGTTAAGCTAAGTGGTTGCATGTGGCCTTTGCACGTGGACAAGTGTCACCTAGACCCTTAAGGTGATGACACCTCTCCTTTGATCTCTCTTTCTTCCTCCAAGTATATTACCCTCTCCCACTTCACACATGTGAACCCTTTCATACATTCTTATTATTCCCCTCTTGGTGGACAAGCTTGGGAGCTTAAGGAGCTAGAGGAAGCCCCCATGGAGCATGGGAGGTTGAGTTCCTTGCTCGTAGTGATTCTTGGTTTGGCTTCCATCTTGGTGAGTTATGTTTCTTGGTGAAAATTTGTTTGAGCTCTCTTCTTCATCTTCTTCTTCCTCCTCTCTCATACATGGATCATACCTTAGATGAAGTTTGATTAGGACGTGGTTCTCTCTCTCTCATTTCTTCTTGAGCTATCATAACGTTGGCACCTTCTTATTTCTTGAGGTGATGTTGAGGTCGAGTTGGAACTATTGATGGACTATCTTCCACCTTGAGAACATGTGCTTTGGAGCTTTGATCATGGAGCTTGAACCCTTGATGGAGACCTTCTTGAGGCGGGTTATATAACTCTTAGCCTTCTTTGTTATTTTCACTCTTTCATATGCCTAAATTGTTCATCTTATATATGTTAGAAGTTGCTATTAGTCTTGAGAACTATTTTAGCAGAGGAATCTCATTTTGTTTGATTTCCATATCTTGTATCTTCCTTCCATGACAATGGTGGAACTAGTGGACGATATCCTAAGGTTGAAGATGACAAAGTTGACACATACACTAAGTTGAGTGCTTGCCATGACTTGTGAATGCTAAGTCATCACACTTGCATAGGGCTAACTCATCATGACCTAAGGGTCTAAACTGATATGGTTTGTAAATCAACATGCATTGATGATGCTACCCCGTCATGACAAGGAGGAGGTCTTGCGAGATGATATGTTTTGAGTGCTAAATTGTGATGCCTCGGTTGAGCAAGAGGCTAACATTACATTGCCCTAACCCTAATAACCCGTCACACTTAGGATTTCCCGACACACCTTCAAATAGGGTTTCCTATCACACCTTCAAGTAGGACTAAAATGGCACTCCTTGGGGAGGTTATCCCCTAGTGCCTTGCATAGTGGTAGTCGACATTTTATGGTGATGATAAGTCGACACCCACTGAAAAGTATCAACCCGACACCCTTGGTGCTAAACTGATATACCTCATGTATAGTTAACCCAAAATGCTTGGACTGATGGTCTAAACCGATACACCACAAGATGGTCTAAACTGATACCTTTAGATGAGATTGCCCGACACACCTTGGTGTGGTCAAGCCAGCACATGATGGTGATGAAACTGATATATCTATGGTTGACCCAAGATTTTATAAACAGAGACACACCTTCATGAGCCAAACTGATATCACCATAATAAGTGTGAAACCAATGCCTTAATTTGAAGATTAACTGACATCTAGGGTTAAGAGGATGGAATGAGATGCCTTTTAATTGATTAGTTGATGCATGTGTAAGGAAGAACCATTACACCTATGCTCTTGTGTATGGATATATATAATACATAGTATGATGATCTATCCAAGATGTCATGACTACGAATGGCTAATCCTTAATTATGATGCTTAAGACTAAAACTCTCCAATAAGGTGGAAGGTTATAGAAGTAGGGTTTAGTGGTAAAGTGGCCATACATTAATCCTAATAATGAAATGGTAAGACTTATGTGCACACCTTATTGAAAGATTTTAATCCATGACAAGTGTCTTCTATATTCTTTTCTACATGAACATAGCTTATGAGAGAGGTTAATGAGATCCCTAAGTGAGCACATGATAGTGGTGATGACCTAGATGAAATCAAAGGGGAGTTATCTTTTGTGTAGAAATCATGTGAACAAGTGTTATGGTCTAATAAGTTCCTTGTGTATAATATGAAGTGAAACCCTCTAGTTATGTAATCTAAGGTTTGACATTCCTTAGTAAGATAATGTGGTTGATAGCTTGAAAAGTGTAATGACATATGGATCACTTAATAAAGAAACATTAGGTTGGTGCAATAATTAAAGTGTTTACATAATGCATTGTTGTATCCCACGCATAACTAAATGAGGTAATACACATATGCCTTTATGAAATGGTGATACCTAGTGATGATGACACAATGAGCTAGTCATACCTTACTAACGTTGATAAAACTTAAATTAGTTCCAAGAAAGTGGAAATGGTGTGTTTAGGGTTTGGTGAAGATAACCATGATGTAAAACCCTAATCAACTATATGTGAAAAGCACTGACCCTAATTCTAAGTGTAGGTCATATTATTGAATTTGTATGAATAGAAAGCATGATATTGTACTCTCTCTCTTAAATTACATGACTTTAACCATGTGAGTTAATTGGGTGTTATAATTAGAGAATACTATGAAGATGGTTAGATGATATCAAACATTGGCTATAAACCCCCCATAAGGGAACATGGAAAGTATAAATATCTGAATTGCATATTTGGTTATACTGTTTAATTCTTAACCTCATTCATTCCAACTTATAGGATGTAGTGAAAGTCAGAGATTTGAGATAGAATGATGGTTGAAAATTGTATGTGGAATAAGTGTGAAGTCTAATCCTAAATTAGAGAACTTATGATGCATTGCTTGCTTTAATTAAAGGTGTTTAATGTGTTTTAACATATCCTCTCTCAGAGTGTAACAGGTAATGATTGCTATGGCAAGTACATGTGATGCAACACAAATGATGATTGACATAAGTAAGGCTTATATGTTCAATGAGGCATGTTGAGATAACCATTAATCACAAGTGTGATGTGATAGGTCTTAGAACCTTGGAAGGGCTTAGTGCCTAGTTGAGGTGATATCCTCTAGTACTGGAATGAGGTATTGACATCCCATAGTGATGTGACATTGGTGATAAGCCTTGAGGGGCTGTGTAACAACAGTGATGGTCTTGTGAATGAAAAGGATATAGACATTATGTGCTGATAACATGACAAGCTCACACCCTATATGTAACATCCCTGACCTAGGTTATGCTTTAACCATAGATGTTTTGTTAAAGACAGATAATTATATGCTTGCTCTTATCTTTTGAAAAGTAATTAAGGCTCAAGAGGAACTTATGTTTCAATTTTAGTCCTTTTTGAATAATGTTGAAGATAATGTTTTGCCTATTTTGGACTAAAGTGCAAATTACCCAAGTTGAGGGGTTAACTTGAAAATGTTACATGATAAAATGTTCCTAAAGTGTTGAAGCATCATAAGAATGAAAATAATGCAGAGGCATGGCTTGTGCAAGCCTGAGCACCAAGAAAGAGCTCATTAAGCAATGTTTCTGCATTAAAACCTAATTTTGGTGTAATGAGTAATTTACCCAAAACCTAGGGTTCAATATGCAAAATACCACTTCTAGAGAGTCCCTAATGTTTCTTGGTATCAAGTAGAGACAAGAAAATTGTAGGGGCGTCTCATTTGATTCTCTTTGGGGGAGAGAGAATCTTAATATTAAAATAATCAAGATTTAAGCATAATTGAAACCCTAATTCAATTTAATGCAAAAATAAATATGTTAATGGAAGTGCCCTTCAACAAAAAATGTGATGGTTGAATTTATATAAGTATGGATGTCCTTGTGCCTTGCAATGGCACCGAAATATCTAAAATGGGTGGAGAGCCCACTCACATTAGTTAAAGAAAAAGTAATATCCACTAATTTTTGGATATTATTATTATAATGATTAAGGTGCTTAATTGTTTTCTTTTAATTCATGGATAAAGAAGAGGATTTTGAAGGGTAGTATGATGGCTTCGTATGCAAGGAAGTGAGGGGGATAAGTAGCACCAATTTAAGGAATTGAAGGATTTTTATAACACTTTCTGTCTCTTGAAATTCCCTTACATATACCTCATTTTCCACCCACATGAAAGACTCTTTTTCGAATCTACTTTCCTTATTTGATTGGAGCAAAGACAAGGGAGCTTAGGAGAAATAGGAAAACGTGCCCCAACCTGTAGGTAAGCTCCATAGTCATCTTAAAACTTGATTTCATGGTGGAAATCGAAATTCAATGCTTATTTTCTTATTTTCTCCATTCAATCTTCAACTTTAGCCATTCTTTTCATCAAAGACTTGAGGACGGACCTTGGTAAGTTGAGAAAGATTAATTCACCATTAAAGACATGAAGCTTGAAGCTTGGATTCAACTTTGAAGGTGGGTTATATAACTTGAACCCTTAAACGTTATTATTGATTTCACTTCTTCATCATATGAATTTTTCTTCTTTCCCAAAATTCCATTTGATTAGTTTATGAAATCACTATAAGAATCATAGGAAATTTCTAAGGTTTGAATGTTGAAGATGATGATGTAATCTTAGCACACACCTCAATAAAGATCATGTGCAAACGGTTTCAACTTGATGACCAAACGGTCTCAAGACCGTTTGATGTCAAACAGTCTTAAGACTATTTGGGGGAAAACGGTCTCAAGACCGTTTGAGATCAAACAGTCTCAAGACCATTTGGGGTCAATTTCTATTGTGGATGAATGAAGATATAATGGTTCAAATTGATCTAATTATAATGGATTCAAGAATGGATGATCCATTGATTACAAACCCTAATCGGATTGATTAGTTGAAACCTTAAATTGATTGAGTTGATTTCTATGTTGAATGGATCAAACGGTCTCAAGACCGTTTGGAGGTCAAGGGCTATGATGGATGGTTGGAGATCCAAGGGTTATAATTGATGTATTTTCAATGGTCCAATTGATGAATGATTCAATGAAGCAAACCCTAAATTGATTGTTTGAAGAAACCCTAATTTAGGGTTAAACAGTTTCAAGTTGAACTGACCAAACGGTCTTAGACCGTTTGAGGACCATTTGGTCTCAAACTGTTTGAGGACTAAATGGTCTCAAACCTTTTGGGGTTAATTAATATTTAATTCATATGGTCTCAACCCGTTTAGAGATTTTAAGATCAAGATCGTTTGATGGTCTGACAGTCTTAAGACCGATTGAAGGTGTAGACCAAGACCATTTGGAGGTCAAGCACCTCAAGACCGTTTAAGGTCTAACGGTCTTCAGACCATTTGGAAGTGCAATTGGTTCAAAGACCATTTGAAGAATTCAATTGAACTAAGACTGTTTAAGGTCTAACGGTCTTCAACCCGTTTGAAGGTTTTGGGACCAAGACCATTTAGGGTCTAACGGTCTTCATACCATTTAAGGGTGCTGAGGTCAAGACCGTTTGAAGGTCAATAACCTCAAGACCGTTTGAGGGTCTAGTACCTCAAGACCATTTGAAGGATCAAAAGTACTCTAAGACCGTTTGAGGGTCTAGTACCTCAAGACCGTTTGAAGGATCAAAAGTACTCCAAGACCGTTTGAGAGTCTAGTACCTCAAGACCGTTTGAAGGTCTAATTCATTCAAACCATGTAAGTACAATTAGCCCCATGATTGTTAGTGATGCATATCAAAGATAATTATAATGGTTGTACCTTTAATGTACTAGGGGGATTAGTACCCTTAGAGGGGTTAACCTTTGATGCTTATAGAAGCAATATATCAATACACCATGCTAACCCTAAATGTATATACTTGAATGAAGGGTTGACCTAATCTAATTAAGTTTGAAGTAATCAACATCCTAGAGAGGATGAGAGAGAGAGAGAGAGGAATTCATACATGTATAATAATCATGTAGTGGTTAAGCCTCAACACTTTCAACATGAATAAAATATGTAATTAGGGTATGATCCTTGATAAAGAGATCATGAAACCCTAATCGAGAAGGTTGATGAGCCCTAAACCTAACTTAGGGCAATGATAGTGAAACCCTAATTTAGGGTAATGGTGTAACCAAAACCCTAATTTAAGAGGATGCTTCATGAAACCCTAATTTCGGGTAAAGTTACTTGAAACCCTAATTTGGGGAAAAGTTATAAGGAACCTTAATTCAAGATAATGATATGTGAAACCCTAATACAGGGTGATGTGATGTGAAACCCTAATACAGGGTGATGTTATGTGAAACCCTAATACATGGTGATGTTATGTGAAACCCTAATATAGGGTAATGTGATGTGTAACCCTAATTCATAAAGATAAGAAACTCTAACCCAACTGAGTGATTAGTGATGTTATCTTTGTATTGCATATTGTTGACATATGATTAATATTGTTGCTATCAAGTGTACTAACCATGCAGGTATCGGGAGATGATGAGTATAACCTGGTATGAATTATGATGGTAATGGGCCTTGTGAGCCATTACTTTATTTATTGCCTAGTGACAGGTGATAAGAAGTTAAATATACCTGGAGAGTTATGTGAGATGCTTGTGTAATAAGTATCATGTTTACCTTGGTCAGATGACCTGAAGGTATTAAGTTACCTGATAAGTGGTAACAAGTGTTCTTTGATGAACCAAGGGTTTGAATACCCATATTCCATAATCATGACGATGAGACATTAATGGATGAGAATGCCCATGATGTGACAAGGGATTGAGATCCCAATGTTTTATAAAGCTTCGAAAAGTACTTGATAGAAGTATTACACATTCTTTGTAGCATTTGTTGTAATAATTTATGTTTGCAAACCTAACTGATGCTAAAAGAACATGGTAATGTACTTAATTAATCAAGTGAAATCTTATCATGTAGAGCCCTGACCATAGATCTATCATCATCAGTAGTTGGTGATGGAGAAACAGGTTTTCCCACGGGATCTCCTGGAGGGCATACTGTTGAGTATGTGGGGGTTATGGGCGTGAATATCCTTACGCCCTAATGTGGGATTGATGTGAGATAAATAGTAAATCTCTCAATCATTCATTATATGTGCTGAGATGGATGTATCACGAATCTCCCGATAATATTAGTGCCAGATCGATGTGAGATAAACATGAAATCTCTCGATCGCGAAGAGAGTACAACTACCACTGTAACTCTATAGCGAAGTTTCCAGTATACCCTGGAAATCTATTTAGCAGAGATACAAGATGTCCTACATGAGATCTCATACTGACTGAGATAAGGGAGGTTATGGAAATCTGGCTCTTCCTTGACCTATGTATGGTACCGATTTCGACTTCGCAGTGGTCGGTTGGAGTATGAGCGGTATACCTCATCTCCTCAGGGCATTATTTATGATTGTAAACTGTAATCAACCATGTAGCGTATTTACTTAAGGATTGAAATACGAGAATCATTGGTTGATGTTACCCTGCTTAGCATATCATAGATGGATAAATGTTATATATGTTCTTCAATTCCATATTGAACAAACTAAATAATGCTTTATCGAGTTATAGATGAAATGCTTTGAATAAGGATATTACTCTAATCTTTTTAGACATTGATTTATCTACTGTTGAATATATATGATTCCTCTTCTCTTCTCAGTTTTATTCTATTAAACTGTAATAATAATGTTTCTGGCAGAGATATATATCTCTCGTTGGGACAATTTCAATTGTCTCAACCCCGTGGAAATCCAATGTTTTAGGTAGACGAGGAAGAAGAGGCAGAAACCCTATAGCAGAGGAAGAGCAGCAACATCAGCAACAAGGACAACAGTGATATTCCAGGTGGAGGCATTGGCTGTCATATTTTGTATAGAGAGTCCTATGTGTCATCTCTGTACTCTCAGGTCCTCAGAGTTAGTAGTTAGTACTTTTAATGAATCGATCTGAGATTTTGGCTTGATGCCTTGAGGTTCTTATGCCGCCTGTGTATAGTTCTAACAGAGTAGTTGATACTTGTAATCCTCGAGAAGGCATGGTACATGACATGTACTTATGAACCACAATGTAAATGAAATACATTGGTCCTTGATATAAGAGTTTTCCTGTGTTTGGATCTCTTTGTAAATGGTTTTAATTTTTAGTGATTTTTAGCAATCTGCTGCTTATGATCACTTCTGCTTAGTTAATGACATTTTGTTCGAATGGTGTCCCACAAGTTTAGTGGTATCAGAGCTCAAGGTTCGTTGAGTCTACAGAGACATATGATTAAGATTGTTTAGTCGGTTCTAGTGTCTTCCAGTTCATCTGATAGTGTCTTCTGCTCATATAGGAGGAGAAGAAGAAATTAAAGATGTCTGGATCACGCGAAGAACATGCTACACCAGGAGAAGGTGCAAAGGACCAAACTAGGGAGGAACCAGTACCTGAACATCCCCAGCTTAACCAAGTTGAATTGGAAAACCCAACTTTCCATGATCTATTTGGGCAGCTCATGGAAACCATGATGCATATGGAAGATAGGATGCCACCACCTGCACCTAGGGCACCAGCTCACAATGAAGGATAGGGAGCCGGCAAGACTTTTGAACAGCTTCGCCGGGTAGGAGCCACTGATTATGCTGGTACAGATGACCTAGCAAACGCAGACATGTGGTTGATTGAGCTAGAAAAGGCCTTTAGAATCCTTAATATCCCTGAAGCAGAGAAGGTGAGGCATGCAGTGTACCTTATAAAAGGGAGTGTTGGCCACTGGTGGATAATAGAAGAGGACAAGAGGCAGGCGTTGAAATCGGATGTGGAGAATTTCGACGTGAATTCGTCAGTAGATACTTCCCCAAAATGTATCTAGATGAGAAGATCTCTCAGTTTGAGACGATAAGTCAAGGACTAATGAACATTAGCGAGTATGAAGCTAAGTTCATGGAGCTTTTACGGTTCTGTCCACATATGGTAGCTACTGATGAAGAGAGAATTCAACATTTTGAGAAGGGGCTGAACGCTGATTTGACCACTCCTATGTCTGCCTTAGAGAACAGGGAGAGGTTTGCCACCTTTGTGGAGTCTGTGAGATGAATAGAAAGGTCGGTGATTGAGAAGCATCAGACTAAGAGTAAGAAGGTGTATGCTCAGTTTCAAGGACAAAGATCCCAAAGTTTCAAGAAACTGAGATTTTCTGCACCAATAGCACCACTAAGATTCAATACCCAGACACAATGGACGTCGAGTAGGGGTAGAGGCCATAGTTTACCACTAGATGGAGCCCACAGCTCAACATCAATGTTTGTAACAGGACTACCCAGGCCACAGAGGGGGAGCAGAGGCTATTTTATATGCGGAAAGATGGGGCATTTGATGAAAGATTGTCAAGCTAGAGATGTAAGTGTGACTCAACCTCTGAGGTAGAGTCAATAAGGGTCTCAGAGGCGATAGTTTTCGAATGGTGCTAGGGGACGTGGACAAGCATCCCAAGTTGGTTTTGCGGCACCCAATAACCAGGCTCAGGGTTAACAGTAAGCAACGATGAGATTTTATGCGATGAATCAACCTGAAGAAGTAGTCAACCCTCGAGTTGTGACAAGTCAGATGGAACCATTTCATTCTGATATGCCTTCATCCTGCTTCATATCTGTTTTGATTGATCCAGGTGCTACACATTCCTTTATCACTCGAGAAGTGATTCATGACTGCAATATGACTGTTAGTCATAGAGCAGATAATCTGTTGTTAGAAACCCCTTTGCTGGGATCTACAGTGCTACGGGAGGTGTGTTCTCCCTGGATTCTTTCCTTTTCTGAACATCACATTCAGGTGGATCTTATACCACTTGATATGAACGGGTTCAATATAATCCTTGGGATGGACACCCTAGAGAAGTATAAGGTTGTCTTAGATTGTGATTCCAAGCAAGTTGTGTTCACAGATGACAGTGACACATGGATCTTTCTGGGAGATTGAAAGATTCTTCCAACCTGTCTTGTGTCTGCTATGGTAGCTGAGAAGCTAATAAGATAAGGATGCTTTGCATTCTTGGCACATGTGGTAGATACCACAATGGAGAGCCCTAATCTTTCTGAAGTTCCAATAGTTAGGGAGTTTGAAGATGTGTTCCCTGAAGAACTTCTAGGTATTCCTCTACCCCGAGAGATTGATTTTGAGATTAATCTAATCCTGGGAATGCAACCAATAGCATAAACACCATATAGAATGGCACCTGTTGAGATGGCAGAGCTCAAGAAACAGCTGCAGGAGTTGCCTGAGAAAGGTTTTATCCGACTGAGTACTTCACCATGGGGTGCTCCAGTTCTCTTTGTTAAGAAGAAGGATAGATCTATGCGGTTATGCATTGATTATAGACAGTTGAATAAAGTAACCATAAAGAACAAGTATCCTCTGCCAAGGATCGATGACCTGTTTGACCAGTTGTGTGGTGCAACGATCTTCTCTAAGATAGATCTGAGGTTGGGATATCATCAATTACGTATCAAGGAGAGTGACATACCTAAGTCTACCTTTATGACAAGGTATGGTGACTATGAGTTCATGGTTATGCCATTTGGACTAACTAATGCACCAACTGCATTCGTGGAACTCATGAATAGAATCTTCCGGTATTTTCTTGATCAGTTCATAGTAGTCTTCATAGATGACATCTTGATATACAATAGAGATGCTCAACAACATGAGAAACACCTCTGTCAGGCTTTAACTTTGCTAAGAGAGCATAAGCTGTATGCTAAGTTTAGCAAATGTGGGTTTTGGTTACCAGAAGTTTCTTTTCTAGGACACGTAATATCTGCCTCAGGTATCCGTGTTGATCCTAAGAAGGTAGAATCTATACTGTAATGGGAACAACCAAAAACACCAACGGAGATACGCAGTTTTATAGGACTGGTAGGCTATTACAGGAGGTTCATTAAGAACTTCAGTTCTATAGTTTCACCCCTAACCAAGTTGATCAGGAAGGAGGTTCCTTTTGTCTGGAATGACAAGTGTCAACATTCTTTCTAGCTATTGAAAGAAAGGTTAACAAGTGCACCTGATCTGGTGTTACCTGAGCAAGGGAAGGGGTATATAGTTTTCTGTTATGCATCTAAGAATGGTCTAGGATGTGTGTTGATGCAAGATAATCAAGTGATTTCTTTTGCCTCTCGATAGCTTAAGAAACACGCATAGAATTATCCGATACATGATCTAGAGCTAGCTACTGTGGTCCATGATTTGAAGATCTGGAGACATTATTTCTATGGAGAGACATTCCTGATTTTCACAGACCATAAGAATCTAAAATATATCTTCTCACAACATGAGTTGAACTTGAGACAATGCCTTTGGATGGAGTTAATCAAGGACTACGATTGTACAATTGATTATCATCCAGGGAAGGCTAATGTAGTGGCTGATGCACTAAGTAGGAAATAATCATCACCAACCTTAGATAAAGCACAGTTGAACTCCTTAGTGTGCTTTAAAAGAGATATGCTTACCTCCTTGAGGCAAAACAATATAAAACTTAAGGTAACATTGTTAGCCGGGTCGTTAGCTGAGATGCAAGTGAAACCTACTCTAAGACAGCAGATTAAAGAAGCACAACAAGCTGATGTTTTGGTTCAGCAGATCAGGTCAGAGTATGGTAGTGAGAAACAGGATGGCTTTTATGAGTCAGAGGATCAGGTTGTATGTTACCATGGTAGGATGGTAGTACCTGATGCCAATGACTTAAGGAAGTTAGTCTTGGAGGAAGCTCATTCTTCGATGTATGCAATGCATCCAGGGAGCACCAAAATGTATCATAACTTAAAAGATATGTATTGGTGGCTAGGATTGAAGAAGGATGTAGATGAGTTTGTTATGCAGTGTCTGGTGTGTCAGTAGGTTAAAGCTGAACATTAAAATCCCGCAAGAACAATGCAACCTTTGCCTATACCGCGGTGGAAATGGGATCATGTGATCATGGACTTTATGGTTGGTTTGCCTAGAACAACCAAAGGTCATGATTCCATATGGGTGATAGTTGATAGGTTGACTAAGACAACACATTTCCTTCCTGTCAAAACAATCTACACTTTTGAGAAGCTTGCACAAATATATATAGATGAGATAGTGCGGTTGCACGGGGTTCCAACTACTATTGTTTCTGACAGAGGTCCCCAGTTCACAAGTCATTTTTGGGAGTGAATCCATAAATATTTGGGTATGCAGTTAAGGTTTAGTACTTCCTTTCACCCACAGACAGATGGACAATCTGAGAGTACCATACAAACCTTGGAGTATTTGCTTAGGATATGTGTCCTTCAGTTTGTAGGAAGTTGGGATCTACACCTGAGCTTGCTAGAATTTGCTTACAATAATAGCTATCAGCACAGTATTGATATGGAACCATATGAAGCATTATATGGTAAACGTTGTAGATCTCCTATATGTTGGTATGAAATAGGAGAATATCAACTTTTGGGTCCTGAGCTAGTGCAACAGACAACTGAGAAGATTAAAGTAATACAACAACAGTTAAAAGCTGCACATGATAGACAGAAGTCGTACGCCGACAAATGGAGAAGACCTTTAGAATTCCAAGTTGGAGACAAATTATATCTCAAGGTCTCACCTTGTAAAGGTGTCCTTAGATTTGGAAAGAATGGAAAGTTAGCTCCTAGATTTATGGGGCCTTATCCAATCATTGAACATATTGGAAAGGTAGCCTATAAGCTGGAGTTGCCACCTGAGTTGCATAAGTTGCATCCAGTGTTCCATATCTCTATGCTGAGAAAGTGTCATCCTGACATAGAGTTAGTTTTGTAGCCTATGGAGGTAGAATTAAATGATGATATATCATATGCTGAAGGACCTGTGATGATCCTTGAGAAAAGAATTAAAAAGCTAAAAAAGAAAGACATATATCTTATGAAAGTTCTCTGGCATCACCGTGGCATTGAAGTAGCTATGTGGGAGCTAGAGGAAGAGATGAGGAGAAAATACCCTTCTCTTTTCTCTTGATGATTTCGGGGACAAAATCCCTGTTAGGGGTGGATAATTTGTAACATCCCTAACCTGGGTTATGCTTTAACCCTAGATGTTTTGTTAAATAAAGATAATTATATGCTTGCTCTTATCTTTTGAAAAGTAAGTAAGGCTCAAGAGGAACTTATGTTTCAATTTTAGTCCTTTTTGAATAATGTTGAAAACAATGTTTTTCCTATTTTGGAATAAAGTGCAAATTACCCAAGTTGAGGGGTTAACTTGCAAGTGTTACATGATAAAATTTTCCTAAAGTTTTGAAGCATCATAAGAATGAAAATAATGCAGAGGCATGGCTTGTGCAAGCCTGATCACCAAGAAAGAGCTTATTAAGCAATGTTTGTGCATTAAAACCTAGTTTTGGTGTAATGTGTAATTTACCCAAAACCTAGGGTTCAATATGCAAAATACCACTTCTAGAGAGTCCCTAATGTTTCTTGGTATTAAGTAGAGACAAGAAAATCAGAGGGGCATCTCATTTGAATCTCTTTGGGGCAGAGAGAATCTTGATATTAAAATAATCAAGATTTAAGCATAATTGAAACCCTAATTTAATTTAATGCAAAAATTAATATATTAATGGAAGTGCCCTTCAACCAAAAATTTGATGGTTGAATTTATATAAGTATGGACTTCCTTGTGCCTTATAATGGCACCAAAATATCTAAAATGAGTGGAGATCCCACTCACATTAGTTAAAGAAAAAGTAATATCCACTAATTTTTGGATATTATTATTATATTGATTAAGGTGCTAAATTGTTTTCTTTTAATTCATGGATAAAGAAGATGATTTCGAAGGGGAGGATGATGGCTTCGTATGAAAGGAAGTGAGGGGGATAAGTGGCACCAATTTAAGGAATTGAAGGATTTTTATAACACTTTCTCTCTCTTGAAATTCCCTTACATATACCTCATTTTCCACCCACATGAAAGACTCTTTTTCAAATCTACTTTCCTTCTTTGCTTGGGCCGAAGACAAGGGAGCTTAGGAGCAATAGGAGAACGTGCCCCAACCTGTAGGTAAGCTCCATAGTCATCTTCAAACTTGATTTCATGGTGGAAATTGAAATTCAATGATTATTTTCTTCTTTTCTCCATTCAATCTTCAACTTTAGCCATTCTTTTCACTCAAAGACTTGTGGATGGACCGTGGAAAGTTGAGAAAGTTTCATTGACCATTAAAGACGTGAAGCTTGAAGCTTGGATTCAACTTTGAAGGCGGGTTATATAACTTGAACCCTTAAACGTTATTATTGATTTCACTTATTCATCATATGTTGAATCTTTCTTCTTTCCCAAAATTCCATTTGATTAGTTGATGAAATTGCAATAAGAATCACAGGAAATTTCAAAGGTTTGAAGCTTGAATATGATGATGTATTATTAGCACACACCTCAATAAATATCATGTGCAAACAGTTTCAACTTGATGACTAAACGGTCTCAAGACCGTTTGAGGTCAAATGGTCTCAAGACGGTTTGGGGGCAAATGGTCTCAAGACCATTTGAGATCAAACGGTCTTAAGACCATTTGGGGTCAATTGCTTTTGTGGATGAATTAAGATTCAATGTTTCAAATTGATCTAATTATAATGTATTCAAGAATGGATGATCCATTGATTACAAACCCTAATCGAATTGATTGGTTGAAACCCTAAATTGATTGAGTTGATTTCTATGTTGAATGGATCAAACAGTGTCAAGAACATTTGGATGTCAAGGGCTGTGATGGATGGTTGGAGATCCAAGAATTATAATTGATGTATTTTCAATGGTCCAATTGATGAATGATTTAATGAAGCAAACCCTAAATCGCTTGATTGAATAAACCCTAATTTAGGGTTAAACGATTTCAAGATGAATTGACCAAACGGTCTTAGACCATTTGAGGACCATTCAGTCTCAACTATTTGAGGACTAAACGGTATCAAACCATTTGGGGTTAATTAATATTTAATTCAAACGGTCTCAAACCGTTTAGAGATTATAAGATCAAGATTGTTTGATGGTCTAACGGTCTTAAGATCGATTGAAGGTGTAGACCAAGACCGTTTGGAGGTCAAGCACCTCAAGACCGTTTAAGGTCTAACAGTCTTCAGACCGTTTGGAAGTACAATTGGTTCAAAGACCGCTTCAAGAATTCAATTGAACCAAGACAGTTTAAAGTCTAACGGTCTTCAACCCGTTTGAAGGTTTTGGGACCAAGACCGTTTAGGGTCTAACGGTCTACAGACTGTTTAAGGGTGTTGAGGTCAAGATCGTTTGAAGGTCAATAAGCTCAAGACCATTTGAGGGTCTAGTACCTCAAGACCATTTGAAGGATCAAAAGTACTCCAAGACCATTTGAGGGTCTAGTACCTCAAGACCGTTTGAAGGATCAAAAGTTCTCCAAGACCGTTTGAGGGTCTAGTACCTCAAGACCGTTTGAAGGTCTAATTGATTCAAACCATGTAAGTACAATTAACCCCATGATTGTTAATGATGTATATCAAAGATAATTACAATGGTTGTACCTATAATGTACTAGCGGGATTAGTACCCTTAGAGGGGCTAACCTTTGATGCTTATAGAAGCAATATCTCAATACACCATTCTAACCCTAAATGTATATACTTGAATGAAGGGTTGACCTAATATAATTAAGTTTTAAGTAATCAACATACTAGAGAGGATGAGAGAGAGAGAGAGAGGAATTCATACATGTATAATAATCATGTAGTGGTAAAGCCTCAACACTTTCAACATGAATAAAATATGTAATTAGGGTATGATCCTTGATAAATAGATCATGAAACCCTAACTGAGAAGGTTGATGAGACCTAACCTTTACTTAGGGCAATGATAGTGAAACGCTAATTTAGGGTAATGGTGTAACCCTAATCTAGGGTGATGATATGAGAAATCCCAATTCAAGGTAATATAATAAAAAACCCTAATTTAATAGGATTCTTAATGAAACCCTAATTTCGGGTAAAGTTACATGAAACCCGAATTTGGGGAAAAGTTATAAGGAACCTTAATTCAAGATAATGATATGTGAAACCCTAATACATGGTGATGTGATGTGAAACCCTAATACAAGGTGATGTTATGCGAAACCCTAATACAGGGTGATGTTATGTTAAACCCTAATATAGGGTAATGTGATGTGAAACCCTAATTGATAAAGATAAGAAACTCTAACCCTAGTGAGGGATTAGTGATGTTATCTTTGTATTGCATATTGTTGACATATGATTGACATTGTTGCTATCAAGTGTACTAACCATGCAGGTATCAGGAGATGATGAGTATAACCAGGCATGAATTATGATGTTAATGGGCCTTGTGAGCCATTAATTTATTTATTGCCTAGTGATAGGTGACAAGAAGTTAAATATACCTGGAGAGTTATGTGAGATGCTTGTGTAGCAAGTATCATGTTTACCTTGGTCAGATGACCAGAATGTATTAAGTTACCTGATAAGTGATAACAAGTGTTCTTTGATGAACTAAGGGTTTGAATACCTATATTCCATAATCATGACAATGAGATGCTAATGGATGAGAATGCCCATGATGTGACAAGGGATTGAGATCCCGATGTTTTATAAAGATTCAAAAGTACTTGATAGAAGTATTACACATTCTTTGTATCATTTGTTATAATAATTTATGTTTGTAAACCTGACTGTTGCTAAAATAATATGGTAATATACTTAATTAATCAAGTGAAATCTTATCATGTAGAGCCCTGACCATAGATCCATAATCGTCAGTAGTTGGTGATGGTGAAACAGGTTTTCCCACAGGATCTCCTGGAGGGCATACTGTTGAGTATGTAGGGGTTATGGGCCCGAATATCCTTACACCCTAATGTGGGATTGATGTGAGATAAACATTAAATATCTCAATCCTTCATTATATGTGTCGGGATGGATGTATCACAAATCTCTCGATAATATTAATGTCGGATCGATGTGATATAAACATGAAATCTCTCGATCTCGAAGAGAGTAAAACTACCACTATAACTCTATAGCGAAGTTTCCAGCATACCCTGGAAAGCTATTTAGCAGAGACATAAGATGTCCTGCATGAGATCTCGTACTGACCGAGATAGGGGAGGTTATGGAAATCCGACTCTTCCTTGACCTATGTATGGTACCGATTTCGACTTCACAGTGGTCGGTTGGAGTATGAGCGGTATACCTCATCTCCTCAGGGCATTATTTATGATTGTAAAATGTAATCAGCCGTGTAGCGTATTTGCTTAAGGATTGAAATACGAGAATCATTGGTTGATGTTACCCTACTTAGCATATCCTAGATGGATAAATGTTATATATGTTCTTCAATTCCATATTAGACAAACAAAATACAGCTTTATCAAGTTATAGCTGAAATGATTTGAATAAGGATATTACTCTAATCTGTTTAGACATTGATTTAACTGCTGTTGAATATATATGATTCATCTGCTTAGTTTTATTCCATTAAACTGCGATAATAATGTTTCTGGCAGAGAGTTATATCTCTAGCTGGGACGATTTCAATTGTCTCACCCCCGTGGAAATCCAATGTTTTTAGGTAGACGAGGAAGAAGAGGCAGAAACCCTATAGCAGAGGAAGAGCAGAAGCAGCAGCAATAGGGACATCAGTGATATTCCAGGTGGAGGCATTGGCTGTCATATTTTGTATAGAGAGTCCTATGTGTCGTATCTGTACTCTCAGGTCCTCAGAGTTAGTAGTTAGTACTTTTAATGAATCGATCTGGGATTTTGGCCTGATGCCTCGAGGTTCTTATGCTGCCTGTGTATAGTTCTAACAGAGCAGTTGATACTTGTAATCCTCGAGAAGGGATGGTACAGGACATGTACTTATGAACCAGGATGTAAATGAAATACATTGGTCCTTGATAAAAGAGTTTTCCTGTGTTTGGCTCTCTTTGTAAATGGTTTTAATTTTTAGTGATTTCCAATAATCCGCTGCTTATGATCGCTTCCTCTTAGTTAATGACATTTTGTTCGAACGGTGTCCCACACTATATGTTTAAATCCATTGAAAGTGTGTAATTCCCTTATTTTATAGAGTTTACTATGGTTTTATATGTTCTTACTTGATTGATGCTAAAAGATACTTTAATTGGTCTAATTAATCAAGTGGAATCTGATCATGTAGCTTGTCTTGTGCCATAGATCCATTCTAGTGTCAATTTTATTGCTGGATGGTGACACGAGATTAACTCAGATCGCATATTTTTGAATATGTGGGGTGCAAGTCAAATATTCCCTTGCATCCTTAATTATAGGTTGTGGGAGACAACCACGCGTGAGTCGATCTCGTTGTGATATCTAGATGGACATGCATGAGCCACTCCTTCTTGATAGAATGACCATGCGTGAGTCGATTTTGTCATGATATGGACAGCCATGTGTGAGCCAATCTCGGTGTAATACAGATGTCCATGTGTGAGCCAGTCCTTCTTGTTAGAACGGCCATGTATGATCATGTTCTCCTAGCACTATTACATGTAGCAAGGTGGGTTAGATGTTATATGGGTGGCCATGCATGAGCCAACCTCTTTGATGTGACATTATGTCACTTTGGTAGTTGACTGATATGTCTCTACGGTGTTCTCGTGCACTCACCATGAGGTGTGGGAAGGTCATGGATTCTGGATCCTCCATTGATCTTTTATGGAACCAATTTTGACTTAGCAGTGGTTGGATGGATTTAGGTGGTGGGACTTAAATATTCAGAGCATAATAAACTCATAAACAACCATGTAGCATATTTGTTTAGAATCAAATACGAGAACATTGGATGAGGCCTTGCTTTGCTTTTATACAGTTTAGTTTGTAACAATTATACATGTTCTTCATATTTCTTTTTTAGCTTAAAGATAATATACTATGTAGTATGGATGCCTGAACTTCTTAAACAAGTGATATTTGTTTTTTTAAGAGAATTTGTTGAATTTGATCATCTGATGATAATATTCCTTTCTACTTAGTTATTTATGATAATAATAGAGTTGGTAGAAAGTTATATTTATCGTTGGGACTTTAGTCTCACCCTGTTGGTTAAATATCTTTTAGGTGTACGTGCATGCCAATATAATGATCGATAGCTGAGGACATGATACGAAGAGAAACTACACCTGGTGAATCATGGTATATGGATAGTGTCTAGTAATAGAGTCCTATATGTCGTCCCTATACACTCAGGTCCTTGGCTGTGTTCTTGATGTGTTTTGATGATATGATGATCGATATGTGGTTTTTGGCTTGTCTGCCTTTGGTGGTATGTATATACCTATGGAACTGTTATCTTATGTAACTTGTTGATTGGAAAATAATGATGCATCACCTTGAATATATGTTATAAAATACAAGTATTGACTCTTGTGTAATAAATCTCAATTCATGGTGCTTGTTGCAAATCAGTTTAAATTTCATGTGATTTTTAGAATCCTCTATTAATGGTTAATTGTGGTTTAAGTTTTGAGTACTCTCACTTTGTGTGGAAAAGGGTGTCACAGTTAGGGACGGACCTGTTGACATCCAGTTCAATGATCACCCTCACTTCCTCACCTTCTAACGATCTTTCATCTACATGCAACACCGTCCGGACACCAACAATGATGGTCCCCACCTCCATCTTTGTCAATGATTGTCCAAAGGAGTAGACAGCCATCCATGCCGGAATCGATGTGAATACATCCTTTTTTAGTTCATCGTCGAACCTGTAGTCCTTTGCCACAACAAGCTGTGAGTCAAACCAATGCGTCCCCATCTCCAGTGATGCCTTCTTGTCCGTTGCATTAGAAAACCAAATGAGGAAGATGCCATGCTCCTTTGAGATCATCTCGAAGCTTCCTTTTTTCCTCCAGGTTCTCCTAATCCATGCTTGAATATGGGGGTAGAAGGGGCACATGCTAATCAGATATACAAGAACAATGTATTCCCATTTTTTCTCCATCTATTCAAACTTCTCTTCTTCTAATTCAACATGAATGACATCCTCCTTGATCACTGGTTTAGGGTAGATGATCTAACGTTCCTTCCAAACCACCAGTCTCCATAGCACTTATGTCCATGATTTCCTCATAGTCTCCTGTCTCAACACTTCAGGTGTCATGCTAGGGTTCACCTCCTCTGTGACTGTCACCCTTGGCACTGCTCTGTTCTTGTCTGCTTGGTTGATGGGTGGCATTGGGTTCAGGTGGCTGGTGGTGTGAGGTGGGTCAAATGATGGGTGGACACTGCCAATAGGATTGGCTGGTGGCACTGGCACCATGCCCTCGGGCGTTGATGATTGCCTGAACGATCACATGACCAACCCTAGGGGATGGGTAGCACGGGTTGTTGACTATATATATATATATATATATATATATATATATGTATGGGCGTTCATTCGTTGCCCGCACGGGTAGCCTAGATTTTCGCTACCCGACAGCCAAAAAAGTAACTCTCCCTAGACCAAAAAAGTAACTTTTCTGTCAAAAAAGTAACTATGGTGAACAGAAAGTAACTACATGAATAAAAGAGTAACTTTGTACAAAATATACAATAGATATATATAAGAACGGTTTTTTTTTATTTTGGAGGGGCAAATGATATTATTTTTGGCTAATTTTTTTTGGAGAGCTAGACAAAATAGTCCTCTACAATTACGAATTTTTTTTTTTGAAAAAAAGTGTCAGAAGGGTGGGCGGGTAGCTAGCCGCACGGGAAATAAAGATGGGCCCTATATATATCTATCTATCTATCTATCTATCTATCTATATATATATATATTATTAATTTTATTTGAAAAGTTTGATGATATTAATTAGGGTTTTAATTAATTATCGATCCATATTTTGTTCAAATTGATAGCCCTCATGTATCAAATCAAAGATTGCAGCATACAATCATCTAGTGAGACAAGATTCAAAATTATTGAATTATTATCCGACCAAATCCAACATCCATAACCAATTTATTAAGGTAGGCAACTTTTTCCAATCACATCTTATGCAATTATTGGATAGATGGTATGTACAACTACTTGCCATAGTCCATCTACATAATTTTAGGTGCTAAATCCTATTAAGGATACCCAATTAAACATGAACCAAAAGCCAACATGATAGTAATGTACCCCACTTGGCAGACCCACATAACTACCATCACACTTACACGAGATGGACAGTGCACCATGATTGGCATGCCCATACATAGGCAATCTAGATTTTCATGTGTGTTGTTAATGGTAAGAATCTTAGACTTAACATTTATATTGAGGGATTTTATATATAAATACATATACATATCCAATCACCACATATTTATAGTAGTATCAGACACATGCTATATCCCACAAACTAAAACATACAATTATAAACATAAGTGATTGTTATGGCCATACTATTGTACCTCCTTGGAGCCATAAGGAATTTGTACCATCTAAGTTCTACATCATATGCAACAACCTATTGTTGGTGAAGGTCCATGCTCAAACCAATTCAGGTTGATTAGTTCAACTCTTAAACTGATCAACTCACCTCCTGGCTGTTCAGTTGGTCTCTTCAAATGGTCGTTTGGTATTAGGTTTGAGCGATGTATGGACTCCTTCAATCGATTTCTTTGGTCATCAGTCAATCACTTCATCCTATCGTCTTGTCTCCTCCATCCTTTAGTCGATCAGTTCATCCTGAGTCAGTCAGTTTGTCTAGTGCAAAAGGTCTACTCATGGTGAAACATAAATTAAAACTATCATATTTCTTTTTACAATGTAAAGGAGGAAAACTTGAGTTACATTCAAGGGGAAATCGAAAGATCAACATTAGTTAACATTTGGAAAGGAGAAGAGAGGCTCAGTATGCATACAGAGATGTAAATAGGAATAAACAACCACATCCATGCACACATAGATCCAGGGTTATGGGCCATAACATGCTAACATCCACCATCAAAACTAACTTTTAGGGTGACATGTGTAAATTTTAGACACACACACAAATGTACTCACACACACACATATAGATATAAATACACTCAAGTGTTTTTTCATATCAAGACTATTTATTGCAAAATGTAAACCATTGACCTTCACTGTCATACTATAACTAGGCTACATACAAATTTTAAGCCCATTTGGATGAATGTAAGTCACTCATCCAAGGGAAACAAAATCAACGCGTGAAACTAATTTGAAATGCATAATTATCTCGGTCTTTATAACATGACCAATAAATGTCCAAATGTGTTCAAATTTTGCATATGAGCTATTCACAACATGTTTAAGAAGATGAATGGCTTAGATTTTTGAAAAAAAAATATTGCATCATGAGAAATTACTTGAGTTTATTCTGCTCTAAATACACTCAAGTGTATTCTAGACTATATATATATATATATATATATATATATATATATATACATAGATATACATATATATACATATATACACATATATATATACATATACATATATATACAAACATATATACACATAGATATACATATACATATATATACATATATATACATATATATACATACATATATATACACATAGATATACATATATATACATATATATACACATATATACATATACATATACATACATATATATACATATATATACACATAAATACATATACATATACATACATATATACATATATATATATACATATATATACATACATATATATACACATATATATACATACACATATATATACATATATATATATATGTCTGTGTGTGTGAGAGTATATATATATATATATATATATATATGTCTGTGTGTGAGATGACTAAAGTTGCACTATCTTTTGTAAAATCTAATGACAAACACAAAGATGTTACCATTGCTATCAATCCTTGAGTAGGACAAATTAAATGGGATTAAATTCCATGTCTAGTTTAGGGCTTTGAGAAGCATTCTCGCCAATGAGTAAAATCTCTATGTCCTTGAAACACCAGTGCCAGAGGAACCCACTTGAAATGCACCTTAAACTAAAATAGATTCTTATTTGAAGCATGACAAAGATTTCACAAAGATAAAAGGCCTTACGGTGAGCTGTATGAACTATGAGTTGCATGAACAACATAAAAACATGGACATTCTCAAAGTGGTAACACATCTTAAGAATCATGTAAATCATGAAAGGTATAATATCTCCAAAGCTTCGTTTTAGTGCAAACTGACAGACAGAGATCCAATAGAGCCCCATTTGTTTAATATGATCGAGCATGTGGATAGACTAGGATTCCTTTTAGGTCAAGAGTTGACCATGGATATGATTCTATAATTGTTTCCTGAATCATATAGCCAGTTTATTAAGTGTTATCACTTGAGTAACTTGGCCAAACCTCTGTCTGAAAAGTTTGGCATGCTGACTAATGCCAAAGAAGAATGAAGAAGGGACAAATCCATGATGGTGATCAGTGGAAGTGAGTATAAGGGAAAAGTCAAGTCCAAGAAGAGTTCTGAGGTTAAGTTGAAGTCCAAGTATTCTACATTCAATTTATGAAGAGGGGTAAGTGCAAAAGGAATATGTTCTTTTTACTTAAATGATTAAGGAAGAGAAGTACCACCACTATCACTAGCTTGGACATTGGAAAGGGAACTTCCTTCTTTACAAAAAGGATCTCAGGAAGAAGGTGATAGATATCTTCATTTCAGGACAAGAGAAGATGTAAGCTAGAAGTATGTAGAGCAAGAGTTGCTGCCATTACAGTTAGAATTTGTCATTCATATAATGGGTATGTAATAGAACTAATGAATTGCTATAATGTACCCGCCATTAATGAAAACATCATGAATCTTGTCTGGACAAGAGTATTATGAATAAATTGATGTTTCATTTTAAAAGATGTGATCTTTTATGTCAATGTCCCAAAATATATACTTGATACTTATAAACACAAATGTTTATAACACATATACTGGATGACTTTATGACTCAAATAATGAATACCTATAACATTGTCATCTATAACACGTAAATGAGAATTGCATTTCTAGAATCCATAATGATGGTTCTCTAAACTCCGTTCATTATTTTTTTTAAATTGGCCATTCATTCATCCCGTGGCTGGGGGGTTTTGAACCTTCAACCTCTCAATCATACATCAGAACTTTTACCAACTGGGTGCCACATTAAGTCTTATTTATTGGGCAATATGACAAAATCATCTTCACTAGATGTAGTGGGAGAGCAAGTTCTCTATTATTGATTATACATGCTCATGTATATAGATCGCTTCGAATAAATGCTAGATGTGGTTAATAGTACCTCATTATATCTACTGATGATCTCAGTATATAGTTTGTATTTAATGAAATAAAAATATGAATTTCTTGAATTTTTTAAGGAAATCATGAATGAAGTACGTAACAAACTTGGTAGAAGTATTAAAACACTTTGATATGATCGATGTGAAGATACTTTGTCATGATGAACTCCCCTACAACAAAATGATAGTGTATCATGAGAGTGTATCAACAAGAAGGAATTACACCTTGTTAAGTCATGATGCTATTATCAATAAATCTAGCTAATCTTCCAAATTTCTTTTGGCACATGCTTTACACTAAAGCAATGTATCATCTAAAATGGGTCAAAAGACACCATACAAGATATGACATGGGAAGTATCCCGATATGTCTTTTATAATGATCAGGATTAAAAGCTTATATAAGAAAATAGTTTCTTAAAATGCTTTTTCCACAAAATCACATAAATGTTATTTTAATGAATACTACTTTTATATTTCAATCTGACAACAAAATGTTTGTTTCCATGATGGTTGTATTCCTTAAGGGAATTTAATTACAAAGGAATTAGTGGGAGTAAAAGTAGAACTCGTAAAGTTCAAGATAAACAAGAAAACATTGAACCTAAATGGGTACAATGGGAACAATGAGAATCACAAATTGTTGTGGAATCTTAAGATTCCTTATGTAATACAAAAATTCGTAGTTCTACTATAAAATATGTTGATTTTTAAATATTATGATATCTTATAACTCAAAAAGGTGGTGAGTTGATCATAGATGATGAGTCAACAACCTACCTAGAAGCTATTTAGGGAATAGAATATGAGAAATGTCTTGAGGCTCTGAGTTCTAAAATGGAGTCCATGTAACCAACAAGGTATGACAATGATGGATCCACCTGAAGGGGTAAAACCTGTAGGGTGCAATTGGGTATTCAGGAAAAAGACCAACATGGAAGGGGAGATTGGTTTGAAAGGGTTTCAAACTAGTTTGTGTTGTACATGATGAAATTTTTCACTAGTGGCCATGGTTAAATGCATCCTTAAGTACTTGTGAAGCACTGGGTCTGTCTTATACACTATTCTCTAATATGTACATGTGTGCTTGACTTGATATCATATATCATGACTAATGAGACTATATCATTAATCATCACACAATCTATTTTTATGTATTACTGTCGTCTATTTTTCTTCCACAATAATATCCTACTAGGGACATAACAAGAATGTATGTACTCTTATCATGCATACAATCTCATTGTTCAGGTCATCAACCTGAAGACATATGTCATCAAGTAACATCATTCTTTAGACATTTACTATGTTTGTGTCATCATATCATGATTGAGACAAAAGTAATTGATGAAATTACCTTTATTCTTATCAAATCGGGTATTTAAGGCCACAATCAAATCATCATATGATTAACTCTCTGGGCACATACATACCAACAGACTCCCACTTGCACTTAGAGACAATCACCCACAAATCTTATTCCAAGTAATCTTAACATGCCCATCATGTTTTTTCTACACAAGCTCTTATTCAAGCGGCTTCATAATGTTTTTTCCAAGTCGGTGTATTGCAGGTTTCACATCTCCTCATGTATGACTTCTCATATGAGATGGAAGTGTTGTAGTATGCTATTTGAGATTTCTTGCCTATCTAGAAACTCCATTGTTGTCATAGTATTTCTACTATATCATTAACGGTTGGAACCTCCCACAAGTTAATCTAAATGAACTTCTTCATCCATACAGTATCATCTATTGTTCTTAAAATAGCAAGGTATTCTGCTTCTATTGTAGAATTAAACAATTATCTCTTATGCAAAACTTTTCCATCTTGCAATTTTCATTTTAAGGTCAAACACAACTTTATATTGTGATTATTAAATTTATTTGTCATTTTGGAAGCTTGCATTGGTGTAACCCTTTATACCCAACTCTTCCTTATTACCATAACCAAGGAACCGGTCTTTTGAGTGATACATGGATACCATGAAAGGGTAGTCAAAATCATCTCTCATAGTGATAGTGATTTTTGTGGTTCTTAGACCTGAAGTCACTACACTTATCACATGTTGTTCATTGTATTTAGACATCATCCAACATGACCTTGAATAAGGGTTGACATAAAGGTAATGCTCAGATGCATTGTGACACATGGGGAATGGGTGTGAGGTATGCAGATGGGATTTGTCCTACCTACATGATATTGATATCTAGGTTACTTGATAAGTAAGATTGAGAAATGTATGGACATACTCACATGATTTAATATGTGATATGTGAACTACCATGCATCTCAATCAATCTGCTCTAGTTTAAAGATCATGGATTGAACGTTGAGGAGGAGGATGATTCCATGCCTCGAGATCAACCTGAATACCAGAGACAAAGGAACTATATGATCATGGTAACATCATGCATTCTCGGTTGAAGTGGTTCTCTAACTTTCCAAACTACTTGGGTAGCAATGATATGTTGTTGGATACTGCTCATTGCTTGTGATATCTTAAGTTGGTTATGGACATTTACTACCAATGTAATTTGGGACCTATAGGGTCACACACATAGGATACACTTGGAATAGGAGTTTATTCATGAATTATGTTTAACTTGAGTACTAAATTTTTTTAGGTATTCAATTAAACAACTAAGGTTCAAAATTTATTGACTAGACTCTGAGCCGACCGATTCAAGTATTGAACTGGTCGATTGGAGTGTCAGGTCAATTGGAAACATAATTGATTAAATATTTGCTTGACCTAAAAATGTGAAACGACCATTTCACATATGAAATGACCATTTCATGATGTGAACTGAGCATTTCATCATTTGGGTTGTCTGAATCAATGATCAGTTTGATTGGATAAATGATTGATGTTGATGTCATGATTTTGTATTAATCGAATATTGAAAGGAAATTTTATTCAGAACAAGAAAGTACATGAACCGACTAGTTTAACAAATGAACCAACTGGTTCACCTCTAAACCAATTAATTGAATAGTGAACTGACCAGTTCACCATTCAGAGTTTCTAGAAAATCCCAAATTCATCGCTTCGACTATCATACCGATTGGAAACCCAAACCTAGCCTCTCCTATAAATAGATGGGTACCAGGGGCTTCCTAGACACAATGATAAGATCTAGAAATTGTTGTCCTCTTTGGTTGTGATAACCAATAGAGAGCCCATCCTACCTAAACTAGGGAGGCATAGAACGAGAGAGACAATTTTAGAAGAGAAAATCAGTGCTAGTAAACTGATGTTTGAAGGGACAACTCCTTCTCGTTATCTATGGTAGAACAATGTGGAGTTTATGGAGGTCTGCATGGACTACTGTAGAGGTGAGGAGTTTTTTTCGCTAGGAGGATGCCTTCGACCACCGTTTGTGGTGTTGCACCTGGAGGCTACTGCTGACGACTACTCGAGTGCTACCAGAAAGAAGAAGCTCACTACTGCATGGAGAAGAAGCACATTATTGCATCAACAGTTTTCATTGGACTAGCTCCAATACCATGTATAACTCTTGTTACTTTCTTTCTTAGATACATTGTTGTTGACACGATCTTCCTGATTAGAGAATCGGGCTTAATTTTTTTTTCATTGCCTTATATATCTCCCTAATTTCCCTACACATTAAGCTTCTTATTACTTGTGCATATCTATGATGATCCACATGAGTACCCTTATGTACCTTAAATCTAAGTTAGGATCATAATGTGTATTAACAGGAGTACAATCAAACATTTCAAATCTATGCAAGATTTTATCTACATAATGAGTTTGATTAAGCAGTAGCATATTTACTCAATTTAATACCAAGTATTAGTTCAACATGTCCTAAATCTTTCATATCAAAATTTCTAGCAAGAAGAGATTTAGTCTCATTTGTAGATCCAAAAGCAAGATATCGGCTACTTTCAAACACATAATAACGCTTGCGTCGTCAATAGTTTTGAAATAAATACATCATATTCAATCACGATAAATCCAGAAGCTAAAACAATTAAACTCATTCCAATGTTTATGTGCTTGTGTAAGTCTATGCAAGTACTTGACTAGTCTACAAATTTTGTGTTCTTGTAAATGTGCTACAAAACCTTCTAGATGATCCATATAAATCTCTTCTTTGAGATCTCCATTCAAGAAGGTTGTCTTGACATCCATTTGATGTATTTCAAGTTTATGGATTATAGCCAAATATATAAGGAATGACTGGAAGAGATTTTAATTACATGATCATATGTATCAAAGTAATCAAATCCTTCCTTTTGAGTAAAGTCTTTGGATACTAGTCTGGCCTTAAATTATGAACGAAACCCTTAGCCCTCATCTTTTTCCTAAACACCCATTTACGTCCAATAGTTTTGCATCCTAGAGGAATATAAGTAAGAATCCAAATATAACTGCTCATAGTTAATTCTATTTTAGTATCAATAACTTCCTTCCAAAAGCTATAGTCTATGGATTTCAAGGCATCCTCATAGGTAAGCGGTCTTCTTCTACTAAGAAGGTGTAGAAGTGGGGATCATAATTTTTTATCAACTTTAGTCCTTTTACCCCTACTTAGTCACAAGGAGGTTCATCTACATGGAGTTAATGTTCTACGTCATGTGAAGGTTGAAAAACCACTACAGGGGGGTGAATAGGGTTTTATAAATATTTTGATAATAATTCAACTCAAGCAACCACAATTGAGATAATAAGAAGAAGGCAAGGTGTTTAGAGTGGTTCCACCTTTAGCAAACACTAAAGGAGTCAGTCCACTACCCAATTGTTTCCAATTGGGATTTTAAAATATTTAATTTTATTACCTCGCAAGGATGTTACATAAAATTACAACACTTTCACCACCCTTTGGGCATCCTTCACCTTGAAGTAGTCTCACCAACCTTGAAGCAGCCTTCCTTGAAGTAACTTAAAGCTACCCCTTAAAGTAGACATCCTCTTGAATAGCTTCCCATTGAGACAACCTTCTTGAAGTAGTCTAAAGTCCTCCTTCTCCACCGAGAAGATCAAACTGTGTCATCCAACTTACGAAAATAGGATTTACTTAAGCGGAAGCATTCATTAGCAGTGGAATTAACGAAAATCACTAAAAATTTAAAACTTTTTACAAAGAGATCCATATACTTAAAAACTCTTTCATAAGAACCAAAGTATTTCAAATACATTCTGGTTTACTAGTGCATCCCTTGTATCACTTCTTCTCGAGAGTTACAAACATCATCTGCCCTGTTACACTATACATAGGCAGTATAAAAATCTCGAGGCATCAAGCCAAAATCTCATATCGATATTAAACTAACTACGGACTCCTAGGACCTGAGAGTACAGAGACGACACATAGGACTCTCTATTAACAGGACATGACAGCCAGTGTCTCCACCTGTGGATTCACTGCTGTCCTTGGTGCTGCTGCTGCTGTTCTTCCCTTGCTGTAGGGTTCCTGCCCCTTCTTCAGTGTCTACCTAAAAAGTTGGATCCCATGGGGGTGAGACAATTGAAAATTGCCCCAGCGAGAGATATAACTCTCCGCCAGAAACATTATTATTGCAATTAATGGTATAAAACTGAGCAGAAGAATCATAAGTATTGAACAATAGATAATTCAATATCTAACAGAATAGAATATTATTCTTTATTCAATGCACTTCACTTATATCTTGGTAAAGCAGCATGTTTCTTATCCAGTAAGGAATATGAAGAACATATATAACATTCATCCAATTAGGACATGCTAAGCAAAGCAACATCAATCATTGGTTCTCGTATTTCAACCCTAAGCAAATATGCTACACGGTTGATTACATTTTACAATCATACTTAAGCCCCGAGGAGATGAGGTATACCGCTCATACTCCAACCGACCACTGTGAAATCGAAACCGACACCATACATAGGTCAATAGAAGAGCTGGATTTCAATGACCTCATCTTCCTCAGTCACTGTGAGGACCAAATGCAGGACATCTTGTATCTTAGCTAAATAGCTTTCCAGGGTATACTGGAAACTTCGCTATTAGAGTTACAGTGGCATGTTGTACTCTCTTTGCAATCGAGAGATATTATATTTATCTCACATCGATCTGGCATTAAGATCATTGAGAGATTAATGATACATTCATCCCGGTCTTTGGGAGATTAGTGATACATCCATCCCGGCATATATAATGAAGGATTGAGAGATTTAATGTTTACCTCACATCAATTCCTTCATTAGGGCGTAAGGATATTTGCACCCATAACCCCCACATACTCAAAAGTATGCCCTCCAGGAGTTCTCGTATGAAAAACCTATTTCACCATCACCAAACTAGTGACGATGATGGATCTATGGTCAGGGCTCTACATGATACCATTTCACTTGATTAATTAAGTACATTACAATATTCTTTTAGCATAAAACATGTTTTCAAACATAAAACATTATACCAATTGCTTCGAAGAATGAACACTATTTCTATCAAGTTATGTTCAAAGCTTTATTAAACATTGGGATCTCAATCCCTTATCACATCAGGGTATTCTCATCCCTTATCATCTCATCATCATGATTATGAAATATGGGTGTTCAAACCCTTATTTCATCAAAACACTTGTTATCAATTTATCAGGTAACTTAATGCCTTCAGGTTATCTGACCAATGTAAACATAATATCTGCAATGTAGGTATTTCACATGGCTCTTAAAGCCCAATAATGTCTCTTGTTACCTCTCACTAGGCAAAACAACATATTATAGCTCATAAATCCCATAAAGAAATTTCCATAGTAAAAAATCATAGCTCATACCTGGCTATGTCCACCATCTCATGAAACATGCATAATTAATGCACATGATAACAATTATATCAATTACAAATCAGCACTATGCATTGTAAGAGTAACATCACTATTTCCTCATTTGAGTTAGGATTTCCCAATTTATGTCAATTAGGAATACTTTATCTCATTACCCATATTTGGGTTATGATTTATCATCATATTATCCAAAATTAGGGTTTCATACCCTATAACCCAAGATTAGGGCTCCATATATCTTTATCCTATATCAATATAGGATTTTATATCAAAGTATCACATACCAGTACATAGTATCACCTTGATTCAGGTTTTACATCACATTATTGCATTAAGGTTTCATTTTGACATCACCCTTGTCTAGGGTTCCACATGACATCACCCTCACTTAGGGTTTCATATGGCTTCACCCATGATTAGGTTTTCTCATAACATCATCCTCAATTAGGATTATACCATCACCATAGATTAGGGTTTCACCTATCATTACCCTCAATTAGGATTATGGCACATTAACTTTCTTAATTAGGGTTCATGATCTCTTTATCAAGGATCATACCCTAATTACACATTCATTCATGTTGAAAGTGTTGAGACTTTACCACTACATGATTATCATTCATGTAGGAAGTTCTCTCTCTCTTATCATCTATAAGATGATGCATACCTCAGACTGGGTAAGATTAGGTCAACTCATCTTGAATGAAGAGTTGACACCATGTATTGTGTCATTAATTCCATAATCATCAAATATTAATCATTCAAAAGGTACTAATCACCCTATCTTATTAAGGGTACAATTACCATAATCACCCTTAGATTACATCATGTAATGATCAATTAAACAATTGACCTTTGATCACCTTAAGTGTCCATACGGTCTTGGTTAATTACTTCCCAAAAGGTCATGGTCACTTAGACCCCAAACGGTCTTAACCAACCAGACCTCAAACGGTCTTCCTTGAATGACCTCCAAATGGTCTAAGACCATTTACATCTCCAAACGGTCTTGGTCTAATGGTTTGAAACTGTTTAGCAAAGTTGGTGCTTGAAACAGTTTAGTGCAAAGATACTTGAGATCATTTGAGTCTCAAATGGTTTGGGATTGTTTGGTCCCAAACGGTCTTGAGAATGTTTGGACTCATACGGTCTTGAGACCATTTGGTCCAAACCACCTCAAAACTGATTGGACCAAAAATGGTCTCAACCACTCATATTGATTTAGGGTTTCCAAGATTGATTCCCTCATCAATTGAATCCATATAATTAATCATTAATTGAACCTAAGCACCATACCTCAATTGAGCTTAATAAATCATCCTTCAATTGATTAAACTTTCAATTGATCATCAATTAGGGTTTTGAACCCAATTGGATTAGAGTTTGGAATCGATGAATCTTCAATGTTAGTCATTGTGGAACTAATTACTTTGAAATCATTGGACTATGATTCAAATTGGGCATGACCTGACCTCAAACGGTCTTGGTTGAGCTCAAGTGGTCTAAGACCATTTGCCCCATCCCATAATTAAAATTGTGAAATTCAATTAGGGTTTATATCATTGAATTGATCATCACATTAGCTATTGATTGCATTTCAATTTGATATCTCTGGATCTTCAAATACTCAACCATACTCAACCCTGAACCTCCAAACGGTCTTGGTTGACCTCCAAATGGTCTTGAGACCATTTAGGTGATCTCCAAATGGTCTTGAGACCGTTTGGGTTAATCAACCCAAAGATTTAAATCACTGAATTACAAATTCAGCACGTAACCCGATTAGGGTTTGTTATTTGATGAACCTTCAATTGATGAACCCATTGAAACCAATTAATTAAATATAATAGATCATCAAATACCAATACTAGCATATATTCTCGAAATGGTCAACTGTGGTCAACCCTCCCAAATGGTTTGAAACCGTTTAACTTCTAACGGTTTGATGAAACTGTTTGATTTCAAACGATTTTGTTGAAACTGATTGAACCAACTTGTTGAAACCGATTGGAATAGAATTCCTTTTGAAAAAGTGCCCAAGATGATGTCATCATCATCTACCTTCGTTCATTAAAAAGCTACTGCCGTTTTAATGGTAATTATAACAATGGATTAAGGGAATTTGAAATAGAACAAAACGTTCAACAAATAATGGAGAATTGAATGCAATAACAACATTTAAGGGTTTAAGTTATATAACCTACATTCAAATCTGAATCCAAGCTTAAAGATCCACATCTCCAATGGTGGATGAAGATTTGACAACTGCCCAAGGTCTGTTCTCAAGCTTTTGGGTGAAAGGATTGGCTAGAGTTGAAAATCAAATGGAGAAAACAAGAAGTCAAGCCTTGATTTTCGATTTCCACCATGAAATCAAGGTGAAAGAAGACCATGGAGATTACCTACAGGTTGGGGATCATCCTTATCCTGCTCCTAAGCTCCCTTGTTCTCGGCCAAAGCAAGTAGAGAAAGGAATTCGGAAAAAGAGTCCTTATGTGGGTGGAAAATGGGATATGTATACGGAAATTCAAGGAAAGAGAAAGTAGAAACTAATTTCTTTTGTTTCCAAAATTAATGCCACACTTCCTCCTCAATTCCTTGGCCACGAAGCCATCTTATTCCCCTTGCAAAACCTTTTCATTATCCAAGAATTAAAAGAAAAGAAATTAAGCACCTTAATCATATTATACTAATATCCCATTTTTTGTGGATATTACTTTTTATTAACTTAATGTGAGTGGGAGCTCCACTCACTCAAGATATTTTCCTGCCTTTGTAAGGAAAAATCTCGTACATCCCTCTGCAAATTCATCCCTCACCTTTTGGTTGAAGGGCTCTTCAATTAATATATTTCTTTTTGCATTAAATTGAAGTAAAGTCCCTTTTTTGCTTAAATCTTGATTATTTTAATATCAAGATTCTCTCTCTTCCAAAGTAATTCAAATGATGTGCCCCTCTCATTGTATTTTATCTACATGATGCCAAGAAACATGGGGGACCCTCTAGAAGTGGTAGTTTGCATATTGAACCCTAGGTTTTGGGTAAATTGCACATTACATGAAAACTAGGTTTTAATGCACAACCATTGCTTAACAAGCTCTATCTTGGTGCTCAAGCTTGCAGAAACCATAACACTACATCATTCTTATTCTTATGATGCTTCAACATCTGAGGAACATTTTATCATGTACAATTTGCATGTTAACCCCTCAACTTGGGTAATTTGCACTTTAGTCCAAAACTAACAAAACAATGTTTCAACATTATTCAAAAAGGACTAAAATTGAAATTAAGTTCCTCTTGAGCCTTAATTACTTTCCAAGAAATATGAATAAGAATCTAATCAACTTTATTAAATAAAACATCTAGGGTTAAAGCATAACCCAGGTCAGGGATGTTACAAATTATCCACCCCTTACAAGGATTTCGTCCCCGAAATCATCAACGAAAACATTAAGAGAAAAGAGTAGGGTATTTCCTCCTCATATCTTCCTCTAGTTCCCATGTAGCTTCTTCAATGCCATGATGACTCCAGAGGACTTTTACAAAACAAATGTCTTTCTTTTTCATCTTTTTAATTCTTTTATCAAGGATCATCACAGGTCCTTCAACATATGATATATCATTATTTAATTCTACCTCCACAGATTGTAGAACTAATTCTGTGTCAGGATGCCACTTTTTCAGCATAGAGATGTGGAACACTGGATGCAACTTATGCAACTCAGGTGGTAACTCCAGCTTATAAGCTACCTTTCCAATCTGTTCAATGATTGGATAAGGCCCCATAAATCTAAGAGCTAACTTTCCCTTTCTTCCAAATCTAAGAACTCCTTTCCAAGGTGAGACCTTGAGATATACTCTGTCTCCAACTTGGAATTCTAAAGGTCTTCGCCATGTGTCGGCGTACGATTTCTATCTATCATATGCAGTCTTTAACTGTTGTTGTATTACTTTAATATTCTCCGTTGTCTGCTGCACTAGCTCAGGACCCAAAAGTTGATATTCTCCCATTTCAGACCAACATAAAGGAGATCTACATCGTCTACCATATAATGCTTCATATGGTGCCATGTCAATACCGTGTTGATAGCTATTATTGTAAGCAACTTCTTTCAAGCTCAGGTGTAGATCCCAACTTCCTACAAACTGAAGGACACATGCTCTAAGCAAATCCTCCAAAGTTTGTATGGTCCTTTCAGATTGTCCATCTGTCTAAGGATGAAAGGTTGTACTAAACCTTAACTACATACCCAAAGCTTTGTGTAGTCATTCCCAAAAATGACTCTTGAACTGGGGACCTCTATCGGAAACGATAGTAGCTGGAACCCCGTGCAATCGCACTATCTCATCTACATATAACTGTGCCAGCTTGTCAGTAGTGTAGGTTGTTTTGATAGGTAAGAAATGTGTTGTCTTTGTCAACCTATCATGTGACGTCCCCGGATTTTCGAAAACTTAATCTGATGTGCGACGTCTAAATTGAAACCCTCACCTCAGCGAGAATCCCAATTTAACATCCCACACAAGGCTAAGAAGAAGAAAATCAAGGGAGTCAGAAGGAAACAATCAGTAGCACATGTACATGAACAATAATAAAACCATACACACATGTTCACCATTCAACATATAATTACAACATGAATTGTTACAACATTTGATATTACATATTGAACAACAAACTATACATATACATGTACTACATCTAAACAATAGGATCTTACGACAACAGGTCCACATGTACATCAGCTAGCCACAAAACTCTCAACTATCCTAGATCTTCGAGAGCATAACCACAACCTAAACAAAAGATTACATGTGGTACACGTCAGCACAATATTTCATGAATATTGTACTGAGTATGCCTACGTGTCTTTTACTTACCTCTCATCATATCTTGGCAATAAGATAAAACTAATATACTTGGCAGTAACAGAAGAATATAAGAAAAGCATATACTTGCACAAGGGTATTCATTAACAAAAGAGAACACATATTTTAAGCACATTTTCCATTATATCATCAAGGCCTTTATGATCACTACCAAAGAGTTGGATCATATGTACACTGTGACCACTACCAAAGAGTTGGGTCCAAGCACACTACCAAAGAGTTGGTGCTTCCATATGTACAATGTGACCACTACCAAAGAGTTTGGTCACTTCCAAGCACACTGCCAAAGAGTTGGTGCTTTCATATAATGGAACAGAGATATTATGTTTGATGTGTTCATAGCAGTAAGTATAGAAAACCAACCAACATATCTTACAAGAACAATCATTTCATCCAATACCATATGCCAAGTATTCTACTACACATATAACACAAGCATATTGTATAATAAGCCAAGTAAGAGGTAATGGCGTACCTTCCAAAGAGACATTCCTAATCATCACATATACTCCTGATGTCAACTATATCTTTGATTAAACCTGATCAAGACAAGACCATATACTATCATCAGGTTCTCATCCTCATACGTCTCATCTTAACCCTAAACGTGTTCATATTAGAGTTTCACTTAGTTCATTAGGATATATACATTATGACTTGTCTTATCTTCATCCTTATGTGGGATTTATATTACTGATGTTATGTTCCAGATTAGGATACATAATCTGAATATCAGGTTCCATATCATTATTTATACATATTAACCCTAAGTTACATGTATTACTCAAATTAGGGTTTCATCACATGTTTCAAGGTTCATCTTAATATAACAGGGATTCTATGCATCATTATGATTTCATAATTAAAATTGAGGTTTCATATACCGATATGAGCTTACTCTGCGAATTTCACCATTTATTGATCATAAATGTATTTATGCATATTAATTAGGGTTATCAGCCCTAATTAGCCACATTAGGTAATTTACATGATTTCATACATCAACATCATGATTACAGACATCATATTGGTTAAAAACATTATTATGGAGTTACTGACGTTTTTCCATAATTTTAGGTCTTTGTTTATTATTTATTATGCATGAAAAGACCATTTTGCATCTTACATGATTACTCTAATATTAGTTCGTCAAAAGCCTGATATTATGCTTCCATCTTGTTCTACACATTTGTCTGAGAATAACGGTACCTTGTTTGTATTTTTCTGAAAAGCAGGCTATTTATTGCGATTTATAGAAGATCTGAACAATTACTAAGATTTTACCTTTTCGGGCCACTCAGACATCGACACGTGGCACTAAGGGCTGGCGCAGCTCCTGCCTTGGGTCATCCGGTTCAGGGTTTATCCTAGCAGTTCACCCACTCTCCTCTCTTTCTTTCTTTCTCATCTCGACGCCTTACTGTTCCGTCAAGAGCCGCCTGGAAAAATGACCGCCTCCGCAAAGCAAGGCAGCGACCGGCCTCTCTTCCTCACGATCTGCACAAAGTGCCCAGTGCGAGAACTCTATTCTCCACATAGCGCCGCCGCATGGCCTAGCTTGGGTGAGCAAGCACGGAGAGCTTCATGATCACAACTCAAGGGCCATGGCCGCCGCCTGGACTAGCTCTGCCGAGGAACAAACAGAGCATGTGCTCCACTTCGTGAGTGGCGCTGCATCTCCAAACTCCGACGACAGGTCGACTACTTCCAGATCTTCTCACTCGCCTCGAGTTTCTCGCATCTATAGTGCTGCAGCTGCATCTCCTCCTCTATAACTACACCGACGCACCACCTCTCTGCTCGACATCTTCGTGCGTCCGTGTTTGGCACCATCGTCGATCCTAGCTCTGGTGTGCGGTCAGCTACCAAAACCTTTGGCGCATACAGACAAACCTACACAGGTGGTGGTTGACGCAGTGAGCCAGAACTCCGGCCAGGCTAGCGGCAGGTGATCTCCTTCGAACTCCCTTTCCTCTGTGTTTTTACGCATCACAACCACTGCCCGCCATTAAGCTTGCATCCGTGGGGTGTCGTCTGTGTTAGCACCTCCACTGGAACGGAACACGGGCAAGAGTTCTGCCATGGCGTCCTTTTAGGTCTATCATTCTCAAGGAAACGCCTACCCATGCTGCCGCTGAGCACTCTCCTCCTTCACGTTCTCGCAGTCACGCTCAAGGCCTGATGCCTGGTGGTCGCCTTCCCGATCCAGGCCACCGCCGGAGCCTGATGCCAGTGTGCATCGTCTGTTCTGGCATGCGTGGGTGCCGCTTCCATGTCCATGGATCTCCGTCTAGGTTGGCTCTCTGCCATGGGTTGCTGGTGGAGGTTCCTCCTCCTGTTCTTGTTGGATAAATTGGATAAATCCCTTTGTTTCGATGATGACAAACATTTCATTCTTATTAATCTAACGAGCTACTTAAGTGTGCAGGAACAAGGTGATGACAAAGTTCTAGGAAATCCTTACGCTTGAATGTTTATAAATGTCATGCAATGTAATCATTTGTAAACTTGTACAAATATATAATGTACAAGTACTTAGACTTCATGTAAATCAAGCGTTAGATCTCCCTAGCTAAACACCACACTTAGTTAAGGCATCTCCTTCTAATAGGATCACATAATGCACACTCATGCACACACTTAGTATCTTAATTGAAAGTTTGAAAACAGAGTCATTCTCGGTCGACCACACTCCTCGACCGAGACACTCTCGGTCGACAAACTTCTCGACCGAGATTGACCAAAAGTAGCTGTTAGACATAGCAGTTGACAGTTGCAAATAAACGTTAATCCAGAGAGCCTGTCGGTCGACAAATCCTCGACCGACTGGGCATCTCGGTCGACAAGTCCTCGACCGAGATGGTCTCTGACAACAACTGCAGAATTAATTAACTAGCCGTTGCTAATGCGCCTAACTTATTCCTAACGGCTAGTTAAGCACTAGGAACCCCCTAGAAGTTGTCTAGAACGTCCTTAAGCATACTTAGGCCATTCCTATAAATAGGACAAGCCATAGGACACTAGAATACACTTACATACTCAATTGTGCAATCTTTGAGCATACACTACATTGGCAATCTGTTTAGAGCAATAGTGCAATTCCCACACTTGTTATACATTCATATTGCTACCGTTTCGTGTCCTATAGACTAGGATCTTCTACACATAATAATCACATTGCTATATATCTTGGTTGGGAGATCCAAATGCTTGATATAGGAAAATCAAGCCTTGTGCTTACAACGGTATTGTAATTTCTGTATTTCTTTCTTATTCCTATTTATTCCTTGTACTCTCCTTGCTACTCCTAGGGTTGGAGGCTGCGGATTGGAGAGGGTGGACTTCTCAGGTGGAGAAGGGGACTTCAAGCTACTTCAAGAAGGCTATCGCACGGGAAGCTACTTCAGAAGGCTGGTGCAACGGGTGTTGGTGCATCTACTTCAAGGGAAGGCTGCTTCGAGTTGGGCGATTACTTCTAGGTGAAGGCTGCTTGAAGGGTTTAGGGAAAAGAAATGTATTTTATGTAAAGTCCTTGCGAGGTAATAAAATAATTTCTTTTCAAATCCCGGTTGGGTAAGCAACCGGGTAGTGGACTGACTACCTTAGTAATTGCTAAGGCTAGGAACCACTCTAAACCCTTGTGTCTCTTTGTCCAATTTTCTCTTTGTGGTTGTTGAAGTGCAATAATTGTTAAATTATCTATAAAACTCTATTCACCCCCCCTCTAGAGGTTTTCAATTGGTATCAGAGCAGGCTTCAAGGAGCCCTAACAAGGTCTTGAAGAGATAAAGGGAGGAGGTGACTACAACCACAAGAAAAGGAACATGGACCAAAGTTCGACAAGTTGCAATTGGTGCTTAGGAACAAAGCACTCTACGTCTAAATGTCCATGGAGGTCAAAGAAAGGAGATGCACATAAAGAGTGTTTCGTTGCTACAATAAGTGAGGAAGAAGAAGAAGAGGTAAGCTTGCTTGATTTACCCAAGGAGGAGTTAGTTGCTATTATTGAAGAAACATATAATAAATATGTTGAATGCAAAAAGAAGTTAAAGAAATCCAGTAAAGAAAATGATGATCTAAATGCTAGACTTCTTGCTCTTACATCCGAAAATGACGATTTATATGCTAAATTGAATACTCTTGGTTTTGAAAAAGACAGCATTATGTCTGATAATCGTACCTTGAAATCATCTCTAAGTAACAGTGAAGTAAAGATCTTTACTCTAGAAACAAACTATGATCTTCTATGTCAAGAAAAAGCTGAATTGCTTACAAAATTAAATGATTTTCAAAAACAACCTATATTGTGCACCCATGTAGATTATGACAATATAGTGAAAGAAAGAAATATGTTATCATCCAATCTAGACCAAGCAAAATTAGATATCAAGAAAAGAATGGATGAGATCGTTAAGTTGCAACAAGAAGTTAGTAAGTTAAGCAACAATGGAATCCTTGATAGAATATTAGAAAATTCCTATCATCAAATAGGGAGAAGAGGACTAGGTTATAAGCCTAATGAGAAATCCCATCAACAACCTAGAAGAACACAAGCGAGTCAATCTGCTTATATACCTAGAGGCACAAAAATGTATATACCCAAGAATAACCTAGATCAAAACCATAGAAAAAGGCTTGAGGTTGATTCAATTTGTTGTCATTATTGCTCACGCCTTGGACATTATTCTTTTTCATGCCCATACAAGAAAAAGCATGTCGAGATGGTATGGGTTCCAAAAACCCCAAATTAAATAGGTTCGACTAAGTTGAGATATGACCAAAGACCTTAATTTGTATATCCTTATGTCTATCTCAACTTAACATTTAGGGATAACAAAATCAAAAATTAAAAGAGTTAATAGCACCTTGATACACATATGTTTATCTCAAACTGATCTCTGAATAAGACACAGCCTATATTGCACTTGAAATATATTTCTGAAACAGTTTCCAGAAACTTGATCGGTCGAGAAGTTGTCGACCGAATAATCCTCGGTCGAGAAATTGTCGACCGAGCATATCACTGTTCTCAGACTGCTGTAAATCTTTACATTGTATGTGAAAATTATTCTTGAAAGATTATATGGAATAAATATTAACTGATCATGCTTACATTTCTATTTAATCATTCTTTTATTGCACATTTCTTTTTTCAGAAATACTTGCAATGAATAAAATGTTTCAAATAAATTTTTGTGTGCTTTTATATTAAGCATCACTTATTTTAGTCTATCCAAAGTAATCTTAAATTCATGAATGGATATTATTCTTGAATATGCTTCATCATATTTGATGTCCTTATTAAGCTCTCATAATTAGTCTCAAATTGATATTTGCAAGCTATCTGCAGAACTCATACTTCGCATATGAATGATTCATACTGGAAACCTGCAGAATATGCCTCTTGGTTAAAATAAAATTTGACCAAGGGGCGCCATGGTCGTAATCAAGGGCGACCTAAAATAAACTTTGATAAAAATTGTTTATTTGAACATTATTTTATTGAACTTAATCTTAGCATATTTTTAAATCAAAACGATAAATCATTTGTGGTAATTAGAAACCTTAAATATTATTACTCCCTTGGAATATACATATACATATGCTCTACAAAAATGTTCTATGATTTGCATTAAAATTCAGTCAAAAAATTTGAACTCAGTAAGTCTGTCGGTCGACGACTTTGTCGACCGAGAATCACTCGGTCAGCCCATCTCACTCGACCGACAAATTCTAAACAGACTCAGTATCGGACGAACTATCGGTCGACGAGTGCTCGACCGAGACAACGTCGGTCGACAAGCGCTCGACCGAGAAATAGCCGTTGGATATGACCGTTACGACCCGACCGTTATGACCGTTTTCTTTACCGTTGGAGGACCAAGTGGCGCGTCTGCAACTCGACCGTTGCGGACGCTCGGTCGACGAGTCGTCGACCGACTGGGTCACTGGAATTCTATAAATAAGTGCAAAAACGAGCCACTTACTCACACTTGCATTTCCTTGCTTCCATAGTCCATCTCTAGTGCAATTTCGTGCAATCCTTCAGCACTCTTACCCTAAAAGCTTCCTTGCTTCTTCTCCACTCTCAAGAAACACAATGGCCTCATCATCAACTGTCCGTGGGAAGAAGAAAGTTGCCGGAAGAAAAAGAAGAGAAGATCGGGAAGCCACTCCGCCACTGACGATCATCAATGACATCGCCTTCGTCGACGGAGATGCTGGAGATAGATACTTTCGGCTTTCCTCTAAAGCTCCTCTTCCCCGACGTCCGGTCGAAGTGATGGACTTCATCAACATAGTCGACCTGGAGCATCTCTTTGGAGTACAAAAGCTGAAGGACTTCATCAATCCATCCTTTCCTTCCTACTCCATTAAGGTAGTCAACGAATTCTATGCCAATCTTCTATCCCACACCGAAAATGACACCACTTTCTTCTACACCATGGTCAATGGGCATAGTTTTAAATTTTCCGAAGGGGATATTCTTGACATGCTTGAAATTGATATAGATGAATATCAAGATTTCCTTGACCTTTCCACCGGCAATCCAATAAATTTATTTTCCCATGATGACCACACCACTAGTCTTAGTGATATAAAAAGAGCCATATTTCAAGCCAATACCACTTGTCATGAAGATAGGGGAACCTATTATGCAATAAACCTAAAACTGGCATGTAGAATAGTAAACCTCATTGTTTCCACCAACATACATCCATGAGCCAATAAATCCGAGGTTCCTATCTTCCGTATGTGTCTAATTTATGCTATCATAAAAGAAATTCCCATCAACTTCATTCGCATAATACTTAAAAATATGCTTGAGTTTTCTGGCAATCCACCATATGCCGATTTTGTATGCCAGATTACTCAACATTTTCTTAAGTCAAACATTGAAGATATGGGATACATATGGGAGCGTAGACCACCAAAGATAAGTAAGAACACCATAGAGAAGATGGGAATTGACTTTGGCCATAAAAGGGCAAGAGTAGAAGGAGAGTCATCACATCAGGATATACCACCCCCTCCTCCTACTAACCTTTCCATTGATCCCATCCAAAATACCCTTACTTATATTGCTGGCTCCCAATACCATCTTAGTAGACAATTAAACTACAATCACCATGCCATGACATACTTAAATCAAAGAATGCAAAACCTTTCTCCTAACCAAACCGATGAATATCCGCATTCTTTAAACCCTGGCATGCTCGACCCATTTAACCCCTCATACAACTACTATCAACCTCCACCTTCACCATCAATGGATCTTGCACATACTCAATTTTCTTCCATACAATTGCAAGACATAGCTGCTCACTTCCGTTTTGACCGAGTTCCCACTTTCCTGGAAGCATATGCGTTGACTACAACTGGTGCTTTGGATTGGAAAACTCTGGTCCAATACTATGGAGCCGAGCCATTTCTTGGGAAAGATCCGGACATCGATGTAATTCTTAAATCTTTTCTGTGAAGTGTTGGAGTTGTAATAGTTGTAATACAAATGATTAGTCAAATTCTATATGATTGTAATCTTCTTCATGATATTGAATGAAATTTGCATGGTTATTTGTTTGGCTTATGATGACATCTTCAAAATATGGGTTATCAGTTCATTATTGTAGAGCATAACAAATAAGGGAATAATAATAATTAAAACAGGCAACTATTACAAATTAAAATTAAATTTTCAAATAACAAAATAGTTCTCCAGAAACATTCTCGGTCGAGCAACTAGTCGACCGAGAACATTATCGGTCGAGCAATTGTCGACCGACTGGGTTTCTGTTTTTCCAGATTGACATAATTGCATACATCTTTGTTAAAATCTTGGACATTTTATATATTTGCTGAGTATTCAAACTTTCATTTGAGATATCTATCGAAGGGGGAGCAAAGCATAAGAAAAAGGGGGAGATCATTAAAACTTTGCTCATTGTTTAAAAGAAGCTTACAAAAACTTTGAAATCACTATGTATAACTGAATATTTTCAAGAAAGTTATGAATTTATTGAAATTGGTATCTTGTACTTGAAGGAACTCTCTACCCAAAATGGGGCTTAACATCCCTTGCATTTGGATGGAGACATTTGTTTATATAATCTAAGCTTAGAGGATTCTCATTTAATCTAGGGCTTAACATTCTTTGATTCATGAGAAATCAATATACATTCATCATATGCTTAAAGGAATCTCTTATCATTTCAAGGCTTCACATCCTTTGCGAATGATTAAGAAACAAATTGTGGATAAATTAGATAAAAATCCATAGGATATCTAATTAAGGGGGAGCATTATATTAAGGGGGAGAAGAAAAATAAAACATTCACGTTGGATATCTTTTTGAAATGACAAAGGGGGAGAAAGAATATAAAAATATATATAAAAAGAGTTTCATCACATCTTGGCCAGCACTCACTTGAAAAAAATAAATGGCTACAAAAGGTAAATTTTCAGGTATGAAACTCACATGCTTTATATTTCCTTATTTCATATTCAGGAAATGTTTGTCATCTTCAAAAAGGGGGAGATTGTTGGATAAATTGGATAAATCCCTTTGTTTCGATGATGACAAACATTTCATTCTTATTAATCTAACGAGCTACTTAAGTGTGCAGGAACAAGGTGATGACAAAGTTCTAGGGAATCCTTACGCTTGAATGTTTATAAATGTCATGCAATGTAATCATTTGTAAACTTGTACAAATATATAATGTACAAGTACTTAGACTTCATGTAAATCAAGCGTTAGATCTCCCTAGCTAAACACCACACTTAGTTAAGGCATCTCCTTCTAATAGGATCACATAATGCACACTCATGCACACACTTAGTATCTTAATTGAAAGTTTGAAAACAGAGTCATTCTCGGTCGACCACACTCCTCGACCGAGACACTCTCGGTCGACAAACTTCTCGACCGAGATTGACCAAAAGTAGCCGTTAGACATAGCAGTTGACAGTTGCAAATAAACGTTAATCCAGAGAGCCTGTCGGTCGACAAATCCTCGACCGACTGGGCATCTCGGTCGACAAGTCCTCGACCGAGATGGTCTCTGACAACAACTGCAGAATTAATTAACTAGCCGTTGCTAATGCGCCTAACTTATTCCTAACGGCTAGTTAAGCACTAGGAACCCCCTAGAAGTTGTCTAGAACGTCCTTAAGCATACTTAGGCCATTCCTATAAATAGGACAAGCCATAGGACACTAGAATACACTTACATACTCAATTGTGCAATCTTTGAGCATACACTACATTGGCAATCTGTTTAGAGCAATAGTGCAATTCCCACACTTGTTATACATTCATATTGCTACCGTTTCGTGTCCTATAGACTAGGATCTTCTACACATAATAATCACATTGCTATATATCTTGGTTGGGAGATCCAAACGCTTGATATAGGAAAATCAAGCCTTGTGCTTACAACGGTATTGTAATTTCTGTATTTCTTTCTTGTTCCTATTTATTCCTTGTACTCTCCTTGCTACTCCTAGGGTTGGAGGCTGCGGATTGGAGAGGGTGGACTTCTCAGGTGGAGAAGGGGACTTCAAGCTACTTCAAGAAGGCTATCGCACGGGAAGCTACTTCAGAAGGCTGGTGCAACGGGTGTTGGTGCATCTACTTCAAGGGAAGGCTGCTTCGAGTTGGGCGATTACTTCTAGGTGAAGGCTGCTTGAAGGGTTTAGGGAAAAGAAATGTATTTTATGTAAAGTCCTTGCGAGGTAATAAAATAATTTCTTTTCAAATCCCGGTTGGGTAAGCAACCGGGTAGTGGACTGACTACCTTAGTAATTGCTAAGGCTAGGAACCACTCTAAACCCTTGTGTCTCTTTGTCCAATTTTCTCTTTGTGGTTGTTGAAGTGCAATAATTGTTAAATTATCTATAAAACTCTATTCACCCCCCCTCTAGAGGTTTTCAGTTCTCCCCTACGATTCCACCTCTTTTGTCCTACACCACCTACACTTTGCGGTGGAGAGATGAGGGAGACCGAGCACTCAAACTAATTGAACCTAGATTTATATTATACAGTTGAGGGGGGTCATAGAGTCTCTGCATTGTTAAAAGTAATTGTCCCCAACCTCTCGCTCCAATCACACGATCGCAGATCGTGGATGAACGTGATCTTTTTGCCTTGGCTGAACTTCCCACTCCATCGTCATGGATCATAGTACCAAAAAGCTAATCTGTGGCACTCCTCAAATGATAGGGAAGGTGCAAAACATAACCGTGACACATATGATCAAAAGCCTAGGCTAATAATATGAAACATTGGTCCCAAGTACCATTATTTTCAAACCTTAGTAACAATATCTAGGATCATCCAAACTTTATGAAACTTAAACCATATGATTTCACTTATGTCATTGGACATTTAGGATCCCAAGAGTGCACTCCATCACATCCTACACACCTTAAAAGATATTTCGTCCTCAGAATTATGCCAGAAAACCACTTTGTCATATCATATACATCTTAAAAGAACTTTCGTCCTCGAAAGTTAACCATACTCGCACTCCAAGGAAAACTACCATGTCTTCATCCACTTATAGGCACTATTCTATGCGTAACATATCCGCAAAGGTTACCTAGAACCATGTATCCAAAGCACTATTAGGGGGGTTTACAACCATCTTGGTGCACAAACACTCCGTTCAAGGTTAAACTCGGGGTTTAGAAACTTAGGTTATGTCATTACATATCTCGTATGCTAGGGTTGCATCCTTATCTTTACCCATGCATTAGGATTCCCACATCATATTACCATGATCTAAAGGAGTTAACAAAGGCTAACCCATTATATCAAGGTGTCAACAATATTTTATTGAGCTCATTTTAGAACATGTTCAAAATTAACATATGTCTTTTAGGAGGTAGTTAATTATCATTAACTCTCTTTGTCCAGCTGGATCATATCAAGGTGTCAAAAGAATTATGTTGTGCTAATCGTCAAATTATATTTTTCATCTTTATTAAGCACTAAGATTAACACCTCATGTAACATGTTTCATTTATATGATCTTATTTCATTGCTCATAACAAATTACAACATTTACTAATGATTTCATCGCAATATTAACCAACATTTTCACATTATCATCATTATTCATGTATATGGTTAATCATGTATGCATTGATATCTATTAAACCATCTCTAGGTTTCCATCATATCATGTCTATATATCACGTCCCGAGATTAAATCACATCTTTATATTTATTATATCCTGGTTATGCTAAACAAACTTATGTGAGTGACTTATCAAACATATATCAAAACTTTATCTAGCCCAATTGAGGTTCTCTTAACCCATATCACGAGGGTAGTGTTGTGCTCAGTCTCTCTGAGCTAACTCAACCCTATGAGTATCTCATATGCACATACTTTATCTTCCCTCTCCTGGTCTAGGGTTCTTAGATTACCTCATTGGCACTAGCTAATAGCTTAACAAGCTCTAGCCACATAAGCACGAACCAAAACATGTTATGACATACTCTTCATAGATCTCTAACCATGAAACATCGTACCAAAAGCTCCCTTTAAATACCCCACTAGATTCCTATGTGGGAAACCACCAACCCGAGCATGAGGCTTCACAGAAATTAACATAGCTACCTCCTCTAGGGTCTTGGGCTCTCTCCCTCACCCAGATGGTAGGTTCTCATATTTATTTCCACTTTCACACATATATTGAGCCTCTCTCTCTATCTCTAGGGTTTGGTCCTCCCAAGGACATCTAGGGTTCAAGAAAACTATAAGAATCATGCATAAAGCAACTCAACTCATTCACTCAGGAGTATTCTAGTTTAGGACATATCATATTGCATATCTCATATTCCTCATATCGTGGAGTCTAGGTTCTCTGACCTTCTACCTGTGGGTCTCGCTCTCTCTTGAGCTAACTCCAAAAGTGGTCCTAACACTAGAGGTCCTCCTTTGTAAAAGAGCTTGAGGCTCATGCTGACTCACAACTTGTCTCATCTTAACATATCTTATCTCATAAAACCCTATTTACTTGCATCGTCAAAACTTATCTCAAAACCTCAAATATGGACTTAAGTCCTCAAAAACAAACGTATATCATCATAACCATCTTATGTCATCTATGTAAGACTTACATCATATCATCAAAACTTATTTCATCTATTCCGTCTATCATATATTCCAAACAAGGCTCTAGACATCTAATCTAGAACTACACTCTCTTCTAGACTGATGTCATTCACTTTCACTTAGGTTACATGACCACCTACTACTCGTACATGTGTGGGGACACATTTTTGTAATACATATACATAATAAAATATTATATAGTTTTTCTCCGATAAAACAAGCGTCAGAGAAAACTATCACGGATCGATCCGGTTGGAATCCAAAACCAAATCCTAAAAATGAGTGTCCCACACATAGTAGAGAGTACAATGTCATTAAAACTAAGGAAAGGGGTGAGAACATGGTGTAGACTAGTGTAGCTACTCTAGACAACGAGCGCCATATGTCTAGGGTTTCTCTTCCCTTGATGCACACCATTTCCAAATAGTGCAACATCCCATACCGCTGCACTACAAGGAAAGAACAACATCTAAGGACTTGCTACTCAACAAGAACTAGTCTAGACCTAGTTCTCGGACATCTAGGTGCTAATCTAGAGGCTAGGTCAGATCTAGTCTCTAAAAGACGACTAATCTAACCGTAAAAGATTATTAGGTTCAAGGTTCTTTAGTTTTAAGTTGCATAATGAGCACATGTCAGGCTTTGCTATTGTTCATGCTCTGATACCACCTGTGACGTCCCCGGATTTTCTAAAACTTAATCTGATGTGTGACGTCCAAATTGAAACCTCACCTCAGAAAGAATCCCAATTTGAGCACCACACACTAGGCTAAGAAGAAGAAAATCAAGGGAGTCAGAAGGAAACAATCAGTAGCACATGTACATAAACAATAATAAAACCATACACACATGTTCACCATTCAACATATAATTACACCATGAACAACATTTGATATTACATATTGAACAAAAAACTATACATATACATGTACTACATCTAAACAACAAGATCTTACGACAACAGGTCCACCTGTACATCAGCTAGCCACACAACTCTCAACTATCATGGATCTTCGAGAGCATAACCACAACCTAAACAAAAGATTACATGCGGTACACGTCAGCACAATATTTCATGAATATTGTACTGAGTACGCTTACGTGTCTTTTATTTACTTCTCATCATATCTTGGCAATAAGATAAAACTAATATACTTGGCAGTAACAGAAGAATATAAGAAAAGCATATACTTGCACAAGGGTATTCATTAACAAAAGAGAACACATATTTTAAGCACATTTTCCATTATATCATCAAGGCCTTTATGATCACTACCAAAGAGTTGGATCATATGTACACTGTGACCACTACCAAAGAGTTGGGTCCAAGCACACTACCAAAGAGTTGGTGCTTCCATATGTACAATGTGACCACTACCAAAGAGTTCGGTCACTTCCAAGCACACTGCCAAAGAGTTGGTGCTTTCATATAATGGAACAGAGATATTATGTTTGATGTGTTCATAGCAGTAAGTATAGAAAACCAACCAAGATATCTTACAAGAACAATCATTTCATCCAATACCATATGCCAAGTATTCTACTACACATATAACACAAGCATATTGTATAATAAGCCAAGTAAGGGGTAATGGCGTACCTTCCAAAGAGACATTCCTAATCATCACATATACTCCTAATGTCAACTATATCTTTGGTTAAACCTGATCAAGACAAGACTATATACTATCATCAGGTTCTCATCCTCAAACGTCTCATCTTAACCCTAAACGTGTTCATATTAGAGTTTCACTTAGTTCATTAGGATATATACATTATGACATGTCTTATCTTCATCCTTATGTGGGATTTATATTACTGATGTTATGTTCCAGATTAGGATACATAATCTGAATATCAAGTTCCATATCATTATTTATACATATTAACCCTAAGTTACATGTATTACTCAAATTAGGGTTTCATCACATGTTTCAAGGTTCATCTTAATATAACAGGGATTCTATGCATCATTATGATTTCATAATTAAAATTGAGGTTTCATATACCGATATGAGCTTACTATGTAAATTTCACCATTTATTGATCATAAATGTATTTATGCATATTAATTAGGGTTATCAGCCCTAATTAGCCACATTAGGTAATTTACATGATTTTGTACATCAACATCATGATTACAGACATCATATGGGTTAAAAACATTATCATGGAGTTACTGACGTTTTTCCATAATTTTAGGTCTTTGTTTATTATTTATTATGCATGAAAAGACCATTTTACATCTTACATGATTACTCTGATATTAGTTCGTCAAAAGTCTGATATTATGATTCCATCTTGTTCTACGCATTTTTCTGAGAATAATGGTACCTTGTTTGTATTAATATGATAAGCAGACTATTTATTGTGATTTATAGAAGATCTGAACAATTACTAAGATTTTACCTTTTCAGACTACTCAGACATCAACACGTGGCACTAAGGGCTGGCGCAGCTCCTGCCTTGGGCCGTCCGGTTCAGGGTTTATCCTAGCGGTTCGCCCGCTCTCCTCTCTTTCTTTATTTCTCATCTCGACGCCCTACTGTTCCGTGCATGAGCCGCCTGGAAAACGACCGCCTCTGCAAAGCAAGGCAGCGACCGACCTCTCTTCCTCACGATCTGCACAAAGTGCCCAGTGCGAGAACTTTGTTCTCCACATAGCGCCGTCGCCTGGCCTAGCTTGGGTGAGCAAGCACGGAGAGCTTCCTGATCGCAACTGAAGGGCCATGGCCGCTGCCTGGACTAGCTCCGCTGAGGAACAAACAAAGCACGTGCTCCACTTTGTGAGTGGCTCTGCATCTCCAAACTCCGACGACAAGTCGACTACTTCTAGATCTTCTCACTCGCCTCGAGTTTCTCACATTTGTAGTGCTGCACCTACATCTCCTCCTCTATAACTACACTGACGCACCACCTCTCTGCTCGACATCTTCGTGCGTCCGTGTTTGGCACCATCGTCGATCCTATCTCTGGTGTGCGGTCAGCTGCCAAAACCTTTGGCGCATACAGACAAACCTACACAGGTGGTGGTTGACGCAGTGAGCCAGAACTCCATCCAGGCTAGCGGCAACTGATCTCCTCTGAACTCCCTTTCCTCTGTGTTCTTACGCATCACAGCCGCTGCCCGCCATTAAGCTTGCGTTCGTGGGGTGTCGTCTGTGTTAGCACCTCCACAGGACCAGAACACGGGTAAGAGTTCTGCCATGGTGTCCTTTTAGGTCTATCATTCTCAACGAAATGCCCACCTGTGCTGCCGCTGAGCACTCTCCTCCTTCACGTTCTCACAGTCACGCTCAAGGCCTGACGTCTGGTGGTCGCCTTCCCGATCTAGGCCGCCGCCGGAGCCTGATGCCGGTGTGCATCGTCCGTTCTGGCATGCGTGGGTGCCTCTTCCTTGTCCATGGATCTCCGTCTAGGTTGGCTCGCCGCCATGGGTTGCTGGTGGAGGTTCCTCCTCCTGTTCTCCCCTACGATTCCACCTCTCTTGTCCTACGCCACCTACAGTTTGCGGTGGAGAGATGAGGGAGACCGAGCACTCAAACTCATTGAACCTAGATTCATATTATACAGTTGAGGGGGGTCATAGAGTCTCTGCACTGTTAAAAGTAACTACCCCCAGCCTCTCGCTCCAATCACATGATCGCAGATCGTGGATGAACATGATCTTTTTGCCTTGGCTGAACTTCCCACTCCATCGTCATGGATCATAGTACCAAAAAGCTAATCTATGGCACTCCTCAAATGATAGGGAAGGTGCAAAACATAACTGTGACACATATGATCAAAAGCTTAGGCTACTAATATGAAACATTGGTCCCAAGTACCATTATTTTCAAACCTTAGTAACAATATCTAGGATCATCCAAACTTTATGAAACTTCAACCATATGATTTCACTTATGTCATTGGACATTTAGGATCCCAAGAGTGCACTCCATCACATCCTACACACATTAAAATATATTTCGTCCTCGAAATTATGCCAGAAAACCACTTTGTCACATATCAACAATCATCCATATGGAATCATGACCTTTGGTTGTTCTAGGCAAACCAACCACAAAGTCCATGGCCACATGATCCCATTTCCACTGTGGTATAGGCAAAGGCTGCATTGTTCCTGCGGGCTTCTGATGTTTAGCTTTAACCTACTGACCCACCGGTGACCGCATAACAAACTCAGCTACATCTTTCTTCAATCCAGGCCACCAATACATATCTTTTAAGTTATGATACATCTTGGTGCTCCCTGGATGCATAGCATATATTGAAGAATGAGCTTCTTCCAAAACTAACTTTCTCAAGTCATTGGCATCAGGTACCACCATCCTACCATGGTAACAAATTACCTAATCCTCTGACTCATGGAAGACATCCCGTTTCTCACTACCATACTCTGACCTAATCTGCTGAACTATAGTATCATCTTGCTATGCTTCTTTAATCTGTTGTCTCATAGTTGGTTTTATGTGCATCTCAGCTAACAACCTGGCTAGCAATGATACTTTAAATTGTACATTGTTTTGCCTCAACGATATAAACATATCCCTCTTAGAGCACACTAAGGAATTCAACTGTGCTTTATCTAAGACTGGTGTTGCTGATTTTCTACTTAGTGCATCAACTACTACATTAGCCTTCCTTGGGTGATAATCTATTTTACAATCTTAGTCCTTGATTAACTCCACCCAGCGGCGTTGCCTCATGTTCAGTTCATTCTGTGAGAAGATATACTCTAGGTTCTTATGGTCTGTGAAAATCTGGAATGTTTCTCCATAGAGATAATGTCTCTAGATCTTCAAAGCATGGACCACAGTAGCTAGCTCTAGGTCATGTGTTGGATAATTCTCCTCATGTTTCTTAAGCTGTCGAGAAGCAAAAGAAATCACTTGCTTATCCTGCATCAACACACATCCTAAGCCATTCTTAGATGCATCAAAAAAAAACTATATACCCTTTTCCTTGCTCAGGTAACACCAACACAGGTGCACTTGTTAACCTTTCCTTCAGCAACTGGAAAGATTGTTGACACTTTTCATTCCAAATAAAAGGAACTTCCTTCCTGGTTAACTTGGTTAGGGGTAAATCTATAGAACTGAAGTTCTTAATGAACCTCCTATAATAGCCTGCCAACCCTAGGAAACTGCGTATCTCCGTTGGTGTTTTTGGTTGCTCCCATTGCAGGACAGATTCTACCTTCTTAGGATCAACATGAATACCTGAGGCAGATATTACGTGTCCTAGGAAAGAGACTTCTGGTAACCAGAATTCACATTTGCTAAACTTAGCATATAATTTATGCTCTCTTAGCAAAGTTAGGGCCTGACGGAGGTGCTGCTCATGTTGTTGAGCATCTTTACTATAGATTAAGATGACATCTATGAAGACTATTATGAACTGATCAAGAAAAGGTCGAATGATTCTATTCATGAGTTCCATAAATGTAGCTGGTGCATTAGTTAGTCCAAACGACATAACTATGAACTCATAGTGACCATACCTTTTCATAAAGGTAGACTTAGGTATGTCATCCTCCTTAATACGCAACTGATGGTATCCCAACCTCAAATCTATCTTAGAAAAGATAGTTGTACCACACATCTGATCAAGCAGGTCATCTATCCTTGGTAACAGATACTTATTCTTTATAGTTACTTTATTCAACTACCTATAATCAATGCATAACTGCATCGATCCATCTTTCTTCTTAACAAAAAGGACCCGAGCACCCCATGGTGAAGTACTCGATCGAATAAAACCCTTCTCAAGAAACTCCTGTAGTTGTTTCTTAAGCTCTGCCATCTCAGCAGGAGCCATCCTATACGGTGTTTGTGCTATAGGTTGTGTGCCTGGAATTAGATTAATCTCAAAATCAATCTCTTGGGGCAGAGGTACACCTGGAAGTTCCTCAAGAAACACATCTTCAAATTCCCCAACAATCGAAACTTCAGAAGGATTAGAACTCTCCATAGTGGTATCTACCACATGTGCCAAGAATGCAAAACATCCTTGCCTCATCAACTTCTCAGCTACCATAGCTGATATAAGACAGGTTGAAAGAATCTTTCTATCTCCTTGAAAGATCCATGTGTTACTATCATATGTGAACACAGCTTGCTTGGACTCACAATCCAACCCAAGAATTATATCAAACCCATGCATCTCAAGTGGTATAAGATCCACTTGAATGTGATGTTCAGAAAAGAAAAGAGTGCAGGGAGAACACACCTCCCGCAACACTACAGATTCCATCAAAGGAGTTTCTAACTTCAAACTCTCTTCCCTATGACCAACTGTCATATTGTAGTCAAGAATCACTCTTTTAGTGATGAAAGAATGCTTAGAACGTAGATCAATCAAAACAAATACGACGCAGGATATAGACATATCAGAATAAAACAATTCCATCTGACCAATCACAACCTGAGGGTTGACTACCGCATCAGGCTGATTCATCGCATAGAATCTCACCGTCGCATGTGGTTGACTCGATGCTCGATTATTGGGTGTCGACGATCCAGCTTGGGATGCTGGTCCACGTCCTCTTGCGCCACTTGGAAACTGTCACCTCTGAGAACCTTGTTGACTCTGCCTCTGAGGTTGAGTCACACTTGCTTCTCTGGCTCGACAATCCTTCATCAGATGTCCCATCTTTCCACATATAAAACAACCTCTGTTCCCTGCCTGTGGTCTGGATGGTCCTGTTACTGACACTGATGTTGAGTTGTGGGCTCCTTCTGGTGGTAAACTACGCCCTCTACCCCTATTAGACGTCCATTGCATCTGGGTATTAAACCTTGGTGATGCTATTGGTGCAGAAAACCTCGGTTTCTTAAAACTTTTAGACCCTTATCGTTGAAACTGAGTATATACCTTCTTACTCTTAGTCTGTCGCTTCTCTATCACAGACCTCTCTATCCATCTGACAGACTCCACAAAAGTAGCAAACCTCTCCCTATTCTCTAAACCAGACACAAGAGTGGTCAAATCAGCGTTCAACCCCTTCTCAAAACGCTGAATCCTTTCTTCATCGGTAGCTGCGATATGCGAATAGAACTGCAAAAGCTCCATGAACTTAGCCTCATACTCGCTAATGTTCATTGGTCCTTGCCTTAATCTCTCAAACTAAGAGATCTTCTCATATAGGAACGTCTTAGGAAAGTCTCTATTGACGAATTCTCGTCGGAATACTTCCCATCCGATCTCCACACCCGACCTCCTGCCTTCTTCTATGGTCCACCAATGGCCAGCACTCCCTTTAAGAAGGTACATTGCATGTCTAACCTTCTCAGCTTCTGGGATATTAAGGATTCTAAAGGCTTTCTCTAACTCAGTTAGCCACATGTCTGCGTCTGCTGGGCCAGCAGTACCAGCATACTCTGTGGCCCCAACCCGGTGAAGTCGTTCAAATGTCTTGCTGGCTCCCTATCCTTCATGGTGAGTTGGTGCCCTAGGTGCAGGTAATGGCATCCTATCTGTCATTTGAGTCATGGCCGCCATAAATTGTACAAACATGGCTTGGAAGGCTAGGTTTCCCATATCTTCTTGATTAAACTGGGGTTGCTCAGGTACAGGCTCTTCCCTATCTTGGTCTCTTGCACCTCCTCCTGGTGCAGCAACACTGCTCTCAGCAACATGTTCATTGTGTGATCCAAACATCTTTAGTTTTTCTTCTCCTCCTATATGAGTAGAAGACACTATCAGATAAACTGGAAGACACTAGAACAGACTCAACAACCTTAATCCAATGTCTCTGTAGACTCAGCGAACCTAGAGCTCTGATACCAACTTAATTGTGGCATCCAACTTATGAAAATAGGATTTACTTATGTGGAAGCATTCATTAGCAGCATAATTACCAAAAATCACTAAAAATTTAAAATTTTTACAAAGAGATCCATAAACTAAAAAACTCTTTCATAAGAACCAAAGTATTTCAAATACATTTTGGTTTACTAGTACAACCCTTGTATCATTTCTTCTCGAGAGTTACAAACATCATCTACCCTGTTAGACTATACATAGGCAGTATAAAAATCTCGAGGCATCAAGCCAAATCTTAGATTGATATTAAACTAACTACTGACTCCTAGGACCTGAGAGTACAGATACGACACATAGGACTCTCTACTAACATGACATGAAAGCCAGTGTCTCCACCTGTGGATTCACTACTGTCCTTGGTGTTGCTGTTGTTCTTTCCTTGCTATAGGGTTCCTACCCCTTCTTCGGTGTCTACCTAAAAAGTTGGATCCCACAGGGGTGAGACAATTGAAAATTGCCCCAGCGAGAGATATAACACTCCACCAGAAACATTATTATTGTAATTAATGGTATAAAACTGAACAAAAGAATCATAAGTATTGAACAACAAATAATTCAATATCTAAACAGAATAGAACATTATTGTTCATTCAATGCACTTCACTTATATCTTGGTAAAGCAGCATGTTGCTTATCTAGTAAGGAATATGTAGAACATATATAACATTCATCCAATTAGGACATGCTAAGCAAAGCAACATCAATCATTGGTTCTCATATTTCAACCCTAAGCAAATATGCTACATGGTTGATTACATTTTACAATCATACTTAAGCCCCGAGGAGATGAGGTATACCGCTCATACTCCAACCGACCATTGTGAAATCGAAATCGGCACCATACATAGGTCAATAGAAGAGCCGAATTTCCATGACCTCATCTTCCTCAGTCAATGTGAGGACCAAATGCAGGACATCTTGTGTCTCTGCTAAATAGCTTTCCAGGGTATACTGGCAACTTTTCTATTAGAGTTACAGTGGCATGTTGTACTCTCTTCACAATCGAGAGATATTATATTTATCTCACATCGATCCGGCATAAAGATCATCGGGAGATTAATGATACATCCATCCCGACCTTTGGGAGATTAGTGATACATCCATCCCGACATATATAATGAAGGATTAAGAGATTTAATGTTTACCTCACATCAATTCCTTCATTAGGGCGTAAGGATATTCACGCCCATAACCCCCACATACTCAAAAGTATGCCCTCCAGGAGTTCCCATAGGAAAAACCTATTTCACCATCACCAAACTACTGACGATGATGGATCTATGGTCAGGGCTCTACATGATACCATTTCACTTGATGAATTAAGTACATTAAAATATTCTTTTAGCATCAAACATGTTTTCAAACACAAAACATTATAATAATTGCTACGAAGAATGAATACTATTTCTATCAAGTTTTATTCAAAGCTTTATTAAACATTGGGATCTCAATCCCTTATCACATCAGGGTATTCTCATCCCTTATCATCTCATCATCATGATTATGAAATATGGGTGTTCAAACCCTTAGTTCATCAAAACACTTGTTATCAATTTATCAGGTAACTTAATTCCTTCAGGTTATCTGACCAATGTAAACATAATATTTGCAATGCAAGTATTTCACATGGCTCTTAAAGCCTAATAATGTCTCTTGTTACCTCTCACTAGGAAACACATCATATTATAGCTCATAAAGCCCATAAAGCAATTTCCATAGTAAAACATCATAGCTCATACTTGGCTATGTCCACCATCTCATGAAACCTGCATAATTAATGCACATGATAACAATTATATCAATTACAAATCAGCACTATGCATTGTAAGAGTAACATCACTATTTCCTCATTTGAGTTAGGATTTCCCAATTTATGTCAATTAGGAATACTTTATCTCATTACCCAGATTTGGGTTATGATTTATCATCATATTATCCAAAATTAGGGTTTCATACCCTATAACCCAAGATTAGGGCTCCACATATCTTTATCCTATATCAATGTAGGATTTTATATCAAAGTATCACATACCAGTACATAGTATCACCTTGATTCAGGTTTTACATCACATTATTGCATTAAGGTTTCATTTTGACATCACCCTTGTCTGGGGTTCCACATGACATCACCCTCACTTAGGGTTTCATATGGCTTCACCCCTGATTAGGGTTTCTCATAACATCATCCTCAATTAGGATTATACCATCACCATAGATTAGGGTTTCACCTATCATTACCCTCAATTAGGGTTATGGCACATTAACTTTATTAATTAGGGTTCATGATCTCTCTATCAAGGATCATACCCTAATTACATATTCATTCATGTTGAAAGTGTTGAGACTTAACCACTACATGATTATCATTCATGTAGTAAGTTCTCTCTCTCTTATCTTCTATAAGATGATACATACCTCAGACTGGGTTAGATTAGGTCAATTCATCTTGAATGAAGAGTTGACACCATGTATTGTGTCATTACTTCCATAATCATCAAATATTAATCATTCAAAAGGTACTAATCACCCTATCTTATTAATGGTACAATTACTATAATCACCCTTGGATTACATCATGTAATGATCAATTAAACAATTGACCTTTAATCACCTTAAGTGTACATACAGTCTTGGTTAATTACTTCCCAAACGGTCTTGGTCACTTAGACCCCAAATGGTCATGACCAACCAGACCTCAAACGGTCTTGCTTGAATGACCTCCTGATGGTCTAAGACCGTTTAGACCTCCAAATGGTCTTGGTCTAACAGTTTGAAACTGTTTAGCAAAGTTGGTGCTTGAAACCGTTTAGTGCAAAGATACTTGAGATCGTTTTAGTCTCAAATGGTTTGGGATCATTTGGTCCAAAACGGTCTTGAGGCCGTCTCAAACGGTCTTGAGACCGTTTGGTCCAAACCTCCTCAAAACCGATTGGACCAAAAATGGTCTCAACCACTCATATTGATTTAGGGTTTCCAAGATTGATTCCCTCATCAATTAAATCCATGTAATTACTCATTAATTGAACCTAAGCACCATACCTCAATTGAGCTTAATAAATCATCCTTCAATTGATTAAAGTTTCAATTGATCATCAATTATGGTTTTGAACCCAATTGGATTAGAGTTTGGAATCGATGAATCTTCAATATTAGTCATTGTGGAACTAATTACTTTGAAATCATTGGACCATGATTCAAATAGGGTATGACCCGACCTAAAACGGTCTTGAGTTCATTTGGATGACCTCCAAACAATCTTGGTTGACCTAAAAATGGTCTAAGACCGTTTTCCCCATCCCATAATTAAAATTGTGAAATTCAATTAGGATTTAGATCATCGAATTGATCATCACATTATCTATTGATTGCATTTCAATTTGATATCTTTGGATCTTCAAATACTCAACCATACTCAACCCTGGACCTACAAATGGTCTTGGTTGACCTCCAAATGGTCATGAGACTGTTTGGCTGATCTCCAAATGGTCTTGAGACCGTTTGGGTTAATCAACCCAAAGATTTAAATCACTCAATTACAAATTCAACACTTAACCCGATTAGGGTTTGTTATTTGATGAACCTTCAATTGATGAACCCATTGAAACCAACTAATTGAATATAATGGATCATCAATACCAATACTAGCATATATTCTCCAAATGGTCAACTGTGGTCAACCCTCCCAAATGGTTTGAAACCGTTTAGCTTCTAACGATTTGATGAAACTGTTTGATTTCAAATGGTTTTGTTGAAACCGATTGAACCAACTTGTTGAAACCGATTGGAATAGAATTCCTTTGGGAAAAGTGCCCAAGATGATGTCATCATCATCTACCTTCATTCATTCAAAATCTACTGCCATTTTCATGCTAATTACAACAATGGATCAAGTGAATTTCAAATAGAACAAAACGTTCAACAAATAATGGAGAATTGAATGCAATAACAACATTTACGGGTTTAAGTTATATAACCCACCTTCAAATCTGAATCCAAGCGTCAAGATCCATGTCTCCAATGGTGAATGAAGCTTGGACAACTCCCCAAGGTCTGTTCTCAAGCTTTTGGGTGAAAGGATTGGCTAGAGTTGAAAATCAAATGGAGAAAACAAGAAGTCAAGCCTTGATTTTCGATTTCCATCATGAAATCAAGGTGAAAGAAGACCATGGAGGTTACCTAAAGGTTGGGGATCATCCTTCTCCTTCTCCTAAGCTCCCTTGTGCTCGGACAAATCAAGTAGAGAAAGGAATTCTGAAAAAGAGTCCTTATGTGGGTGGAAAATGGGATATGTATAAGCAAATTCAAGGAAAGAGAAAGTAGAAACTAATTTCTTTTGTTTCCAAAATTAATTCCACACTTCCCCCTCAATTCCTTGGACACGAAGCCATCTTATTCCCCTTGTAAAACCTCTTCATTATCCAAGAATTCAAAAGAAAAGAAATTAAGCACCTTAATCATATTATACTAATATCCCATTTTTAGTGGATATTACTTTTTATTAACATAATGTGAGTGGGCTCTCCACTCACTCAACGTGCATTTGCAAGGAAAAATCTCTTACAACCCTTTGAAAATTCATCCCTCACCTTTTGGTTGAAGTGCTCTTCAATTAATATATTTCTTTTTGCATTAAATTGAAGTAAAGTCCCTTTTTGCTTAAATCTTGATTATTTTAATATCAAGATTCTCTCTCTTCCAAAGTAATTCAAATGAGGCACCCCTCTCATTTTATTTTCTCTACATGATTACAAGAAACATGGGGGACCCTCTAGAAGTGGTATTTTGCATATTGAACCCTAGGTTTTGGGTAAATTGCACATTACACCAAAACTAGGTTTTAATGCACAAGCATTGCTTAGCAAGCTCTATCTTGGTGCTCAAGCTTGCAGAAACCATACAACTGCATCATTCTCATTCTTATGATGCTTCAACATATGAGGAACATTTTATCATGTACAATTTGCAAGTTAACCCCTCAACTTGGGTAATTTGCACTTCAGTCCAAAACTAACAAAACAATGTTTCAACATTATTCAAAAAGGACAAAAATTGAAATATAAGTTCCTCTTGAGCCTTAATTACTTTCCAATAAATATGAACAAACATCAAATCAACTTTATTAAATAAAACATCTAGGGTTAAAGCATAACCCATATCAGGGATGTTACAAAAACCTTCTCCAATCCACAACCTCCAACCCTAGGAGTAGCAAGGAGAGTACAAGCAATAAGAAAGAACATGAAGGGAAAATAGAAATTACAATTACCGCTTGTAGCACAAGGCTTGATTTCCTATATCAAGCGTTTTGATCTTCTAACCAATGTGTATAGAAGTGCAAGTGCAGTGGGTAGGAGATGCTAGCCTATAGGACACAAATTTGGAGCAATGGAAATGAATAACAAATGTTGGAGTTGCTCAATTGCGCACACAAATGGATTGCCAATTGCAAGTATGTATGCTCAAGTGTTTCACAAGTGTGCATTGGGTGTCCTTAGGCATGTCCTATTTATAGGAATGGCCTATGAGTGCTTAAGGATGTTCTAGACACTTTCTAGGGGGTTCCTAGTACTCAACTAGCCCTTATTCCTGCAACACTCAAGTATCATGTTAGATTCACAAGAATGAAATGTTTGTCATCATCAAAACAAAGGGATTATAGTAATGTCCAATTTAGCCAAAAATCTCCCCCTTCTTGAATATGATAAACATTTCCAAAATATAAAATAAGGAAAAGTAAATCATATGAGTTTCATACCTGAAGTTTTACCTTTGGAGCCATTATCTTGTTTGCAAGTCTGGCTGAATGATTATGAAACTCATTTTATTTTATATTTTTGATTTTATATTATTTCCTCCCCTTTGTCATTTCAAAAAGATAACCAAGTAAATCATTAAGTATGACTTTTATTACTCCCCCTTAATTTGTTAATTAGATGCTCCACCTTAATAAGATATTCAATTTTAAACAAAACAAGGGATGCAAACCACTTATTGTCAAATTTAGCCATAATTTATTTCTCAATCATTTTCAAAGGATGTTAAGACTTGAAATGATATGAGATTCTTTTATATTCATGGCTTATGTGTTTTGATTTCTCATCCATTTTACAAGGGATGTTAAGCCCTGAAAATGACATGAGATCCATTTAAGCTCATGATGGATACATATATTGATTTCTCATCCATTTTACAAGGGATGTAAAGCCTTGAAAATGATATGAGAATCCTTTAAGCATAGAGTACATGAATGTATCTCTAACCAAATACACAGGATGTTAAGCCCTTATTTGTTTAGAGAATTCCATTATATTCATTCATATTGTAGGCTCCAAAATTACTTTAAATATACTAAGGTCATAACTAGTTTCAAATTTTCTTTATGCTATTTACAAAGTTGTGTAAGCTCCTTCTTAATATTATAGTCAAGATAGTGTTTTTGAGCTCCCCCTTAATCTTATAATCAAGATAATTTAATGATTCTAAGGTCACAATAAGTATTAGATCATAATAAGTTAACCTTTTATGAGAGTTATGCACTAAGATCTTGTTTTCAATATACTAAGATTAAGTGCAAGAAAATGATTTACAAATAAGCATTTGGTCAAGCTTATTTTATATTGACCTTGACTTCGACCTGGGCGCCCCTTGGTCACACTTAATTTCAACCAAGAGGCAATTTCTGCAGATTTCCAATTTAATCATATTGAATGTCATTTTCCATAAGCTAAGCATAAAATAATCATTTAAGATGTATTTTTGCCATGGATATTTAAAAAAAATTGCATTTTCAATGATAATATCATCGTCATGTGTGATGAACTGAATCACTATGATCATTTTAAAAACAATATCCATTCATGGTTTATATAGATCAAAGATCATTTTAGGCGAACCAAGTAATACTTAGGACAAACAATAATTAAATCATCATGGTTGATAATTTTCAGTTTTAAGCCAAACTTTGTAGGAGATTATAGAAATTTATGAACCTGCAATCTATACTATATATGTATTGATTCATTTTGCAAGAAGGCATTTTCAATTTTAGATTGCAAGAAGTATACAAGTTTGATAAAAGTATATTTAATAAGTCGTAATGCAAGCTTATCAAAATGTTTAAAGAATTTGTCTCCAAGATTCATTCTTGATTTGCAAATTAAATCAATCATTTATAGAAAATTGATCGAAATATGGATCAATTAAACAAGTTCAACAGAACTTGATTCGGTTGAACTATTCTTCGATCGAATTTATCTCGGTCGAAGTTTTTCTCGACCGAGTATGTTGCTGTTTGTACATGTTTTATCGGATTGTTTCAAGCTTAAAAATAGTAACCTTCTCGGTCGACTAATTCTCGACCGAGAGTGTTCTCGGTCGAACATTTTCTCGGCTGAGAATGTTTCTGTATTGTTTTCAATAATTATTTGCAAGCAAGGTACAAGAATATGAAAGTTAAAGCTCAATTTTGTTGAGAAATGACATTTGTATATCAAAATAACATTTTAGGTCAAATCTCAACTAATCAAATTCAAATCTATAAGTTTTAGGAACCCAAACTAGATCATCATTCCTTTTCTTGTGAGGGCATGAAAAAGAGTACTGTCCAAGACGCAAGCAATAATGACAACTAATAAAATCAATCTCATTTCTCTTTGAGTTGTTTTTGGGTACATATATAGTCTTGGCCTTGGGTGCTTGTGTTCTTCTAGATTTAGGTTGATAGGATTACCCTTTTGAAACATATCCTAAACCTCTCCTTCCATTACAACTAGAAGAATTATTTAGAATTTTATCAAGAACATCATTGTTTCTCAAGCTATTAATCTCTCTTTGTAACTTGGTAATCTCATCCATTTTCTTTTTGATATCTAGCTTTGTTTGATCTAGATTAGATGATAAAGCATCTTTTTCTTTAACAATAGCATCATAATCTAGATGATTACATAGGATAGGTTGAGTCTGAAAATTATGCAATTTTGCAAGCAAATCAACCTTTTCTTGAGAAGGAAGATCATGATTTATTTCTAAAGTAAGAAACTTCATATTGCAATCATTTAAAGATGATTTCAAGGTAAGATTTTCAGAATAATACTATCCTTTTCAAAAGAAAGATTATTTAATCTAACATACAAATCTTCATTTTTTAGTAGCTTTCTTTAGTTTCTTTTTGCAATCAATATATTTCTCATGTGTATCTTGAAGACTAGCAATTAGATCTTATTTTGGTAGATCAAAAAGGCTTACCTCTTCTTCTTCCTCTTCATTGATTGTAGCAATAAGAAATTCTACTTCTTGTTTTCCATCTTCACTATCATCACTTGAATCATCCCATGCAACTTTATATGCTCTTTGTTTCTTCTTGTGAGATGATTTTTTCCCCTTCTTGAGTTTTGGACAATCACCTTTCAAGTGTCCCTTTTTGCCACATTCAAAGCACCTGGAGGAAGAAACAATAGGAATTTTGTTAGTTTTAAAACTTCGATACTGCTCACCATTTACAATGAGTGTTTCTTCTTCACTATCTTCTTCACTTGTGTCATGAAAATTCTTGGTTGATGCTTTGAATGCAATGTCCTTTCTTTTCTCCTTTTTTTGTTTAGCTACCAATCTTTCTTCTTCTTCTAGGGTATCTTCATCAGCCTCCAAGTTGCCAATGAGTTGTTCCATCCTTAGCCGGGTGAGGTCATTGGCTTCTTCAATTGCCGTCACCTTTGGTTTGTACTTTGGAGGCAAGCACCTAAGAACCTTTGATACTTGATCCTCTTCACTTATGGATTTACCTAATGCATTTAACCCATTAACAATAGAAGAAAATTTTGCATACATTTCACTAATAGACTCATTTTGATCCATACAGAATTGTTCAAACTTTTATCTAAGCATTCCTATTTTAGAATTCTTAACTTGAACAGTTCCTTCATAGGTTATAGATAGTCTATGCCATATCTCATATGATGTTTCACAATTTGATATTCTATTGAATTCACCAATGGAAATTGAACAATAGAATATACTTACAGCTTTTGCATTCATTTGGGCTGATCTTACCGTATTAGCATCCCAAGTTGCATACTCTATTTGTGGAAAGTTGACACCATCCTCCATAGATCCCAACTAATTCCTTGGAAATAGAATTGCATCCTCCTTTTCCAGTAAGTGTAGTTAGTGCCATCAAAAGGTGGAGGTCTAGCCACGAGTATCCCTTTCCAAGTTGAGGTTGTTGAGTACCCTGTCACCCATTCTTCAAGACTTTGTTAGAGTTCCTTGAAGCCTCGCTCTGATACCAAATGAAAAACCACTAGAGGGGGGTGAATAGGGTTTTATAAATATTTTGATAATAATTCAACTCAAGCAACCACAATTGAGATAATAAGAAGGAGGCAAGGTGTTTAGAGTGGTTCCACCTTTAGCAAACACTAAAGGAGTCAGTCCACTATCCAATTGTTTCCAATTGGGATTTTGAAAGTATTTAATTTTATTACCTCGCAAGGATATTACATAAAATTACAACACATTCACCACCCTTTGGAAAACCTTCACCTTGAAGTAGTCTCACCAACCTCAAAGCAGCCTTCCTTGAAGTAACTTCAAGCTCCTCCTTGAAGTAGCCTTCCTCTTGAAGTAGCTTCCCGTTGAGATAGCCTTCTTGAAGTAGTCCAAAGTCCTCCTTCTCCACTGAGAAGATCTAACCCTCTCCAATCTATAGCCTCCAACCCTAGGAGTAGCAAGGAGAGTACAAGCAATAAGAAAGAACAAGAAGGGAAAACAGAAATTACAATTACCGCTTGTAGCACAAGGCTTGATTTCCTATATCAAGCGTTTTGATCTCCTAACCAATGTGTATAGAAGTGAAAGTGCATTGGGTAGGAGATGCTAGCCTATAGGACACAAATTTGGAGCAATGGAAATGAATAGCAAATGTTGGAGTTGCTCAATTGCTCACACAAATGGATTGCCAATTGCAAGTATGTATGCTCAAGTGTTGCACAAGTGTGTATTGGGTGTCCTAAGGCATGTCCTATTTATAGGAATGGTCTACGAGTGTTGCTTAAGGACGTTCTAGACACTTTTTAGGGGGTTTTTAGTGCTTAACTAGCCATTGGGTATCCACTAATTTCTTTAGCAACGACTAGTTAATTAATTCTGAAAAGTGCAGACAAAGCTCTTCTCGATCGAGGAATTGTCGACCGAGAGCCCTATTGGTCGATGTTTTTATCGACCGAGGGACAATCTAGAGCAAGTGTGTATAATGTTCGATTGCAACTCCCATCGACCTTCTCTGTTGTGTCTAATAGCTACTTGGGTCAATTCTCGATCGAGGAGATTGTCGACCGAGAGTGTCTCGGTCGAGAAGTTTTTCGACCGAGAATGACTCCGTTTCAATGTTTTAAACTATGTACTAAGTGTGTGTATCAGTGTGCATTTGTGACACTATTGTAGGGGATGACCTATCTAAGTGTTGTGTGTGTCTAGGGAAGATCTAAATGCTTGATTTACATGATATCTAAGTACTTGTATGTTATATACTTGTACAAGTTTTTACATTTGATTACAATCATGAAATTAAAGCATTTTGAGCATATACATCTTCCCAGTTGTGTCATCCACCTTATTCCAGCAACACTCGAGTAGCATGTTGGATCCACAAGAATGAAATGTTTGTCATCATCAAAACAAAGGGATTATAGTAATGTCCAATTTAGCCAACAAAGGTGGAATAGGAAGAGGTTCTTGAGGAGAAGAGGAAGATTGATCTTTATTCACTTGTGTAGGAACCTTTTCCTTGAGAGAAAATATGGTCTCATAATAGACAATGTCTACAAGTCTATATGAAGTATAGAGTCGACTCTAATGTCTGAGATATCAAATTTTATTACTAGGAATTTATTAGCATTATTGTTTCCAACACACCCTATAAAAATAGTAGGTCCTAGTTTTCTCTTTTTATTATCAAAGATTTTAACCTTGGCCAAACACCTCCACACTTTGAGGTACTTTAAGCATGGTTTCTTGTTAAGACAAAGTTTAGAGTGTGTTATTTGAAGATGTTTAAGAGGTGTATGGTTTAGAATGTAGTTGGTTGTATACAGAGCTTCCGCCCACAGTTAGTGACTAAGTCCTTACACGACTAGCATTGAATTGACCATATCAATCAATATTCTATTTTTTCGCTCAGCTACTCCATTAGATTGAGGATTATATGAGGTAGCGATTTCATGTATAAGGCTATTTTTCTCACATAACTTGTTAAGTTCACTATAAGTGTATCCACCATCTGTATTAGACCTCACCGTCTTAATGTTCTTATCTAATCGTTTCTCCACTAGAGTTTTATAGATTCGGAATTTTACTAATTTAGTAAGAAAATAGAACAATATTTAAAAAGGTCATCTATAAACGTTAGAAAGTAAGTCATATCATCACGAGGAAAAATATTATTCAAATAAAAAACATCAGTATGAATTAATTCAAGCAAAGATGTATTAACAATCTACTAATTTAAATGACTTCTTAGGAAGTTTAACTTGCACAAAAATATGGCATCTACCAGAAATATTAATATAAATATTGGCAATCAGATCTAAATGTATCACATGTTTTATCATATTTTTATTCACTTGACCAAGACGTGAATGTCAAACATCACTAGTATCATAAGCTAAAATAGTAGAAGATATATCATTGAAAGAAGATGCATTACATTAAACATAAGATAGTTTAATAAGATGACCATGAGTATAACCCAGACCAACATAAGATTCACTCTTAGAAATTATAATAAAATTGCCTTGACATAGCAAGGTATAACCAGAATACTATAAAATAGCTTGACTAATCAAATTTCTAAGGAAAGAAAGAACATGTTGGACATCATGCAGTCTAAGAGTGTTTCCAAACGTAAGATTTCTGTCAACACATCCATATCCTACAATTGGGATGGTGCATGAATATCTCCCCACTTGATCACTCTGCTAGATTCAGCCTGGTAGGAAGAAAAGAGGGATTGGTCAAAAAAAATATGGCAGATGGCACCAGAGTCCATATACCAATCATAAGATATGCAAGTACAAAGAATAGTCTGATTTTTTGCCTTTCTACAAACTAGGAAGGGAGTACCACAATAGTGATCATATTTAATTCATATTTTTTAGGAGTCTGAACATTCTTCTTTCTCCGACCTTCACATACATTTGGTAGGTGGGAATGTTTGTTACACACAAAGAAGACATATTTTTCTCCTTGATCACTATTATTATTACTTTGATTTTGGTGGTTCTTGCAGAGCTTAAAAGAAGGTTTGAATTTCTAAATTGAGATGGGAAGGGTTAGACTTCTTCTTGGTTTCATCACCTATAACCATATTAACAGTAGGGTTCGACTTCTTGTCTTGTTCCCTATGTGTATACTCAATTTGTAGGGATTTAACTAAGGATGTCATGGACATATTTCTTGTCTATGTCTTAGGCTCTTGGTGAAATCCTTCAAGAAGGTGGGAGTTTCTCTATGCTGACTACTACTTGAATATTTTCATCATGGTTATAACCCTTGACCATGGATTTAGAAACTAAGTTTTGGTATTCTAGAACTTGAGATGAAATAGGTTTATCATCCACCATATTATAAGTTATCCATTCAACAAAGACATAACACTCAAGACCAATATCTTCTAGATTAAACTTTGAATCCAAAGATGTCCACAGTTCAAGAGAAGTTGAGACCTTATGATTGATATTAGAGAGTACATAAGATAAGACTAAAAGAATCATGTCGTTATACAAATAGTTAGTTTCCTTTGAGACAGAAGTGGAGACAATAGGTGCAGGTACAACGGTTTCATGTTGTTCTTCTTCTTCAAGGGGGTTCGTGGGTTGTGGTTCAAGCACAATAGGAGCAAACTTGTCTTCGGGTAAGATGGCGGAAACGAGACCCAAAAAGGTAGGCTAGAATCACATTTTCTATTGCCAACAATGGAAGTACAAACCTGAAAATCATTCTAGGCGAAGAGAAGCAACGTCATCAAGCGAAAGCATGATTTATAAATCCATGTCAAACAAACATACAAATAACAAGTATCTAGTTAACAACTATTGAAGAATATGTCAAAAATTATTGGACAAGTTTGATGGAGCATAAGATCTATCTTAAAATTATTGGATATGTAGATAGAAGTTAAGTAGTAGATTAAGACACACAATTAACCACCAAATATACAGTAGCAATAACAACAATTATAGATTCAGAGAAAATAAAAATTAGTGAGAAGATTTAAACTCCAGAGCCTGGTATTTAGGAGTGTGAAAAATTTTCTTCAAGACATATTCTGCCGCTCCTGGCACGAACTTCTCGGACAGTCTATCTCCTAGATTCAGTCACCCCTACTCTGGTATAGTTGTGTGGTGCAAGTGAAAGGACTGTGTCAAACTTGTTCCTTTAGCCCTTTGTCACAAAGAAGAAAGAAGACGTTGCGAGGCGTTGTCGAGGAAAGAACAACAACAAAAATGAAGGTTTGTAGATGAACGAAGGTTGTTGCAGTGGTAGACGGAAACTGGAGCTTTCTAGTCAAGAGAAACTGGAACATAATTTTTTTCTATGTATACAACTGTGTTGCTCTGTATCTTGGGGTGTCTTCAATGTCTCCTTATAAGGAGAGTGTCTCGACTGCGTCCCGTGGTAACAACCAACATACATTGCCCACATTACAATTATTGATTTTCCCACCGTGCTTCTTAATTGTCGCGGTTGTGAACGGCTTCAAGGGTAGTCAATAGATGATAATTGCTGCTGTCTTAAACGTTGTCAATGGACTCTGGATGATGAAAATCAGATACCAACAGCCTTTTTGAAAAGTAAAACAAATAAAATATGTTTTCCATAATAAAATATGGGAAGCTCATGTCTATAAGACTGGTTTTTGGGAAGGAAATACAAAACCAGAGAGGATGCAAACCGGGATGAAGGTTTATTACCCAATGCTTAGAGGAGACCTATACGAAAATTCTGAGCTTGTGCCCCACGCCTCCCAATGCTCGGGAGGATGAGTAGAGATGCTGGGAAATCAATATAGCCAGTTCAAGACCAATAAAGTTTACGTTAAACTTATTAAAGCTATAAGGTATAGCTCCAGGCGGAAATAGTATACTATATGGAAGCTGGAAGTCCCGCAAAGAGTCAAATTTTTCCTCTAGTTGGCCATGCACGAAGGATTAATAACTAATGAGTTTCGAGTGCACAAACACTTTATAACGGATGCGAATTGTCCAAGATGCGGGATTTAGGAGGAAACTGTACTACATGCCATGCGAGAATGTGAGTTCATCCATAAGATCTGGGCTGGATACAAATAGAGGCTGGTGAGAATGATTGTCGGAAAAGGATTGAGCCAACCTGAGGAAAGGAGGGTCCAAAGAAAGAGACCTGGTCTGGTTCGCTGTCAATGCCCGGCAAGGATGGCTTGCGAGAAATAATCACATTTTCAACAATAGATGCATGGGTGGTGATGAAGTGAAAAACAAAGTGAACCAGTAGGTGAAGATGTGCAATATAGCCTTCAGCAACACAATTGTAAATCAAGCTGAGAAGACAAGGGTGGTTGCGAAATAGAGCAAACCATTGGAGAATGAGCTGAAAGTGAATGTGGATGTTTCCAGGGACAAGATGAAGCGCAAACTATGTTCAGGCTGTGTGATAGGAAACTCATATGAGGAATGAGTCTATTAAGGATACATACAATACAAGTGAAGATGTGTTAGAAGGTGAGCTTCTAGCCGTTTGGCATGGAGTTTTGGTGAGCAGGAAGATAGGCGGAAGAATCTCTGTTCAATATGATTGTCAAACAGTAGTTAATATAGTTCAGAACGCAAGGCCACCCCCGACTAGGTTTAATCATGCGATTCATAGAGCCGTGGCTGAAACGGAGTGTTGGAGCATTGAGTTCACTCCTAGGACTACCAATGCGGCTGCTGACATAATAGCTAAATGGGAATCAAGCAGGACAGAAGCAGCGAGGCGTAGCATCATGCGAAGAAACTTAATGGAAAATATCATAAATTGTAATGCATAGTTTAGACCTTATAATGGGATGCATGATGAATAAAACCTCCCGTGTATCCCAGAAAAAGAAAAGAAAAGAATATAATGACTCTTTGTAATTGTTTTTGTCACGTGGTTGTATTTGTATGGATGAAAATGATTTAGCAGTGAAAAATACGAGAAAAATGAATACTATTTTGTGCTGCAACTTTTGAGAAAAAAAACAGATTGGTCATTCTAATTTTTTTCTTCTTCTAGTTTTTTCTCCTTCACTACAGAGTCATCCATACTATAACTCTCTTTTATATTCTTTCACCTTTTATATTCTTAAACCAATGGCATTTTATAACACTTGACATCCATATTATATTCAGAAAAAAAAGCTAATTTGACACATGTTTGTCAAAGCAATCCCCTCCATGACACTGCTGCAATAATATTTCCTAGAATATCATGTTGGCCTAAAATACCATTTTAAGTAGCATTTTATGAATTAGTGAGCAAGGTAATTGATAACTTCATATAAACAAATAAAACGCCTTTTTAGGGTGACATTTTCAACCTGTACGTGTAGGTTAACAACGCCACGCGAAGTAGCATTACGTCAATTTTATTAATAAGACCGTCAATTGTCGTGGCATATTTTGAAGATCGTTGGTGAGTTTATCTCACGGAGCAGAAGTGACTTCTATTCGTATTCTCTATCTATTTTTCTAAAAATCTTTCCACTCATTCTCTCATCACCGTTTACTACCATTGAATTTGTCAAAATATATGGCACCATGATCATGGCCACAAATAATATGCTCACTCCCACTACACTTTTTTTTATTCTGCATCCACCACTGCCCTTCCATCAAAACCTGCGGTCCACTTCACCAAGGATTCCGTTTCTGCAACACCTTGACCTCCACTACAAGAATGCAACCGACTCAATTAAAAATAAATATGCTAAAGCATAGATCAAGATGTAAGTAATTGTTGTGGAAGTGATGCTTCTAGAGATGGAGTTATAATGGTCGATATAAAGTGAGTGACAAGAAATAATACGGTGGCGCGAGGAGTAAGGTGAAGGTTTTGGCGGTGACAAGGTAATGTGTGCCGAGTTGTGTGGTCAATAGTGGACAAACCAAACACGTTGGTCATATTCATGATTTGTTATATATTGCAATAAAGTGGAGGTGCATACTAGAATAGAGAATGTGCTAACATGCCTAAATAAAAGTCATATTTCAAGAATGGTATTATACTCCACTACATGCATAATTTTGAGGGATCATTGAGAAAAATTATGTGCTTTCCAGAAAATTAATTGTGATTGTCATTTAGTGAAAAAAAGCATGAAGAAAATAGAGGGTTAAGCTAGACAAATTGTGACTAGAAGATTAGTCGATGATGGATCATGTATGGTATATGTAGACACTACTACAGAAATGGCTTATAACGTCACTTTTAAAGGCGCCGGTTGTATAAATACACCGACATCTAAAACCTAAACGTCGGTTTAATAAAAAAAATCGACATCTATCTGTGAAGGGCGACCAGACACAGATATCACTTTTATTCAGTGTCGGTTCCCTAATAATAAACCGACACCTAAATTAACCGCCAAATCGAAATTTTCTAGCGAAAAAATTACCTCCAGAATTTAACTTATAGTGTCGGTTATTAACTATTAAACCAACGACGAAAGGTTATTCGCGAGACAGAAATTGGGCACATTTTGGTCGTCAGTTTTACTACAATAACCGAAGATGTTGGGTTTCCCCGCGTTGTTCCCGGGAAAATTTTCACACCCTTTGAGTGTTGGTTTTCGAAAGAAACCGACGACTATGGTCATTAATCAAGAATAATTTTTTTAATCGGCATATGTAGATAGACGTCGGTTTTTTTCTAGTAAAAACCGACAACTATCATTGAAAATAGGTGTCAGTGTGTTTGTAGAACCGACACCTTTAGTTTTATGTGTCGGTTTTTTTGAATAATTGACGCCTATTGTTAACTTAATAGTACCCGCACGAGCCAGACTCTCTTCCCCTTTCTCGGTTTCATCAATTCCGCGCGTAGGTCTGGCGAATTTCACCTCCGGTTGCCGCCTCCACCGCCATTCCTTACTCCTCTGATCGCCGCCTCTGCCGCCGTTCATTGCTTTGGGCGCCGCCGTTCCTTGCCCTCTGCCCCCAGCTCGTTGCTCCGGCGGCCTTCCGGCAACCTGCTCTCCTGCTCCAGCTCCAGCGGCGGCCTGCTCTCCTGATCCAGCTCTGACGCCGCTCTCCTGCTCCAACTCCGGCTGCCTGATCTCCTGCTCCAGCGGCCTTCTCTCCTGCCCCAGCTCGCTGCTCTGCCGCTCTCCTACTCGACAGGTAGCCCTCTTCTTCTTCCTCCATGCCCCTCTTCTTCTTCCTTCTCCCTCCTTACCAACAGCAAGCACGGCCGTGGCTGTGTTGGCCGACCACGGCCGTGCTAGGCAGCACGACAACTACGGCCGTGCTAGGCAGCACGGCCGTGGTCGGCCAACACAACCACGACTGTGCTTGCTGTTGGTAAGGAGGGAGAAGGAAGAAAAGAGGGTATTTTGTTCATTTATTTTTTTATCTATTGCTTTATATTTGTTTATCTACTGATTATATTTATTTATCTAATGCTTTGAGTTTATATATTTATATGTTGTTATTGTAAATCAATCTATGATATGAACAAATCTTTTGCTTGTATATATTAGTACTTCTAATCCTAATTCTTGACCTAATTTAGTAAGAAATAAGATTTAAACTTGTCCATTCTAGCATCCTAATTTGATTTGATTAAACCCTAACATTCATGAAACCCTAACATCAATTGTGTTGAAACCCTAACATGTACATCTATCATTATGTTTGTTGGCCTAGAAACCCATCCAAGATTTACTAATTAGGAGTAAATCTTAGATAGTAACCAGTTTGGGACTGTTCTTGAACACCTAATCTCACTTAGGATGTAAGTGCATAATGTGTATTGGATTTTTGAGTAAATTTCGGTAGCATTTCCCCGTTTGTTCTATATGTACATATGTACTTAGAGAACAGTGGGGAAATACTACTGAAATTTTCTTGAAAACCCAATACACATTATACACTTACTAGTGAGATCAGGTGTTCAAGAATGGGATAGGTGGTACACATTTATTATATATAAGAATGATATCACATGTATTTGTTGGCCTAGAAACCCGTCCAAGATTTACTCATTAGGAGTAAATCTTAGATAGTCCCCGGTTTGGGACTGTTCTTGAACACCTAATCTCACTTAGGATGTAAGTGTATAATGTGTATTGGGTTTTCGAGAAAAATTTGGTAGCATTTCCCCGTTTGTTCTCTAAGTACATATGTACTTAGAGAACAACGGGGAAATACTGTCGAAATTTTCTTAAAAACCCAATACACATTATACACTTACTAGTGAGACTAGGTGTTCAAGGATGGGATATTTGGTACACATTTATTATATATAAGAATGACATCACATGTATTTGTTAACCCTAGACCCTAATCTTGTTGTAATATATACTTGTTTTCTCTTTGATCATTGAATAGATAGATCATGGATGTCCATTTGCAATCACTGCACCCCAGAGTTTATTTATGGTCTTGACCAGTTTATTAGATTTGCCGAGAAACATAGGAAACAACCTGGAGATAGGTTTTACTATCCATGTAGGCATTGCGGTAACAACTTGAAAGTCAGCACTAGTGATAAGTACATATGTACTTAGAGAACAACGGGGAAATACTGTCGAAATTTTCTTAAAAACCCAATACACATTATACACTTACTAGCGAGACTAGGTGTTCAAGGATGGGATATTTGGTACACATTTATTATATATAAGAATGACATCACATGTATTTGTTAACCCTAGACCCTAATCTTGTTGTAATATATACTTGTTTTCTCTTTGATCATTGAATAGATAGATCATGGATGTCCATTCGCAATCACTGCACCCCAGAGTTTATTTCTGGTCTTGACCAGTTTATTAGATTTGCCGAGAAACATAGGAAAGAACCTGGAGATAGGTTTTACTATCCATGTAGGCATTGCGGTAACAACTTGAAAGTCAGCACTGGTGACGAAATAAAAAGTCATGTCATGCACAACAGGATTATACAAGGCTATACAAAATGACACTAGCATGGAGAGATTTCAAACCCAAAACTAGTGGATGTCGATAGAAGTGCTTGTGTGGAAGAAGAAATTGCCTCCGATGACATAGATGTGAATGAACCAGTTCCAGTAGACATCGTTGATGCGATGCTGGATAGTTGTAGGGTAGAGCACACTGATCCACCTCCCATTTTTAAAAACATTGTGCATGATGCTGAGATATCATTATACACAGGTTGTACTAAGTTTACGAAGCTTAGCGCTGTGTTGAGAATGTATAAGCTGAATGCTAACAATAGACGGAGCGACAAAAGCTTCACGTAATTGTTGTCTTTGTTGAAAGAAATGCTTCCTCAAGGAAACGAGCTGCCAATCTCAACATAACAGGTAAAGAAATTGTTGTGCCCAATGGGAATGGATGCCAAGAAGATACACACATGCCCGAATGATTGTGTATTATTTCAAAAGGACTATGTGGATTTGAAAGATTGTCCAAAATGTGGTGCGTCACGGTACAAATTGACGACTTCAGGGGAGTCCAAAACTGGTTCTCCTGCCAAGGTGATGTGATATCTACCTATAATATCACAATTTCAATGCTTGTTTGCCAATCCGATAGATGCGAAGAATTTGAGGTGGCATGCAGATGTTAAGAAAAATAATGATGGGATCCTACGACATGCGTCTGATTTCCCATAGTGGAAGAAGATTGATCTATTGTACCCTGAATTTGGTGAAGAAGTCAGGAATCTAAGACTTGGGCTTTGTACAGATGAGATGAATCTGTACGGGACATTGAGCAGCCAACATAGCACTTAGCCAATCATGCTTGTTATATACAATCTTCCTCCCTAGCTGTGTATGAAAAATAAGTACGCAATGGTGTCGTTGTTGATATCGGGCCCTAAACAACCTGGAAATGATATCGATGTTTATCTTGAACCTCTGATTGATGATTAAAGAAACTCTGGGGTGAAGGTGTGATGACCTATGATGCTTCACGAAGAGAGACATTTTGTTTGCATGCTATGTTGTTTTGCACTATTAATGACTTTCCAGCATATGAGAATTTGTCTGGATATAGTGTCAAAGGAGCTAAAGCGTGTCCTATATGTGAAGAGAACACTGATTCAACAAGACTAAAATGTGGCAGTAAGACTTTATATCTCGGTCATCGAAGGTTTCTTACAAAATTCCATCCGTATCGTAGGAAGCGCAAGGCATTCAATGGATTGAATGAGGAACGGAGTGCACCTAAACCTATACTAGGGGAGGTTGTTTATGAAAGAGTAAAAGACTTTGTCAATGAATTTGGTAAGAGATCACAATGTACTATGGCCACACAGAGTGACAAATCTTTATTCAAGAAGAAGTCAATATTTTGGGATCTTCCTTATTGGACTTCTTTGACAGTCAGACATTGTATCGATGTCATGCACGTTGAGAAAAATGTCTGTGATAGTGTCATTGGTACTTTGTTGAATATACCAGGTAAGACTAAAGATGGGATAAAATCCAAACTTGACCTATGTGAAATGGGAATAAGGTCAGAATTAACAGAATTACATGAAATGGGAAATCAGAGAACATACTTACCTCCCGCTTGTTACACATTGTCTAGAAAGGAGAACAAAGCTTTTTGTGAATGTTTGGTAAATGTTAAGGTGTCACATGGTTACTCATCCAACATCCATAGATTGGTATCAATGAAAGATCTGAAGTTGATAGGTCTTAAATCTCGTGATTGTCACACTCTAATGCAACAAATATCGCCTGTGGAAATTCGATCTATATTGCCGAAGCATGTAAGGTTTGCAATCACCAGACTTTGTTTCTTTTTCAACAGTCTGTGCAGCAAAGTTATTGACCCTGATAATCTCGATAATTTGCAAATAGAAGTGGTTGTTACCCTAAGTCAGCTTGAGATGTATTTTCCTCCGTCGTTCTTTGATATCATGGTACATCTTGTTGTCCACTTGACTAGGTAAGTGAAAATGTTGGGACCAGTTTTCTAGCATTGGATGTATCCCTTTGAACGATACATGAGCGGTATTAAAAGTGATGTTCGAAACTGTTATCAGCCTGAAGGGAGTATTATTGAGGGTTATGTGACGAGAGAGGTTATGGATTTTTGCAATGACTTTCTCAGTGGTAATGACAAGAATATTGAGGAGCAATTTGGCAAAGGAATTTTGGGATCATGGGTGAAAGTAAACAGTCGTGAGCAGTTGGAACAAGGTCACTTGTATATTTTACACAATATGGATGAAGTGAGTATTTATATCGAGGAACATACCAATTTCATCAAGAGACAATATCCTCGAGCCAATAGAATGTGGCTTGCTAGAGAGCATAACAAGACATTTATTAAGTGGTTTGAAGATAAAGTCTTACATAAACTATCTCAAACACCAGATGATATTACTGAAACTATCAAATGCCTCGCCTTTAAATGAAAATTGAATGTTATGTCTTATGAAGGGTATGACATTAATGGATTCACATATTACACAAAGTGCCAAGATGATAAGAGTGTCGTCCAAAACAGAGGGGTCACCCTTCAAGCATCGACTATGTTTTTTGCAAGTGCAAAGGATAAGAGTCCACGTGAAGCTAAAATGTCATATTACGGTGTCATTTAAGACATATGGGAGTTTGACTACATAGATTTTAGAATTCCGCTCTTCAAATGTAATTGGGTTGATAACACCAAAGGAGTTATAGTGGATGAATTGGGTTTCACTTTAGTGAACTTTGAAAAGATTGGCGAGAAGGGTGAACCATTCATATTGGTATCACATGCGAAATAAGTATTTTATGTCGATGATCCTGCAAATGATAAATGGTCGGTTGTTCTTCATGGTAAAAGACAGTTCATTGAAGATCCTATAGATGAAGAAGTGTACTATGATAAGTATGATGACTCCAGTCCATTCTCAGTTGGGTTGCCAACACCAGCAAATATTGAAGCTAATGATGACTTGTATGTGCGCGGAGATCACAATGAAGGATTGTTAATTGATAAAAAAATCACAATATTAGAGGCATGTTTATATTTTTCTATATGTTTTATTTTTCTGAATGTGAACTTTACAATGTGAATTACTTTACAATGTGAATGTGAATTTTACAATGTGAATTACTTTCCAATGTGAACTTTACAATGTGAATGTGAACTTTCAAATGGCTGAGAATTCTCCTGATGATTGTGCTGATGATTACCGTAAGGGTCAGGACATCAATGCGCCGCCTCACAATGTAAGTTTTAAAAATATATCATATATTTATATCTATATGTCCATTTATAGTTATATCATGTAAGTGTGTTTATTTTATCAAATTTTAGGTTGATGATGCACATGTACCCTCTGAAGCACTTGAGGCACTTGATGAGCAGCACCAAAAAGTTGACAAGAGAAGGGGCATCACTATGATGAAGAAGCTAATAGCGCAAAGAGGCAATGGACCCAAACTTGTTGTGGATTTTGATAATGTAAGAAATGCAATTGGAGTGAATCGCAATTCGTTTGTTTCATATCTTGGGTATGTTACTCGTAGCCATTGCGGTTATAAACTAGATTCTTGGCATAAAGTTCCTAAGGGGAAGAAAGATGTAATATGGAAGGATTTATGCATGAGTTATTATTAATTTGCAATTTTATTTTGTAGGTTACTAATTTTTTGGATACTAGTTAATAGCAATTCTATTTTGCAAAGTATATTTGAATTGAATGAAAAGTTGCATCATAAATGTGTGATGCAATGCTGTGGGAGAGTCCTAAGGAACTATAGGACAAATGTCACCCGAGATTACATAAAAGAAAGTGACAAGAGGAAGAAGACAACCACTGAACAGTGGAACTTCCTGGACCAAGAAGAATGGGACGTGTTTGTTGCTTCAAGACAAACTGATGAATTCAAGGTATTAGGCGTCACTCCCAATTTAATTAATATACTTTGTATTCACCAATTCAAGATTAACATTTAGCGTTACTAACCAAATCATTAATGTGCATACTAACTAGGCCCTCAGTGAGGCGCAAAAAGCAAGGCGTGCACTGAAATATGCATGACCACACAATGGGTCCAAAGGGGTATGCAGGCATTCACAAAGACTACATGCTGAGTCTACTGCTCAGTCTACTGCTACTTAGGAGTCCTCTACTATAGGTACCACACCTCTGCCTCGCCATGATGTCTAGATAGCTGGGAGGCAAAATAAGAAGGGAAAAATAAGGAAGCCTGCAACTGCTGAGGTGGCTGCAAAAATGGTAAAATACAACTCTTAGAGCAATCGTTCGAATATTGATTATTTGTGGTGTTTACTTAATTACAAATTTTTGTTTTGGAAATTAGCGGGAGATGCACGAGCTTAGGAAACAAGGCAAGTTCATCCCTGAGGGCACAAGGGATGAATTGACAGTTGCTCTGGGTAACCCAGAGCATCCTGGACGTGTTAGGGCTGCAGGCACTGGTGTGGGCATCAGAGCGTTCTTTGGGCCATCCCAGCGCAAGCATGTCCCAAAAGCGGGACTTTCACAGAAAGAGGTAACCTATTATTTCTTTATAATGTTACTGTAAAAGAGAATTCAATAATCAGAAGCTAACATTTCTTTTATCCATGTATAGGTAGATAAGATAGTTGATAGGAAACTTGAAGAAGCAATGAGCAATTGGCAGGCATCTCTGACTGCCACTCAGCAGACAGTACCTATGGCATCCCGCTCTACTCCTACTACAGAGGTTGGGAGTAATCCTGTAGACCCACCACCTAGCACATCCGATGTAAGTATTTTTATGACATAGTAACTAGTCTTTTCAAGATGATATGTTTTCAAGATGATATGTATATATGTATATAACATTCTTTAAACAAAAATTTGTAGGGGTCGAAGCCATGCCGTCTAAAAAGTAAATAATTTGTCATTGCAGAGGCATCGACTTACCCATACCTACTAGGAGAAATGTTTCATGGGTCTCCATTACCAGCTGGTTGGGTTCGTGTGAGCCCGCTACGTATATTCCCCAATTGGATGGATCTTCCATTGTCATATGCCCACCTAGATTGTGAAACGCTTGGTGAGGTAGAAGGCGGAGTGATATTGTGGCCAAAAGTAGATGTCCTTTATACTGAAACTATATGGTGAATTTACATTACGTTAAATTGTTAGTGTGTGTATATGATGTCAATTGATATGAAATTATATATATATAAGGTTAAAAAGATGACACCCAGAGCATCTAGGCCTCCACCTCCACTTCCTACATTACCAAGTTGGGTTCCACAGGACCTACCTGTCCCGTTAGGTCGTAATTGTAGGGTTATGGCAATATGGTTAGGCAAACATGATATAAATTGCCCTATAACTAATTCTATAGATGCGAATGTTGCAGGTCAATCATACGAAAGCAAACTATTTATACAAGATACTTTGGAGTTGTTTAGATATGATTGGCTAAATACATCTGTGATAGAGCTATGGATAAGGTGAGATCTTTTTTATACATCCATATACCTTGTGTAGGATCTGGTGATTTGGTTTCTTATTTATTAATGCATACGTAATACATGTTTTGTAGCTACTTAGATAAGATATGTGCAGATTTTTCATTCGAACATGTTGGATTTTTGATTCCATCTTTGATTAGTGGAGTAGCTAAAGACCCTCTGTCAATTCAACAATATTGTTGTGATGCTTTTACAAATTTTGCTCAAAATAACAAGACGGTGATAATAGCTCCATTCAATGTGGAGTAAGTTTACTTTGCTTATAATTTGGACTTAAGAAAATTACATTTTTATTGTTGATTTTGAGTTATTAATATTAACTTTTTTACCTCTAGTAGTATGCATTGGGAGTTACTAGTTATTGTCCCCGAGACGTTCACTGTCTATTATCTAGATCCTAAGCGGACTAAATTGAATTCAAAATATGGACACAAAATGAAAATGGAATTATTCCGATGAGAAATATTTCATTTTCATATCCGTTAACATATGTTATTACATTACTATTTAATTATGCAATGTACTGTGTTACATTAACATGTAGGGGTTTAGATGAGTTCAAAAAGGCTGGAGGAAAGGTCCCCAAGAAAAAGAACCAGCCACTAATTTGGAAGAACGTGGAAGTAAGTTCCTGACTGCAATGTGTATATTATTTCTGTGAATAGTGCTTAATTAGTTGTATTTTTTAATATTTTGTATGTTTCAATTTATAGTGTGCTACACAAGACAACGAATGGGCATGTGCATACTATATGATGCGATTTATGCACATGATTATCAAATATGCCGCAGTGGACATCGATACCATTCCTGAGGTATTATATATAGTCTCATTAGATAATATGAAATATATCAATCTTATTTATATATTATTAATTATATATATACATCATTCTCTTTGCAGATGTTTAAAATTGACCACACTACCGGAAAGGCCTTACCAGATGTACATTCTCCCTATACGATGGAAGAATTAAATGATGTAAGAGAAGAATGGGCAACAACCATACAAGTAGTGGGGGTTTTAACATATAATTGGAATGTTGATAACGAATAATGACTAAAGAATGATATTTTGTGAATGAATTTCTGAATTATAATATGTGTGAATGTTTCTACATGTATGAAATGTTTCTACATATGTCAGAATGTTTACACATGTGTGAATGTGAAAATGAATGAAACTGTTGGTTGCTATATGAATGTTTCTACGTGTGTGAATGTGAAAATGAATGGAACTGTAGATTGCGACATGAATGTTTCTACATGTGTGAAAATTGAATGGAACTGCATGTTGCTAAATGTGTGAAAACTAATGTTGTTAATTTAGCAGGTTTGTAGCCTGTTGTTGGCTGATATCAATAGATGTCGTAAAACCTGCAGTTCATAACTGAACTGTAGGTTTCTCATCCTGCGACCAGCTACAATAGTTCTACAGACCGATAGAAAAAAAACTCGCAATAGGCGTCAGTTGTTTGTTTAAAACTGATGACAAATGATTACAACGTCGAATAAATAATTATAACTGACGCCTAATGCATGTGATGTGGCGTCGGTTATCAATAACCAACGTCGATTTCCCTAATGAAGCCAGACACCACGACCGTGTTGGCCAGCATGGTCGTGGCAGCGGGCCAGACACCACGACTGTGCTGGCCAGCACGGTCGTGGAAGAGGACCAGACACCATGGCCGTGCTGGCCAACATGGCCGTGGCAGCGGGCCAGACAACACGGCTGTGCTGGCCAGCATGACTGTGGCAGCGGGTGAGATGGCATCGGTTATCACTAATAAACTGACGATGATAGTACCCCAGATGGCGCCCTTTCTGTGGCGCGAAGGTTTATGGCGTCGGTTTCAAAGCTAATAACTGATGCCTATACCCCCCTGCTGGCACATTTTCGGTGACGCGCGAAGGGTTGTGGCGTCGGTTTGAGAACCGAAACCTAATGATTGGCCTTTTCGTAGTGCCGACATAGGTGTCACATTAAAACTGACACTAAAGGCCTTAAATAATCGACACTAAAGGCTGGTTATGTACTAGTGAGAATGTAAATACAGATATCATTGTTTCAAATTTTTTTACCTTAATTAGACGCCCATTAGGCTACCACATCCATGCATGATATAGACTCAAGTGGCGGATTGTAAATGAATATACGATCACCAGCTCGTTGGATTTGGAATGTGTTTCTCTATTCCATGATAACAATGAAAATATAAATCTTCTATATTGATATTAGATACGAGAGATAATTTGTAAGCATGATGCATGAGTATGTGTTACATGTCTTAGTTAAGATTGTCAAGAAAATTATATATCTTAAATTTTGTTGTAATCATGGTTGTATAATGAAAAAAAATATAGAATTTTATAACAATTCGAGTAAACTAGGGAGGGGGATGATGGGGGCATGCATCAAGCAGTTAGAGGTCCCACCTATGGTCCTATGCATTGATGGATCAGACTGCAAGGAAAAAGAGGGAGAGAAAAATCAAGATGATGATCCATACCAGAAGAAAGAACATCACATGGATACGAAGAGAAGTAAAAGTGTGAACGTGAACATTGAAGACCTTAGATTACATTTTATTTGCAAAGGCATGACAAGACTCATGCGAACAATAGATGAAACAAGAACAAATGTGAAAGAAATAAATGCCATGGACATAGACATTTTCTTACCAAATCTAGTTGTGAACAATCAAGCCACACATGGTGTTGCTAGCAGTAATAGATGCCACATCATGACCCAAGATCGCTCCTTACACATTGTCTTTTGGTAGTACGTCTTGATAGCAAGTCATATGATGATTGTAATGTCACATTTTGTAAATGATTTGGTTATTAATAAAGACAATTTCAATTATTGTGTTTGCTTCAATGTGAGATAATATATAAATATAATGATGTCCTAAAAAGGAATGACTCAATGACATGTGATTTTAGGGTAAGGACCTAAATGTAAAATCATGTGTATGCTAAGAGCATTCATTCTTGTCTAGGTCCCTAGCTAGATATTATTGTGAAAATTGGAAATATGGTAATACATTAAGTCTAGCATGTGTGTTGACTGATGATTATGTATCATTAGTCATGATATTGAATATTTGGACAAACACATATGTACTTATTCTGAACAACTCTACTGGACAAACCCAACTGAGTATGATACATGGATGCCATAAAAGTCATTCAGAATCATATCTCATGTGATAGTGGTGCCCATAGACCTGAAGTCACTACAATGATCACAAGTTATTCCTTGTACTTAAACACCACTCAATATGCACTTGAGGAAGGGTTTCCATGTAGGTAGTTCCTGGGTGCAATGTTGAACACTTGAGTTATTGTGAGTTATGTAGATGGAGTTTGTTTCACCTAGTGGAGTGATATCTTGGTTACTTTATGAGTGAGACTACATATGATGTTAAGCTAATATATATCTTAAATACTCTACTCTAGATCAAGGAATAAAGATTGACAATTAAGTGGATGACATTTCCATGTCTCAGATTCAATCTGTGTATTGTTGAAGAAGGGTTTATACAGTCTCTATAACACTGGTTAGAATGCTAGGTTGAAGTTGTTCCCAACTTCTCCACTTACTTGAGTGGAAATGGAGTCTTCTTAGATACCAAACATTTTTTGTGAATTCAAAATATGAGTACACATAACTACCCATCTAATATGGATCCTATAGTGTCACGTGCATATGATGCACAAGGAAGAGGAGTATAACCATGGATAAAAGATTACTTGGTTGCCAAGAGGTTTAGTTAATCCATTAGAAAATTGATGTCCTGATTGGAAGTCCAGTCGATCGAATTGAAATTCTAGTCCCCCAACTAGACAAACATGTTGATAGACTGCATTTCCAATTGATTGACCAAGTCGAGACCCACCCAATTGGTCAATTGAGTAATCCTAGTCAACTAACTAGATCTGATTGACCAAATGGTTGATTGTTGGTCAACTAAACATGATCAGTCTGTTGGTCTAATGTCTGATATAGTTTTTCAAATGGTCCAGATCAATGAATTGACTAGTTTAGTTCTTGACATCTCGATCCATCTCAATTTCTCGATTGGATTGGCCAATCATCTGACTGATAGTCTCAGATTGGCCACTAAAAAGTAGCCTGACCTAGTCAATCACCCAACTCAACTAAGTAGTCAACCGACTGATTGTCCATGAGCGGCTGCAGAAAAGCAGACACTATCTCATTTTCCAATGTTTATTAGAAATCCTACTTCCATGTACTCCTATATAAAGGGGCATGATTACTAGGTTTTTTATTACACCTTTTGATATGTGAACCCTAGCCATCATTCCTCACAAAGAGACAGATTGTGCAATGCTATCACATTGCCAACAGGAAAGGTTGCTCCTTCCCGATGACTCTAGCAACTAGACATGAAGTTCCCTCTCATCTATGTGGATAATTAGAGATGTAGATGTGTTCACAACTATGTTGTTAGAATGTGCATCTTCTTTCTTTTATATACTTGTGGTCACCATCACAATGTCTACTCCATGACAAAGGTATATCTCACTCCCTTCCTTCTTGATATACTGTTGTTGATGAGAAATGCTCATGGGATCATGCATATTTCATTTTTTTATTGCTTCTACTTGGCTCGTTGCTTCCAAAAATCACTAAAATGGCATCATTGGTGACTAGGATACACACAGAAATCATCTTCCCAAATCATAGAAATAATTAAACTTTGACAAAAAAGATGTCAATTTGGAAATAGATAATGGGAATTTAGAGAGGGACATTGTAGATGAAGCCAAGGAGAATCTCCATGAAAAATTATGTGATGATAAATTTAATATCTAAAAACATTATATAACTTATAATCTTTATAATACCCCCATTTACTTTAAGTACTTATCAAAGGTTTACATGTATATGTTGGACAAGTTTTGGGATGTGATACAATTCATGTGCAAGAATTATCATGAGAAGGAACTAATAGGTGGTACATGGTCTCTTTTTCTTGTTATTTAATGAAATGGAAATTGTTTCCATGATTTCAACTATCTTTCGATCTACCTAACTACAATATCACCTAGTGAAGGATTATAACCCTCCCCATTAATTTATAGGATCATGTATTTTTTTATTGGTGAGATAGGAAGACAAATTAAAATAGAAATGTAAATGGAAAATCTCTCTAATATCAACTTTACATGAGTAGCAATCATAATAAATATTGAATGCCTACTTCAACTTACCATCATCGTGATTGAGTGCGATTAGATGTAGGGTTGTCAATGGGGAGGGTATGGGAAGGGTAAGGCTCTACCCTTACCCTTACCCTCTAGAGGGTAGCAGGTAAGGGTAATTACCCATCCTACTAGACCCCTTACCCTCCCCTTACACTTACCCTCTTCCCCATAGAGTAAACAGTGAGGGTAAAGGGTAAATTGGTAATTTTGATATAAAACAAATTTTATAGATAGCTAACCTATTTTCAAGTGGTGTGTATGGTGTAAAAGATCAATTCACATCTTTCTTGACGTGCATTTTCACATATATGAATATAATTAGGGCAATTTTATACTTGTGTAATATGTTTAGACATTGGCCCATGAATAACTTATTTAAGGTGGCACAGTCATCCTTTTTCCATTTTTCTTTGACCCTATCAACTGGTTCAACATTTAATAATAATATAATACAAGCATTCAAGTGTGAGTGGGGATGGGAAGCAATCCGCAACCTGTAAGATTTCCTATTGGGAAAAATAGAATAGAAATTGAACTAGAAGCTTCTATTTAGTTATATATCTTTGTTAGATAAATGTAGGTAAAAGGGTATGGATAATGTCCATATCTTACCCTTCCCTTTTAATGTGGCAGGGAAATGGGGAAAGGGTAAATGGGGAACATATTATAAAAATCTTTTCCCTTACCCTTACCCTACAGGGTATAGATAAAGGGTAAATGGGTAATACATCCCCATTGACAACCCTAGTTAGAAGTTCAATATGAGGTGCTTCTTGATTGAATTAAAGACATGCCAGTCACATTGGTAAAGACTTTAATAAAAAATACTAGTAAACCCATATGTAATATAAGCCAAGAGTAATGAGCATTCGGAAGGAATGTTCTTGATTGAAGAAGAAGGCAAATGGATGAAACATTTTAATACTAATTTATCCAAACCAAGGGGGTAGATAAGGGAATCTTACAAATTAAGATACATAAGGAAAACAACAAAAATTGAACTCACAACTATATTCATAGTGAAAAACAACACTTCATAATTGTCAGAGCATGAACCAAAGGTGGTATTAGGTAAAACTACCAAATGTTCGGAAGAAAATAAGAAATCACAGTAATATGAGGAAGCAAGAAAGGTGTTAGTAGATATCATAATTTAAGTAAATAAGGTAAAAAAACTCATGACAAAAAATTGGAATAGAATGTCATGAATTATGGAGGAATCTTAATAATGGTCAACCTTGAGGAGGTGAATTCATCTTGGGAAAATAAAAAAATATATTGAAAACAAATTGTCTGAGACCATTGAGTCGATTCCTTTATAAGATACAAATGGACTACCAATAACGTCAAACACTTGGAAGGTGTTAAGGATAGGCAAGTTCAAGGGATATATTTATGAATGATATTTGTCACCTACTACTACACAATAGACAAGAAGAAAAAAATGTAGAGGATATACCAATGACAAATGTTGATTCCGATGTGGAGGAAATGATGATGTAAGAACTATTCGACATTTACCCTTTGATGATGTTGGTATACAAATGACATCAAAATGATAAATGCAATATTCTATATATTTTCTTTGAATAGAGCCTTCATATATATATATATATATATATATATATATATATTAATGTCCATGAAAAAATATCTAGTGCTATAAAGCATATAGAGTAATTAAAACAATGGGAATCGACAAATTACGTCGAGTTGAGCCTTAACTTGTCTAGTGACCTATGTGAATTTTTGGACTCCTATGATTGCAAAGTTAATATTATGATAGTTTATATGTTACTTACAATTTGTTTTCTAGTCATGCCAACTTGATGACAAGAGCTTGTGACAATCCAAAGATTGATGTTACAAAAAATTTATGAAGCCAGTCAAAAACATATTCATGTCCACCAATGAACCTTTAGTGGAGAATATGGACTTAAACACGTTGTTGATATAGAAGAAAAAAGTGGAAGCATGTGTTCAACCATAATGAAGTTGCAATCTTCTTTTCCACCCGACAAGAAACTAGCCTCCAATCTTGAAATATTAAGGAACATAGTTTTCTTATAAATAGATACTCCTTTAAGAATGATTTGATCGAGCTGATGTAAACATAGCATTCTTTAAGTAGTTGGAGAAAATGTGATATAACATCTCCAAATATTTAGTTCTGATTATTTCCTACACTTCTTGTGATATACCAACAAATAAGGAGTTCCAAGTCCATTAAAAGGTAAATCATCATGGTATGTGGGCAAGGAGTGCAAAGCTAGATTAAAATCCCAATAGAAAGAAAAATGCAATTTTACCCCACCTTGGAATATGATATGCAATTCATAATGGCATGGTACAAAAGAGATATCATAATTTGATAACGCAAAATAATTAATCTGTAAAGGAAAATAGAATGAATTAAAAATAGATATGCAAGAAAACACAATACACATAAAGATATACCAAGTATGTATTACAGGATGAACTCAAATAAAATATGAGAAATTAAGAGGAGGATTGAACATACAAAATACACATCAATTATATTTGAAATATTGACCTCAACATGAGATTTTACCAAGCATATAACAATTATTGATGATAATAAATACAATTTCCATGTTAAGAAATAAAGAAGGAAACTTGATTATCAATACAAAAAAATTATAACCACTAGATGCATATCTTCTTTAAAGAAAATTTTAACTTAGATATGATTCTCAAGGAATAATTTGTATAGAATATTCTTAGATAGTTTCTGATGCATATTCAAACTCATACAAGCCATACATGTTGAATATATGAAATTTGTACCAATCATGAAAATGAATGTTTACAAGGTAGTTAATCCTAATAGAGTTAATATTTGTTCTTATATAAGAAATTAGAATTCATCAAATACCATTTTGTTGATACTACCAATAAGTTACTTGTTGAATAGGAGATTCCTTCTAACATATGGAACTCTATCTCAGATACAAAAATAACAAAGTTGGACAACTGGACAAATGTAACTAATCCATCCTAATATTTGAACTACTTGTGACTCAAATTTCCTCTAAGAAAGGCTTAAGAAGCACTAGCAAGATTAAATACCACCACACTAAATATTTTTGTGCATGCTCAACACATCTTATCCTTATCACCCTGGTCCAAGTGATTATTTACAATATGAGATGTGAAGGAGTCATAGAAGCAAAGTCAACTAAGACAAACTTACCTAATGCTTATGATTGAGACATTGGAAATTTCTTTGAAATTATATTGCAAAATAACTATACGCATCACTCAATATATACATAATCATATTTTTGATGTTAAAACTATTTTTTTGGATTGCAAAGCACCAGGAATCTTGTTAAGCTAGTATGGGGCTATAACAAGAGGATCATATACTCCCATATCTATTTTTTATATGCATCTAGTGCTTGACCCAATTGATTGAAAACAAGTTCAATAAGGGAACATAGACATGAGAAGAAGTACATAACCATGGATAAAGTACCTCACATGTAATATTTGCATATGGGATAATTATATTTACTTAAGACACCATTAAACAATTGATAATCATTTTAAGTGTTGCAAAGATTCAAAGGAGAAAATTTGTTAACATAAATCCAGAGTATTCTTATTCAAAAGAGTGACTAAAATTTCATAAATGCAATATACAATGAAAGTGGAATAAAAATTATGAAAGTTATAGGTAAGAATTTAGAGGTTCCTACCACACTCTCTAAGATCACTAAAAAAACTCACATCAACAATCCAAATATAGATGAAAATATGATAATTTCTTGCTAATTTATGCAAATGACTTGTAGGTATGATCTTCCTTGCAAAATCATTCCTCAACACAATAACTAACTATGGAATGAAAATTATTAACCTTCCCACCTGACTATATCAATGAGTTAATGGGAACAACATGAAGTTTATTGGGGGTGATGGACATAAAATGAATACGATCTCTCTAATACGTGGGAAACTAACAATTGTGATAAATACGAGATACTAGAATAAAAACCTATTATTGAAAATCTCACAAGAAGTAATGACTAGTCATGCAATCTTTTGATCTCATTGGTTAAAACATGAGTATGACACTTTTCTAATAAAAAGGTAGACCAACTACAACCTTCTAGACGACAATTTAGCATGCCAATGGATAGAAACAACAATTAGAAGGTCTAAATTAATGGACATGACACACAAGTTTAAAATGAGGCATGGATACCTAATTAATCTACTCCAGATAATATCATTAATATCCAACCATTCTTAAAGAATGTAGAAGTTATGGTATTTTGTTTCCTTGTCAAGCCTGATAGAACAATGGATGAGTTATATATAAAAGTATATAACCACCTAAAATGATTAGTGGAATCAATATGATGAACAGACAAACCTCAAGAAACATGGAAATTATGTAGGCATAGAGCAACAAACACATTTGCAAGTTCCCAATGATTTGTTCGATGTAGAGCCGGTGCAAAAAGTGGCAAAAAAACTCAAAATACTTTTCTAGATAACTTTCTATAATGCATATTGACAAATAATAAAAGTGTTGTGACAATTGTATAATAATAATAGTTTTGAAAGGTATGAAATGATGTGGAATCATTTATTGTGACTTGAGGGACTGCCCAATATATAATGAAATATGGTCAAATTCAATGCACTATACTCCTCCCAAACTATTGAAAAAACTTAAAAAAATTGGAATTGTTAATTCATGAGCCTCTATGGTATTTATAGGACAATGGGAATTGTGTAGACCTTGTACCTATGGAACAATCAATGATCTTTCAACATTTCAATAAAAACCATGAGTACAAAGTAAATTCCATTCATGTAAGAGTGAAGAACATAGAATAAGAATGGGTGAAGAGCCAACTACACATTACTTCGAATAAGTGATATACAAAAAGGTCTCCTCTAATGGTACACAACATATAAATACACATTTCTAAAGAATGAAGATGTTTATTTTAAGTTATTTTAAGGTGAAAAAGGGAAACTAATATGTGGGTAAAGGAAAAATTGTGGAAACCATGTCAAATAGAAGATAATGTAAGAACTATCCAACTAGATGTAAAATAACATGGAAAGGATGTACCACAAAGTTAATTGTATAAGAAGATGGAAAGATGTGTGAGGACCTCCATATGATCAAATTGTTATATTATCATTAGGAAATCTACAAATAGAAACCCAACTTAAAACTAGCACACAGAAAACCCTAATAGAAAGGAATAGAAATGCCAAATGCAACACATTTCTCAAATATTGAGTTAAGAGATCGTATCAATAGTTACACTACGAACAAATCTTGTAGTATTCAAGTAGCAAGGCACTTTCTATTCATATTAGTGTAAAATTTCATATAACATAATAGATGGATCAAAAGTAAAAAATTGCCTTTGTATACTACGATATCTAATAGTAAGAGATTAAGTCATCTCTATTTATATTGTAGATATAGTTACAATGATACTAGTATATAAGGAGTTATAAACAATATATAACCAATTCTCTTTTATCCAATATACAACTTAGGAAAATCGTACATAATATCTTGAGAGTTACCCACCTAAAACTTAGGCAAGTAAGAGTACAATGACAATCTAGATTGGAATATGTTTTCATTTTTAGGTCTTTATCATATCATCCTTCCTATATCTTCCATTACACCAAAAAATAAATGGAACAACCACATGAGACTCAACAAGTATCCCATCAAGGGGAGTACTCCCACCCATGTGTGTGTGTCTATATATATATATATATATACACATATATACATATACATATATATATACATATATATACATAAATATATGTATATATATACATATATATACATATATATACACATACATATATATACATATATATGTATATATATACATACATATATGTATATATATATCTATATATCTATATATATATGTACATATCTACATATATATATACATATATATGTATATATATACATACATATATATATATATATACTTGATATGGAGCATATTATATGAACTAAAGTAAAAAATAAAGGTGCTATAAAAAGTTCAATTCTAATTAATAACTTAATGACTTAGTTACAAATAGGTGTCTTTATCACAAGATTTAATGATAACTTAATCTATGATAATGGCCAATCTCACATACCAAACATCTCAAGTAGTTAAACATAGGTTCACTTGTAGTTCTATTAGATGTCCAGTAAGAATATTATGAAGATATAGTAATTATATGAATATCAATAACATATTCAGTTGTATATTTTTTAGGGTCTTTTTTTGGTGAATTTATAGTGTGACATCCAAATCACAAGCTTATGACTATATTGTACATAATCCCTCCTTTAATGGTCTTATTATCTAGTCTCCATATGACCTTGCCAGGTCTTAGCCACTGTAAGAATACATAGGGGCTCAATGGATAAGCTTACAAATAAGGGCTCAAAATCCAAGCCTACAAAACACTAGGTCTGCATGTGCTACAAATGTCACACAATATATCATATCTCATGGATAGGATTATATCATCATGTCAGATATCATATTTCTTTTCTCATACACATTTGAGGAATCTCATATAAATAAATGATTTTAGAGAATTGAGGGGAAGATGTCTCATAAGGATTCTCAGTTAAACATGTATAACCAACATTTTAGTACTCTAGGAATCTATTCACACCTTAAGGTTGCTACAAGGATAACCACTTTAATACCCCCACTCACAAACACAAGGGTATCTTTTGATGACCTCAAAACTGGTTAAATTTTATAATTAGGAATTGAAGAATATTATCAAAATAAGTTGTTCCAAATTGTATCAAGATAATGAATTCAATCGTATGATTTCAATTTATGATTTTGGCCTTAGGAATTTGATCGAGTCTGTCATCCAAGAAAATAATGTTAGACGTAATCTACAAGTATTCTATGATAAGACCATAATCTGGGCAATTATGGTGAATCAAGCCTAAAAGTGTGGAGTTGGAGATATGTTCAAGCTTTTACATTCATTAGCATACATAGATTCGAACCATGGTCTATAAAACCATATAAACAATATATTGGACTATTTTTAGTTTGAAAATAGGTCCTAGGGTACAAATTTAGTCTTTAATGAATAATGTTTTCATGAAATATAAATGGCACTTTTAATTGATTGGTAAATTTATTTTGAGAGAATAACCAAAATTTTATAATACTCTAAGATTCGTTAGTAACTGATATTATTGATTGTTTAAGTATCTCTTTAATCGCTTGAGAAGAAAGTTAAGGATAACCAGCCAAGTTACTTTGGTTTGATCTTTTTCCTAAGGCTAAATAATCACAAAATAAAAATTATTCTAAAATTTGGGATAAATCCAAAATATGATGTGACCTCGGAAAATATTTCTTTCAACTAGATTTATATGTAAAAAGAAAAGAAAAAATTGGCAGAGTTCGTTTGAACTTGGAAGCCAGATCTAACAGAAAAGCTAGCATAAGAGTCTGCTCCCTTACTCGGTCAATCACTGCCCACAAACTGAGGGAGTCCACCTAACTTCCTATCACTCTCTCTTGTGATGTTATCTCCACAAAATTATTGCGCCTTTTGCTCTAGTGGAGTGAGATGATCACAACTAAGCCCTATATTGCCATTATTTCCGTGAATGACTAGGGTTGAAATTTGCTAATGACATCCAACAAGGACTTGGAAATCTGTCTCCTTAAATGAAGAAGTTATAATTGAAAAATATACTATTAGGATAATCATCTACATAAATAATGTAGTTGTTGATATTAACTTTGGCGTCCTAGGGACACCAACTTAAGAAGTCATGATTGAATTGAGTAAACATTATTGATTGTGATCGTTTCTATTTATGATGTTGCCTTGAGAGTCACATCCAAGTTTTGAACACTTAATGAGAGTATATGTGCTTTTTGAGTTTTTTAATTGAAGTTAATATAATGGTGACTTTTAAGACAAGAAAAGGATATTTAACCTGAACTATCATTATTACATTTTATTACAACAAGATGAGATATAAATAAATAACAATATCGAATTTCAAGCTATTTAGAATTTCCTAGTGGTCCAATGTATTAGTTGTCTAATTTGGAGAATATATGTGTACACCTGCCTTAATGGATTATTTGAACAAACAAATGGTCCTCTATTTGGATGAAACTTGGTCAAACAAAATTTAGTGATATTGATATGGTAGTGTATGTGTCATTCTATAGAGTTATGGATTGAAAGATGTGATTTTTTAAAGTTTGCATAATGCGATCTAGTTAATACTTTAATATGGGTATCTGACACATCAAATGTGATGAGGAATTTAAGGAGGAAAGGTTAAAACCCCTTAAATATTTTAGACAATGCACAACTCTAAATCCATGATCAATAGGCTATAGGTTCTCGTCAAGGTCTTGACCAAAAAGGAACGGGGGTGTATAAGATACTCTCTCTCCTCTGACCCACATCCTCTCTCTCCAATAACCATAAAAATACCTAAGAAACTTTCTCCTCTAACCAATATGACACCGGTCATGGGAAAATTGATGATGGTTGGTGCCTGGACCACCAAGGGAGAAGAAGTTGGAATCACTTCCCCTCAACATGGATACTACCATACCCACAAAACCTAGAATATGCCTCCTACACTTACATAAAACACACATATGACCATACCTCTTCTTGACCTTCTCCCCTCCACATTTTTCTAATGCCATCAGTCTTTAATTATAGCTTTTCCATCCATCCACCGTGTACCTACCACACCTTGTTAACATGGCAAACTAGTGGGAGAAAATAGCCCCTTGGTGAACTACCTTGGTGGCCACTAACTTCCACAAGAAAACCATGTCTTTTTATGTCCACGCCCTCACCAAGAGAGCTGGCAAAAACTCATTCAAGTTTGCCTCATGGCGGAGGCATTTGTACACTATCAATAGAACCCATATTATGGGTGCGGAAAGGGGATGAAGACAAGACATAGTTGGGGGAGGGGGTGAAAATGGGGCCTCCCAGAATAACCCTAGATTGGGCCAAGTCAGATTGGTGCCTACGTCCCATTATGAAACAAACAGGCTACGTCCTTCCTAGTAGACCCTTGCATTGGAGTCTAAGTGGTATTGGATTTTTTGGCATATGCAGCTCAAATCTAGCCAACACCCAAATAAAAGACCCATAAGGTATATTATTGAATCAAACCCTAGTCATAACCCTATTCCTTAAGATCCTCAAAAAATCATAAAATTATTAGATGATAACAAAGGCTTATATCAAATTAAATAGAAAAATAAGACAATCTTAATGGACATGGTCACAAGACATAACTCTTTACCTAATTCAACAGTACCTTTTTGGTACCCTCTTAATATGAATATCTATTAAAACCTTGGTTTAGGTCATTATTAAGTTTAGAAACATCCTTTATCTATAAGCCAACCAATTATGCCCTTAATACCGATATATATTTCCCTTGATATGAACAATAGATTATGAATATAGCCAAAAAATAGAATGTTAATAGAGGACTTTAAGGTTAAAACTTGATAATTTGGGGTTTGTAACCTTGGCTAGGAATCCATGGAATTAACACCTATTTGTTAAAGCTAAACCATAAACTAGTCCTCAAAATCCTAGCAAAAGACTTCTGAGAAGTCTGTAACACTTGTGTAGTAAATATTGATTCTTTGATTAATGCATGTTTTCTTGGATAATTTGAATGTGGACATCACCTGCTCTTCAAGATATGGTACAAAGATTAAATTATGAATAACCACTTCTATGTGATTTTCATATTCTTGAGGTTTTTTGAATGCTTGATCAATATGAATGCCATGAATGCTTTATTTCCAAAAATTCTATTGAAATATGTTTATTAAAAATGCATAATTACAAAATCCAATAATTGATACCTCATAAGGGTGTTTTAGTAAGAAACTCGTTCCAATTTATTATAGAGAATAATCACCAATAGGGTGATCCAAAAATTGATATGAACTGAGGTCAAGAGTCCAATGGTAGGATACACAGTGGTGAGCTTGATGATGGGTCAGACTATTATGAATCCATTTTCCAATCAATTATTGGTTCACCAAACCAGATTACAAATATCACGAGTTGAAGAAATATAATTGAAGCATGGACAATGTTATTTGTAATTACTTGTCCTAAATTTCCATGTATGCTGTTAGAAATGAGATGCATATGTATTTGATACACTCATGTACTTATCATAATCATGTGCTAACTTCAGTTTGTTTGTTGGAATTTTAGGTTAAGAATGCTGACTTAAAGATATGGACTAACCAGAAAGACTATTATAGTTCTCAAGGAAATAATGTGGAGGATTTAGATAGTTTGGAATTTTGTTTCATAAATTTTGGTCCTTCCCAAATTCAACAATTTATGCAACATCTCATATATTGTCTTATCTTCCTCACTTTTGCAAACAATACATATTTTAAGTAATTATTAATGATTATTTGTCATTTCATACAGATCTAGGTCCCAAAATATCGATAATTGCACTTGCCTTTCTGGTCACCTATAACAGGGATAATGGAAAGAGAGGGTCTTTTCAAATGCTATCGGGGCCCATATTTATGTGAATGACTTTTAATTATTAATTGTTTCAGAAAATCTTGTAGAAGTGAAAGTAATTCATAGGGTAGTTCTGGGAGGTGATGGTGTCTATAATGGTTCACCCATGGGGCATGGAAATATTTTCCTCCACACCACTAGTTGCTTTACAAGTACTGATGGGCCAAAGTGATTCTTGTATGGTTTTTAAGGATTTACCAAAAACATCATGCCTATGGGTTTTATCATCTAAACTTCATATCTATATCATATGTATTATCTCCAACCTAATAATACCCATTTCTAATCCTTAGAATGTACTTCACTCCTCATCAATAAAGGTTGGAAGAAAATCATGGTTAAGGCATTCTTTGCCAACTAAGACATATGAAATGACAATCTGAAATCTAAAACTAAAATATGTTATAAGACATGCTTTATGTATGCTTCTCCTGTAAGGAGAAACCCTAGAAACTTCGAGGAACCTTGGATTAACTAGAATAAAAATTAGGTATTCATAAAGTAACTAAGTAATATAGACGGAAGAAAAAAACCTAATGATAAGAAAGTTATCCTTAGAAAACATATTTTGAGTATATATGATTAATAAAAGAAAGTAGACATACATGAACAACTTCAGTGATAGATGGATAAAGAGGAGGAATAAGTTATATATTGGTTATCTCCAAATCATGATCAAAGATCCTAATCTTGGGCAAACAAAATGAATAATGAAAGTAGTACACAAGTACATGCAAACCCTAAAAATAGTTGGGGACATAGGTATCCACCTTAAGCCCCAAGGAGGGATTCAAGATCCTATAGTCTGTCAAACTCTAGAAAATACCTCCTGAGGATGGGACATTATTTGTCAAAATGTCCTTTTTATCCTTGATGCACCTAACTAGGAGGAAGTGATGTATGACACCTATGTGCTACAAGTAATTATAGGCTTTAGTGAGGGATCTGATCATGTGAACTCGAATATCCTTCTCAAAACTTACCCTAGATGGAATCAAGGGTGTAACCTTGTATACATATATGCCCTACTCATATGAACATGAATGAAAGAGGGAGATTAATAAACCCAAACACATGTGTTAAATGCATGGTAGTCTAGATATATAAGTGATGACTTTTGGAGAGGTATATAGACCAAAAAAGAAATTAAGGTTTTTTAAATTATCCTTCATAACCCTTAAACCCCTTGTTACAACTGCTAGATATCACTATAGTGATCAGACAAATGGCATGTCCCTAGCATACCTCATGGTTACAAAAGGAAAATGGGATGGGATAATTAGGGTTTGATGAGAGATCAACAAGGAAGATGAATTCTAAGGAGTAATACAATAATACTTGTGGTCAAGTACATATTAAGAGAACCCACAAAAGAAATGTAATGATGAAGTGAATAATAGTAGTTCAAAACTCTAGGACCTTACATATCACCCTTTTTGGAGATAACTAATGTGACCAATTGGTGTGAGTCAAATACAAAAGAAGAACATGCTATGAAAAAATGTCCTATGCTTTTTTTTTAAGATGTACCCCAAAGGGGAATGTACCTTCCCATTGACACCCCTTATTTCTCACTAAAAACAAAACCACAATTAATGTCAATTCTATAGCTAATGATGTATTTCATTCAACATTCTATCATTTTCCACATTTATCCTTTTTTCCACATTTTTCGATATTTTCCCACCTATTTAATACACTCATTTTCAACCATTATTATCTTGTTCAGGGCTTTCTAAGAAGGAACCTTCTTTTCATACACAAAATGCAATTTGTTCTTTAATTCTTATTTATATAAGATTTTTTCATAAATAACACATCTGATGTATACTGAATAAATATTCCTTTTCCCCACAGATATTAAACTGCCTTTTTCCTAATAACTAGGATAATTGTGAAGTGTCTTTCATTTTTTTAAATCTACAATTTCCATGATTTTCTCCAGAATATCCTTGAAATTATTAGAAATTAGGAAACCAAATATATCTAACCCGAGACGCCCCATGGATTTGAGACATCTACCATGTTCTATATGGAGAACTTGCTTGATTTTTGCACTAAAAATGCATGAAACTTTGGGGCGATGTTGTTCCACTTCCATATGCATATGTCCATAACCCCCAAACCCTAAATCCACCTATAAATACCCCTCAACTCCACCATACTTTGGGATCCTTTCAAACCTGCTGAAACTAGAGGATCAAACTACCGTTCCTATTACTTTTCACTTACTTGTGATCATGCGATCCTTCCTCTTACATCAACTGATCTATAAAATCCATTAGGCTATTAAAATGGTAATCTATATGCTTCTATCAAATTTAGTTGATCTGTCTACTTTAAATGTTTTAACTATTGCCATCTACTCAATATTGTATATGTCATACTGTTATCTATTTCTATTAGCCTCTGATCTGGGAAAATGTTCAATCTTCTTCTACACCACACCTTCTTATCTTCCTCTAGAACATCCTATGAATTGGTCCTAATCACCCATGATGGATCTCTACTGTTGGAGATCCTGAGGTAATTAGAACCCCAATCTACCTCATATAGGACTTTTAGGTAATGATGGGAAGGGCGAGGGCATCTCCATCCCTAAAAGCCCTCCCACAAATAAAAAAAAAACATTTTATTATCACTTTCATTCTATTTTTGTCTTTAATTAACATGCAACCAATATTTTACCAATCACATAGAAATGGCTCAATACTAGTTTACCAGGAGAGATGGGGATTCTTTTATTTTCATTCCTATCTGACTCAGACAATGAATCAACTTTCCACCATGGATCCATAATGTGGTATTTCTCCCCCTCATTTTTCATATAAAACGTGGTTGTAAGTCTGAACACTTTCTTTTATTTTCAATGCGACACCCAAACCATGTTTCACTACCAAGGACATATATCAAAACCATTTTTAGGAAAGGTGCAATACATTGGTGACTCAGTTGGCATACCAAGGTGATTTAAAGTGAATCCCTATGTCTTTGTGGAAGTAGTTGTTTTAGGACTACTTTATTTTTTTTTCAATCTTAGTTTCCATCTATGTTTCCTTTTCATTCTTGTGTTTTGTTTCTATTAGGATTACCAGTGGAATGCAAATTAATCTGATCCACAGGCCCTAGCACATGGGTCGATGATCCTCTAGGCCCCCTTCCCCGTTTCCTTCAAGAATGTCTCACAATTTCCCCTTTTTCTGTTATTTCCCTAATTTTTTTTGCTTTCTAGTTTTAGGGTTTCAAGTCCTCTTCCCACTTTAAGTTATTGGGATGAATAAAAGGGATAGAAATAAGATATTTCCTTTCTTGAATAATACTATGATTACTTCTCTATCTACATATTACTTTCTTTCATTCTTCATGCTTCAACTTCAAAAAAACATCAATTTTGTTTCACTCACACTCCACACTCCTACAAAACTATATGTCATTGAACGTGTAACATCCCCGACCTGGGTTATGCTTAAACCTAGATGTTTTGCTTAATAAAGTTGATTCTATGCTTTCTCTTATCTCTTGAAAAGTAATTAAGGCTCAAGAGGAACTTATATTTCAATTTTAGTCCTTTCTGAATAATTTTGAAATAATGTTTTACTTATTTTGGGCTAAAGTGCAAATTACCCAAGTTGAGGGGTTATATTGCAAATGTAACATGGTGAAATGTTATTCTAGTATTTAAGCATAATAGGAATGAGAATGATGCAGATATATGGCTTGTAGGGTCCTGGATAACAAGAAAGAGCCTATTGAGCAATGTTTGTGCAATAAAACCTAGTTTTGGTGTAATGTGCAATTTATCCAAAATCTAGGGTTCAATATGAAAAATAGCACTTCAATAGGGTCCCTCATGATTATTGGCATCATGTAGAGAAAATAATTGGAGAGGGGTGCCTCATTTGAATCATTTTGGAAGAGAGAGAATCTTGATATTAAAATAATCAAGATTTAAGCATAATTGGAACTTTATTTCAATTTAATGCAAAAAATAAATATATTAATTGAAGTGCCCTTCAACCAAAATTGAGATGGTTGAATTTTGCATAAGTGTGAACATCCTTATGCCTTGAAATGGACCGAAAATATCCTAAGGAGGTGAAGGATCCACTCATATTAGTTAAAGGAAAAGTAATATCCACTCAATTTTGGATATTAGTATTATATGCATTATGGTGCTTAATTTCTTTTCCTTTAATTCTTGGATAATGAAGAGGAATTATAAGGGGAATAGGATGGATTCGTGGGCAAGCAGTTGAGGGGGGAGATGAGGCATCAATTTAAGAAATTAAAGGATTATTAAAAGACTTTCTCTCTCATTGAATTTTCTTATACATATCCCATTTTCCACCCACATAAGGACTCTTTTTCGGATTTCCTTTCTCTCCTTGCCTTGGACGAGCTCAATGGGACTAAGGAGCAACAGGAGGACGAACTCCAACCTGTAGGTAAGCTCCTTGATCACTTTCAACCATGATTTCTTGGTGGAAATCGAAAATCAATGATGGATTTCTTCTTTTCTTCCATCAATCTTCCTTTCTAGCCAATCCTTTTCACTCAAAAGCTTGAGGAACGAACCTTGTGGAGTGAGAAAGCTTCTTTCACCATTAGGAACGTGAAGTTGTATCTTTGAAGCTTCATTGAAGGCGGGTTATATAACTTGAACCCTTGAACTTTGTTATTGATTCCATATCTTTATCAATTGTTGATTCCTTCTTTATTCCTGAAATTTTATTTGAATTATTGATGAAATCACCATGGAAATTACAGAAAGTTTCATGGGTTTGTAGCTTGAAGATGATGATGTCATCACAAGCACACACCTCAATTAATATCCTAGGCAAACGGTTTCAAAATTTGGGACCAATCGGTTTCAATGAAATTGGTCAAACGGTTTCAACAAACCGTTTGAAACCAAACGGTTTCAAACCGTTTGGAGTGGTTGACCGTTTGCAATGCTTGATCGTTTGAGGAAATATTCTGATGTAATTGGATATTGATCCAATGGTTTCAATTGGTTTGATCTTAATGGTTTTAATTGTGAATGATCCCTCAAATGCAAACCCTAGACAGTTTGAGTGTTGAATCCTTAAGTAATTAAATCAATTTTTGGGTTGACTCACCCAAACGGTCCCAAGACCATTTGGAGGTCACCCAAACGGTCTCAAGACCGTTTGGAGGTCAACCAAGACCGTTTGGAAGTATATGGTTTAGTATGATTGGATGGTTGAAAATCTAGTGATTTCAAATTGAAATACAATCAATAGCTCAATTGATGATTGATTCAATGATGCAAACCCTAATTGAATTTCACAAATTTCAATGATGGGATGGGTCAAACGGTCTCAATACCATTTGGAGGTCATCCAAACGACCTCAATATTGTTTGAGTCAGGTCATGTCATGGTTTGATGATGATCCAATGATTTCAATTGAATTAGTTCCACAATTTCAACCATTGATGGTTCCTCAATTTTAAAACCCTAATTGATAGTTTCTTGATTGTAAACCCTCGTTCAATTGGGTTCAAAACCTTAATTGAAGGTCCAATTGAAGGGTGATTCAATGGTTCAATTAAATAATAAATCAGTAGTTCAAATGATAGATGGTTCAATAATTGGAAATCCTAAATTGATAAATGATGGAAGACCTTTTTGGTCCATTCAGTTTTGAGAGAGTTTGGACCAAACGGTCTTAATACCGTTTGAATCCAAACGGTCTCAAGACCATTTGGGATCAAACAGTCTCAAACCATTTGGAGACCCAAGTGGTTTCAAGTGTGAATTGTCCATACGATTTCATTATTGTTTTGGTTAAACGGTTTCAAACCATTCAATGTCTGAGTGACCAAGACCATTTGGAGTCTAAGTGACCAAGACCATTTGAGGTTCAATTGGTAAAATCATTTGGACACCTAAGGTGACTAAAGGTCAATTAACTAATTGATTATTAATGATGTAAATCAAAGGTGATTACAATGGTTGTACCTTTGAGGTACTAGGGTAATTAGTACCTTTTTGAGTGATTACATCTTGATGCTTATGAAAGCAATGATTTAACATGTTGTGAAAACCCTTCATTCAAGTTGATTTGACCTAATCTAATTAAGATTGAAGTAATTAAAATCCTAGAGAGAATGAGAGAGAGAGGAATTCCTACATGAATGACAATCATGTAATGGTTAAACCTCAACACTTTCAACATGAACATAATAGGTAATTAGGGTATGATCCTTTGTAAAGAGATCATGAAACCCTAATTGAGAAGTTTGATGAAACCTTAATGGGGGGTGATGACATGTGAAACCCTAATTGAGGGTGATGTCAAGTGATACCTTAATTTCATGTAATGTTACGTGAAACCCTGATATGGAAGGATGTTATGTGAAATCCTAATTGAGGGTGATGTCAAGTGAAACCTTAATTTCAAGTAATTCTACGTGAAACCCTGATATGGAAGGATGTTATGTGAAATCCTAATTGAGGGTGATGTCAAGTGAAACCTTAATTTCAGGTAATTCTAAGTGAAACCCTGATATGGAAGGATGTTATGTGAAATCCTAATTGAGGGTGATGTCAAGTGAAACCTTAATTTCAGGTAATGCTATGTGAAACCATGATATGGAAGGATGTTATGTGAAACTCTAATATAGAGTGATGTTATGTGAAATCCAAATATGGAAAAGATTTTATGTGAACCCTAAATTATAAAGATGGAAAACTCTATTCCGAATAATGGAATAGTAACTAATATATTAATAAGTGAAATACCTAAAGAGGTTGATAATAGATATCTTTATATCAATATTGCCTTAACTTAAAGATGAGTCCATATCATTATCAATGGTTGTATTTTCTAAATAAATGACTTATGACCAATACATTACATGATAAATGTGATGAACTGATGCATAAAGTATTAGGATGGGAAATACCCTAATACAAGCTAAGTGGATGAAATCAAATAAGATGAAGGTGATGAGGGAAGTGATACATCAAAATATGATAGATATCACATCCAACACCTCAAGATTTATATACCTTGATGTATTTTAAATCCAATATATTTGGATGAGTGTCACATGAAGTGTGCCATGTCAGTTGTTACATTGAGATGTAATGCACTTTGATAAGTGTAGGCTAACATGCCTTATGAAAAGGTTAATCCAAATCAATAAACTATGATGCAATCATATTATGGTAAAGATGAGAGAGAAACTCATACTTTGTGTTGATAATTCATTTAATGATGAATGATGAGAATAAATAAGTATAATTGAATACTTATGTGGTCAATGTTGGCTCCTAGCTGTGTGAAGCAATGAAATAGGACTTGATCATTAATAGTATGATCTTGAGAACCTAAATGGTTATTTATGGAAACCCTAATGGAGGGTGATGATATGCAAGAGAAATCCTAAACTTAAAAAGGGGAATAATGGTATTACTTTGTGTTGCATGGTGCTAATATGAAAGCATTATAACTATTATCATGAAGTACTAACCATGCATGTATCATGAGAAGATAAACATATCCAGGTATGAGCTATGATGTTTCTTTTATTAAAGTTGTTAATGAGCCATAATATGCCTTGTTGCCTACAAAGAGGTAACAAGAGGAGAAATAAGCTTTGTGAGCTATGTAGAATGCTTGTGTAGCAAGAATGATGATTACCTTGGTTAGATGACCTGAAGGTATTAAGTTACCTGTTAAGTGGTAATAAGTATTCTTTGATGAACTAAGGGTTTGAATACCCATATTCTATAATCATGATGATGAACTTGTTAAGAAATGGAAATGTACTTGATGAGATGAGGGATTAAGATCCCAATACTTTGTTGAAAGATTATGGCTACAAGCCATGACTCCACAAAACAATGTCAGGCATTAGCTATGTGATCTAAGCCTGAAGAGAGTATATGTTGCGGCTATAACTCTATAATGAAGATGTCAATATACCCTGGCAAGCTAATTGCAGTTTGACACATGATGTGTAAAATATAATCAGTCGTGTAGTGTATTTGCATAAAGTTGAAATATGAGAAACATTGGTTGATATTAGCCTACTTAGTATAGCGGATAAATGTTATACATGTTCTTCATATTTGTTATTGGATAAGTGGCATGCTGCTCTATCAGGTTATAGCTGCAATGCTTTAGATAAGAATAATGTTCTAATCTATTAGACAATGAATTAACTGATGTTAAGCAATTATGATTCCTCTGTTCAGATTTATCTTATTAATATGCAATAATAATGTTTCTGGCGGAGAGTTACATCTCTCGTTGGAGCATTTTACAATTGTCTCACCCCCGTGGGAACCACATTTTTAGGTGGACGCAGAAGAGGAGGCAGGAATCCTTCAGTAGGTGAAGGACAACAACAGCAGTAGCAGGGACAACAGTGAATTCTCAGGTGGAGACACTAGCTGATATGTCTTGTATATATGTAGTCCTATGTGTCATCTCTGTACTCTCAGGTCCTTGGAGTAGTAGTTAGTGCTTTTGAGATTTTGGCTTAGTGCTTCGAGATTTTATACTACATGTGTTTAGTTTAACAAAGCAGTTGATGGATGTAATTCTAAAAAAAAGATGATACAGGACATGTATTTGTGAACCAGTATGTAATTAAATTACTCCAATTCTTTACGAAAGAGTTTTCCTATGTGTAGACCTCTCTGTTAAATGGTTTTAATTTTTAGTGATTTTCGGTAATCTGCTTCTTATTGATCGCTTTCGCTAAGTTAATAATGTATGTTTTGAACGCTTCACCACAGAACGTGTGCTAACCTCATGTTGGATCCCTATTAATGATGTGGGGTGTCGATAAACGTGTCGGTATAACATTAATCTAGATGTCCAAAGGACTTGAAAACACCCCCTCTCTTGGAACTTAAGACCAATTACCACCTCCGTAATCACAAGGTGTATTAGGAGAAGTACCCATGTCCTTTGAACCCGAGTTAACCCCTCTATGAGCTCCATCTTTACCCACCCATCCTATACATATGTTATAATTGAGTGAGGATGTAAATTGGATCTAAGCTCATGTGCTAAAAGGAAGGGTTATTTTATTCTTATGTGTGCCTCTTGTGTTTGGTAAAAAAAATGAAATTGCTACTAACTCCTTTATGTGTTGATTGACTATCCATTTCAACTCAAAAAATCCTTTTAAATATTACCAATATATTTTAGAGAAAACAATCTTTTTAACGATTAACAATATGTTTCAAATTAAATAATCTTATAAAGATTAACTATCAGTTTCAAACTCAAACAATATTCTAAATAATTAAAAATCTTGCTTCAATCACAAATAATCCTTCCAAAATATTAACAATCTTTTTAAGATATTAACAATCTTTCCAAATTAAACAATCTTCTAAAAATATTCACAATCCTTTTCAAATATTTTGAATAGTCTCTAGAAGAGGAAAGCTTTCTTTCCTGAAGTATTCTGCTTCAAAACCTCATTGAGAAAGACTACTCTTCAAATTTGACTGAGATGCCACATATCAATGTCGGGTTTTCCCATAACCATGGTCATGGACTATGACACAAAGCTGGACCACTAAGATCCTCTCATGCTTACATCTATGGTCCTGAACTATGACCTAAAGTAGATCATATTATGCTATTCACACCTACACCTATGGTTTTGGACTATGACCTAAATATAGACCACCAAGATCCTCTTACAGTTACATCAATGGTCATGGACTATGACCTTAAACTAGAACATCTTGTGCTTTTCACACTACATCTACGGTCCTTTGGACTATGACCCAAAACTTGACCATAACCTATTCCTAATTTTGTGACCAACAGGAAGATTCCAAGTCAAGGCTTCCTCCCTATTTACTACTCACTACTTTCCAGGGGCAAGAACCCCAAGAGAAACTCATTGGGCAAGGAGAAAAATTTGGGCCTCATGGGCGCTCCAAGGGTTTCAATATGAGAAACATGTTGGATGAGGATACCATAGGAAGGAAATTGGTTTATTATACACAATCACTAGCCTAAAAGGGACTACCTTATTATCAATTAAACACTCAAACCTTTATCTTTTCCTCCTCTTTTGGAAAACCCTCTTCGGACACTTACCTAAGGAACACCATGCATTTCTTAAATGACATGTCATTCTGCTTCCATCATCTTTACTTTCTCTTCCAATGTGTTGGCACATACATCTCATAATGAATTGAAAAATACATCTCATAATGAATTGAAAAACTTATCAATCTCACGCAAGCTAGGGGCACGTGCCATCACTAAAAAAACTAGAAAAGAAAAATAGATACTATAACATGTATCATTAATCACAAGGAGATCACAAAGGACTAATGAGTGTTCCTATCAAAATTCCCAAATAAAGGCAAAAATAATGTTGACTTTTTAGATGATATAATGTGTACAGGAACTCGTACCTAGACACAAAATATTTTATCATTTTGTATTTCACCCTTCTTTTAAATCTGGTTGATCTGAATATAAGGATGTCATAGGAAGATCAAGGAGCATGTACTTCATCTAGTCCCATGTAAAACTGACACAAATGGACAGAAGCAATAGTGTCGACCGACAATCTGATAGAAGCATCAAGAAAGGATACTAGAAAAAAATCAAGATAAGTTCATCATAGGGGAGAAGCATGAAGAGACTACGGTGATCCTTGAAGATTTTGTCTCCCACGATGGCCCTTCACAATGCACATTAGAACAACCAACTAATGTTCCCTTTATGCTACCACCAAACACTGATTATGTAGGAGGATGGCGACATCTGGGATTCATCGAGTAGGGAACTTCATATGCCAACTCATAAACACTTTTCTTTTTGTATGGCGTGTGTAGCCCCTACCAAGTACATATAGTCATTTCAACCAAGGACCCTTCAGGGTCCATCACTTGTGACCATTGGGACAATCCCAATAAACTGATAAGGTAGGGACATCCATCTTGACTCTGGAAGGTGAATCCTAGAGGATAAAGAAGGAGGAATAGGCTATAGAAGAAAAGGAAGATCCTATGCAGGTAGAGAAGGTAAAAACCACAACAAAAGTTCAAGTGTAATACATGAATGGAAGAGAACCCATCCCCACCTACATTCCTTTTATCCACCACCATAACTCTAGTATAATCCATAGGTGGAAGGAATGTATGTGTTCCTATCACCGTTATACACAGTGCACCAATGATAATCAAATCTCTAGTATACCAGTGGTAGACGCCCTCCAGGAAGTTTCTACCCAAGAACCCACTATTATTCTTGAGATTTTATAGTAGATAAAATAACTAGAAGGAAAGAAGGATAGTGGGAGGACATTCACCAACTTCTAATACTTCCTAGATTCCAAGATGTCTGACAACTTCAACATGCCCAGGTTCCCCGAGCACTTTTAAAAGGGGGATCCAATGACCCACGTCAAGGCATACTTCCTAGGCTTGATAGAAGTTCAAGACAATGACAAAGTGTTGATGAGATGTTTTTCATGGACCTTGGCAGGTCCTACCTTAGTGTGATACAACAACAACACATGATAGCTATCACCACTTGGGACAAGATAGCTAAGAAGTTAGTCAACCAATACACTTAGAATCTAGACCAAGTGTCCACCAAGAAAGATTTAGATGGAATCTCCCAACCCCTTGACTAAGAGATACAATGCCAACACCTCCTGTGCCTTTCATCATACCAGTCGAAGATGGATTCTTTCCTCACTCTCAAGCATACCCTACTAGACATGGTCAAATTTGGCGAGGTTAACACAAATGCAGTAGAGGAGATACCCTCATCTTCTAACATTGTAGCTATCATATTATCACTAGATAATTCAATACAAGGGCTTATTCTTCCTATTTATCAAGCCATAAAGACTTAGTCCTGAAGTACACAAATCATTGCTTCCATCCAAGAAAGGAATCCGGTCATTCTAGAAGCTCTAACAAGCCCATTAGCATACTAGGAGCTCACCAAAGGCAAAATAGGTAGAGAATGTGGGTTCCTAAAGTACCGATCATGAAAAAGGACCAATAGTTTGTGGTTTCTTGCCCCATGACGGTGGTACAATCCACAAACCACACCAATGGTGGCCCCATATGCCTCTCCAAAAGAAGCACCTTCAAACCTCGATAAGGAAAAATCAATGGTAGATACATATGTGTGAGTCCCTAGTAGCACACCAGAAGAGGACACAAGAAAGGTTTATGTTTTGAAAATCAACACCAAACAACTTCGGGAAGAACATGAATGAGATATGTGACTAAAGGAGGTGCTTCAAAGATCCCTTGCACACCAAGAAGCCACCACAGATATGCTTGAAGAGGCCTACATATCTAAAGATTTTAGACTAGAAGTGATTGGATCCACCATCAGGGCAATCACTACCATGCACCCTACCTCATTATCAGAAAACATGATGTCTATTAGAGGAAGTCAAAACAAGTGTTTGCTAATCACTACAATCTATAAGGTTCTCAAGATCCCTCGTTTCTTCATCAATAATAGAGCATGGCTCAATGTATTCCACCTTAAGATGCACATCATCTTGGGGACGGATCCCTCCAACATGCAACCAACAAGGAACATGCCATCTCCTTAGATGGGGTAATCAAAGATGCCCTAGGGAATATCACTCTTAAGATACAAATTGGACCAAAATCCTTCACAATATTGTTTGTGGTCATGGAATTGAGTCCCTATTTTAACATTCTTTTGGGAAGACCATGGATTCATCATATTAGGGAGGTTCCCCCATCACTGTATCAAATACTAAAGTATCAGATGGGAAACGCCACCACATATTCCAAGTCGACAGCCTCGACACAATAACTTGCATCGAGGAAGATGACCTTCACTTTCTCTTTGTGATGCTACATATTGCCAACATCATCTGGGTGCCACCATGAGGGAGACATTTTTCCATCTCCCATATGACCCCACACTATTTTCTCAACAGTTATGAGAGAACATACATACAAATCAAGGTTTTAGAGACAAAATTCATGGGAAATACATAGATCATATATATCCCTCCAAGACAAAAGAGGTTGGGCTTGGGATTCAATAACCCATCCTATGCATGACCTCAAATCACCAGGTGTGTTCCGTATTGAAAGCCCACAACATTGTGGCCCACTATGACTGACATAGCTAGGAGAGGATACCTCAAAAGTCCACAACTAAATCTTGATTTCAGTCAAGAAACCAGACTCCTTCAGCTATATGAAGAGCATCAACTCAAGGTACTATACTAATGGGACCTTAGCCCTGAGGATAAATGTCCCCATGTGTACTTCCCATGAACCATAACTATCCCAAACGAAGATAGTAACAATGTGAAGGCTATCATTCCCATGAAAATGCCCTACCTCATGTAATAGGTCATCATCTTTAATGACTAGGAAGACTACCCCCGGATCATATCAACATTAGAGAAATTGCCCTCATCACTGAAGATAGATAGTGTGTCTAGACTACCTAGAATGACAAATTGTTCAAATACAAGATGATCCCTCCAAATGAGGAAGCTATAAAGCTCATGCTTACCCCCATAGTTGAACAATAATGGTATAGTATTCTAAGAGAGGAGGAATAAATTACAATTTCCACGATGATCATGTTGGCAAGGTGAAAATTATCCACCAAACCCTTGAAGAGATGGAGATACCATCTGATGTAGTTAGTCATGATCCTCTCTAGATCTTCCCCGGTTGGCCAACCTAATATGACTCTAAGAATATCACTCTTAAAGCAATGGACAAAGATAATGAAATTTTGTGGGATGACCACAAAATGCCTTCAAAGTGATTGAAGGATGGGGCATCAACAACATATTTGACATAGAAGATGTGGAAGACACACAATCCACCATCCACCTTATGTAGAATGTTGGTGACTTTCAGAACTAGTGTGTAGAGAACCCAGTCATCTCATACACACAAAAAAATATCCCATTAGAGGAGAAACATCATAATATGGTAGACATCCCAGAGTGTCTATTCAGTTATGATGTACAACACCCCTTTTCTCTCCCGCAAGCTCCTAAAAATTCACAAACTCTCAAATTTAGAAAACCTTAATGTAGTTGAAAACAAGCTATTTCTCCATGCATTTGCTTACTATTTCACTATAGTAGAACAAATTTACAAAGACAAAACACCAAGTTCAAAGAGCTCCCCATTCTTAAGATATGACAATCGAGCATCAACCTTCTCATATTGAAGATGAGACACATATAGTGAATCTCATCGTGAGCCTCGAGCAAGGGGAAGTCAAAATAGGGGTGTATCTAACTCAGAATATTAAAAACTAGTTCATAGATCTTCTACACCATTACATCGACATGTTTTCAAGGACATACTATGACATGAATCTATTGGATGAGGTAGTCACAATCCACCAACTTCCTGTCATCCCCGACATTTTCCCTATCAAGCAAAAGGCTATGTGGCTACGACCCGAGTGGCACTTCAAGACTAAGGAGGAAGTAGAGAGGCAATATAGTTTTGGTTTTTTTATAGTTAGTTAACAATCCTAAGTTGCTCCCCAACATTGTACTACTATCAAATAAGGATGAAAAGGTGAAAGTGTGCATGGAATATCACAGGATCAACAAGGCATCCCATAAATATGAATTTTTGCTTCCTCACATATATGTACTTGTGGACAATACATCTAGACACACTCATCATCTTCACAGATGAGTTTTTCTAGTTACAACCAAATTAAAATGGCCTAAGAAGAAAAATAGAAGATAGCCTTCATCTTATAGTGGCGAGTATCCTACTACTAGGTCAACCAGTTTGGTTTCAAGAATGTCCGAGCAACATATCTAAGAGTGATGGTTTCTGTCTTTCATGACATGATGCATAAGGAGGTGGAGGTTTATGTGGATGACATGATAGGCATGTCAAGAAGTCTAGAATCGTATTACCCATCTAGAGAAGCTAATTCAACAACAAAGACAATTCTCTCTACGCCTCAATCTAGCCAAATGCACCTTTGGGTTACGTATGGTAACCTACTTGGGCAGACTATAAGTTAAAGGTGAATTAAATAAGTCTCATGCTATTTGGTAAATGCCTTCTGTTAGATAGAGAGGGAGATACAAGGGATACTTGATCACCTTGAATACATTAACCACTTCATTACCATGAATACAACTATATGTGAGTCTATTTTCAAGACACTCAGGGAGAACTCCAAAAGCTTAATGACTACACCACCAATCCACTAGTACTAAGGTTAGTTGGACAAGGTACAATCGCACCCTTTGATTATCAGTCTAGAAAGCATCGATGGGAGGAGTCCTGAGTCAATCAACAACCCATGGTGAGCATTCCATCTACTATATATCTAAGAAGTTCAATGGTATCAAGGCATGCTGCACTAATATTGAAAAGTATTTTCTGGCCTTGACACATGAAACATAGAAGTTGTGACATAATTTGATGATGTATCCATTATAGGTGATCGCCAAGCATGACCCCTCTACTATTTGTGTGATTTCCCTACTCTTACGAGATGATATTCTAGGTGACTAGTAATTCTATCAGAGCTTGACATCAACTATCTGCTAATGAAGGCAATCAAAGGCTAATCTCTATCCAACCGGCTAGTATATTACTACTTGAAGAGGAAGAAATACATGAGTACAAATTCCCAGATGAAGACATAGGAAAGTTCAATCTACCTGATGTGGTTATCCTTTTTGTTCCTAACATGCTGAAAATCATCTTTGATAGAGTAGTCATTCACAAAAGGTTCACCATAGGAGTGATCACTTTAGAACCCCCAGGGAGAACAATTGCCAATAGCAAGATGGTTGGATTTCAATTCCATAACAAAGTGGTTGAATATGAAGCTTGCATCTTAGGACTCTAGCTCGTCATACAACAAGGGGTAGGTCACCTACAGGTCTATGGAAACCTCATTCTTGTGATATCTCAAGTCCAGAACAACTAGAATATGCTCCATTAGAACTTGGCTCCCTATCTAGAGAACATGTTCTCTTGGGCTTGAGGTTTCGAACACATCTCCTTTCATTCAAAAAAAGAGTGCACAATGCATTTGCAGATGCTCTGGAGACCTTTGTTTCCTAGATTGATATCCAAGGGAACCATACTTTCTTTTTTAAATCTTTGACGCACACACAAATTTTCTATTGCATGGTCATTGACAACACATCTAATAGTAAAGAATAGCCTTGGTTTCACGACGTCAAGGTATATTAGAAATCCAAGCCATTCCTGAAGGCCTCTCCTAGAGAGAGAAACACACCCTTAAGCTATAAGCTAAGAAATACATCCTAGGGGTAGGAGACATATACCGCTAATCCTACAACTAGAATCCCCTCTGATGCATTGAGAAGGTGGAAACAAAAACTCCTATAAAGGATGTTCAAAAAGGAATATGTGGTGTTCATATGAGCAGAGTCATTCTAAATAAAAGAAAACAACTTCTGGGGTACTATTGGGGCACTATGGAGATGAGACATTGCCAATACATCTGCAAATGTTGAGTATTCTTGATTCATGGTGACTACATCCATGCTCCTACAAATCATCTATACGACATGGATGTGCCTTGGCCATTCTCATCATGGAGAGTTGAAATGATAGGAAGATCTATCCTAGAATATAGAACGGAATTGCTTCATTCTAGTCACAATAGACTAGTTCACAAAGTGGGAGAAATTAGTGTCGATCATCAATACAATGGCTCAGCTTGTTATCAAGGTATTAAAAAACAACAATATAAGATAGTACAGGGTAACATACGATATCATTTTTGACAATGGTACAAACCTAAACCCATCAAGGAGTATCTGAGCTCCTTGGGGATTAAGTACCACCAAGTGTTACCCTACTGGCTCGAGATGAATTGAGTTGTAGAAGATGTCAACAAGAACTTGATAAAGATTATGATGAAAACAATAAAACACCATGCCAACTAACATGAACAACTCCTAATAGCTCTCTGGGCATTACCAAACTTCTATAGAAACTTCCACATGAGTCACACCATATTCACTGGTATATGGAATGGAGGTGGTGTTTCTAGTCGAGGTTCAAATACATTATCTCCACATACTACTAGAAGAAGCTGAGGTAGAGTCACTTTAATATAATATCTAATGCCTCAACACACTTAAAGAATGGAGAATACAAGCTTTGCATCATGTAGAATTCTATCAAGCCAGGATAGTTCAAGCATTAAATAGAAATTTCATCCCTACAATTTCTAGAAGAGTGGTCTTATGATACACGTCATCCAAAATGCTAACTCTAGGATCATGTTCAACCCTAAATAGATAGGGCCCTACATCAGCCATGACATCTATGAATGGGGCAACATTGACTGGCCCCAAAGGGTGATCAGACTTTGAATTTATAACCTGAAACCTTCAAAGACCCACACAACTTTATTATAGGGTCAAAGTAAATATACGAGGTCGAATACAGGGATGTGGGGATGTTTAAGATGCTTAAGATCTATCTCTTAAGTCAGTTAAGTCAATATGTTAGTAGATAAAAGTATGGATCTAGAACTAGTCTAGTAGGTTGTCACAAAATAAAACAAAACAAAACAAAGAAAACAAAACAAAACAGAGTCCGTAGGATTCTACAAAGTAGAGAGAACGAGTTCCAGGCTATGTAACCACAAGTTGGGCAGTCTATGCACCCATTCTCAAGTGTAGACAACCCTCGAACATCTCAGCAAGCAACCTACATCCAAACATAGTACGTATTGTGGTATCTATTCATATAGGGTCATTCCACTCGCTTTCGCTCAGCGTGACTAAAGCCCATCAATGATATGAAACCTCCCTCGAGGATGACAAATTATCACCCTAGAATATTCTAGATACCCTCTCAGGTCTAGAATGTTTTGAGATTCTAGGAACATGTGTGATCTGGGCAGAACCTAGTAGTGGGCCCGGCCGTGCCCATGTCTACAGTTCTACACAGATCACCTTGAACCATCCTCTTTTCATATTCCAATCCAAACTACCTTCTCTTGCCTATTTCTACAATGAATCTCTTGATATAGGAAGAAATAGAAGCTTAATAAAGAAAGATATTAACCAAACTAGCAATCATAACTAGAAAGAGAAGATAGAATAGAAAATGTACAAGATCTTGAATAAAATTGCTCGCTTAAGGTAAAAGTACAGAAACATGCCCACAATAGACTACATAGCTAAGAAGGAGCTTGACTAGCCATAGACAAGCATAGTTGGCACCGAACAAAGATGGAAGAGCATCTCTTGTACAGTAACAAAGGAGAATAGTAGAAGAAAGAAGAAGAAGAAGAGATTTTTCCTGTAGAGGAGAGGTAGATCTCTCTCCTTAGCCACTGTATAAGTCAGATCTCATCTTTGGGTTGCTCTCCTTGGTCTTCTAAACTCCTTGACCTCTTTTCTCTTTGATTCCTTCCCAAACAGTAGCTTAGTGGGTGTATGGAGGTAAAAGATGACTAGAAATGATAGGATATGGGTGAATGGTGGTGGAAAATGGTGGTAGATGGAAGCAAGCTGAAGAGACAGGTGTAGGATGATCACTTCATCCCTTTCAGACCTTGGAACTCTCCCATGGGGCTATGGGAACCAAAATGGGTTGGAAACAAAATGTGAATCCTCCCAAAATTCATAACTCCTCTCCAGGTAGTGAAGGGTGAGTATTTATAGGAGAATGTGGAAGACGGTCACGACATCTTCCTTGTTCGTTACCCCAACCCCCGGAATAACTGTGCCAGGCTACCTCGGTCAAGACAGACCCCACGGTCGAGGTGGTTGTTTTGTGGTCACGGTCATGCCACAATCGAGGTTGATGTGCTACAGTCGAGGTTGATGTGTCACGGTCAAGGTTGATGTGTTGCGGTCACAATTGCATAGGTGTACCATAGTTGCGGCCTTGGCCTCGGCCTGACCATGCTGAGCTGGGCCCGGTCATGCTGAGTGTCGGTCGACATAACGTCTTGGCCGCAGTCATGGCATTGTATTCTTGGCCACAATCACAACATCCTTTTTGGTCGTGGGAGATAGCCAACTCTATTATCGAAGAGATTAGGAAAGAGGTGACAATTTTGCTCCAGATATCGGGAAGTGTGGAAAGAGCAGCTGTGAGAAGCGGAAAAACCATAAAAAAATGACGATTGTTCATGAGGGTTACAATGAATTTACAAGAAGAGATGGATTGAAAAATCACATTGGACCATCTGATTGGAAAGGTTGCTTTATGATAAAGGACTGGACATCAAAACTACAGTCTAAGATATCAAAAGTTTCTTGGGCCCTCTAGTCAGTTAGCGGGACCACTGTCTCCTAAGCAGGTGCACATAGTGTGATACTTGATCCGCTACGGTCATGACGAATGGAAGTCTAGTTGCTGTAAAAACTATGTGTTGTGGAGAAATCTTAGAGGATATATGTCTTTTCATGTTCGATGCCTACAAGTCCCAAAATTGGCTAGTTGAGCAACTTTATCTATGAAACGATATAAATTACTAAAAGATAGGATCTAGGGTTATTTTGGGCATATTATGGCTATAATGACACAAAGCCATAGATAAATGCTTAACATAGATTCTTGAATTTGGGTGTTATCAGACATGCACATGAAAGATATGGATGCAGATTTATATCCTCACCACATAAAAGCTATCCTCATCAAGCACTAGTATTGTTGACAAGCAAGCCTCAATGACTGCAAGCCTATAGTAAAGAGCCTTGTCAAGGAGATAAAATCTCCCACCACTAAAAAAACCTAAAATACTTAGGTACCTGGATGCGTACCCCCGTGAACCATGAAGAAAAAAGGTCAGTTTAGAGCCTAGGTCATGGGATTAGGCAAGCAGAAACCATAATACTAAGGCCCCAATGGTTCTCCAACCTAAAATAACTCCTTAAAATATGCCTATATTGATAAAGCATCTCACAATGTTTATGATTGTTGTGATCCATGTGATCACTATCAGAAGAGGCATAAATTATGTCCTTGGATATGAGCTAGATCTGATCCTCATAATGGATGATTCTTGACACCTAAATACATGTAATTTCCATAACGCTATCATCTATTGGGGTTGACCTAAAAGGGGAATGATTGGAAAGTGAAGTCAAAAGTTGAAACTCTTTGTGACTATCCACACTTCATCTCTTAAAAAGGGGTGAGAGTAGCCTCCACATAGACTAACAAAATAGCAAATAGGTGGGAAACCTTTATTAGGCAAACTCCACTCATTCCTCACAATACCATAAGCTCTCATACTAAGGTCACAAGTATCAATATCCATTAAAAATCTTTCAGGAAAAGATTCATGACAAGTGGACCTCGTAAAAAAATCACCAAATATCCCTTAAAATAGATGGACACATACTTACACTAAAACTTGTCTAGAATGAGGCCTACCTAAGTGTCTCTGACACCTGGCTCCTTGGCCCAATTGGGTGGGGAGTTGTTGCTAACACATGTATTACATTGCATGACTTTAGTACTTAGTGCAACACCCAAGACTAGAAGATCCCTAATCCATCTTCTCCCCTATAATGAGGTTCCCCATCCTAGCAAATAAACTACAAAAAGTCCAGAGGGAATTTCCATATATCTTAGGAAACTAGTAAGGTTGGTGGAATAAAAATGATTGGGGTATCAAAGTTATGGATTCAGAAATAATGTGGATAAAAAGGAGGTGAATGCTACATATGATACTTCTTTTCAAAACCTAAACCATGCATGATGCAATAAAGGCATGTGTAGGGGTCTAGATTGATCTTGATTGCCTAATTCATCAAAAGGAGGTTCATAGTGATATGCGATAAGGACATAAGTTCAAACACATATTTAAGACATCATGGAGGGAGTACGCATGTCAGATGTCTCATGTCATGGACTAATAGAAATCTTTATTTTAAGTTAAATATATTATAAAAAGCTTGGCTCCTCATGCTAGTAAAAGAAAGTTAAGAAAAAATTCAAAGAATAAAATTTGAAAATCAATATCACTTCAATTCCCTAAAAGAATCATAAGATAATACCACTAAAGGCATGAATGCAAGCCATTTTAAGTACTCAGGAGAACAACCTCTTTAGATTGAGATATATAATGAGTCATATTCTAACAATACAACTGCCTCTTTGCAACCATCTCTTGAACTTTTCAGGAGTTAATCGTTAAGTTCTGGAAGAAGGTTGAAGTACTTCCACCTAGTATGCACATTGGTGATGGTTAAACTACCTCGACACTGACATTGGGAAGTATGAGATGTAGCTCTCCAAACCTAGCAAGATGATCAACTGGTAAAAGTCGAGCATGGGAAATCCATAGTCTAAGTTGTCAAGAAGGAATTCCATCCATCTCTAACACATCCCTAATGTCAAACGAACAAGCCACTGAGCCAGATCACCATGTAGCTATAAAGGTTAACAGACATAAATGAGTTTTGGTAAGAACTCCTTTGCAATTATGTAGGGAGTATTTGAAAACTTCACCATCCGAACAGGACTAATGCACACTCCTAGATAAATATACATGTCCTTAAGGGTGTCCTCATCTTCCCAATAAACTATGCTTCATCTGAGAACTTATACAACTCTTATAGTATTAAAGGCACAACAATTTCCTACCTTTAGATGGTAGCAACAACCCTAGAAGCAAGAACCATCACCTAACTATAGTTTCTCCAAAGAATAGGTCATCAAAGATGATCAAGGTGTATGATCACAAATGGGGCATACTTGAAGAACCAATGCCACATCACAGTTTTCTCTTGAACAACTCTTACAAGGGTGTAATTGGAATAAGGAAACAATCTTCAGTCAACCATCGAGAAGCTTAGAACTTCTTCATGCCTAGGAGACTCGCTAGTTTAGCAACCCAACTCAACTTCCTCCGCGTGATGGGACAACATTCATGAAGGGTAAGATGAGTGATCTTTTCTACAAATTCTAGGGTGGGAGTGATAATGACATCCCTAAAGTAGGATTGCAATCGACATTAGCTCTCTCACCACAAGGACATAACCCAGATGACAAAGATGATGATTCATGCCAAAGCTCACTAATTCAACTTACTTAGTCTCAGAGAGATCAATAATGCAATAACACAATAGAGACAGGTTCATGGGAGGATTCGTTAGGAGTGAGATTTCACTTATCATCCACTCCCCCATGGCTTCTAGTATAAAAGATGTGATGTGTAGAAAAACAATTACACAACCTTATATATAGGCATCGACTGGGAAGATTTGCTCCCCAGAGACAAGGGGACACTTTGTCCTTTTCCCTTGTAGAATGATGTAATACATCATAGATGTCAAATTCAAAAATCAATGTCGACATACTTCTTGAGACAAAAGGATTCCCTATCCCACTGCCTGCTGGACTGCAACAATCTACCACCCAAATTGGCATGCAGACAGAGGCAATCTTCTAGACTGTCAGATATCTTTTGAAGTCCAAACTTTTGAAATTCAATTCCAAATCAAAGATCACAAAGCCTCAAAAATGAATTTGATCCAAACTCTAACGTTTAATTTTAGTATTATAAGAGTCTTACAAATACAAACACTACTAATATAAAACATTTCTTATTGGAAGGAAAATACATCATGAAGGAAAATGCGATCAAAGTACTAGTACGACTGCTACTTCTTCAACTTCTTCTTTGACCACCCCCAAAAAGCACTTCACTAAAGGTCTATGATCAGTGGAAGAAGACTCAAAGGACTGAAGTTCCCCAATTGCAGAAGAACAAAGCACTGGTAAACCACCTGTGACTTGAAGAAAGCTTCTAGATGACACCTCTACAACTAAAGCAACATCCTCTTGTTACAACTAAAGAAACATCCCTATGATAAGAGGAGCCATCTTAAATGCCCATGGTATGGATATCCTATCTAAAGTGGGACCCCTAAAGGAAAGTCACCACACTAGTGGATCCCTAAAAAATATTTATTATGCAATATCCTTGTGGGATTCTCGAGCTGAAAACTTCACTCGCCACATTTTTCAAAAAAAGGAAGTCCACCAAAAGCTTCTATGAAGTTACATGAACATCTGATGCCAAATTCTCTATGCGACCTTGTGGTAGGAAAATCATAAATTCTCTGAGGAGAAATTGATAGAGAAGGTGGAGCTTCAGGAGGAGGAGCTACCTCAAGAAGAGGTGGACACTAGAACTCATACCTATAATCATCCAGCTCCTCAACAAAATCATAATGAACCACCCATTTATGACACCTTTCAAGACAATGAAAATAGTTAAAGATACACACGAATCAGAACACTTACCATTGGAGGATGTTAAAGATGATTCTACGCCTCTTTGTAAAGAAGTATTGGTTGACCATGTGCCTAGAACCAATCAAGGTAATCATGTGTCTATCACTTGACTCCACATCAGCTCTCAAGCAGGCTAACAATTTCTGAGACCAAGAACAACTAACTCTGGAATAGCACTGAATAGGATGTGCAATGACCATCCCACTAACAAGTAACACACTCTCCCATGTACAAGATGCTCTCAGAGGGTGACTTGAAATAGATCCAACAAGCATGCATCCAAATACAACACCTCAAAGTAGGACACAAACGAAGTAGCAAACTCAGCACATTTGAACCTCTATAATATCCTAAATCAGCCCTGGGAAACAACAATGAATTGGAGTTAGCTAATGTATGCACAAAACATAATACTATATTAAAGTAATATGCATACCTCAACTATGATCAACTTCTCCAATTTTCCTTTCCACTGCTTACATTGCACTCTACGATTACACTCATCCCACTGAAGATAGGAAAGGAAGGAAGCATGCCCATAACCCTCTACATAGCTTAGTGACATGTCTATGAAGCCAAAAAATATCATAACCCCACAATTTTAAATGAAAGATCAAAAAAATCAGCTATTACAAATATTTCAAAGAAATGAACACAAAACAGTAGGTAAATGCTTACCACAATTAAGCCTGCAAAGACAATCCTACCCTTTGCATCCCCAACCATCCACCCCATGAAGAAGTCACCTACAATACACCTGCTTAAGTTCATCAACAGGTGGGCATATGTGCCTTCATCCCAGTCAAAGTTAGGGACTATATCTTGATGAAGAAGGAAGGAGAATCAACCAATTTCTCCCCTATTTCCCGCATTATTGATAAACAAGAAACTAGTGATCAACACAAACAAGAATACCATGACCCTCAGATGAATACTGAAAGGAGTACATGACACCCCAGATCTAGCCTTCACAAAAGAAGGTGGATCTCAACCAAGTGAGCTTGACCTCATATCTGGAGGCCATCCCAATATCTTCAGGGTTCACCCATAGAATCCCAGATAGATGGTGATGGCACTACTCTTACCACTTAGGTAGAGAAAAAATGGGATCCCACAAAACCTCAGCCCACTGATCCCAACAATATCACTAGGGGTTATGGCCAACTCACCAAAAGAATAGTGCAAAGTACAAGTCTCTAGGAAAAAATGCACAATCTAAGAAAGAAGGTAGTTCCTATCAACTACCAGATTGTGACAAATGCTATAAGTTCTCTCAAGGAGATCTATCTTTACAACAACTAAACCTCCATACAACATACCAACTCAGTTCTAGATATATGTTCTACAATCCAATACCCCAAATAGAAAAAGAAGATTGCAAATGAAAGAGTCGTTATCACATGTGAAAAGCCTGATTCAAGCTCAAAAAGTGCAAAGAAAATAACATAGAGAAAAGTTTCCAAGTTATACCTCATTGCCTACCCGAAGACCTTGGGAATGCATGTTCATCCACAACATTCCAAGATGAACCACAAACCTCTTAGTTAGAAGTAGCTCCCCAACAATCCTGCCCGCACTGCCATGATGCTCATCCAGAAAAATGTAGATCAAAATATTCATATATAGATATGAAATCAATAGACAAAGCTACAATTCATACCAAGGGTATGCCTTGGTCCCCTCATCATCTCCCAAATCTTACTCATCCATGATGGGGTCCTCGCACCAATCATCAACCACCATCTACAAGATCACAATGAAAACAATTATAAGCTTTCTATAGAAACTAGAATAGACTCAGTATAACATCAAATGACCAAAAAAACACCAAAATAGGAAAATTTGGCTGAGTCACAAATGCAGAAATGGGTTCATGTCATATTAGACCTCCATACTACAGAGGACACAGAGAGACCAAAATGCATATTTCAATATCTAAGGCCAAAATGGATATACCAAAGTACAAAAATGAAAGATATACCCGAAGAAAAAATGTAGCCAAATATATATTAAAACATTGCCAAAATGGAGGTTCTGAAGTCCCTCCACCTTCAGAGAAAACTACTCACCATGCTTCAAAAGATGGTTGGAGGAACACCATGATCTATGGGGTCAAGTGTGGTAAATTGTCACAGTTCACCGATATAGTCTTCTCTCCACTCACCTCAATTGTTGCCTTCATTGTTTGAGTTGGTTCTCCATGCGTCACCACAACTTGAGTGATGGTGAAATGACAAGGGTGAAAGACCTCCTCCCTTTTCCCCTCCTTTTTAAAGCAAAAACCTTTGCTGAAATTGCATATATGTCCCTAGATTTTTAACATAGTTTTTATAAACCTTCTAAAGTTGTAAAAAAATAAAAAAACTAATAGAATATTCAAATTTGGTACAAATATGAAGAATCCAAGTCTTGTCTTAGAAGCTGAAAAAATCCATGTTAACAAAAATAAATAATTTTTTGATCAAAATCTAATCTTTTCAATGGTCTCAAATGATAACCTTAAGTTGAACCAAAACTACCATCCAACTCGAATCTTTTGATAGTTTTGGATAATGAAATATAAATGGGACGCTATCCTTCTTTCACACTCATATTTTTGATGGTCATGGTCGATGACCTAGAATTGAACCAAACTTGCATTACACATTTTCAAATCTTTTGACAATCTCTAATAATGAACTAATGAACCAAATCATCAAAACCTTTTTTTATGATCATGAATCATGAATCAAACACCAAGGTAGAAATTTTCAATATTGTTAATCACCCACAAATCTGGGATAGAACTAGAGAGTCAGGGATAATTGCTCACTGACACTCAAGGGGGCATGTGATAAGAGAGTAGAGGAACACATCGTGGATGCCATCATTTCCTAGATAATCACATGACAAAGTCTCAACTGGTTTTGAAGAATTATTAATTACTACATGCCATGTTTTGAAGAATTGCCATGTTTTCTACATGCCATGTAGAAATTTTCAATATTGTTAATCACCCACAAATCTGGGATAGAACTAGAGAGTCAGGGACAATTGCTCACTGACACTCAAGGGGACATGTGATAAGAGAGTAGAGGAACACATCATGGATGCCATGTTTTCTTAGATAATCACATGACAAAGTCTCAACTTGTTTTGAAGAATTGTGAATACTTTAAGAGGGTATAAAATTGACCAATACAGTCACTGGCTAAATGCCACCTTAAATTTGAGAATTTCTCTCACACTCAACAACCAATCCTTATCCTTGATAGAAAAAATCTCAATATTGCTCCTTTTTAAGGGTTTTGGTCGAACTTGAATCTACCCACCCTAAAAAAACCAATGCCAGAAACTAAAAATGTGTAGGATAAAAATAGATGATAAATATTTTGAAGTGAGAGAACCAAACAATTATTGATTTAAGAACTAGAAGAGATGATAAGAGACACTTTTGTGGCTGCTAGACCTTGAATGGCTCATCATAACTCTAGGGGAATAAATGATTGGTCATAAATGGGTAAGTTTCTTAGCTAGAGGCTACCCTTACTTTGGATATAACATTTCTAACCAATATTATTCTTTTATCAATATCTATTTTATTAATTCATCCTTAGAAGGAAAAGACATCACTTAAACTTTCAACTCTCCCCAAGGTTTGCTTGAATATCTTTGACGACTCCAACCTTTTGGACCTTTCGTGAAAAAAGAGTGGGGTCATACATGGATCAAGCATGTTGTTTTCACTCTTATCTAGAATCTTGACATGATAGGGGTAGACTATTGACACCCCATTTTTCATTACTCAACAAAATTTCATGATTAATATCAATTTGGTAATGATCGAGTCCATTTCACAAATTTTCCACACTCATCACTTTTTTCCACATTGCTCCATATTTTCCCACCTATTTAATACACCCATTTTTACACATTTCAAGCTTTCTATGAAGGAACCTTCTTTTTAGGCTCAAAGAGTAATTTTCTCTTCAATTCTACTTTTTATGACTTTTTCTTGAATAGTCCACCAAAATTGTCTTGAATAAAATATTCCATTTTTGCTCATAGATATTGAACTACCTTTTCTAGTCAAATTTGAGGGATAATCCTTAATTATCTTTATTTATTTGTAATCCATACTATTCCTTGATTTTCTTAAAAACATTCCTAAATTTATGAGAAAATTAGGAAACCAATTTTCTCCAACCTAAGACACCTAACAGATCTAATCCATCTGCCATATGCAATGTGGTGAATTGCCTCGATCCATGTGCCACACACACATGGAACATTAGTGTGATCCGGTACCACTTCTAGAAGGTTTTTGTTCTGAACCCAAAACCCTAAAATGCACCTATAAATCCCCCCACCAATATCCAACATATTTTGAGACCCTTTGGAAACATCCTGAGGCTATAGAATCAAACTACCTCTCTCTTTACCTTTAACATTATTTGTGATTAGAGGATCCTTCTTCTAAGACCACCTGCTATGTCAACACTATTAGGTCACTAAAATGGTAACCCTAACTACTTAACTGCTTCTATTTTCTTTATTTGATCTATCTACTTTAACTACTTTAATTGTATATATCTTCTCAATACTACATTTGTGATGAAGTAATCTGTTTCTATTAGTATGATCTGGAAAAAGATTAGATCTTGTTCTACACCACACCTACTTATCATCATCTAGAACATTCTACGGATTGGTCCTAATTAGAGGAATCTATTTGGTGTGAGGCCCTTAGGTGATAAGGACTCCAATCTACCTAAAAATAGAACTTTTAGGGAAATGATGGGAAGGACACAGACATATTCATCCCTAAAACCCCTCCCACAAATAAAAAACACTTCTTATTGATTTTATTTTGTTTTCAATTTAATCAACCTAAAACTGGTCTTTCTCTAATCACACAGAAATGACTAGATACTGGTTTATCGAGTGAGATGGGGGTGCTCACCTTCCCCACTGGTACAAATATTATTGAGCCTAAATTCTATGAATGTGTTTTGTTGTTTTATTTTCATACATATTTGACTCAAACGACAAATCAACCTTCCACTATGCATCCATAATGTCTTATTTTGTCCTTGTTTTCCACATAAATCATGGAAGCGATTCTGACACTTTCATTTATTTTTGTTGTGACCATCTAACTAAGTTTTACACTAAGAACATATAATATGTCATATGTGGGTCACTAACCTAAAAGTAAAATCACATTCCTTTCTATGTTTTGAATTACTATATAGTAAGATGTGTGTATGGGTCTTTGACCTTGCTATCTTTGACTGATGCAATGATATGTGGCATATATGGATGATACTTAGATAATGGATGCCTAGAACCAACATGATGGTTAAGATATGGAATATATTGTAGTGCGAATATAAAACAACAAGCACACGTTTATCATCTCATCCTAACTAAATGAATCCATGATAGCATATGATGATGTTCATAGAAATGTGGATTGCATGTAATATTGGGATAATGCAAACCCAACTAGGTTTCTACCCAATAGTGCCACAAATTCCATGTACCAATGAATTTTTAATGCATATACAAGTGCATTAGCATGTAAGTACATGAGCCATGTTGAGTATACAAGATACATATAGGTTGTCATACAAGTACATGAGACAATTGAGAGGAATGGTTATATAGAGAATCAAACTCTCTTTGAGGAGTGGTGTTCAATTATGTGAGCCATGTGAGTATATAAGATACATATAGGTTGTCATGCAAGCACATGAGACAATTGAGTTGAATGGTTATATAAAGAATAAAACTCTCTTTGAGGAGTGGTGTTTAATTATGTGGAAGGTCGTCCCATAAAAAAGGAAGGACCTTACAAAATAAGTATAATCCAAATGTTGTTGAACTAGGATTTGTTGCCAGAGATCCTAACCTCCTAATTACAAATAAGAGAACACCCTATACTAGACTTCTCTAAAGATAGGTTGAATCATCCAGTTCTGAATGTAATTTTGAGATAACTCTGGCTAACCTACATGAACCTAGGCCTAAAACAAGACATGCTATATGACCTGGTGTATCGAGTATGGGACATGTACGTCCTTACAACCACCTAATCATATATATATATATATATATATATATATACATATATATATAGGTTGTTCATTCAATACCCATGCGGGTAGCCTGGAGTTCGCTACCCGGCAACCAAAAAAGTAACTGTTCTGGCCAGAAAAGTAATAATGTTATCAAAAAAGTAACTATGTTGATAAGAAAGTAACTGTACGACTAAAAAAGTACATCAGTACAAAATACATAATAGATATATACGTAATCATGTTTTGAAATCTGCTGATGTAATGATAACTATCTATGCATGAAATTTAACAGTTTGCAAGGTAAAGTAACCCTCTACATGTCAAAAGTAAGAAACTTGAAAAAAAAAGTAACCAAAATGAGGGGCGGGTAGCTACCCACGCGGGTATTAAAGATGATCTCATATATATATATATATATATATATATATATATATATATATATATATATATATATATATATATATATATATATATATTCATTTATTTAATACCCACGCGGGTAGCCTAGATTCGCTACCTGACAACCAAAAAAGTAATTGTTCTGACCAGACAAGTAATTCTACTATAAAAAAAAGTAACTATGTTGATACAAAAGTAACTATACGACTAAAACAGTAATCACATACAAAATACACAACAAATATATATGTAACCGTGTTTTGAAATCTGCTGTTATAAACGTAATTATATATGCATGAAACTCAATAGTTTGTAAGGTAAAGTAACCCTCTACATGTCAAAACTAATCAATTTGAAAAAAAGTAACAGAAATGGGGGGCGGGTAGCTACCCACTTGGGTATTAAAGGTGGGCCATATATATATATATATATATATATATATATATATATATATATATATATATATATATATATATATATATATATATATATATATATATATATATATATGCCGTTTATTTAATACTTGCGTGGGTCGCCTGGATATCTATACCCGACAGTAAAAAAAGTAACTTTTCTGACTAGAAAAGTAATTATGCTATCAAAAAAGTAACTATGTTAATCAACAAGTAACTATACGACTAAAAAAATAATCCTGTACAAAATACACAACATATATATATGTAACCGTGTTTTGAAATTTGTTGTTACAAACGTAACTATGTATGCATGAAACTCAACAGTTTGCAAGGTAAAGTAACCTTCTACATGTCAAAAGTAACCAACTTGAAAAAAAGAAAATGAAATGGAGGACGGGTAGCTGCTCGCGCGAGTAGCTACCTGTGCGGGTATTAAAGATGAGCATATATATATATATATATATATATATATATATATATATATATATATATATATATATATATATATATATATATATCTGTGTGTGTGTGTATGTAGGCCTAAAACAAGACATTCTATATGACATGGCGTATCCAATATTGGACACGTAAGTCCTTACAACCACCTAATCAGTTATATGTATATTTATATGTATATATATACATATATACATATATATATATATATATATATATATATATATTTATACATATACATTTTTTTTGGTCGGTCAAAAAGTGTGTTACTATAAGCCAAAAACTTTGGGCACAAGGTACCCCAATACAAACCAGAAGCTATAAAGCTCACTCTAGAAACCTATACCCCACACAGGGGGTAAAAACAAGAAAAACACAGGACAAAGAAGCCAGAAAGAAGGAAGACTAGAAATACACATAAATCTAAGACCGAACAAGCCATCTAGGAGGAAGCCAGTTAAAAGATCTAAGTACATGAAATTAGCCCACCCACAAAAAGTAAGAACAAGCTCTAAACAAGGCGTCCTACAGGAAACCTGCCAGGACAAAGCTTGAAAGCATCAGATCTTCACCAACTGTGTAAGCACCAGGAACCTAGCTAGATCCATCCACCTAGGAATCCCCAGAAGAGACCTAGTATTCCAAAGAGTCCTGAGGACTCCAAAGCATCTAAGCAATCTAGCGTCAAAGCTGTACCAGGGAGCAACCAAAAACTGACTCGGTAGAAGAGGAGGTGAGGCAGGTTGAAGGACTTCGAATCGTACTCCACTAGCATTAGACCACCCACAAAGTGTGAAAGAGAGAAAACAAAGGCACGGCAACCTTCATCAACGACTCGAAACCAGAGCCAGATCATGATCAGCAGAACACTGGCATACCGTCGAACACCTGGAACACTGACATATATATATACATACATATATATATATATATATGTATATATATGTATGCATATATATATATATGGATATATATATATATGTATGTATGTATGTATATATACATGTATGTATATGTATATGTATCTATATATATATATTGTATATATATAGGGCTCATCTTTAATACCCACGCGGGTAGCTACCCACACACCCTTTCTATCACATTTTTTTAAGAAAATTCACAATTATAGAGGAGAATTTTATCTAGCTCTCCAAAAAATTTCATCCAAAAATAATATCATTTTCCCCACCAAAATAAAAAAATACGTCCATATATTTACTGACTGTATATTTTCAGCGCAGTTACTTTTTCAGTCATACTGTTACTTTTTTATCAGTATAGTTACTCTTTTTATCTTAGAGTTACTTTTGTGTACCATATAGTTACATATTTGGATGTGCGGGTAGCAAAAAATCCGGCTACCCGCGCGGGCAGTGAATAAATCCCCATATATATATGTACATATATATATATATATATATATATATATATATATATATATATATATATATATATATATATATATATATATGGCTCATCTTTAATACTCGCGTGGGTAGCTACCCGCACACATTCTTGTCACTTTTTTAAATTTTGTTTTTCGCAATCATAGAGGATCATTTTATCTAACTCCCCAAAAAATTTCATCCAAAAAAAATATCATTTGCCCTGCCAAAATCAAAAAATACGTCCATATATTTGCTGAATGTATATTTTCCACGCAGTTACATTTTTAGTCGTATAGTAACTCTTTTATCAATATAATTACTCTTTTGATCTTAGAGTTACTTTTGGTTACCATATAGTTACACTTTTGGATGTGCGGGTAGCGAAAAATCAGGCTACCCGCGCGGGTAACGAATATATCCCCATATATATATATATATATATATATATATATATATATATATATATATATATATATATATATAATAGGGCTCATCTTTAATACCCACGGGGTTAGGTACCCACACACCCTTCCTGTCACTTTTTTTAAATTTCACAATTGTAGAGGAGAATTTTATCTAGTTTCCCAAAAAATTTAATCCAAAAATCATATTATTTGCCCCACCAAAATAAAAAAATATGCCCATATATTTACTGTTTGTATATTTTTGACGTAGTTACGTTTTTAGTCATATAGTTACTCTTTTATCAATATAGTTACTCTTTTGATCTTAGAGTTACTTTTGTTGACCATATATTTACACTTTTGGATGCACGGATAGAGAAAAGCCAGGCTACATGTGCGGGTAACGAATACATCCCCATATATGGGCTCATCTTTAATACCCGAGCGGGTAGCTACCCGCACACCCTTCCTGTTACTTTTTATAAAAAAAATCACAATTGTAGAGGAGCATTTTATCTAGCACCCCAAAAAATTTCATCCAAAAATAATATCATTTGCCCCACCAAAATAAAAAAATACGTCCATATATTTACTAATTGTATATTTTCTACGCAATTACTTTTTTAGTCATATTGTTACTTTTTTTATCAGTATAGTTAGTTTTTTGATCTTAGAGTTACTTTTGAGTACCATATAGTTACACTTTTGGATGTGCGGGTACTGAAAAATTAGGCTACCCGCGCGGGTATTGAATGAACACCCATATATATATATATATATATATATATATATATATATATATATATATATATATATATATATATATATATATATATATATATATATATATATATATATATATATATACACACATAGAGAGAGAGAGTCAGACTAGAATACACTCGAGTGTACAAATCACACCGTACACCTCAATGGTGTTTGCCTATCTAGACCGTGTTTTTCCAAAATCTAATCCATTAATCTTCATGTTTACAATAATAATACGTCACATACAAAATTTGAACTCATTTGAATGAGCGTAAGTCACTCATCCAAGGACAACAAAATCGACACACAAAACTAATTTGAAATACTTGATTTTTGCCTCATTTAGATGCACGACCTATAAGTGTCCAAATGAGCTAAAATTTATTATATAGTATGTTCTTATGATAATGAATAATTTCAACGGTTTAGATTTTTCAAAAATTATTGCATTTTCAAAAATGACTGAGGTGTACGGTGCCTCCGGTACACTAGAGTGTACACTAGCCTGACTCTCTCTCTGTATATATCTATGAACACTTTAATAAAGATTGATAAGTATCTTTGTGTAACCCTATCCAGGGACGTTGTCTACTCTAAAATATATAACTAGTCTCTTAATAAATTAGATGCCCTTGTATCTATAAGGAATATGTCTGGCATCATCTTAAGGATTTATTTTAGATAGTAGTAGGCTTTCCCATTCAATACATGTGTACTTGAACATGTGTCTGGACCAACATGAGGCATGAACTATTTAAACAGGAGGCTAACTAGTGTAGGACATGAGTTAGTTGTCTTCAAAGAGGGATAGTCCTTGAGAAGGAAAACTCCTAGCATTGGAGGCCACAAGTTGTGTCCTTAAGGGACATATGATGAAAGTATAATCTAAGATACTAATAAATTAGAAGAGTAAGTCCATCTCATATTTAATCACGATAATTTTGGTAACCCTAGATGTCATGAACCGAACTATACTCTATATATATGATGACATTCATGCATGATAAACTTTACATCTAGGTTAGGGAAGAGTCTTAAGACCCTAAAGGCATGTACTAAGAAGATTACATTTTGGTGAAGGAAGAATTCCAAGACTGTGGAGGAGGAATTTTGATATAGCCTTATACTCAGGTTAGTGATCCCCGCTATAGGAATCTAATGATTGAACCCAAGAAAGTTGGGTGCTATATGGTAACAGAAGTGTACATGATGTAGATCCCAACTAGAGTGGTCTGAGCCTTGAGAGATCATTCTTAGCTACTTCTGAGTTCCCTTGAAGTGGTATATGTTTAAGAAGGATTACATTCCTCTCATATAATGATGATTACATGAAAATCTTACTTGAGATAGTCTTATTGATGGTTAAAGAGTCACTTGATAGTTTTTGACCTAACCGAACATCATGATGTGAATTGAAGTATATAAAACTTAGTATTTGTTATACTAACGATTTTCCATCAATGACATCTATGATATATTTGAATATGAGTGCCCGATCTTGACAAAAATATTATTCTAATGTATAGTGTGTTTACTTACCATCTACATGGAAGATAATTTTTTTTTAGAATCTCACACAATCATGCCAATAGCATGAAATTAGGAAAGTTGAATCCTACATAGTAGGGCCATTTGAAATATTGGAACAAGTTGGTAAGTTACTTCATCATCTTGCCATACCAACCCTATGTTATCAAATAGTTAAAGTTCCATGTGTCTTACTTAATGCACCATGTGAAGGATCCTCTCCATGTTTGGCAATTTGAACCTTTAGATGCTCCACAATAGTTGCATCTATGATGAGGCAGATATTTGGATCTTATATTTAAAGGCGAAGGATATTCAAATATCATTGTAAGGTTTAGTGGAATCACCATCGAAGGATAAAATACATCAATATTATAAGATTACATGATAAAGGCTCACCCACTCCTTTTGCTAGACGAGCCTAATTTTTTGGGAAAAATTCATTTAACGGGGAGGGGGAGGGAGGATGTGAGGACTTGGAAATTCATATCCATTTATTAAGAATTTGTAAGTGAGAAAGTGATTATTAGCATAATATTCTGAATAAATAATGTAGTTATTTGTGTTTATTATTTATTGCTCGGGAAACCAATTAAGAAAAAATGATTCAATTGAGTAAATAAATGTTGCTTGTGATTATTTTTGGATAAAATACTTCTGATGAAAGTTATTTCCAAGTTTTAATCACTTTATGATATTATGTGTGGTTTTGGAGACTTCTAATAGAAGTTAATACAAGGGTGACATGAAGTTCTAGAAAAGGGTATTAAAACTAACAATTTTTGTTGCTACATTTAGTGATAGTAAGAAACAAAGAATATCATAGAATGTCAAGTTATTTAGACTTTAATAGTGGTCAAATGCATTAATTATCTAATATGGAGCATATGTGTAAGCATTCCTTATTTAGACTAGTTGGACAATTACATTTTCCCCTAATGGTATGAAACTTGGTCAAACCTAAGACGTAGTGGTCAAAGTTTAGTCCAATCAAAGTTATCTATTGAAGGATAATTTTTTTAAAAGTTTGCATATTGTGATCTATCTAAGGCTTTTAGGTTGATATCAGTCACATCTACTATGATGATAACTTTGGGATGCAACTTCAATCCCCTTGAGTACGTCACACAGGGTATGACCCTTAGATCTGAGACCAACAAACCAAATGTTATGTTCAACCTCTTTATCAAAAAGGAAAGTGGGCACATAATCTACACTCTTTACCCCAACCCACTTCCTCTATCTCCAACCACCATCAGCCTCCAAAAACCTCAGCAACCTATTCCTCTCACCAATCTGGCCCCAGACATTGGTTATTAATGGTAGTTGGGTGCTTTGACCACCAATGAAGAAGTAGTTTTAGCTACTAACCCTGAAATCAATTGTGACCAGCTTTGGAAACCCTAACTTAGGTTGCATGTGCATATATAGAAACCAGAAAGAACTCCACCACTTCCTTCCCTTTTGTCCTCCACCTTTTTCTACCACTAAATGTCTTTAATTACCATCTTTTCAAGCTAGTTATCACCTACTAACATGACTTAAGTGCATGTGCTAAAAACAAGTGTACACGTAAGAATAGTAAAGGGAGTCAAAGAGGTCTGAATGTGAAACTTAATGAAATCGAACGACTAGAGACTACTACTAACCAAAATAGTTCATTTGGGCCTAAGGAAAGAGTTGATCACGTGATTAAATGAAAAATACAAAATTAAAGTGCAAAAAGTAAAGTTGATGAAATATTAGACTAATGGATTTTTAGGATTCCAGTTTCACCACCGTGTCAACCTTTGCATCCATTCTATCAAATCAATATAACTTATCTTGCTTCTTTGGGTTAAGCATTTGTAGCTTGTACTTCCTTTTTTGCAGTGTAGCAAACTATTTTGTCTAGTTAGTAATACACTTTTGTGTTATTAATATAAAACACTAAATGATAAGATCTATCTCTGGACAAATACTTCATACTGGCTAACCCTCTTTCATAGCGTGCTATTAATTGTGCTTGTAACATATTAAAATCTAAGTATACTCCATAACACTAGCCTTCTTATATCTTTATCTTTTATAATTGGTTTGAACCCCTCTATACCTGACTTAGTGGCCAAAAAACCACACTTGGTGCATATGAGGCCTAATGTTTAATTTAAATGTCCAATCTTGGGTAGCCTTGGTGAAATTGTCTCACTTTGACTTTTAGTAAAAGGGTTAGAAAGTAAGTTCACAATTGAATGTGTTATACTTAAACAAGGACCCTAGAACTTTCCTAGATTTAGATGTTTATAATAGTCAATACCAAGTATCACTCTGAATTACTTAAAGAAGAAGAATTTAAGAGTTGGGGCACAAATTGTAAAATAAATACCTAGGAGTCAAAATAAGTGGAAAGTAGAAAGAAAATTAGGGCTTCCCCTTCTTACTTACATTTAAAGGTTGGTTTTAATATTATTGGGACAACTAATAATAGTTGAAAATTTAAGTTATTGTCTTGAGGAAATTAGAAATAAATAGGTCTAAGGATTTTGGTCTAAGGTTGAGGAATTAATGTAAAGATAAGATAGTATGTAGTTTCTTATGAGTATTGAACCCCTAAAAGAATCTTAAACAGGAAATAAAGTAAAAAATACACATTGAAAAAAGTTTTATTTATATAATGCTAAAAAACTCTTAGATATATAATAATCCACTGGATGATCTCAAAAATAGAAAAATAATGCCAAATTCATATTAGCTCATGTGTTAGTTACATTAGTTGACAATTGCACTACTATTGGATAAAACTAGATGCCATAAATGTATGTAAATAGAATAATGCTAAAATGACTCAAGCTGAATGAATGGCCTATTAGATGCTCTTAAAAGTGGAAACTAAATCATAATTAGACTATAGTCGTTGTAGTTTTCCAAAGGATCGATCACCATGTCTATCTAACTTCCGATGATAGTTCATTTAATGGATTGACCACCCTAAATTTTATATATATTAGCACATTATATTTACATTTATATACCATTGACCCTTTCCTTTTTGTTTCCCCCTATAGCACTGCAATTCCCCCATCAAGACATGTTGTGTAATTTTGTGCTTACAACCAACCTTCCTTTCCCTCCTCCTCCTTTCATTTTATCCTTATCCTCCACTTTGTTCCCCTATTTCTTTGTCCCTTGCCTCTTCCCTCTACGAGAAAACCCTACAACCATAGCTGCCAAATTTTCTCTTCACCAAACATCAAGGAGACTAGACAATAATTACAAATCAGTGAAGGTGATGGAGATGATCTGAAGTGACAATCACTCATACAAAAACCATCGACTTCCTCCTCCACTTCTTCTTCTCTTCCTCTTCCCCTCTCTATGACCCTGGTTCCTAGCCACCCCACCTTCTCTCCTCGTACCTTATTGTTGTAACAATAGTAAACCACCACAATCTTATTCTATTGCCGACTTCTGCCATTGATCTGTGATAGGTCCCCCTTATAGCCTGATCAACACAAAGTTGTTGCTTCTTGTGCATCAGCCAACTGAGGCACCTGTGGTAGCCAATGCCACCTACTATAGTGTTTGCAAAAAGATCCATTATCTACTTTTAGCACTTCCATCACAAAAATCTCTTATAGTAGCATTCACTCCAGTACATCCCTTCTCATTTCATCCTTCCCTCTCCGCTCAATATTCAGAAAAACCTTGTCTGCCACCTCCACCACCAGGCCACATGGCATGGATGTCGTATTCAGTGGTAACCAACAAACAACCACTCTTCTCTTTCCATCTATTGCAATGGTTTCAGTCTCTACTGTGGTGTAGATGTGACCAACACCACCATGGTCTACCACCACCTTTCTCTTTGTCTCTTTCTCCCTCCTTGTCCTCAACAAACCCTAGACATCCTATCTCCATCTCCCTGATGCCCTACAACCATACCCATCTCTACCCAACCACCAAGCCACCTGTAATCCAACTTCGGTGAGCTTCACAACCTAAAACAACATGGACGACCTCCACCATGGCCATGAAGAAAATGTTCCCTACCTTCATGATATCCTCTTTCTATAAAGCATGGAATACCATTAGAGTAGCTTCTTTGCAACACACAGACCATGCTCCATTAGCTTTGATCTCTATCCTATATTCCTTTCCTCATTTTGATGGGCAATCAAGAGAATTCCATGACAATGTGTGGTGACTTGTTCAAAAGATATAAGACGACCTACAAAAAGCTATGATCAGCACAACTTTTGACCTACAACTCTAAGAGTTTGGACACTGCTAGACAACCTAGGTTCATGGACAACACATCCTGGAACCAAACCCCCAAACTTCCTTGATCCCTTTGACTTCATCACAATTTTGAAGCCAACTACATATCTATAGTCATGTCTTCTTTTTTAACAACGATTAAGAATACAAAGATCTGATTGTATGAGAATAGTTAATGGTTAACTATAATTACAACCAAAGAAGAAAATAAGTCTAATTGGTTGAGGCTAATTTCAGCCCAACTTCTTATATATCAGATGCCTTCATCCCCAATGTAGTAGGTTATTTTTCTCTTTCCATCATTTGAATTCACTAAGACTGGAAAAATAACCTTGGATGATATTAAAAATATGGTCGACACTCATTTTCAAAGCATGTTCACAGCCCCGACAGTACCTACTACCAAAGCCATAAAAAAGATGTCGAACAACTACGCCTACTGAACACGAGTTGTGGAGTATTGTCAAAAGCTCAGACCCTTACAAAGAACCGGGTCTCGACGGTACTGATAATAAATTCATCAAAAGCAACTGGAAAGTCATTAGAACCTCAATACTAAAGTCCGTCAGATAGATTCTTAATGGTAATCTGATCCAAGACTCCATGGGTGATTCAACCATCGTTCTTATCCCAAAAACTAAGTGTCCAACTAGTTGCAATCACATGCGACCCATTTCCTTAAACAACACTTGCATGAAGCTGGCCTCAAAAGTTGTAGTCGAGAGGGTTAAGCAATATATTCCTACATGAATTTCTAAAGTCCAAACTAGCTTTGTACCAGGAAGAATCATATTTGATAATATCATTAAAGTAGGAGATCATACATAACATGAGAAGGCAGACCAGTGCACCATATATGGAAATAAAAGTAGAACTTTCAAAGGCCTATGATAGAATGTCCTGGAGTTTCATAGAGGACACTCTAAACAAACTCATCTGGCCAGAAAACATCAAGAAACATACCTTCAACTCACTCTCAGCTGGTAATACTACTATCCTCCTAAACGGGGAACCCTTCCATCTTTCAAAGCCTCAAGAGGCCTGAGATAAGGGGATCCACTCTCCCCATATTTGTTTGTACTTTGTATGGAATGCCTAACTCAGATCATTGATAAATCGATCAAGGAACAGAAATGGAAACCTATTAAACTGTCACAACAAGGTCTGGCCATATCGCACATCAGCTTTGTAGATGACATGGTCATCTTCGGAAGCCAACTACAGCCCAGATCGAGATCATCAAACAATGCTTCAGAACCTTTGGGAAGCCTTGGGACAACAGTTGTCGGTCAAAAAATCCAGATGCTACTTCTCCTCCTCAGTCAGCCATACTGCTAGAGCTAGCATTTGAGCAACCAGTGGGATAGCCAAAACGACTAACCTAGGAAAATACCTGGGAGTCCCACTACTCCATGAATGAGTATCTAAAGAAACTTATGCTTACATTGTGAATACTATGGAAAACAAGATATCTGGATGGGCAGCAAAAACTTTATCCCTAGATGGACGTATTTTCTCGACCAGATCTATACTCACCATGTTACCAAGCTATACTATGCAAACAACCCATATTCCTAGTTCAGTTTGCAAGAAGCTTGACAGAATCGTCCAGAAATTCATATGGGGGGAGGCCACAACAAGAACACTTCATCGTTCATGGCCTGGCACAAATTTACAATGAGTATGAAGAAGGGAGGTATGGGGATCAACTCTATGATGAATTGGAACAAAGAAATCATGTGGAAATATTCATGGAACCTTATGAGCAACAGGCAATCTTTATGGAGAGATGGCCTCAAGAACAAATACAAAAACTTCCACAACCAGAAAGGCGGATGAGCAACTCTATTTTGGAGAAAGTTGTATGCAGGGAAGCGATTCATACAGGACAACTGCATTAAAACTATCAATAATGGTGAAGACACCATGGTCTGGGAGCACGACTGGGTGCCAGGATTTGGAAAACTCAGAAACATCAACATTAAATCCATAGAGGAAGAGATTCAGGATATGAAAGTTGCTAGCCTTATTAATTGATGCAGTGAATGGGATTCAACTTTCCTTACCAATTACCTACCACAGGACTGTGTTGATAGCATCCTCAATCTCCCTGTCCCGCAACCTAATGGTGAGGCAGATAGCTGAAGCTGGAAACACGATACGTGTGGTAAATATACAGCTTCCTCTACCTATGAGATCATCCACAATGATGTGACCATCCAATTAAACGGACCTTGGACCATCATATGGAAGCTTCGTGTGGCAAATAAGATACGGGTGTTCATGTAGCTAGTCGCACACAAGGCTATCATTACACACTAAGAGACTTTCACATATTTGGCTGTATTCCGTAGATGCAACTACATGGAGGAGACAACCATTCACACACTAAGAGACTGTCCTCACACCATGAACGTGTGGCAACAACACGTCAAACGGCCACCACTGGTCACTCAGGCAAGGACCTTATGGAATGGATGAAGGCAAAGCTGCGAGGAACAGAAGAACAGAAATCCGAATATGCTATCACCTACTAGATCATCTAGAAAACAAGGAACACATGTGTTTGACAATATAACTATCAACACTCAACGCCAATTAACCCAACTAAATGCCATGTGCAAAGAAGTTACAAAGGGATGGACCCTGCCGAAGATATAATATAAAGATGTAGAGGATATGGGTACAAGGGGGACTAATCCAACCTATGAAGGAGTCCTACTTATTACGGAGGCTGCTGTCAAAGGTACCCACATAGCTATTGCGTGTGCTGCCCTGGGAAATGACAGAAAGTGGCAAGGTGGCGTGGCTCGAACAACAAAAGTCAAGTCAGTTGTTGAAGTTGAACTCAGATCTATCTGGCTTGCTATCCATATGGCAGTTCACAAGGGATCACGAATGTCACTATTAAATCAGATAGTACCTCCACCATTGTCTCTATTGAGGAGTTCTCAAGTACTATGCCAGCTCTCCAGCCTTGGATACGTCCCATGAAACTGGAGATGAAGAAGATAGAGCACATACAGATCACAAAAGCCAACCGGAAATCTGTTGAGCTAGTAGATTCCCTTGCTAAACACCACCTCAAATACTCTGAGGATAGGTTATACCCGCATCCTCCCTTCGACCCTCTGGGTCACCCCGTCTCCTTTCCCTTATGTAATGGTAGAAGTTCTACCAAATTTAAATTTTTTGTTGGTACCGTATGTAACCCTTTATTTTCTCCTGCAAGAGGAGGGCACGATGAATAAGACAACCTCCTAACTTCCCCCCAAAAAGGAGTTTACTTAATAGGATAAGTGAAAAACATTGTATGAAATATTGAGATCCTAATTCATATAAAGTATAATGAACACGTGCTCGGTGTGACCCTAACTCTGAACTTGTCATGGATTAGGAATTCAAGCTTTTGACTAAGGTATGTGCATCCACACTATTTGAATTGGATATTATCAACTTGAGTAAACCTACTTTTCCCCATATGAGCCATAATTGAATTGTTGATACTTTGAATATCTTAATCATCTCTTGAAAGTATATTTTAATCATCTCTTGAAAGTAGTTTTGTTTTATGAAAATCTTTTGGTTTGCTACTGATGTTACAAGAATGAAATTTTGAGGGTCCTCTAACCAAAACATGATAATTATAAGGGTGATCTCATCATCTCTATTTGAAATAGTTTGATTTGGACTAAACTTGTACTTTCCTTCTCCATTTTTGTGCATTGCTAGACTAATGTTACTTTAGTAGTTGTACATGAGTAAATCTTATACATATGGCTTACTTTTTCCACCTTGATATTACTTTTCCACCCGATATATATAGGGCACACTTTTACCTCCCATGGTACATTTTTCTACCCTTTTTTGGCTGAGATCCTATGGTGTTTCATCCCTACTTAAATAATCATTCATCTATGTTTTATTTTTACACACTGTTATTTAATTGAAATATTATTTGTTGAGTTTAATAAGGCAAGGTTCTTCATTTGTAAAAAATTCATATTAGTATAGATTTTTTCACATCTACTTGACTTGTTAGTTCTCTTGAAACTACTCTCTTTGACTAATTTTGTTTATTGGTACACTCATATCTAGAATTTACTAGTAAATGCACGTACTTTGTATGTTCTTCTACAAATAAATTTAAAATTATAAGAAAAACCTTATAAACATATTGTTTGCTCAGAACGGTTGTAGTAAGAATTTAAGAAAAGATTATCACTAAATTTGATATTGTTTAGAATTATCCACTATGTTACGTTTGACTATCTTTTATAGTATATTTGTCTTAATTTTTTGGTTCCTTCTATTCATAATTACATAGTCATGAGAAGTACAATTACATGATTTGATTAGTGTTATATTATTTTTAACATTCCCAAAATGTTAAATCCATTTTATTGCATCAATAAAATCATGAATCTCGTTCACGATAATGTTTTCAAAATTGACCATCTGGATGAAATTGAGATCTTTCTTATCACTCATTATACTAATGGTGACTTTAATTATGTTGCACATTTTAATATTGCCGTCTTTTATATAATTTTGTAAGTATCATCATGATTTTTGTAGAAAAATGAGTAAACAAAAACTAAGAGTTTCAATACTATTTTGACTTTTTATAAGGTAATGAGAATGATATTCATTCTTATTGTTTGAAGCAGAAGCATCTTATGTGTTCCAATAAATTAAATTGTCTTAACTCCAATTTTCAAAACTGATAATTGGGACATTCTCTAACATATAATTTGTGACATTATTAGATTTTAAAGACATAGAAAAACTACATATAGTCATTCTCATTTACTACATCATTCTACTTATTGTAACTGAAGCATAATACATATCAAAAGATCTAGATACTTGTCACCCTAAAAAATTATGTATATAATTCTATAGAAAAATATGATGCAGAATGTGTGTAGACGTCTTAATCCTTTTGTCATGTTTAATAATATTTAATTTCATTTCTCACATGTTATGGAATCAACATCGATATATTTTGTCACTTAAATCCCTAATTTCCAATATTAACCAAACTCATGTAGTTATAATTGCATCCAATTATATTCTCTTAGCAAATGAAATAACTTCAAAAAAATTAAAATAACTTCACTTGGTGATTGTTAATACAAATAGTGAAATTGTTGTTATAGTGCAAACTTGAAAGATTAGTTTATTTTGGTTTTTCGTTATTGATGTGAGAAAATATATGAAGCATAAAAGTATATTTCGAAAATGAATAATATTTATGTGGTTCTGGTTTTATGTTTAAAAAATTATGTTAAGAGTATTAAGTTTTTGTAATTTAAATTCAGTTCACTTTTAGTGTAAAAAGTAAGAATCATGAGAGTATAACATATTCTTGTCTTGTAAAAACCACATTCGAATAAATAACATTGAAAAGTGAATTATAGTTATTTTATATAATAAGGCTGAGTTATAGTTTCTAGACGATTGGAATTTGGAAATTCTCATGTATAAAAATTAGCAAAAGTTATTACACATGTCAATCAATTATAATTGATTTCATCATCATTCATGATGAGTTTCGTTCGAGTTAAATCTGGTCAAAAATTTTGATAATTTACAATTATAGAAATTATTTGGACTATACATAAAATTATGTGTGTATACTCTATCAAATTACTTTTTATATGATTTATTATAAACTGCTTTGTTTTAATTTATCAATTTGTCATTATAGTTGAGCTTAATGCTAGAGAGAGAGAATTGAATGTTAATACTTTGAATTGTATACTTAAGGAGTTGTGATATCATTCATCTTATTCTATGTTGAATATCTCAGATGGATCTCCTTCATGGCATCTAATGTTTAAATGAATGCCTCTTGTCATCAATGTGGGGTAGATTGCCATTTCCTTTTTGTTTTAATATAAAGAAAAGTGGATAGGTGAGGTATATGTTTGATACATTCTTTTAATTATGAGGTAGGAAGTGGAGTGGGAAGAGGAGTAGCTAAGGTATATTTCTAGAAACAACTTTTCAGTTCCTAGTGAGTTCATGGGCACTCTCAAAAGATGTTGATATTTTTGAAAATTGATGTCTTTTTTTATGAATTCTTCTAATGGAATAATACCTCATATGCATACATTCTAATTCAACTAAAAACATTTTCTAGGGAATATTGTACAAATTGATAACCAATGATGTATGTATATCTTTATAAAGAAAAAAATTATTGTTTGTATTTTAATATGAAGATAAGGTCAATGTCTCTTACCAAGTTATCTCTTTATCAACATAGAAAATAATTTTTTAAGTTTTTTGGCACAACTATTTTTTCCTAGTGAGTTCATATAAAATTTCGTAGTATGTAGATACTTAAGAAAAAATGGCAATTTGTTTCTATTAGTACCTTGGTTGGAATTAATACATGATATACATAGATTTTAATTCCATTACAAATAATTTTCTTTTGGGATACAGCCAAAATTGACCAATAATGATATATGTACATCATTATTTGTATTTCAATATAGAACACAAAGTCAATGGTATTTATCTAGTTATGTCATTAACTCTCTAATACCATCTAATAGAAAGAGTTCCATTGGATCAGTAGGATGAATGTATATTAATATTAGCATATCTATTATCATATAATTGTTGTCATCATCGTTGTTATAATCATCATGTCTATTATCATAGTCCCATTTCTCACTTCTCATTTACATGATAGTATCATGGTGCTCTATTTATAATGTTGAGTTTTCTATAAAAGAAGAATAGTTGACTATGTAAAGATACTTTAAAGCATGTAATGAGTTAATGTACTTAATAATTTTACCAACACCTTACTTCATGTAAGGATTGTTGATATAGTTTATTTTCCAAATTCTACATAAAAATCATTACAAAGGTCTTAATACTACTTTGAACCATGTATGGATATAAATTTCATTATGTATGCAACCTCAAATTCATCTATAAAATTCAAGAACTTAATTCATGTGCTCTACTAAGTTTCGCTAGAACTTTTCTTATTATGTCATAATCATTATTTGACAAAAATAAAGTAAAACATATCTAAATTAGTTGTAGAGAAATTAAACCATGTTTCCAAGAAAAAAAATACACATATATGGTAACCATATTGTGCTGGTATGTAGTCTATACACTCCCTTCATTTGTTTTATTTGTGAAAATGTATCAAATAAACTATCAAGGAAAAGGTCGATTTTATATTAGCATTCATTTTAAATAAAGGAATCAATTGAGGACCAAAAGAAAGGGAATCAATTTCTTATCTTTTTTCAAGTATACATGCTATTACGTAATTAGAGATTTACCAACTATCCAATATGTTTTTCATTATGTTAAACTATTTAGACAAATATATCAATCTTTTTTAGTTTGAATTATATGTTGTAGTGAGTTGATAATAGATTTTTGAGTAACAACTTCCACATTTTATGTAACTTTTCAAAGAAACAAAAAATTAATAATGGTACCTATTATTTGTATAATAATAAGAACCATTTTTATCATTGTGGCTCTTACGTTTAACAATTATTATATGTACCTCAAGAAAATCAGCCACAAGGAGGGCACTTCATTTCAGTTGTAGATAACTTTTTGAGTTGAAAATAATTCAAATGTGTGTCACTCCTTTAAGTATTCCAGTGTGGGTCCCTAAGGGCAAACATATGTGAGTGAGGAAGAGGGGAGATGGTGGTGGAAGCTTGGGTATGGAGGTTAAATGGGTGTTTTGGTTTGTAGATGTCGTGGCTTGCATGGGTGTGCATGGGAGGAGAGAGTGGTGGAGGTTGGGTAGATACCGAGGGAGTAGTGCGACGGTGGGGTGGTGTGTAGTGAGAGGTTGTGTCTATGGGAGTAGTGGTACCGGGGGGTGGCATGTTTGGTGGAGATGGGCTGGGCGGTGGGAGGGGTGTTGATGCATGAGTGGGATATGCGTAGGCGTCAGAAAAGATGGTGGAGAGGGGGGGGTCAGTGGTAAGGAAGTCAGGTGGGGGAGAAGGTGAACTGGTGTTTGAGAAAGGGAACACAAGCTCATCAAAGGTAACATGGTGGGAAATATTGATTTTACCACTAGACACATCAAGGCATCGATAGCCGCGATGGTGAGATGGATATTTGAGAAAAACACATCCAGTGGATTTGGAAGCCAATTTGTGGGGGTCTTTGGCAGTTGTGTTAGGATAGCAAAGACATCCAAATGTGCGGAGATGAGCATATATTGGTTGCCTAAGATAAAGCACAGAGATGGGGGAATGGTAGTGAAGATTTTTAGATGGGAGAATATTATGCAGATACACAGCCATATGAAGAGCATCAACCCAAAACTTGTGAGGGACCAAGGCGTGGGTGAGAAGAGTGTGAGTAATATCATTAATGCAATGAATCATGCACTCAACATTGCCATTTTGAGAGGAAGTTTGTAGGTAAGAGAAATGGAAAACAAGGCCATGTGAAGATGCAAAATTGCTAAAAGAGGAATTGTCAAACTCGCGACCAAGGTCACACTGAAAACATTTGATTTCACACTCAAATTGGGTGCAAACAAAGTTACAAAAAGCTAAGAATTTGCGAAAAACTTGATATTTAAGGCGAAGAGGAAAAACTCGCAGAAAATTGGTGTAATCATCCAACAAAATCAAGTAATAATGAATCCCCATTGCGTTAGGAACTGGGGAGGTCCATAAATCACTATGAATAATGTCAAATGGTTGCAAAGTAGCAGAATTAGATTCAGAGAAAGGTAATTGAACATGTTTGCTAACTTGACAAGAGTGACAAAGTTTGGAGTGATGCTCCTTATTACAATTAATAAAATTTCTGGAATGAAGAAAATCTAAGATATTCTTGCCAAGATGGCCAAGGCGACTGTGCCACAAAGACAATGGTAAGATGGCACAAGCAATATGCTGAGAGGCAGTGGAGGCGTCGGTGGAAGTTGAGGTGACTGGGTAGAGCTCTCCAAAACTATTGCATCTCATAATAGTCCTCTCCGTAATCAAATCCTTCACAGAAAAACCATAAGGGTCAAACTCAACAGAAACATGATTGTCACATGTAAATTTACGAATGGATACAAGGTTTTTAATTATATCTGGCACAACTAAGTTGCTTTTGAGGTAGAGGGGTCGGGAGAGGTTATTAAAGGTGTGGGTTCCAGTGGGTACCACTAGAATGGAACTGACATTGCCAACTAAAATAGATTTAATAGAACCTGAATTAGTAACAGTAAGAAGCAAACATGTATCTGAAGATAGATGGGACATGGCCCCGGTGTCCATGTACCAATTGTCATCAGGTGAGGAGAGGCTCATGGAGCTGTATGCCTCAGCAATATCATCAGGTTGCAAGTGTTCGGTTGTTTGGGCCAGAAAGGCTTGAAGCCCGCGGCCAATTCCAGGTTGGGACCGGGGAGAGAACCTCATACTAGGTCGCACATCATGATGGTACATAGGCCGTCGTGGAGGAACTAGAGGCAACCAGTATGGCGAGGTTGGGTATGGACACGGTGGAACTGCCCAGTTATGTGCCCACCCAGGAGCGGCGAACGGTGCAAGCTGTTGCTGGTGGTGGAGACTGGCCATGTTCTGAGCTGGTGGTGGGGAAGCGCCAAACTGGGTATAGGAGGGGGTGCGATGACCACAATTTCTGCCGGTGTTGTGACCATGGTTTCCCTGACGACCACTACGGCTGGAGTTGTTGTTGCTGCTAGTTGTGCGGGCACTGGGCGACGACCTGGACTGAGCAACGGCCCCAGAATCGCTGTCGATGGAGGCCGTGAAAGTCACGGGACTGCTGGAGGTGGGTTCGACAGATTGTTGGGCTCATCGCTGCTCCTCGTTCCGTAGTTTTGAGCGTGCCATATTGAATGTCGGCATGGATTGATGGATGAAAGAAGATACCGTATCATACTCCGGAGAAAGGCCATTCACCAATTGAATTACCAGTCATTTTTCATCCATCGGGAAGTTAAGATCCTTGAGACGATCCATAAGGGACTTCAGTTTATCACAATAGTCATCAACAGATGAGCTGTAACTGTGGGCTCTGATCTCCAATCCACGATATAAACACGATTTAAACTTAGCGGAAGCGATTCGATTAGCAGCGGAATACCAAAAATCAGCGGAAATTAAAACATTTTGAGATAAAGCATTGAAATCATAAAACTTCCTTCATAAAAGGAGATAAACTATTTACATCTCAGATAATTACTTCTTGAGTAATTATATACAACATGATACAAAATCTCAAGAACTCATAACCAAAATCTCAGACCAAAAGACTCCAAGACCTGAGAGTACAGAGGACACATAGGACTGACTCTAACTACACCACATGGCAGGCTAAATCTCCACCTGAGATTTCACTGCTGCTCCTGGTGCTACTGCTGCTGGGACTGGTCACCTGTAGACCTGTTCCTCCGTCCTCGACGTCCACCTAAAAAGTTGAAGTCTACGGGGTGAGACAATTGTACATAATTGTCCCAGCGAGAGTTATAACTCTTCGCCAGAAGCTTTATTATAATATCAAAGAATAACTTAAGCAGTAAAAGCTTACAAAGTATTCAATAGCAGATACAGTTGTATACAAGAGCTCAACATTTATCAAGCATGAAGAACATATGCACTATACAGTGTAACATCAATCAATTAGCTCATAGTTACCTTTAACAGGTATACTACGATGTAGATTATGTTTTTCAAACATTCTTATTATTATGCCCTGTGGAGATGAGGTTTACCACTCATACCCCAACCAATCACTGTTAAGTGCCTTAGTATCATACTAGGTCATCGAAAGAGTCAGATTCTCATGACCTTCACCTTCCTCAGTCAGTAAGAGGATCACTTGTAGGACATCTTGTGACTCTACTATTATAGCTCACCAGGGTAATCTGGTCCTTCGCTATTTTAGAGTTACAGTGGCATTCTGTACTCTCTTCATCATTAGGAGATTTCATGTTTATCTTCACTGATACGGATATCTATGTTTTCCTCGTCATCAGGAGGTTTCATGTTTACCATCCACTGATACGGTATGAGTTTTGTAGTGAATGATTGACGGATTATACATCTACATCAAATTCCTACACTAGGATGTAAGGTTCTACACATCCATATACCCCACATACTCAACAGTATGTGATCCAGGAGTTCCCGTAGGAAAACCTATTTCACCATCATTTGATCTCTGACAATGATGGATCTATGATCAGGGCTCTACATTTCACTTGATTAGTTAGGTACATTCAGTATTCTTTTACATCATACATTGTTCTTCAAACAATAACAGTAGCATAACAGCTATGAAAGTAGAATACTAAATGTAACAAACCTAACTCACATCAATCATCATTTCTCAGTATACTCATCATAAGTCATCTCTAAAGCATGACCTTGATGGTATTCATGGCTCTTACAGCCCATTAAAACATAGGATGCCACTGACAAGGCATCAAGATATTTTACTATTCATAAAGCTAACAACATGCTTTCAATGAATATAGTATCATCATTCATACCTGGATATGATCACCTTCACATTAGAACCTGCATGGTTAATTCAATTGATTAAGGTAATTCAAAACAAGAATATACTTTCCACTCTTGTCATAAGAGCTAACTTCTCTGATTCTCATCAATTAGAGTTTGCTACTCATTTTGCATGTCATCACCCTTGAATTAGGGTTTACTATTCACATTATGGTTAATTGAACTCATAACATCATCATGTATGAGGAACATCATCATTGATGCTCTCAGATTAGTTTAAGATTCATCATTTATCATAATTAGGGTTCCATGATCTCACATAGGTGGATCATACCCTAATCATGCATATTCATGTGTATTGAAGGTACCTTACTTGAATTTCCATCATAAAAGGGTACTTTCTCTTTCTTAAGATACTTTCTCTCTCCTCATACTTGTAGATGGTGATAACACCAATCTAGATCAGGTTGGGTTAAGTCCTCTTTGATTAACATAGACCAAATCACCACTATTGAGTGATTAGGGTTTGATTAGAACAAGGTTTCACTCAATTGAACCTTTCAAGGGTATTATGGTAAATTACACATTGATCATCATCATGGTTTAATTTACTAACCACTTGACCCTTAATGTCTTTTGGTATCATTAGGGTTTAGGTTGAACAACTATTAAACCATTTAAGCCTTCAAGGCATTAGGCAGACTTAACTTCAAAAGTCTCCAAATAGGTTTCACACCTTCAACCTTCATACGATCTTGAGGTCGTATGCCCTCATTCGATCTTGAGGTCGTATACCCTCATTTGATCTTGAGGTCGAAAGCCCTCATACGGTTTGAGGTCGAATGCCCTCATTCGGTTTGAGATCGAATGCCCTCATACGGTTTGAGGTCGAATGCCCTCATACGGTTTGAGATCGAATGCCCTCATACAGTTTGAGATCGAATGCCCTCATACGGTTTGAGATCGAATGCCCTCATACGGTCTTGAGGTCCAAAGCCCTCATACGGTCTTCAGGTCGAATGACCTCATATGGTCTTGAGGTCGAATGACCTCATACGGTCTTGAGGTCGAAAGCCCTCAAAAGCTCAAGATCGTATGGACCTCCAAGGTGGTTCAAAGGGTAAACTCGATTAGGGTTTCCTGTGTTGAAGCCATCAATTGGTCTCAAGCTTGCTAACCACTTACCAATTGAGATAATTAGGGTTAGCGTTAACCAATTGGTCACTCAATTGACCCTCAATCGATATCCAATTAGGGCTGGAGTTGGTTCAATTAAGGTCTATAAACGTTCAACCATCAACATTCAACAATGTGAATCAAATCGAAGTTGAACCCATCAATTGACCTCCAATTGGGCTCAAACTTGGCCCAAACGGTCTTGGGATTGTTTGGATACACTCCAAACAGTCTTGAGACCGTTTTCCCAAGAATTCATCAAAATCTAGATTGATTTGATAGGGGTTGATCCTTAATTAAGTCACAAAATCAGCAATTTGATTATTTCAATAACCCATTGTAATTGGGCCCTCAATTGATCAAATTACTTTAACCCTAGACCTCCAAACGGTCTTGGGTTGTCACCAAACGGTCTTGAGACCGTTTGGATGAGTTCCAAATGGTCTTGATACCGTTTTCCCATCCATACTTTGGACTCTAGTGAAAATTCATCAAGGTTTGATTTATTGAGTTGATTATTACATCAATACTTAATTGCAATGTAATTTGGTATCTTTGTACCTTCAATTGGTCAACTATACTTGACCCCAGACCTCCATACGGTCTTGGGTGATCCCCAAACGGTCTTGAGACTGTTTGGATGATTCCCCAAACGGTCTTGAGACCGTTTGGGCTAATCAACCCAAAATCTCAAATTAGCTCATTGTGATTTCAGCACTGATTTCAATTAGGGTTTGCCCTAGTAATCAACCTTCAACTCTTAACTCGTTTGGAATTAGTCCATCACATTTGGTGAGTCATTAATTAACATCATTATGAACAGTAATATCATACGGTCAATGCTTAGTCAACCATATTATATGGTCTTGAGACCGTTTGCCCAAAAAGGGAAATTTAAGCAGATTGAAAATCAGGACTAAATTCAATTGAATTTGCTAATTGATTTGCTTATATCTCACGATCCCTTTTGAGTTAACCTCTCAAATTTTGTGGGCGATTAACCTACATAATTTTGAACAGGATTCCCATACGGTCCACGCTTGGTCAACGCGGCCATACGGTCTTGAGACCGTATGCCTTCATACGACCTTGAAACCGTTTGCCCATCAAACGGTTTTGCAAACCGTATGGGCACTTGGTTGAGGTCGTATGGCAAAGTGGAAAACCGTGGATAAGCATAGGAAATAACTCCCGCATCTTCTTCCTCATGAAAAGCAACAGTTCCTCACGGATTTTCTTGCAATGAAGCAAGGGAAGATAGGGAAGAAGAAGAACTAGCAACTAAAAGCATAGAAAAGATGTATATAACAAAGCATAGGTTTAGAGTTATAAAACCCACCTAAAGCTTGCTCCTTGAGCTCCAAGCTTTCAAGCTCCAAGCCTTTAATGGCGTCCTAGAAGCTCCACAGGTCGGCCAAGGTGAATCCTCCAAGAAAAGTTGAGAAGAGATGGCTAGAAAGATAGAGCTAAGTGAGCTAGCCATGAATTTGACCTTGAATTTGAGTTTCATCCAAGAATTTAAGAAAAAGGAAGGATCCAAACCTAACTTGCACTCCCCTGGTCGTCCTCCTGATCTCTAGGTCTCTCCTTAGTCGGTTTGAGCAAGGGGAACTATGAAGGAAACGAAAGAAACATTCCTTTGCTAAGTGGGGAAAAGGGCTTATATACTTGGGGTGGAATTTCAACATAGGCACATAGGTTTTCCTCACTTTCAACTAAGTCCCTCCTTTCTTCTTTGCTCGTCCCTTCTTCTTATTTCTAAGGACAACCTTCTTCTAAGGTCAAGAAATGAAGGCAATGAAGATTAACCGATTACTAAAGCACACACATAAAAGGCTATAGTACTTACACCTTGATTATTCAATCACAAAGGTGTTTTTCATTATATGATTATTCAATTAAAGTGACTTCTTCATCATTTCTTCTCTAAATGATGACAAGAGTCTTACAAGATATTTTAGATGGTGTATTTTACAAGTTGCACCCCTCAAATTGGGTAAATTGAACTTTACTCCAATTTAGGATTTCAAGCACAGGGATTGCTTCCACAGCTGCACCTTGGTGCTCAAGCTTGGGAAATCCCTCAAACTTTACCATAATCATTCTTATGATGTCTCAACATCAGAGGAGCATCTCAACATGTGCAAATTGTATGTCAACCCTTCTAACTGGGTAAATTGCACATAGGTCCCTGTATTACAAAACAATCAATTCAACATTGTTTAAAAGGGACAGAAAAGGAAAAGTATGTTCCTCAGGAACTTAATTACATGCAAAAAGATAATCACCAGTATCTTAATTACATAATTAGGCAAAACACCTAGGGTTAACTCATAACCCAGGTCAGGGATGTTACAAATTATCCACCCCTTACAAGGATTTTGTCCCCAAAATCGATAAAACATATTAAGAGAAAAGGGCAGGATACTTCCTTCTCATCTCAACCTCTAGTTCCCAAGTGGCTTCTTCAACACCACGGTGGTTCCAGAGAACTTTCACAAGGCTTATATCTTTCTTCTTTAACTTTTTAATTCTGTTATCAAGGATTGACACCGGTCCTTCCTCATAAGATATATCATCATTCAATTCTACCTCCATAGGTTGTAGAATTGACTCAGTATCAGGGTGACATTTCTTTAGCATAGAAATGTGAAACACAGGATGTAACCTCTGTAACTCTGGTGGCAGCTCTAATTTATAGGATACTTTTCCAATCCGTTCAATGATTGGATAAGGCCCCATAAATCTAGGAGCTAACTTCCCTTTCCTTCCAAAATGAAGGACTCCTTTCCAAGGCGATATCTTGAGATACACTCTGTCTCCAACCTGGAACTCTAAGGGTCTACGACGCTTGTCAGCATAAGATTTCTGCCTATCCTGTGCAGTCTTAATCTGTTGTTGTATTACTTTAATCTTCTCTGTGGTCTGCTGCACAAGATCAGGACCTAACAACTGATGCTCACCAGTCTCAAACCAACACAAAGGTGATCTACAACATCTACCATATAAGGCTTCATAAGGTGCCATATCAATACTATGTTGATAGCTATTGTTATAGGCAAACTCTATCAAGCTTAGGTGTAGATCCCAACTTCCGGTAAACTGGAGAACACATGCTCTCAACAGGTCTTCTAAGGTCTGTATGGTCCTTTCCGACTGTCCATCAGTCTGTGGATGAAAGGCCGTACTAAACCTTAGCTTGGTGCCTAAGGCTCTGTGTAACTGTTCCCAAAAATGACTTGTAAACTGAGGACCTCTGTCAGAAACTATTGTGACAGGAACTCCGTGCAAACGCACTATCTCTTGCACATACAACTGTGATAACCTTTCAGTAGAATAGGTTGTTTTGACAGGTAAGAAATGCGCTGTCTTAGTCAACCTATCTACAACTACCCAAATGGAATCATGTCCTTTGTTTGTCCTGGGTAGGCCAACAACAAAGTCCATGGTAACATGATCCCACTTCCACTGTGGTATGGGTAAAGGTTGCATTGTTCCTGCAGGCTTCTGGTGTTTAGCTTTAACTTGCTGACACACAGGACACCTCAGAACAAACTCTGCAACATCCTTCTTCATTCTAGGCCACCAATACAGTTCCTTTAAATTACGATACATCTTGGTGCTCCCTGGATGCATAGCATACATCGAAGAATGAGCTTCTTCCAGGACTAACTTCCTCAAGTTATCCATATCTGGCACTATCATCCTCCCATGATAACATGCTACATGATCATCCGAGTCATGGAAACCATCTCGCTTCTCATTTCCATACTCAGACCTAATCTGTTGAACTTCAGCATCAATCTGTTGTGCTTCCTTAATCTTCTCTCTTAGGGTAGGTTTAATATGCATCTCAGCCAACAACCCAGCTAACAATGACACCTTCAACTGTACATTGTCTTGCCTTAAAGAGATAAACATATCTCTCTTAGAGCACACTAAAGAGTTTAATTGTGCTCTATCCATGGTTGATGTTGCTGATTTCCTACTCAAGGCATCTGCAACAACATTGGCCTTGCCCGTATGGTAATCAATTGTACAATCATAGTCCTTGATTAACTCCATCCAGCGACGTTGCCTCATGTTAAGCTCATGCTGAGAGAAGATATACTTAAGGTTCTTGTGGTCTGTGAAAATTTGGAATGTCTCTCCATAGAGATAATGCCTCCAGATCTTCAAGGCATGAACCACAACAGCTAACTCCAGATCGTGTGTCAAATAATTCTCCTCGTGTTTCTTAAGCTGTCGAGAAGCAAAAGAAATAACTTGTTTATCCTGCATCAACACACATCCAAGTCCATTCTTGGAGGCATCACAAAAGACTACATATCCTTTTCCTTGTTCAGGTAGCACAAGCACAGGTGCACTTGTCAACCTCTCCTTCAACAACTGGAAAGACTGTTGACACTTATCACTCCAAGAAAAAGGAATATCTTTCTGGGTTAACTTGGTCAAGGGTAAGGCTATAGAACTAAAGTTATTAATGAACCTTCGATAATAGCCAGCTAACCCCAAGAAACTTCGAATCTCCGTCGGTGTCTTCGGTTGTTCCCACTGTAGAACAAATTCTACCTTTGTAGGGTCAGATATCACATGTCCTAGAAAAGATACCTCCGGCAGCCAGAACTCACACTTGCTAAACTTCGCATACAGCTTGTATTCTCTTAGCAAGGTCAAAGCTTGGCGAAGATGCTGCTCATGCTGCTGAGCATCCTTACTATAGATCAGAATGTCATCTATGAAGACGACAACACACTGATCAAGGAAAGGTCGAAAAACTCTATTCATGAGTTCCATGAATGCAGCCGGTGCATTGGTTAGTCCAAATGACATAACCGTGAACTCATAGTGACCATACCTTGTCCTAACGGCAGACTTGGATATGTCACTATCCTTAATACGGAGTTGATGATATCCAGACCTCAAGTCTATCTTTGAAAAGACTATTGCACCACACAACTGGTCAAAGAGATCATCAATCCTCGGCAGAGGGTACTTGTTCTTTATTGTTACTTTATTGAGTTGTCTATAGTCAATGCAAAACCGCATTGACCCATCTTTCTTTTTAACAAACAAGACCGGAGCACCCCAAGGTGAAGTGCTCGGTCGGATAAAACCCTTCTCAAGTAACTCTTGAAGCTGTTTCTTGAGTTATGCCATCTCGGCAGGCGCCATCCTATACAGAGTCTGGGCTATGGGTTTCGTATCTGGGATCAGATTGATTTCAAAATTAATCTCCCGAAGTGGTGGTATACCAGGAAGTTCTTCATGAAACACATCCTTGAATTCCCTGACTATGGGAACTTTGGCAGGATTGGAACTTTCCTTGGTAACATCTACCACATGGGCCAAGAATGCATAACATCCTTGCCTCAACAGCTTATCAGCAACCATAGCTGACACAAGACAGGTGGGCAGAATCTTTCTTTCACCTTGAAAGATCCATGTGTTGCTTTCATCAGCAAACACAGCCAACTTGGACTCACAATCCAAGACAACTCTATACCTCTCTTAGGTATCCATCCCGAGGATTATATCAAATCCTTGCATATCAAGCGGTATAAGATCCACTTGAATGCGATGGTCAGAAAAGAAGAGGATGTAGGGAGAGCATACCTCCTGCAAAATGGCAGAACCACTCAATGGAGTCTCCAACAACAAACTATCTGCCCTATGACTAATAGTCACATTGCAGTTACGAATCACTCTATGAGTGATGAAAGAGTGCGTAGCACCCGAGTCAATCAGAACAGATACAACACAGGATGTAGACATATCAGGATATAAAAGTTCCATCTGACCTGCCACTACCCGTGGATTGACCACTGCATCTGGTGGGTTCATAGCATAGAACCTCGCTGTCGCCTGGTGTTGAGGTGGTGCTGATGATCCAGCTTGAGACGCTTGTCCACGTCCTCGAGCTGCTCCTTGAGATTGCATTCTCTGAGATCCTTGTTGATTCTGTCTCGGAGGCTGTGTCACACTGACAGGCCTAGAACGGCAATCCTTCATCAAGTGTCCCACTTTACCACACTTGTAGCATCTCCTCTCCTGTTGTTGTGGTCGGGGTGGTCCAGTAACTGACATCGATGCAGAAATGTGAGTCCCTTGAAGCGGTTGACTCCGTCCTCTACCTCTGCTTGGTGACCATTGAGTTTGAGAACTCGATCTGGGTGGTGGAGGGTTAGGTGCAGAGAATCTAGGTTTCTTGAAATCCCTAGATGAAGAATCCTGGAACTGTGGATATCTTTTCTGGGTTTGCCTCTTCTCAACCACAGATCTCTCTATCCTTCGGACTGACTCAACGAAGGTAGAGAATCTCTCTCGGTTTTCTAAGGCAGACACATGGGTTGACATATCAGCATTCAAACCCTTCTCAAATCTCCTGATTCTTTCCTCATCTGTGGAAGCCATGTGCGGACAGAACCACATCAATTCCATGAACTTAGCTTCATACTCGCTAATGTTCATCATGCCCTGCCACAATCTCTCAAACTGAGAGATCTTCTCATCTAGGAAGGTCTTTGGAAAATATCTATTGATAAATTCCCGACGAAACTCTTCCCACGATAACTCTATTCCAGGTCTCTTCTGCTCTTCCATGTTCCACCAGTGACCAACACTGCCTTTGAGAAGATAGACAGCATGTCTAACCTTCTCAGCCTCCGAGATAATAAGAATCATGAAAGCCTTCTCCAACTCTGTTAACCACAGATCAGCATCTGCGGGGTCAGCAGTCCCAAAGTACTCGGTAGCTCCGACACGACGAAGTCTCTCGAACGTCTTACCGATACCTTGTCCTTCGGGCTAGGCAGGTGCCCTAGGTGCAGGTATGTGCATCCTGTCGGTGATGTGTGTCATGGAAGTCATAAACTGCCCAAACATCGTCTGAACTGCTGGGTTACCCATATCAGCTGGGTCAAACTGGGGTGGCTCAGGTGCAGGCTGTTCTATTTCTGGAACCCTTGCACCACCTCGAGGTGCACTAGCACTACTCTCTGCCACATACTCATCATGTGGCTCTGTCATCCTTATGTATCTTCTTCTCCTGAGGAGCAGAAGATTCTATTAGATAAGGAAGAGATACTAAGGATAGACTCGACATCCTAAGTCCTATGCCTCTGTAGACTCAACAGACCTAGAGCTCTGATATCACAAATTGTGGGCTCTGATCTCCAATCCACGATATAAACACGATTTAAACTTAGCGGAAGCGATTCGATTAGCAGCGGAATACCAAAAATCAGCGGAAATTAAAACTTTTTGAGATAAAGCATTGAAATCATAAAACTTCCTTCATAAAAGGAGATAAATTGTTTACATCTCAGATAATTACTTCTTGAGTAATTATATACAACATGATACAAAATCTCAAGAACTCATAACCAAAATCTCAGACCAAAAGACTCCAAGACCTGAGAGTACAGAGGACACATAGGACTGACTCTAACTACACCACATGGCAGGCTAAATCTCCACCTGAGATTTCACTGCTGCTCCTGGTGCTACTGCTGCTGGGACTGGTCACCTGTAGACCTGTTCCTCCGTCCTCGACGTCCACCTAAAAAGTTGAAGTCTACGGGGTGAGACAATTGTACATAATTGTCCCAACAAGAGTTATAACTCTTCGCCATAAGCTTTATTATAATATCAAAGAATAACTTAAGCAGTAAAAGCTTACAAAATATTCAATAGCAGATACAGTTGTATACAAGAGCTCAACATTTATCAAGCATGAACAACATATGCACTATACAGTGTAACATCAATCAATTAGCTCATAGTTACCTTTAACAGGTATACTACGCTGTAGATTATGTTTTTCAAACATTCTTATTATTATGCCCTGTGGAGATGAGGTTTACCACTCATACCCCAACTAATCACTGTTAAGTGCCTTAGTATCATACTAGGTCATCGAAAGAGCCAGATTCTCATGACCTTCACCTTCCTCAGTAAGCAAGAGGATCACTTGTAGGACATCTTGTGTCTCTACTATTATAGCTCACCAGGGTAATCTGGTCCTTCGCTATTTTAGAGTTACAGTGGCATTTTGTACTCTCTTCGTCATCAGGAGATTTCATGTTTATCTTCACTGATACGGATATCTATGTTTTCCTCGTCATCAGGAGGTTTCATGTTTACCATCCACTGATACGGTATGAGTTTTGTAGTGAAGGATTGGCGGATTATACACCTACATCCAATTCCTACACTAGGATGTAAGGTTCTACACATCCATATACCCCACATACTCAACAGTATGTGATCCAGGAGTTCCCGTAGGAAAACCTGTTTCACCATCATTTGATCTCTGACAATGATGGATCTATGATCAAAGCTCTACATTTCACTTGATTAGTTAGGTACATTCAGTATTCTTTTACATCATACATTGTTCTTCAAACAATAACAGTAGCATAACAACTATGAAAGTAGAATACTAAATGTAACAAACCTAACTCACATCAATCATCATTTCTCAGTATACTCATCATAAGTCATCTCTAAAGCATGACCTTGATGGTATTCATGGCTCTTACATCCCATTAAAACATAGGATGCCACTGACAAGGCATCAAGATATTTTACTATTCATAAAGCTAACAACATGCTTTCAATGAATATAGTATCATCATTCATACCTGGATATGATCACCTTCACATCAGAACCTGCATGGTTAATTCAACTGATAAAGGTAATTCAAAACAAGAATATACTTTCCACTCTTGTCATAAGAGCTAAGTTCTATGATTCTCATCAATTAGAGTTTGCTACTCATTTTGCATGTCATCACCCTTGAATTAGGGTTTACTATTCACATTATGGTGAATTGAACTCATAACATCATCATGTATGAGGAATATCATCATTGATGCTCTCAGATTAGTTTAAGATTCATCATTTATCATAATTAGGGTTCCATGATCTCACATAGGTGGATCATACCCTAATCATGCATATTCATGTGTATTGAAGGTACTTTACTTGAATTTCCATCATAAAAGGGTACTTTCTCTTTCTTAAGATACTTTCTCTCTCCTCATACTTGTAGATGGTGATAACACCAATCTAGATCAGGTTGGGTTAAGTCCTCTTTGATTAACATAGACCAAATCACCACTATTGAGTGATTAGGGTTTGATTAGAACAAGGTTTCACTCAATTGAACCTTTCAAGGGTATTATGGCAAATTACACATTGATCATCATCATGGTTTAATTTACTAACCACTTGACCCTTAATGTCTTTTGGTATCATTAGGGTTTAGGTTGAACAACTATTAAACCATTTAAGCCTTCAAGGCATTAGGCAGACTTAACTTCAAAAGTCTCCAAATAGGTTTCACACCTTCAACCTTCATACGATCTTGAGGTCGTATGCCCTCATTCGATCTTGAGGTCGTATACCCTCATTCGATCTTGAGGTCGAAAGCCCTCATACGGTTTGAGGTCGAATGCCCTCATTCGGTTTGAGATCGAATGCCCTCATAAGGTTTGAGGTTGAATGCCCTCATTCGGTTTGAGATGGAATGCCCTCATACGGTTTGAGATCGAATGCCCTCATACGGTTTGAGATCGAATGCCCTCATACGGTATTGAGGTCGAAAGCCCTCATACGGTCTTGAGGTTGAATGACCTCATACGGTCTTGAGGTCGAAAGCCCTCAAAAGCTCAAGATCGTATGGACCTCCAAGGTGGTTCAAAGGGTAAACTCGATTAGGGTTTCCTATGTGGAAGCCATCAATTGGTCTCAAGCTTGCTAACCACTTACCAATTGAGACAATTAGGGTTAGCCTTAACCAATTGGTCACTCAATTGACCCTCAATCGATATCCAATTAGGGCTGGAGTTGGTTCAATTAAGGTCTATAAACGTTCAACCATCAACATTCAACAATGTGAATCAAATCGAAGTTGAACCCATCAATTGACCTCCAATTGGGCTCAAACTTGGCCCAAACGGTCTTGGGATTGTTTGGATACACTCCAAATGGTCTTGAGACCATTTGCCCAAGAATTCATCAAAATCTAGATTGATTTGATAGGGGTTGATCCTTAATTAAGTCACAAAATCAGCAATTTGATTATTTCAATAACCCATTGTAATTGGGCCCTCAATTGATCAAATTTCTTTAACCCTAGACCTCGAAACGGTATTGGGTTGTCACCAAACGGTCTTGAGACCGTTTGCCCATCCATCCTTTGGACTCTAGTGAAAATTCATCAAGGTTTGATTTATTGAGTTGATTATTACATCAATACTTAATTGCAATGTAATTTGGTATCTTTGTACCTTCAATTGGTCAAATATACTTGACCCCATACCTCCATACGGTCTTGGGTGATCCCCAAACGGTCTTGAGACCGTTTGGATGATTCCCCAAACGGTCTTGAGACCGTTTGGGCTAATCAACCCAAAATCTCAAATTAGCTCATTGTGATTTCAGCACTGATTTCAATTAGGGTTTGCCCTAGTAATCAACCTTCAACTCTTAACTCGTTTGGAATTAGTCCATAAAATTTGGTGAGTCATTAATTAACATCATTATGAACAGTAATCGCATATGGTCAACGCTTAGTCAACCATCTTATACGGTCTTGAGATCGTTTGCCCAAAAAGGGCAATTTAAGCAGATTGAAAATCAGGACTAAATTCAATTGAATTTGCTAATTGATTTGCTTATATCTCACGATCCCTTTTGAGTTAACCTCTCAAATTTTGTGGGTGATTAACCTACATAATTTTGAACAGGATTCCCATACGGTCCATGCTTGGTCAACGCGGCCATACGGTCTTGAGACCGTATGCCTTCATACGACCTTGAAACCGTTTGCCCATCAAACGGTTTTGCAAACCGTATGGGCACTTGGTTGAGGTCGTATGGCAAAGTGGAAAACCGTGGATAAGCATAGGAAATAATGCCCTCATCTTCTTCCTCAAGAACAGCAACAGTTCCTCACAGATTTTCTTGCAAGGAAGCAAAGGAAGATAGGGAAGAAGAAGAACTAGCAACTAAAAGCATAGAAAAGATGTATATAACAAAGCATAGGTTTAGAGTTATAAAACCCACCTAAAGCTTGCTTCTTGAGCTCCAAGCTTTCGAGATCCAAGCCTTTAATGGCGTCCTAGAAGCTCCACAGGTCGGCCAAGGTGAATCCTCCAAGAAAAGTTGAGAAGAGATGGCTAGAAAGATAGAGCTAAGTGAGCTAGCCATGAATTTGACCTTGAATTCGAGTTTCATCCAAGAATTTAAGAAAAAGGAAGGATCCAAACCTACATTGCACTCCCCTGGTCCTCCTACTGAGCTCCAGAGCTCTCCTTAGTCGGTTTGAGCAAGGGGAACAGTGAAGGAAATGAAAGAAACATTCCTTTGCTAAGTGGGGAAAAGGGCTTATATCCTTGGGGTGGAATTTCAACATAGGCACATAGGTTTTCCTCACTTTCAACTAAGTCCCTCCTTTCTTCTTTGCTCGTCCCTTCTTCTTATTTCTAAGGACAACCTTCTTCTAAGGTCAAGAAATGAAGGCAAAGAAGATTAACCTATTACTAAAGCACACACATAAAAGGCTATAGTACTTACACCTTGATTATTCAATCACAAAGGTGTTTTTCATTATATGATTATTCAATTAAAGTGACTTCTTCATCATTTCTTCTCTAAATGATGACAAGAGTCTTAGAAGATATTTTAGATGGTGTATTTACAAGTTGCACCCCTCAAATTGGGTAAATTGCACTTTACTCCAATTTAGGGTTTCAAGCACAGGGATTGCTTCCACAGCTGCACCTTGGTGCTCAAGCTTGGGAAATCCCTCAAACTTTACCATAATCATTCTTATGATGTCTCAACATCAGAGGAGCATCTCAACATGTGCAAATTGTAAGTCAACCCTTCTAACTGGGTAAATTGCACATAGGTCCCTATATTACAAAATAATCAATTCAACATTGTTTAAAAGGGATAGAAAAGGAAAAGTATGTTCCTCAGGAACTTAATTACATGCAAAAAGATAATCACCAGTATCTTAATTACATAATTAGGCAAAACACCTAGGGTTAACTCATAACCCAGGTCAGGGATGTTACAGTAACGTCCCCAGATTTTCACCTTCTCAAGACCCCATGGAGATGAGAAGAAAAAATCCAAAAACATTAGCAATTATATCAGAAAGCTATGCGGAAGCATAATACGCATACATGAACATTAAACCATAACATACACCATAAAAATTTCTCAACATTCAACATGTATATATTACCAAGTGAGTTATTACAACACGATTTACAATTACATATTGAATGGAAATTCTATAGTCTAAGAACATGTATGTTAAACTAAGATCTACACAATAGGTACAACCTGAACAATGCTCACTTCACATCTTTTATCCCATGCTATCTCTGAACCTAAAATATATGTGAAACAGTGAATCAACACACAAGGTGTTGTACACGTGGGTAGAAAGATACATACTAATATGTTTGCATAATTGAAATAACTTGAGAAAGAAAGATTAAAAGAAAATATTATTTAAAGTGATAATCAGGTAAACATTCCTTTTATTACATTCATTTTGATGTGGTTGTACTACACATACTTGCATTTGACTTACATCTAGTGTGGGCAATATAGTATCATCATACATCTAACATGGGCCAAGGAATCATACATCCATGTTAGGAAACATATATCCACACCAGGCTATGTTCTCTAGTAGCTACAACCCATCATACTCATTTATGTTCTATTAGATTTGGTGAAGTAAAACTCATACTAGTTCAACCAAGCAATCATATCCAAATACGAGCATTCAAGATATCACATATCATCGGAAACCAGAAAACTAGTCTTATACTTAATAAAAACCACGTACCTGAGTTCAAAGATTCATTATACATCCATGATCATTTAGAACTTTGTCCATGACCTGAATAATAATAATTAATAATCATTAATAGAAGGTTCACCATAATTAATGGTATTTAGGTCCAAAATTAGGGTTTGGTCAAACCTAGATTCCATATAATCTTAGGATGGTATCTAATATTTTTACACTAATCACGAGGTCATTTTAGAGGTCTGGTTCAATTTTCATATTTTTCTGATGATTGCTCTATTTTCTAGAATTAATATGAGGTTTAAAGCATCTAAATATGCAGTAATTAGGAAAAGTATAATTTGCATCCATAATACTAATATTTGAGTCAACATATATTCTATTTATGATATTGAGGCTCAAAAGGAATATTATAAGATTTTATATCAGCTAGACAGTATTTATTCTAATTATATGAATCCCATAAAGGAGTATTATAAACTAAACTAAATATTACCAAAAATTATGTCCTAAAAGTCTGATCTAGAGATTTCATAAGAAAGAGGGCGTTTTTATGAATCCAGGGGTATTTTGGGGGGATTTATTGGCCAAGGGAGCTATTTATAAAGTATTTTCTAAGATGAGGTCATTTTTTGGAAATTAACAATATATTTACCTTTATATTTGTGTGGCAGTCAGATCTTCAAGTGGATCCACAGAGGCCTCGACCCGCTAACCCCTTTCTCCTCTCCTTCATCGCGATTCAACGTGACTCCTGCTACGACAACATTTTGCTCGCTTGCCTCCAGGTTCCCAGCACTGCTGCGGCAAGGGCTGAAACTCCGACAAAACCTGGTCTTTCCTTCTTCTCTCTGTGTCAGATTCTCTTCTTTGTATCATGAGTGCCGCCGCCGACATCCTACTCCTATGTGGATTAGGTTGGTGGCAACATTCCTCTCCCTCACCCCCGCGTCCTCCGATCCCTTTGTGTGTGAGAGTCGTCGCCTCTGGGAGGACTCCGACGTGGCCATGGACCAACTTTGATGCTTCATGACCCTCCAAGATGGGTGTCGCTTGCACTACCACTCTAATGGGGGTCCATCTTGTTTCCCTGGGCAGACCGATAGGTTCTAGGGAAAACAACCGACATCATCAGATCCTTGGACATCGTCGAGATCTGGGTTCGACTTGGCCTGTTGGCCTCTCCAAGCTAGCACTGCCACCTATCTGATTGAGATCGGCAAGAAGATGTCGCTGTTGTGAGCCTTTTCTCTGGCGAGTAATGAGTCGAGGTGGGCCTTCTTTCCTCCTGATCGGTGACACACCTCAGGAAAGGCTAAAAGCGAGCGACGCTACAGGGACTTTAGGTACTTTCCTATTAAGGCCGTAAGAACCAAGAAGTGAGAAGCGAGACCTTCCTAAGCCTTATCAGTGGAGATGACAGGGGAAACAGTAGATAGAAGTGGCAAAACAGGTCATCACACCCCTGATTTGTTGGGTCGTTGGGTGTCTGGGACCTTGGAAACTCTATTGATGACCAAATTTAAAGCTTGGTTCTCCATCTTCCAAGGTGTGAGCAAAGGAGCTTGACGTCCATCCATCACCTATGAGTTGCAGTGGTGTTAATGGAGTGACTGCTCATCTAGGTTGGAGAGCGTTGAGAGATGATGATCAGTATGAGATACCCCCATAATTATCCCCTTGATCCAGGATATGTGTGTGTTTTGTTGCAGATATTTCCTTATGGAGTCGGTCTAATCACTCCCTTCTTTATGGAGGAGGTAGACCAAGTCAGAAGGGTTCCTCCTAGTCTCTCATTGTCATAACATGTCCACACAAAATCATCCAACAGATGTCTAGCTGCATGTCAGGGTTGCAAGTATCTACGAGTTGGTTTGTAGTATGGTGGAAATGATCATATTAATCAACTGTGCTTCCATCAATCATGAAATCTTCATCAAATAAGTTTAATGTGATTATCATGGTCAATATATCTCCCAAGTGTCACATACAACCTTTCAAATTAATATGTACCATCAAATGGGCATTTTATCTAATGAACACTCAAATTTATTAACGAAGACATAAATCCTAATTGAACTGGGTTAGGCTTATTTGTACCTTTAATCACACCTTAATGCCTGTAATGATCCATGATTGGATACACAATTTCTCAATTTGTGTTCAACTGTCTATGGAGCGATAATGGTCCTCAAAACTATCCTCAATATATGAACCCTAAGGTCAGGGTCATCACACGAGCAATCAGTAAATTTGAGATTGACAAATTTACTTTCTAGGAGAGTAGCACGGGAGCCTTAGTTGTCTTGAAACAGTTCCTTTAGTCTATCCCATACATCCTTTGAAGTTTTTCCAACTTTAAGAGTCATAAGCATCAAGTCTTTGGACATAGTGGAGAACATCCATGATCTAACGAGAGCATCCAGCTATTCAAATGTTTGGTCGTCGATGTCCGTAGGGCAGTCTGCACCAGTGACGTGATGTTGAAGATGATGAATGGTGAGTTGAAGTTGGAACAGATCAACCCACGAGGCATATTCATCCTCCTTCAGAATAAGAACAATGGGGACTAGATTCTTGAAGTTGTGTATAGTAAAAGCAGGATGAATGGACTTTGTAGGCGGCAATGTTTGTTGTCCAGATTCGCCAGCCATTGCGAAGGAAGCGTGGTGTGTCAGACTGGCGGCTGTAGGGAGGATGTGGCGTTGTGGGTGGCCGCTTATTAGGGTTTAGGAATCAGACTAGCATGATACCATTTTAGATATGGAAACCCCCTGTCTCGAGATTTCTGTCATAGAACCAGTATATAGAAACGTACAAGGGCATGTATGGAAATATATAAATACATTTATTCAAAATATATATTCTATTATAAACATTTCAGCTTTTTTTATTAAGAAATCTATTACATATTCTTGTATTCTTTTCATGTTAGTCCATCCTTAGATATGAAATTACATTATTTGGTACCACACAAGTTTTCTAAATGATAATAGAGTTATAACATTGTAAAAAACCATAATGCATTTTTATGAAATAACACGTGTTATAGGTAAAAATATTAAGAATTTTCTCAACTTTTGTCATAATGAATATGTTTCGTCTAATGTTAAGGTGTATTTCATAAAAATTATTACAAAATGTTCTTATTGGGGGTGATTACTTATACATGCAAAATGAATAATGAGAAATACTGAATCATAAATGAACAAAATATAAATAAATAACATAATATTACCAAATTATATATTTATCGTGTTCTTTTATGTGTATCAAATACGGATATTGAGATTCTTGAAATAAAAATTATTATAAAATTAGGCATTGTATGTGAAAGACTTTAAACTAAACCATTGTGCATTATAAGAGTACAAATTTAAAATCAGACTGCAATAATAAATTATAAATTTTTGATTTTATACAACAATGTAGTTTTAAAAGAGAAAAATTTTTATAATATAAATTCATGGCCTTGTTTAACATTTTCTCAAATTTATATGTTTCTAAAAATTATAGTTATAGAAAAGGATTTTAGTATAATATGCCAGATCAATTTTGATTCACTGAGACAGGTATATCAATTAAGCCTAACTTGAGAAACTCCTGTTGGAAAATGATAGTAGTAGTGTTCTTGGAGTAGATAAACTTTGTTTCCACTAAAACAGATGTCAATGCTTAAAGTTCGTACATTATTAAGATGGAAATAGAAATATGACTTTTCAAAAATAGAAGTGGTAAATACTTTGATCTTTTTCTTGAAATTTATCCAATCTCAATCATTGTAGTCATAAAAGGATCATTTATATTTGACTACATGAATCCTTGTATTCTCTTAGCTAGTCTTGGATTTGAAGTTATTTAATCTCAAAATAAATTTTACAAAAGGTAGATATAAACAATGTGATTATGCATATTAATTATTTTTAAGGGGAAAAAATTGTTCTACTTCAAACTTTATTTTTACAAAATCTAGGTGAAAACCTGAGTATTATATATATATATATATATATGTATGTGATTCAAATCACATTGTATGTTAATATATTACATATGTCATAACATTACTAAAAGCATACAATGTTTGTCAATATTTTTAATTATTAGCAACAAAGACATATTCACTTGCAATTTTAATTTACCATTTTTATTCAAATTGTCAATGTTTAAGATATTAGTGGTCATTAAGGCATTTAAAATGACTAAAATATTTCAATTTACACCCAATTAACCCATGAAATCAACTTTCATTAGATATATGCTAAGATAAACATGTCTACTTATTTTGTTAATAGATAAAGTTGTCAAAATAAATTGAGCTAAATGTCCAACTCACAATGTGAGTTCATAATTTATTCTCTAGAAATAGTAATAAAATCCAATTTTGTAATATCAAATTATGAGAATTTGTGTAAGAAAGACACAAATAAATATTTTTAAATCTACTTTGTTTTTTATTGACTATAACTGGTTGTTTTATTAACAAAATCAAATGTTTACAATGAATAATATAACTAATGCCTTAAGTGAATAATTGTAGTTGAGGAACTTGATTAAAAAATCTCCACAATTAAAGCCCCATATGAACTTGTATCAAGCTAAGCGATAAAACTAATTGGAGGAAGAAAACAACAAAGTCCTAATAATGAGGCTTTTTTCATATATAGGATTCAAAAAAATACAAGGATGGAAAGACTTACTATTGCTCGAAGATGCCTAGGCTTCATGAGATATTTTCTGTGAGACAGCCTTCCACAACTACCACATATACTTGTTTCTTTAGGCTCCGTTTAGCAATGCAATTATTTTAAACGCCGGTCCTGCATCCAAGATGGACCAACATGCAAAATTGATCCTATGGATAATATCAGTTGGGTAACGGAAGATGAGTGTGAAAAGTGCGTAAAAGTTTACCGGTTGTCAATCTCGTATTTTAGACTAATATAGTAAAAGTGAGTACTCGTGTTGCCAAACACTTCCTGAGTCACCATCCTGAAAGTAGGATCTAGATTAAGATGCAAAGCATATTAGTCTGGGAAATCTAAATCAATGGCTATCATTGTCTTAAGAATAATAGTGGTCTTCCTGGAGCATACTAAAAAAAGAGGATGAAAAGTACCCTATTACAGAATTAGATCCGAGAAAGGAGCAGTCTGTGAATATACCTCATTTTGCCACACATCCTCGTCCATCCCACCCCATACTAGCCGATTTAATATGTCCACTGTGCCACACGCAGGCTCGCTTGGATGCCCAATGTTAGCAAAGAGCGATGTAGTCAAGGTTAAAATACTATCTATCACAAGGAGCATATCGAGAAGTTGAGCAATGCAATCTCCCTCAGTGTTTGAATGCCTTCTCATTATAAGTGTCTGTGGATGCCTTGTCAAAGGTTCCCAGAAAGAGCCACGTACGATTCCTAGTGAAGGTGTGTCTCTCCGACCTCCTGGTACCAGATTCATCCCTACATCTTCGCGTCTGTGGGCATGGAAGAGGCGCCACCAGCACGATAGGCATAGCAACCATTGACTCTCAGACGTTTTCTACAACAGAGAAAGCATAATCCGATGTCTGGTGACAAAATCAATTAACCATGAAGGAATACGGTGTTGGCTTCGTCGTTGCATTATATATCACCGGGCAGAAGTATAACATGTGGTAGACATGTGCATGACAAGGTTTGGTTGGCGTCTTACGAAAAGACCAGGTCAAGCTGTGGATAGCATTGGAACTGCCGTTAGGATTGTTGTGATCTTATTATCACGTGGCTAATACAGGGGGGACCGAAAAGAAGCGGTAGCATTTAAAGGAATAAAATAGTAGATAAGAGAATTAAAAAATCTGCTCGCTGACGTGATGAAGAAGTCCAGTTATCACCAGGAATATCAAAGGATGGAGATGAGTCTTCGTACTTAGATGGGTAAGATAGTAGATTAGTTAACGCAGTAGTTCATTGCCACTCATGTTTCCCTTCCAATGATTCTATGCATAATTTCATCTCTCCTTGTAAAGATATACATTTATATTTACACAGGGATAATATTTTAGGGAAAAAGGATAAAATCATATATGAAATGGTAAAAGAAGGAAAGTAATATGTCTAACTACAAGCATGTAATAAATATAAATACAATAGGTATCCATTCTTTTGTTTTTTGGGAGTACTCCGAAGAAAAGGAGAATAGTATCTATGGAAATAAATGGCATAAGGAAATTTAAATTTGAGCAAAATTGTATAGGCACCAAGATTTTATGTTCATTTGTTATAGAACATTCCAAACACTGAATAGTGTTGGCATGGTTCTTTTTGAAAATAAAACAATAATATTGGCTTACCTCGATACTTTAAACATTAATATAATTAAACTTAGAATGCTAGAAAATGACTACTTTTTGCTTAATCTATAGATGTAAGCAACACACCACCTAAATGTCATAGTCATACTTCTAATCTCCATTATTCTTTAGTGCAACATCTATTAGCTCATACTTTAGAAAATTGAATTCAAACTTATAAGAGAAATCCCAAGTACTATAAGTTTTGGGGGGAAAATGTCTTCTTGTATTATAATCACAAGTTGGGCCTTCACTCCATGATGTGTGGAGGATAAATTTGGCTACAATTGTTTACCATAGTGGATATTGTCCATGACTTATTGCTTGAACATCTTGGAGAGATAGTCTGTGGATAAACAAAACCATCAATATATTTGTCTATTGAACCATCTACATCAAGGTTGGTATTTCTAAATCTATCATTTCTATTGTCAGACATGTGAAGTATTGAATTTGGTATGTTCATCTAGAAAGCACATTAAAGCCTCAAACTCTTAACATATGATTAATGATGATAAGAAAAGGCATTAAGCTAAGACCACTCATGAATCATGCAAGATTAAGAATGCAAATTTGATTGAAAGTGATCTCTTATAGAGTCCCAATCTAGACCATGCCACTCCAAAACCCAAGCAAGTGGATCTAGCCACATCTTCAAAATGGGTGGACAACTCTTTTCCAATGAATCCCAGAAACCTACTACATATTCTAATATACCTGAAAACCTCTAAAGCATGCTAATGCACCTTTTTTTGTTTAAAGTAACAACGAAAAATGTATGCTACAAAACCTTCTTTTTGTTGAAATTAACAAGGAAAAAATGTATGCTATGAAACCTTCTTTTTGTTAAAATTAAGAAAGAAAAAATGTATGCTACTAAGCATTAGTTAAGTGTTCATGGGAAAATACTCTCTATTGTGTACTTAAACTTGATTTCATAGTGTGATCCAATGTTATTATCAATTACTCTTATTTGTCATTGATCTACTCCTGTTTACAGCTAGATTATCTTTTTTCTCATTCATGGATGTGCATAACGTACATTAACTCATTCACACCCAATTATGTTTCACCTAGACATTCTTTTTAGGTCCACAATACGCATTCTACCACTCGATAATAGAAATATAAAATGTACATACTAACAAAACGTTCGGACACATCACTTTTTAAGTACCGAGATTCTACATGTAATAGTGCTTACTGCTGTAATTGTAAATTCACTTTGTTCTTAGGAAAAAAAATAAAAGAGGAGCAGGTAACGAACTTTGTGAGTTCGCCCAGTTACTGTCAATGGTCTCAAAACCGAGTTCAACCTCACATTCCCCTCACTCCCTACTACATGCTTCAGTGCAGAACCACCTTAATGAACTACCGTCAAGGCGTTAACGACATTGCTGGCTTCAAATCCAGCAGGATTTTATAAGTAGGCGGTCAAACAACTAAAAGTATAGTAGAACACCCCGGAATAAAGTTTATACATATTATATGCAGCGGTAGGTGCATAAATATAGAAATAGCAAAGTAATTAGTAAATAATTTGAGCTAACAGACAAAAATTTTACCTAGGCCTATCATTCTGGAATTTGCGGTAGGAATCCATGCATAATTCTTCCGAGAATAAGTGCTTGAGGCACTGATCTGGCACAACTTCTCGTGCAAGTTGGTTTCAACTGGTATTCATTCATGGTCGGAGTCTAGAGCAGATGCCATCTTAGAACGCAGGATCAAGGAACATACAAAGCATAATAAATGTTGTTCCTAGAATGGAGCATTGCTGAGCATCACCCTACTTGACTTGCATTGCCAGTTAATATTTTTCTGTTAATGCATAATCTGCAAAATCATATCAAACTTGAGACTTGTATATACTGATTTTGGTATTATAATGCGCTCACCGTCATGATCCTAAATATCCAGCTGGACAAACTTGTGCTGACTCTCATATCTTCATAATGGAGGAAGTTCAAGTGGACATCAATCAGTGACTGCATAGATGGAATTAATTTGCCGAAGCAGCAAGCGATGGCAGCGGAAAGGTGGCTTTATCTTCAACCCATATATTCGAGGTAACGGGAATGTAGGAGGAAGCCAACACTGATGTGCCGGCCTTTTTAGTGAACTTCGAACTTAGGAACGGGACAACATAATCTTCGAACGTTCTAATTTTAATGTAGACGAAGATTATGTGAGGGCCTTTTCTTATGAGAAGTTGTAAGCCGTTGGGAAGCAATAAACTGCAACTACAGAGGATCGGATGCACGGCTCGAGCATGGGAAAGATTGGCCGCCGCTCCTGCCTTCTAGCTGTTTTCGAGGCGAGAGCGGAAAACCTTACAGATGATAGCTGGCGAGGTCGGCAGAGTGGCAGGGTTGCCTCCTCTTCGTACGAAGATGATCCGCTGCGACGCTCACCATGGTACGGAGGAGCCCTAACGTCGAAGACGTATTATACGGTGCGAGGATCAGAGAACTGAGAGTCCTGCAGGCGACGTGTTATACAGGTGCTGGGATTCTAGGTTTGAGTTTATCGAAACTAACCAGGCTAGTTAATTACCATGGGTTCTAGGACTTTGGAGGACGGAAACGAGTGGAAAATGCAGTGGTGTTTAGTATGGTAGTATAGTAGATTATATTGCACATCTTTGTGCTAATATAATGTCCAATGGTTTAGTATCAACACACACTCATTTTTGTACTAATTTCCTTTTTTCTTTGAATTTCCCCTTTTTTGTGTTGCCTTCACCCAACTAGGAGTAGGTATGATAGAGGAGCTGAGTTGTGATGAACTTGAACCTGGAGTTAACTTTAGAGGACAACTTGAGGTAGCCAAGTTTCCTACTGTAGTTGGTTCTTTGGTGTCAAATAAATTTTTAATCTCACATGTATGTCATGCCACCCCTAATGGGTGAGGATTAAAGTAATTAGATACTCTATTAGTTATGATTTCTTCCATCAAAATATAATCACTTTGTTTTGTATACCATCATATTTGAGAAATAAAATTTACCACCCTCCTTCATACTTTCAATATGTTTGGATTGAGTGGTTTGTTTCCTTAAATAAGTAAGGTTTGGATCCCCTCACGGGTCCCACTCCCTAAAAGATGATATTAGAGCATAAGTAGTCAGTAAATCTGGTTATTTCAAGCTATCTTAATATGTTCATATATCTATGTCTTGAATAGGTAGTTAGTTGACCGTAGAGAAACTTTTGAGGGTTTTGCCTTGAGTCTTGGATAACAAATTAGGGTTTAAATCAAGGTTTAAATTCCTACTTGAGTTGGTCTTCTCTATACCCTAAACCTTTTATAGGTTGAACTCTACCTATGGTAACCCTAATTACCTTTACCCTCTCTACATATAGTTGAAACCTACCCCTATGTGATATCTAGATCTTTGATAATAACTTTCACCTATTGATGTAATGGGGTTCTCAACCTAACTTTAATACAATGGTGAATGTCTTTATACTCTTAACTAATCTAAACTATATATCAACCCTTAATCCTCATCTTTATTGTTATCTAATTGCACTCTCGTTTCGCTTTAAGGACTATGTCTGTATTAACAAATAACCTTTATCCATATATTAAGGTAGATGATGATAAGCATTTTTAACATAAAATGGCCCCATTAAGGTTAGGCCAGTCTTGCCTTCAATGTGGAGTTATTTCATGGTATTTCTTAATCCGTAACACCCAGACATAATGTAATTGTGCTACTATGGGCTCTAAGGTCCCACATTCCTTGGTGTTATTTATATATTAGGGTAGAATATCGAATGATGATCGTTTGCCTCTCACATCTACATAGTGTACTTGTATGCCTAAGTAACCTAAGTAATATGCTATGACATGCAAATATGATATTACCATGGGAAATAGATGACTAGAGTGTAAGATTATATAGTTCACCCTTGTCATGTAATAAACCCATGGTAATGAAAAATAAACAATGGTAAACCCTAATCTCTTGCAACTAAGGTTGACTGTCGTTGTGACCCTAGTATTCCCTTGATGAGGTTCTATGTTCTTTTCTAGGATTAAATAAGTTATTAGGATCAAATAATTGTGGTTGTTGATTTGACCTATAAAGATTTGTCAGGAGTTGATATCATGGATCATGAGACCCTTACCTAACTTGTACTTTCAATTGGAGAATGTTTGGTACAACCTTCTAGATTCTTGAAGAAATAAACCCTCTTATTGGAAGCATGTGATGGTAAAAATCCTAGTTAGGTTGTTCAAGTTGGTGACTTGGATTCACATTGGTTTTGACACCAATTTCAGTTTTACATTGCACGGTTTTCCTTCATGACATTATTTTAAAAGAACTTTGGTCTTCAAGAATCAACTTGAAACATCAACACGCATAAACATGCATGAGATGTATCCATATGATCACCCTCTTCTGGCTCCAACAATAGTTCAACAACTCACAATGATCTAATGACCCTTGAATGAAGTGATCACATATTTATAGGCCAAGGTGTGAGAAAATTAGATTACATCCCATAAATGATGCACATTGGATTCCCTAAAAATGGAAGATGCAAGACCCCCACATCGGGAAAGGCCTAGAAACACGTTGAGCAAGGCCCTACCATAGTTTGGGAAGTGCCCATACATGCACCAACTGATTCCAACAACTGATGCAAGAACACTATGATCCACTTTTTCAAGTATGGAGAATTTCAAAATTCTCAAAAAATCAAAATTTGGTGATATGTTCTTCCCGTCATTTAAAATAGATGTGCATTATACAAAAAGAAATGATTTTTAAATTTAAATAATTCCATATAAGTATATATAAAGTGTAATAATGATGTAATTAACATAAATAAATGATTGGTGTCTTACCCTATGAATAAGGATTTAGAAGTAATGGAACTTTTAGTTTCCACACCCATTACTATGGTAAGACCCAATTTTGCAATTAACATGATATGGGAATTTTTTATTTTATACATAAACATATCCACAATTATTTTTATGTTGTACATGATGGGAAATAAACTTTGACCTATTTGGTGTTTTTGTTGAAGTCCACTTCATGAGATATGTATTGATTAACCAAAAAGAGTAATGATGAGTGTTATATACTAAATAATATGAATTCGAGTATCCTAGTGTTGGTTTGTGTATAGGATAAACTATATGCAAACTATGTGACTCATATGAGGTATACACTAATACTTGTGACACTTTTTCTTTGAATCACATGCACGTACTTGTAGTAGATATATACCATAGATTTGAAAGTAACTCCCTTGCGGAAGAAATTGACCAACCACTAACAATAACCACCTTGATGCTTTTGAAATGTTTCTTGACATGCAAATGGAAGACATCATAGGGAATATGATATATTTGGCTGATTTTATCTTGTAACAGAGTTAGTTTACACTTCTATAGATATTGCATTATACTATTAGATGCCTACCATAATAAGGGAATACCATGATTTCTTGGAACCTTAACATATACAAAAGACCTTGAAGACATGGATGAGATACATGAGCCATCTTGGGATGTTTCTAGGAGCTTTGGATTCCTACATATTTTCTTCCCTCTCCTTAGTTTCCAATTTGACTAGACCTTCTTTATCCATAGTCAGTAGTTGTACCCGCTTGGTGCTCCACTAGGACGTGAGGTGGGACTTTCAGAGTGACACCTAGAGGCACGATCTCCTCTACATAATTGGATCTGAACGTTTGCATTTTGAAGGCCAGGTAGTGTGCACTACCCCTTCGGGGAGCTTCCACACTTATTGACCTGATATAGTATGACATAGATGGTGGAGTTGCTAAGGGGTTCTAGCTAGTGGATGATTTCTAAGGTGCCATGCGGGACACCATCATGTAAATTTTGGCATGTAACCAACACATGTCATGCCTAAAATTATTCTCCTCATTGTAGACAAAAGAGAGACATGTGCACAACCTTGCCAAGATGGTTTTTTAGGGCAGTGTTGGCCCTAAATCACCAATAGTAGAAGGAAAGAAGATGTAAGGTGTTTCTATTTCAAAAGAAGAACTCAACTTTACATGATACCTATCTCACCAGAGTCTGTGTGTAGCTAGTAACACAAGAGGAGGTGGCACTTGGTCGGGCTCCTCTATTTTGTAATACCAATCTAGGAGGAAACCATTGGTTGACCAGTTGAGATCAAGAAGGGGAGTACCAGAGGCAGTCAGGCATATGCTTCCAAAAGTGTATCTTATTGTAGATCCATTTAACACATTTGAGAATTAAAGGATTACCAAATAATAATTTATAACCCTTGGATTGAGCATGAAGGGATCCAACCACCCTAAAAGGTAACCTTTTCGAAAATCCATTCCATATGAATCCATGGCTAGATTCATACACGTAATGTACCAAATGAAATAAGTTTCATTCTAGCATTTTACAAAAACTATAGATTGGGTTTTAGTTCATTAATTGATAACATATTTGATGACAAGTGATGCATGCATTAATAATCACTTTATTATTTCAAATGGAAATTATGGTCCATTGATTCTTAGAATTTTTTCTATAGACCCCTAATGATTTCTACTACTAGCAAGTTACAAGTGATCATGATACATAATGCAATATTTCATAGTTTCTGCTTGAAACCCTAATTGTGATATAAACATAAATAAAATTTGAGAATTAATTATAAGTAAACATCACAAATATCAACATAGAATTCATTGAATATATAGAAAGATGTTAATAAACTCTTAGATCAGTAAATATATATAAGTCTAGTGAAATTAAGTAAATTATACTATACACGTTAGATGGTATAGAATCTCTAACTTGTCCTAGAAGGTATTGCTCTTGGGTTTAATGTATACTTGTATATGCACATGCTTTGCACATGACTTCTCAGTTAAATATTGTGAAGGTTTAATGTACACTGGTATGTGAACGTGCTTTGCACGTGACTTCTACATCAAAAATTATGAATAGATACTTATGATAATCTCAAATTTTGAAATAAAAATAATTACCTTTTAGTGGTTATCGTTCTCCTAATTTTTTCCTATCAGTTAACATAAAACAAATTGTAGAGAAATAGTTGTTGTTTCTCACTATATTTACATCTATGGTCCCTCTAATATCATAAAGGTTAATTATATATGGCAAAATATACTAAAATATAACTATTCGTTTGTTTGATAATTGTGAGACAACAATATAAGGAACTTTTGATCATTATCATGTTGTAGATGTGCAATCCAAAAAATTGCCTTTTATCTATCAGATTAGTTCTAAACAAAATTATTGAATAGAAAATTGAAATCAAGCATATTCAATTTCACCTTGATGCTGTCACTTTGACACAATATATAAATTTTGAAATCAAATCGGTGTGTGGTCTTAATTTATTGGCACTTCCATTTTACAATTGCATACTTGTATGGCATTTTCAATGAATGATACCACAAATTAGATAAGGTCAGGTCTCTTCATAATTGAAACTTATCTTCAAATTATTTTGAAAAATAAATATATGATACTTTTTAGTTGGATTATGATAATTTTACCAACTATAATACTTTCCATGAATAGTCAAGATAATATGATTACATAAATTATAGATACATGGACATGAATATGTTATGCTAAGTTCAATGACAATTTTAGATTTTTTTAGGGAATCCAGGAGGCTATTGTATTCATTTCGCCCTCCTCTTTTGAGCCAGTATAGAAATATATTACAAACATCTAGATCATAGCAAATATTTAATTTTGTAGTACTAATAACATTACACTTCTCTTCCTCTAGTTGGACTTTAACATAGTTTGGAGGCCTGATATCGATAAACCTAGTTACATTGATTTTCAAATGATGCTTGGGCAAGTGCCAACACCTTGTGGCAATCCCTATTATCAAACTTGACTCTCCACTCAATCCTCTTGTTGATCTTTGTTTGTATTATGTAGATCATCCTTGCATGCTTTTGGTTGTGAAACAAACTTTTCTACAATATTTTTACAATCACCTTACAGTCACTTTCAACTTCCACTTGACACCATTTCTGTTGGCAAGCTCAGTCGCCAAGATAACAATGATCAATTCAGCATGGGTAGCCAAATTCACACTAATTTTATGACTATTTCCACTAATCCATCTACCTTCATCATCATGGATGACTACTACTCCCGAAGTCCTCTTTGCATTTCATGCTACATCTGTATTTATCTTGATGTAACTAGGACCGAGTCTTTTCCATTCATTCTTAGTTGGTGTTGTGGGTCTCAGGTACTCTATTTTCCATTCTTGTGATGAATACTCCACTTCCTTCATTACATATTGAATATGGTGGCTTTTTGTCTCTATTCAGTGTTCAAAAACTTGTTTATTTCTCGCAAATCAGAAGTGCCAACATGTTATCATGAATTAGTGGCAGTGGGGGGGTTCTTGACTTTCAATGGACTCCTCGGCCATTACTTCATGTTCACTTGAAAGAAATGTTTTGGTACTCTATCATTGAATAAGACATTCCGTGCTTCAGTTGCATACTTGTAGGAAAAAAACTACATGTAGGCATGTTTCGTCGTGTTGATTACATCTTTGGCATACACTTTCAATGGATATCTATCTTTGGACTTTTTGACTATTAGTTAAAAGTGCCTCATGGACGAAAAACCACATGAAAAACTTGACCTCAACTGATGGATTAACCTTCCATAGACTGTTCCACTCCCCCTCATCGTTTATATCCCTTTGTTTGTGTAGGATTTAGTTAGGCGATTTCATAGAGAACTGCCCATGTGTCATGGAATCCCACACTTATATCTCCACTTGTAGTATTTTAAGATGGTTCTATTTTGAGAACTTTGCAGACAATCTCTTCAGGAAGACAATCCCATAGAAAATCTTCATCCCAATGGACATCATCCTTGACTACGCTAGTTACCCACATATCTCCCAAGTCCTCAAGAAATTCTTCTTTGTGAAACCTATTCTAGCTAGAATCCTAACTTTACCCATTCAGCCTACCAGAAGTACGTACGCATTCCATTCATATTTTGCATATAGGAGTGCTCTTGAATTAGCTCTTTACATTTTAAGGTAGCTTGGACTAGTAGAGATGCATTAGTCACTTTCCCTATATTTTATTCGAGGTACCTATTCTTCATGAACATGCACCAATTTGTATTTCTATTCAAGGAAATGTCCAAGGAATTGTTTGTTAGTAGGGCCAAGTTCCATTCCCTCATGGTTTTGATTCCAAATTTGTCATTTTTTTGTTGGTAACTCTATCCCACACTACCAGTGATTACTTGTGGTTCCCACCCCAAAGGAATTTTTTTATGCTTCCATCGATCTTATCACAGAGATTGAAAGGAAGGAGTGTTGTTTGCATTTTATAGGCATGGATGGCTTCCAATGTGGATGTAGTTAGGCAGAAACATCCTACCAAGGAAAGGCTTTTGATCATCCATACATTTATTTTGGAGTGCACCTTCTCCAAGATCTCTTAATATATCTTCTTTTCAACCTCTGAGTGTATAATAGGTACTCTAAGGTACCTTCCTAGATTTGTTGTTTTTGTAAAATGCAGATCTTGTTTACTTTGCATTTGACATTGCGAGGGACTCTATGTGCATTGAACACTTGTGTTTTAGATACAACATGACCAAACAATATAAAGTCATCAAAAAAACAAATATGAGATATACTAATACATATTCTTCCCAGTTTCAGTGGTTTCCATTCAGCTTTATTGACTAAACTTTGAATAATTTGACTGATCGACTAAATGCATATAATGAAGATATAGGGTGATAATGGATCACCTTGACATAACCTATGTCTTGCTTTAAATTGTGTTATGTTGTTTCCATTCTATAAAGTAGAACATTCACCGATTGCGATAGAGTTCATGATATACAACTGGAAATTTTATTGCATATTCTAACCCATGCTTGATATGCTATCTTGGACGTGATTGTTGTCATGTTCAGGGCTCATGTGCCTCACCACTTGATACATGTCAGTCTAGGGTTCAAAACATGATATCTTATTTAATGTGATACTCATAGATCTGATAAGAATTGGGAAATGGTCATACTTTCATCTGGGCATATGATCCACAATGTACTGCAGAACATTTCAAATGAAGGCTTCATTAGCTATTGTCCTATCTAGACATTGTGGAAGTTATCCTCTATTGAGGGTGAATTTCAGACCTGAGTAGACCAAGCCACTAAGACCTACCTCCATTACAGGCCCCTAGAACATTTTGGTTACTATATAATTGTATGGTATACTTCCACTACATTCAGTAACGTTTGTGGTAGTGTTGAAATCTCAAAGTAAAATCCAAGGTTTATTGAACTTGGCCCCCGTGCTTACTATATGTTTCCAAAGAAGCTTCTTTGTTGTAATGTGAGGGATATTATGTATGAAAGTCACAAGTGTAGATATATTGATATAAAATGTCACTAATTGATGGTGGCAATTGACAATTTCAACTTTGTAATCCTAGTCTTGCCAATAGACCCATATCTCACATGTGAATCCTCTTGCTTCTACTTGGAAAGATCAATTAAACCCCAATGTTTTAGTGTTTCTAGCCTTCTCACCACTCATCCATGGTTCAATAATGACAATCAATGTAGGTTTATATGATTTCGTGAATTCTATAAAGTTTTGATGAATTTTAAACGTGCCAAATTCTACACACATTCTAGCAGAAAACATCCAAAACTCGAATATTGAAGTTTTATTTTAATAGATAAGTAGTTTTGAGAGTTCTTGACCAAGTCCATGTTTTGCTTCTCTCTATTGCTATCCTTTCTACTCTCTACAACAGATGATGCCTCTGACTTCTCATTTTATCTATGTTTACTTGTGCCATTCTTGGGCTTTGCCTTCTAGGCACATGTAACAACCTCACTTTTCAATATCCCCCAACTAAGAAAGGACCTTAAAATTGAAATCCATTACCTAAAATTTCGAACATATGGATTATAATATAAAACATATAAGAGAAAATAATTTTCATTATTTCATAAATATTGTTTACAATATATACAATGATGATCCGCTAAGGAGTTACATGAATTTCCAACATAGAACTATACATATGAGAAGAAATATATAACTAATCATCCTTTACGTAGCTTTAATTCCTTCAGTGGATTTCATCTCATTCATCATGTCTTGTTGTCTTCATATATTGTATTTACCTAAAACGGCATGAAACAAAATGTGGATCTATATATTGTGATACTATGCATGTAGGGTGCATGTAAAAATGTGCAAGTAAGATAACAACATATAAACAATCAATTACTTCCAAGAAAGAACTGAAATTTTTATTGTATATTCTAACCCATGATTGATTTTCTATCTTTGGCGTGATCACTATCCCTTTCATGGCTCATGTGCCTCACCCATTGATACATGTCAGCCTAGGGTTTAGAATAGGATATCTTTCTTGGGTCTACTAGTCGGTTAACAAAACTACCATGCCCTAAGCTGGTGCATATGTTGTGAATCTGAATCTGTCATGGAAACCTATAAATTCAATCAAAACTATAAATATTTACATTATACTAAGGAAAACTTTATAGAAGTAAAATCAAGGGTAATTCAAGGGATTTAAGTGCAAAATGAGCTAAAGATGTGATTGAAGCCATGATGAATATACATTCATCAAGTTCTTCTAGTGTTGTTGGGGGCATTAGAGTGTAGTACAGGATGGTTGTTGTCTCTATTGTGTTAATGGGTAGTAACATCCAATGCCCATCATTAAGAATAGGTAGCAAAAGGGATAGTTTCCTTGCATTGGTCATAAAAGAATCTTGTGTCATGTCTGATTTCCATGACATGTTCCCCTCATAGCCCATGGAAGTTTTTATTTGCAATATCTTACTCGAGATACTTCAGTTAAGGGGGTCCTTCATTCTTAGAGAAATAAATGCATTTTCTATTGAATCAAGAAGTTGTTGGGGGAACTTGGAATTGAGTTGAAAGTCTTCCAATTTAGGTCAAACCTATTGTTGAATCCCTTGATCTGATATACAAGTCTTGTTCGAATCTATTATATGTTTTAAGATTTAAGATCACTCAAAACCATTATATTTCTCAGCATATTTCTTATATTTCTATTGTATATAACTCCTCAAAATGTAAAGAAGTGCACAACTGATAGTAGATAGTGATCTTTGTACTTATAATACATTGTAACAAGTTTTGTGTTTGAGGTGCTTCTCAATGCATTGAGAAGTCCATTGATTGAGAGTTCTTTGGAATTTCTTTCATAGAGTTTGGAAGACATATTTAATGAGCAGTGAAGACTAGTTGTTAGTTGTTTCTATCCATGAATTTCTCAATGTTAGCTTCTTAGAGCACTTTGAAGAACCTATTATTGGCAGATACTTCATCCCTAAGTTCAAATGCCCTTGATTTTAATAGAGCACACTTCTCCCTATCTTATCACCATTAAGTTTCATCCATAACATGTAAATCCCACGAAAGCATCCCCAAGGTGGATGGCATGTCCATATCCCTTGTTTTACAGGGTAGTATTGGAGGTACAACATAATAGGTCTCATTAGGAGTTTCTGGAATGGGGAAGACATGCTTCTCTATTCTTTTAGGGGCTTCTTTAAACAAAGTATTAATGTTTCCCTCCTCATCATAGGAGGTTCCTTAATTATATATTCCTATGAACACCATTTTGATGTACACATCATCATTTACAATTCTCTCTTTTTACTTTACAAGGACCTAGAATGACATGGACTGATTATTGGACTTGACTAATCCCATACTTAACTCTTGTGGTAGATATACTTGATGCATTGACATCTTCAATCCGTCTGGTTTCCCTAAAAATTTGTGAGTAGAGGGGTGAGCCTACTCACTCAGTGAATGAGTAAAATGATAAAATAGTCTAAAGCGTTGAATTATGCATTTATCATCCTTGAACAATTGAAATAAGTCAAGTAGTAATGTAGATCAAAAGACATGCTATACATAAATGTATAGTTAATATTTTAACATGAATCACTAGAAATATACATATATCAAAATAGATTCCTCACTATTCTCTTTCTGATCTTTCATTAACTCTGACTTGACTTGACTACTGAACTAACTACTACGATGTTGGCCAACTGAACATAATTAAGTGATCTGACTACTGAACTCTTTATTTGAACTCAATTGAACACATTTAAGTTTTTTTTACACCCCGATCTCACAATTACCATTAATCATGAGATTAGGGCATAAAGTTGAGGATTTATCGTAATACAAAGATCACCCTTAACTTTTTTTTCAAACTCTTTGTTTTCTCACATTGAATCACATAAACAAACATTACAAGAGAATTAAACCTTGATTACTCTAATATGATCTCAACATTAATGATACACATCCATTCATTCATTTTGTTTCTCACACTTCCATGTACATACAACATGATAATGAAATGCATTGTCTCTTATTAAGGAATCGAAGATACAAACATCATTTACAACTCTCTCACATCTATACAAGGACCTAGAGTGGCAGGGGCTGACTGAACTTAACTATACTCAGACTTAACCCTTGTGGCAGATCTACTCTGATGCAATGATATTTTCTTCAAGTCCATGTGATATCCCTAAAAATTGTGAGTAGAGGGGTGATCCTACTCGCTCAGTGAATGAGTACTATAAAGAAACAGTCTAAAGCACTGATATAATTGTAGATATACTTTTGAGAAATTGATATCAAATATAACAATAGTAAGCTTTATAGATATTGATAATTGACAATCATAAATATGGCAGGATACTCTAAATATATATAAGAGTGAATCAATATATGAAATGCTTGATTGATCACAAAGAGAACTAACAATTCAAAAATATACAAAGAATAATTGAATAACTGTACACACTTGTTTGACCTCTCATTCATTTTATTATGCCATGATCATATGTAGTGTACTCTACATATGAAGACTCGTAGCGAACTACGATCTCACCGTACAAGACTTAGCTTAAAACCCGGGATGATAAGCCTAGAACTGAATCTGGGTCTGCTTGAATCAAACCGTCACATCTGACTAAGGCGTCTAAATAGCTGGCCTTTAACTGGACCTCTCCTTCTAGGTTGAGTACACAGGCGGAGGGTCTAAGACGCTAGTGGGCCTCATCTTGGTATGCTCTATGGGTACCTCTCGGTTACCACTGGGATCTCTGGTTCATGTTGGGTAACCTATCTTCTCTTAGGAGTCTTCCTCAAGGGCTTTGTCTCCACGCACGCTCTGTGGGTGCTATCCGATCACCGTATACTAGTCACTGCCAGGGTGGATCGTTTCCTCCCTACAGTGCTGACATCTGTAGGGAATCTATAGTGTTAAGGGCACCTATGTCTATTATTTTATTATTCTTAGAAAGCTCTTTCTACATTCTACCTTTCTCTTACTTATACTTGACTCTGATATCTCTATGGTACCACGTCTACTAAGTAGAAGTTTATAATACAACATGTGCATCATTCTAAACTTGGCAAAGCAGTATATTCAAACACTGTAATATACTGAGAAATCATCATACTATACATGCAGGCAGAGTGAAATACTTAAATAAACATAATGCATGTCATTTGGCACTTATACACTAGAATCTTGTAATTAAACATCTTAATATACTAATAAGAGCTAATTACTTGGCATACGAGTAATCGTCATTTGCACCCATACATTATTTGCACTTTCTTGGAAAACATGCACATCGACCCAAATCCTGGGTTATGCATCTCATACTGAGAACATGGTAATCAAAATACTTAATTCATTGAACACCCTACCCTTAAGGTTTTGTTTACCACATTCACTTATCACATGGCTCTCATAAGGATTCAATATGTCATAAACATCCACTAAATACAGATTGCTTTAAACAAGTCATACACAATCAACATATGTATGAAATCCTCGAATTGAGATAAATTAGGGTTTTCCATGCCATTCGTTTAGATATTATGAATCAATAATAACATTACATAAATAGAGTCTAAGATCCCAAGAAAAACACTTCAAATGAATTTCACCATATTTATTCACAAATTTCCAACTTTCCACTCATATAGGGCTTCACCCTCTTTACAAAGATATCAAGCAAAAACTATTCACATCACATGAAATACAAAATAATATATGAAATATATGTACTACACATTCAAATAAATAATCATTCATAACCAAGGGGATCCAGATAAACAAATTTCTCTATTTAATTATACAACAATTTCAGTCACAGACAAATTCCCTATATTTCAGTTTACTCTTATAACCTTTGTGAATACTTATGAAATTCTCATTAGGATGTATTGTATATATTTATAATATGAATTTATCATCTGAAATTCAAACAAATAGAGGAAGAATCCATTTCATATCCTTTTTCATCAACTTAGATCAAACAGACAATTCAGGGTTTGTAGTCGCATACTAAGAAATTAAAGATTATGGATGATTTAACCAATTTTCGTGCAATATACTGTTTTAAGGAAGTTACCACTCACCCTAAGGTGTGAAAACACCTTAAAAATGCAGCTCATCCCTGAAAATCTTGATCTCATATCAAATCCCTAGCAATTCACCCGATTCTTCTTCCTTTCAAATCGGAAACCCTAAAAATGAGGGATTATGAAGAAAGAGTGAGAAAAGGGGAAGTTTTGAAACCATTTCAGATCCAATCAGAGGACGGAAAAAATCTTGACATGTGAGAGAATATTCACCATGAAAGGCTATGCAAAGAAGCTAAACTTACATGATTTCATCATTCCTCGGACAATAAAACCCTAGGTAAGCATCTCCATCAATTTCTCCTCTCAAACCCTAACTCTCACTCTCTCTAGGATTTCATTTCTTTGGAATAAATCATGAACTATGAGAGCTACTAGTGTGTTAGGTTGATCATATAGAGCAATTGAGCTTCTTGGGTCAATTACACATTGACCCCTCACTATACTTTCTCTAATTTTAGTTGAATTTTGTCATAAAAATATTACTGTAATTCATCTATTTCAGAGATCAAACCTTCTCCAAAAATTATGAAAATTGTACATATTGTTTGTAATTGAGATAAAGATTTGTTTAAAATTTTAGATTATTTTGAATTACCAATAAATAATTAAAAATTGAACAATGCACTGCTATCCAGAAATCTGCAAAATAGTCATTTGAAGAGAAAATGCCCCAGAACGGCCATGCTAGCTGCCACAACCATGCTAAGATGGACCCAACATGGTCATCTTGCATACCACAACCGTGGTGCATTGGTTTCAGTAGATTTGAGTATAAAAGTTGGTAAATAGTTCAATTCTTTCAAAACGGCCGTGTGGCCAAGAATGCCCGTGCCACCAACGACCCACCACATCCGTGCTACCCACCACGGCCGTGCTATCCTATCCTTTAAATACCATTTTCATTCTCCTTTGCATACATCTCTCATTCTCCCCAATGTGAGCCTATTTGGTGAAAACCCTAATTTCAGCCGACTGGGGTTTATATTTTCTCAAACCCTAATTATACAAAGAGATAGCATACTTGGGGTTCTCATTAGGTTTAACATATCATGATTGAGATATCATCATTAATCATGTTTAATCAATGACCAATATAACTAAGCATGTAGTCATCCACATAAACCCAAACTTACCCATTAAGCTCAGTTACGGTCATAACATTTCTTCCCCCTTAAAAAGGTTTCACCCTCGAAACATAAATATGCAAGCAAAGTATATTTAAAGTTTATTTTAAGCTTCTGAAATCTTATATGTCATTACATTCTTGTATTTCATACTTGAATGTAATTTTCAACATTAAGTCCTTCATTTCTTTTCTAATCGCAACATGTTTGAAATAGTTCTCAATGACAACAAACAAATTCTCTATGCCACAATCAATCATAGTAGAGAGAGAGAGAAACAACCATTTCAATATTTTTTTTGTACTCTTGAGGTGTTACCTCAACATTGATAATCTGATCCAACCATCTCAATTCATACGACTCAATATGTACTATTGTTTTATATTACCTCTGAGTCACAAAAGAGAGTTCACTATGTTGTTTTGAATATTACTATTGTGCTACTCAAATAGCAAAGCAGTCATGAGTTGGAAGACTAGATTCAACAAAAATTGTACAATACTACTCATGACATCCCCATTGCATCATGGATGCATAAAGTGAAGCATTACCATCACATTCCATATTATTCTCAAGTATGAACCCACACATAACTCAAGGTGTAACCATCGGGTTATAGAATACTAGGGTTTCAACAACAGTAACAAAGTACTCCATGATCATATTAGTCATTCAAGGACTATTCAAACCCAATTACGATCACTTAGTTATATTAAAGCTAGGTATAACAAGCTATACCTCATTAGGGTTACATATCAATACAATATGGTTATCATCCCTTATATTCATTTGAGTGAATAGGTAAGACTACCATATTCAGGGTAACCCTTCATTTGTTCCATCATTATTCAACCCATATCACCATACCACAATTGTACAATACTAAGATGGATTACTAGTATGAATGACTATAACTATTAGACACCTTTAATTAACATATTGTTTACACATGTACACTGAAATCATACGTAGAGCCAATTTACATCCCTTAATATACCTTCAACAAATTATACTTCTAAAAAAAAATTCACATATTACTAAAAGCCATTGTTTTCTCTTATCTCTCTCATCATTCACTACTACTTACTTTTTGCTACTTATCCTTCTCATTTTAATCATGTAGATTAAAAATTCCTAAAATTGAAACATACAAGGTACAAATAGATTATTCATCATTCTTGCTATCACTGCAAGAATTTATCTCATATGACACTTCACTCATATTGTATTCCTCCTGTAACATCCAAAAAAAAAAATCAATACGCATAAAATAATTACATTTGAGTCCTTCATTTAAACTCGTTGGACCTCAATGTAAACAATCCAATTAAATGATTGTACATTTGAATATTTCAAGATATGAGTAACATGATTCTCTCTTACCTTTTCAATAATGATGTCAATGGATGTCTTTTAATCTTGATTAATCATTACCTAAACCAAAGCTACAATATAATGTACTTTCTCTCTCCTTAATGTAGCTTCATCACCATGTGTTCCTTAAATTTCCTAATTTCTTCAAATAGATTTAATACAACTAAAGGTAAAACATAAGCGACCTTCAATGGAAAGATGTATTCCTTGGGAATCAATCATAAGACATTAAATGTACATAATCAATACTAATCAATTCCTAGTAGTAGCTCTTTGTCCGGTCATCACTTTGGAAATTTACCACCATGCAATGCTATAGTGATCATAAGAAAATTGATGATATCAATATGATGAGATTAGGGTTCTTTCATATTTCAATGGAAACCCAATAATCAAGGAAACGTTATGATGTGCAATCAAGGCTTTTTGCTAAAATAGGGTCTCAGATGCATGAACTAGTGAAATTAAGTTTGGTATTATGTTATTTATGAAATGTATACCAGATGGTGTTGTTTTGATGAATTTTAGAGGTGATTGAGGATTCAATTTATTGATCTAGGTCATGGGACAAGTGAAATCACACACTATACTAGTGTGGTCTAGTTAGTGAATTAGGTTGTGATAATTTCATACAAGAACATGATAGTATATGAAGCGTTGATCAAATTTTGGGACCCATCCGGAGTAAGGAGTACCCTATAGAAATTATAGAAGAAATCTAGAATTCTGGTGCACTTTTAAATGGTGAACCACGGCTGAACTGTTGGTTCATGACCAATCCTTCGGTTCGGCTGAGCCGGACCCGTTCTTTGCATAATGCTGACATAGGGAAAAAAATATCGCAACCTTCTATTGTTTAGAAACAGGTAAAAGACCAGAACCCAGGTTGAGTTAGATTTCATTATGAGACTGATCAGGTCCTATAAAAGCGGTAGACTTTCGCATCGGAAAGGAGGAACCCCTAGGGTTTTGAGCGACAGTGTGAGAGGGATAGAAGAAGAAGGATAAAACGAAGATGATGCAAGGGAGGAACTGTAGCAGGTTAGGCTTGCACATCCTTCCCATGGCGTGCCCAGAGATGGCACCACTCAAGGTAGGGAAGTCGCCCAGAGCGTCGACGACCTTGACTCACGCAACATCCACGAAGCTGAGGGTGTTGGATGCCTTCCGTACACGACAACAACACAAACAGGGGAGGGTTTTCACAAAATAGGGGAAACAGCGGCAGCAAAGAGGGGCTTCAATCGGAAGCCACCAAGATAGTTCCATCGTGGACTGAGATGAATATGGGAAGGGGTGACAGCCAGACAATCTATTTTCGAGTCTATATCCAGCAAGGGTCATGATCCAGGCTGCTAGAAGCTGAGAGAGCCAATGCTCTATTCCTGTGGCAAAATAGGGGTAGCGTAGAGCTTCAATCACGCCCCTGTGAGCGAGGAAGAGAGGTGGGTTCGTCTTGCTGGACCTCCGGGCCATGAGGCCCAATTAGGCTAAAGGGTGCAGGAAAACAAGGTAATAAAAATGATCAGAATTTAATTTGTTATGAACATTAGGGATTCATAAATAGTGATTTGATTGTCAGAATTGGATGTATGAGGACTCGTTGGAAAGCTAGAGATATGAATAACATATTGAAGGAGGTTCAAGACTCTTAAAATCTTGATAAGGTAATTTAATTTGAGGAAAGGTTAGATAAGTACATTATATGCATTTATGTTGATATTTGTTAAATCAATGTGATAGGTGTGAAACTCATCATTGAACTTCAAGGAAGTGTTGCACCACAAGTTTTATAAGATTTAGACCTGACTAGAGGAATCCAAGATGAGGATTTTATACTCTATGACACAGGTAAGTGGTCCATGCCCATGAGTACTCATGTTTTAAGCGAGCATGAACTTTGAGAGTTGTGATCATGTCTTCCAAACCGTGACAACACTGGGTGGAATTGGAGATGAAATTAACTCAAAGATTCTAAAGTAGAGGGGCCAACGGTGATAAGGGTAACTGTATTTATAGGTGGTTTAGCACCTTAGGGGATCTGTGGTTAGGAGATTCGATAGGTATGAAGGAGGAATTAGGAAAATCACCAATAAATTAAGGAAACTAGGTCACAAGTAAACACTCGTTAGATGTGTAATCAAGAGAGGAAATGAGTGGAGAAAAAGTTTCAAGCAAAGATCGAGTATAGTGCAAGAAATCTCAAAAATACCAGACATCACATCGACAACCTGTTTCCTTTTAGGCGTGAGATATAGGATGAACATGAGCTGTCCAATCCTCCATCAGACGGTCCTCGTTGCGTGTGAAAACAAAGATGGTACGTGGCATTTATTTTGTTACCAAATCATACTCAGATTAAAGTGCCACATTAATTATTTAACCTTTTTGTCTTTCCACAGTTAAGGATGAAAATGAACTCCAAATTAAATGAAATTTGGTATCTAGCCTATTTTGGACATGAGGAATCCAAATAAGCCTTAGTTTTTTTACTTTTGAACACTTACATATTTTATTTAATTATTTTAAAGTAAACCTTATTTTCTCTTTCTTAATGCATTAGATACATCTAGAATCATCCAATTAATGTGAAACTTCACCCTTAAGCAAAACAAAACATATTGAACAAAAAATAGTCATAAATTTTGATCTTTGAGATTATTTATCACATTTATTTAAAATTTTGGGATTTTACATATTTTCCCTCTCCTAACCTACACATGTATATTGAAGATTATCCAAATTACATGAAAATTCACACATAGACTTATTTTAACATGTAGATTTTTAATATAAAGTTAAGTTCCTCTTTTGGAGTCATTTTCTATTTTATTTGATATTTTGGAGAAAAACTCATATCTTCTTTTACAATTTGAATTAAATTAATTATTATTATGTAAATAATGTGAAACTTGACTCCCAAGGAAATTGGGACCTAAGGAATCTGAATTTCAGATTAAATTTCACTTTTGAGATCTCTTTCTATGAATTAACATTTTTTGCTTGACACCATTGTATTTATTTCATCATCCTTATTATTTATTTAATTATGTCACATTACCTTCATTCTTATTACCAAAAGGGTTGTATTTCATTATTATGCACGAAAATTTATATTTATTTATCTTTTATCTCATTTCGTTATTACTTCCATATTTATTTGAATATTGTATCATCATTCTCTATTATGGACATTTAGTTCTTATATGCATATTGTTTTTAAGATCATACTTTGATCAGCGTTATTACATGTGACACATTTTACTGGTCTAAAGATTAATTATGAGAGCATTAGATCATATTTGTTTTTATGTTTACATGTTAGGATTTCAATTAAGCTACTAATGTGTATATTTTTATCCTTGTTTGGCTAATCCCGAAGAACTAATGTCTCTAACCTCATAACCTTGGAATAGGATAAGGTTCTAGATTTCAGTATGTTATAGCATACCACCCCTTATAGGGATTTTGTCCTCGAAATCTAAACATCCAAATTTAACAAACAACTATATACCACCCTTAATAAGTTTTTTTATAGTAAGTCAAACTAAACATCATCAAGGTACTATGGTTACATATGCATATTTTAGTTGTGAATATTTTAGAGGTTTATGTTGTCCATGCATCCAATTAACAAATCATATCCAACTAGGATTGAACTTTAGGTCCTTGTATCCCTAAACTAACAACCCTAAGGCTCAGATAACAACCAAAGGTCAAAGAGGATAATTGAAATACACCTTTATATTATTCCACATATTCCTAGTCACCTCTTCATAGACAAATCTATGATTAAAATTCTATTTTTAACAAATTCTAGGGTTTCTCTAACTAGGCTTCATAAATATCTTCATTGTGACTCAGTTCAAGAAAACATTGAAAAAATCCGAGAGAAAATGTTTTTTTTATATATAGCATTATAAGGAAAATAATTTGATGCAAAAAAAATTGCGATAGAAAACTAAAATCAAGGCCCAAAATCAAAGAAAGAACCAAGTCACAATATTTCCATAATAAGGTCCTTATCCTACCATTGCATCCTCAAGTGAATCCTTATAGAATCAAGAGATACAATTCATCATTAACCTACATGATAGGGTAAGATAACCTAAAACTCATCACATTATTAGGATTTACCAAACATGGTTCTAATGGATACCTCATATCAACATTTCATCATCACATGAACAACTTAGGTAAATTCTAGGGAAACATATCAACTGAAGGGTGACTATGTAAGGCAAGGTTTCTAACTAGGAATAAAAAATTTGAAATAGTCAGACTCTGACCAACATGGGCTTTGATACCATGTTGTAAGGAGTTGAACCCATAGGGAATCCACTCCCTACTAAAAGTTTGAGAAAAAAAATCCATTCCAAACATACTCATAATTGGTATGCTGGATAGGTGATTTTGTTTCAAATCTTATATAATGGTATACAGAAGACCATAGAGTATAGTCGTGGAATAAAAGTAATAACTATATTTAATTTTACAATATGATTACAACATCATCTCCCCTATGGGGTTTACATGGTTATAACAACATAAGAATCTAAGTAGTGGGAAATCTAAACCATATCAAGATTTGTCTCCAAGATTTAACTCAAGCTAAGTCCATGTTTTTGTGTCATGTCCTCCATGTTCTTTACCTAGGGTTGGAAGCATACCCAAACAAAAGGATCAAAATAGATGACATCAACAAAGGTTTATATGTGCATACTAAATAGGAAAATTGAGCAATATATGAAATAAAGGATATTAAAATAAAAGGCTTTCCATAGAAAAGTGAAAAATACTACCCAAAGGGGCATAGAAGAAAATAACAACAATAAAAGAGACAAGTAAGAGCAAAGTATAAGAACGAAGGCATGTGTTCCACTTGTAACAATACTACAACAATATAAACATGTAGGTAGGAAATAGCTCATCTACCAAAAAAATGTGGGCTGAATGGGGACTATATACATATGCTCTAAATATGGAGTGGGAAAGAACTATATACATCGACCCTAAGTAGGAAATACACATCTACTCAAAATATTTTCATATGCAAGAATTTTCAACATCTACATTCATATGCGGGAATGTTCACATCCACATAATATAACATGTAACATTATACTAGAAGTCACCACATTTTGCATAACAAAAGAATAAGTAGTATAAAAGAGAATAAGAGAGATGAGATCATTCAACAAAATAAAATGGGATCAGAGGATCCATGCCATCACATAATGTGCCATATAAACATCCACTACAAAGGTGGGCAACGAAGCACATATGACCATAAAATGTTCCACCATGAGTAATGTATAATAAAGAGTCCAAAAGAATGTCCAAATAGGATAATATGATCACAAGATTAGAAACCAATAAAATAGTTCACATGAACCATAATTTAAAAAAAAAGATATTGTGGAGGCTAGTATCCATAGGACCAAGAGAAAGAAGAAAATAGGTCATTGCTCAATGCAGAAGAATAGGAGATGCAAACATACCTTATTTAAAAGTCCTAGAAACACTCTTCACCAATCTAGTTGTTTCCAAGATCAACTTTGCCTAATTATAAATTAGTCACATGTATTAGGGTTTGAGATTCATATAAATGCAATGAAGCCCTGATTCTAGACCTTTTTAGTAAACTCATATTTGGAATCAAAACCTAGACCAACGATTCCTTATTTTTTAATCAAGAAAACATATTTATTTGTTATATTTGGAGTATAGATAAATGAATTACCAATTTTAGGGCTTTTTACATTAATTATTTATATCCTCAAAAATCCACCATCAAAAACATGGAAATTAGTCTTTGAAACTATTTTATTAGAAAGAACACATTTTTGCAATTCTGAAACATAGTTTTACTAAATTTTTGGACAACTAGAGAAAAAGATATGATTTTTATAAAAATGACCAATCAGAAAAATCCATATAATCCATCACCTTGCGAGAGAGGACGAGAGAGAGGGATAAAGAGGGCCCGTTGAGTTGGCCCAATTGCCACTGGCCAACTTGTCTGGTCCCACTGTCAAAACACCGCACTGTATGCTCAAAGCAAACAACAAAACCCAAGGTGAAAAGATGAGATAACCCTTAGTGGAAAAAAATGAAGCAGAAGAAAATTGAGGGTCAAAATTGAGAAATTACTGGGGTGGATCACCCCCCTTGGCCCAAAACCATGGTTACTTTGAGCAGTAGGCTTTCTCAAGCATGAAATTGGAGGAAAACTATCATGGCAAGGAAACAGTTGTTTGATCACACACAGTCAAAGAACAGATGGTTAGGGATCATACCCTCAAGTGAATTGATCTAAGAAGAGGCAAAGGAAAAGCATAAACTTCTAGAGTTGTGATCAGGTCTTCTAAACCACAATGACACTGGGTGGAATTGGATATGAAATTAACTCAAGGATTCTAAAGCAGAGGGGCTAGCAGTGATAAGGGTTCCCATATTTATAGGTAGGTTAGCACCTTAGGGCATCCACATTTACGTGATTCAAGAGGATCAAAGGAGGAATTGGGAAAATTGTTGATAAAGGAAACTAGGTCACAAGTAAACACTCGTTAGATGAAGAATCAAGAGAGGAAATTGGTGGAGAATGAATTTCAAACAAAGATCAAGTATAGAGCGAGACATCTCAAAAATACTGGACACCACACTAGTGGCATGTTTCCTTTTAGGTGGGAGCTAGAACATGATCAGTAGTGGTTCGATCCTCCATCGGACAGTCCTTGTTGCATGCAAAATCAAAGATGGCACATGTCATTTATTTTGTTACCAAATCATACTCGGACTAAAGTGCAACATTTAATTATTTAACCTTTTTCTCTTTCCTCAATTGAGGGTGAAAACGAACTCCAAATTAAATGAAATTTAGTACCAAGCCTATTTTCTACAGGAGGAATCCAAATATGTATGTATTTCTCTCTATTGAAGAACTTAGATATTTTATTTAATTATTTTAAAGTAAACCTTATATTCTTAATGTATTAGATACATCTAGAAACCTCCAATTAATGTAAAACTTCACCCTTAAGCAAATCAAAACACATAGAACATTAATTAGCAATCAATTGTGTCCTTTGAGATTATTTATCAAATTTAGTTAATATTTTGGGCTTTTACATATTTTCACTCTTATAACCTACACGTGTATATTAATGATTATCCAAATTATATGAAAATTCACACATAACCTTATTATAACATGTAAATTTCAAATATTAAGTTATTTTCCTCTTTTGGAGTCATTTATTATATTATTTGATATTTTTGGGAAAACTCATATCTTTTTTTCCAATTTGAATTAAATTAATTATCATTATGTAAATAATGTGAAACTCGACTCCCAAGGAAAATGGGACCAAGGAATCTGAATTTCACATTAAATTTCACTTTTGATGTCTCTTTCTATGAATTAAAATTTTTGGCTTGACACCATTGTATTTATTTCATAATCCATATTATTTATGTAATTGTGTCACATTACCTTCAATATTACTATTAAAAGGGTTGTATTTCATTATTATGCATGAGACTTTATATGTATTTATCTTTTATCTAATTAGGGCATTATTTCCATATTTATTTGAATATTGTATCATCATTCTCTATTATGGTCATTTTAGTTCTTATATGGATATTATTTTTAGCATCATACTTTGATCAACATATTTTATTGGTCTAAAGATTAATTTTGAGAGTGTTAGATTAATTCTGAGAGCATTAGATCATATTTGTTTATATGTCTACATGTTATGATTTCAATTAAGCTACTAATGTGTATATATTTATCCTTGTTTGGCTAAGCCCAAAGAACTAAGGTCTCTAACCTCTTAACCTTGGAATAGGATAAGGTTCTAGATTTTAGTATGTTATAGAACCTAGGGATGATGACTGGGAACCTAGATTTGTTGGCCCCAGTAGTGACTAGTTTACAAAGGGAGGGAGGCCCCCCCCCATCATCATCGTCAACTTCGTTGTTCTGGTTATCATTATTGTTCTTGTTCTTGTTCTTGTTGTTGTTTTCCTCATTATAGTTGTAGTTGTTTCTCCTATTTCTCCTTGATATAGGGAGACAACCTTCATCTCGGCATCATTCTTCATGCTCCTCATCATAGGGTGTCTCATCATGAGGTGGATTTTCAAGTTTTGTCTCATTAAAAGTGGTATTCCTCATTTTTAGATTGCAGATCTAGTTGAGGTTGTTCAACCCTTGGGTTACAACTGTCTTGTCCTTGGAATCATCGCCTATGAAGAGGCATGTTGATTGTATGTGGGTGGTTGTGGTCACTATAAGCATCTCTTTAAACAACCTAAAAAAATTCTCACAGTCGAGTTAGAAACTAGATGTGTGAAACAAAGTATTTGAGATAGTTAGAGATAGTGGATTAAAATGAGTACAATCAAGTCTATTGCTAGACTTGAGGCACAACTGTATGGTGAGAACACTTGGGTTCTTAATATTACTAGTTGCCTTGTCCCCGACAATGGAGCCAAAAAGTTGACCAAGAATAAATCACACGTCCAAAAAAGGGGTTGATCTAAAGTAGTCAGACTCCTAAATTTGTAACCCAACACTCTTGCCTCTGCAACTATTATACGTGATCCAATGTAGTAAATTGAGGTTGATCTAAAGGAACAAGGAGTGGTATGTGCTAAGAGAGTAGAATATTGGCTCAATTACACCAATCAAAGATTGAGACTAAGTTTGGTGTTCCTTAGGGAATGATGTTACTCCAACCAAGCAAACAAAGTAAAACAAATAAAATAAAGCAAGAATTAAAATAAGAGAACAAGTAGAAACATAGAGTCATATAACAAGTATGGATGGGGACTTGGATTGGGTTTCACCTTCTAAGGTCTCTTACCAACATGTGATACTTATACCAATTTTATACCCTCAGCAAGATTACATGTGATCATCATATATGTCTATTCCCTCCTCTCTCGAGCTTGGGATACATCTAGATCACAACGTTGTCTCTCTCTCAAGATGACAAGCAAACAATATAACTATATGACCATTATCTTAAGCATTCCAACATTTTATGTTTTCATGCAACTCCATAACTCTTAGATAAGGTTAGCACTACTCTTTCAATGTATTAATAATCAAACATCACAATATGGTAGCTAATCATACAAGTGAAGAACGAAGATAAAGAATATGAAGATAAGCATTACTAAGAACATATATTCAAATGGATGTGCTTATTTATTTGATGGGAGGTCCTTAGTGGCTACTCCCAACCCGAGCAATATGTTTATCCAATCATGTTGGTGAACAACATTACAAAATTACAAATAGGGAGAGACATGAGGCACTGATGAGATGGTATCAAGGAAATGAGAACAAGGAAATAGATCCAGAGGATGGAGGAGGGGAAATACACCAACAATGACTAAGAATGGTCAAGGTTGATGGTCATGTGCTCCAAGATTGGCACTAACATGGTGTGGGTGGAACCCCTATTCACCATTCTCCTTTTATGGGTGAAGTACTAGAGCAAGGAAAAGGGGGTGGTGAATTGGGTCAATGATGAAGAAGTCATACTCTTGTCCCATGAATCGATGGTCTAGTAGATGGTTGATGGCAATGATTAACTTGGGCAGTGCTTGGGCATCCTTCCTGGGTTGCCTCCTCCCTTAGAAATTCCCCATACAACATGTTTATATATTTGATTACTTGCTCTTTTGCTTGCGCCTCAAGTACAAACACATGTCTCAGGGTGCGTGCTTAATGTCCTTGGTGAGACCATTCAGTTAGACCATCAAGCCTTGATGCTAGGATAGAAGATTTTCAATGGAATCTGGCTTCCCATCAATTGATGGATCAAAGTGGTCATCAGTTTCTTGACAAGTAATCCATTAGTTTGCTGGAACTTATGGTACTAGCAGTAGTAATCTAATGCTCATCATCTTGGAGGATTGATGGTAAGGTTTGTTAGGATGCTTGCCTAGGGAGGCCATCAGTTCCTAAAATTTGATAGTCGCACAAACATGGAGGTCAGTTCTAGGGAAGCCATCGAACATGAACCATTAGTTAGTTAGCTATTTGCATGGCTTACGACAATTAGTTGTGATCTAATGGTCACCCTAGTAGCTGCTCCCTAGCCTTGTCATGGTTTCCATTAGTTGTAGGAAATGATGGATTCCCTAGTCCATGGTATACTCCTTTAATAATTATGTTACTTGCATAGAAAGTTGTAGTTACCTTTTAGAGAAAGACTAACAGGTATTCATGTGCTAAATAGTGGAAAGTCAAGATAACTCTGTATAAATGAGGGAAAATAAGGGGCAAATTCAGGCATGAAACATCCAAAAAATTGGATGGCATCAGAAGGGTCTCCTAGATATCATCGGGCAAGAGTGGTCTATGACGGTGTCTATCACAACAATATCACATGGGATAAAGAATCTTCCAACTCTAATAGAAAAGTATTCAATGATGCCAACTAGTCTATAAGGTATAATCAACTTGTTGGATCTTCATATAAATTTTTACCATGTCAAACAAACCATGTCTTTGTGCTAGAATAAATGATAGTACTCTTATACTTGATCTGAAGTCACCAAGACCTTTTTGTTTCTTTGTTATATTCCACTTTGGATGGGATTGTGGAGGTTTTAGGATCATTTTGATTGTTGGACATCTTTTCTTGCAAAAAGTGGTTGAAATCTTTGCAAGTTTGATAGTTTCCACTTAGTGTCCTTGCCTTGTTTTAGGTATAAGATCTTTGAAGAATTTGGAATTGGTTGGCATTTCTTTGATAGTATCAAGAAATAGGATGCCAAAGTGCAACTTCTTTATATCTTAGATAGATGTCTCATATCTTTTTTCTAGGTGAACCTTGATTGATTTATATGGAAAATGGAACCAAGGAGAGTATGGGTCTCTATTGGAAACATCCTCTTTAGTTATCACATGTCCCTCATCTTTACTGACTTATTTACCTTTCCTTTCTCCTTAGATGGTATATCCTTGGGAAATGTAGTAGGGATTTTTGTGTGTCCCACTTTGTTAGTTTTTGATTGATGATTAGAAACTGGGTTTCATTCTTGTTGAACTTCAATAATGGTGGAATTAAGAATAGTTCCTGACCTGAGAGTGACCGTTACAGCAACTTTGTGACCTCTTGGGTTTTGTGTTTTGTTGACATGATTCTCTCAATTGGGTTCATTATAAGATTACATAGATTCCCAAGTTGTTGATAAATCATTTTATTATGTTGAGGAAAATCGAATATCTCCTCACCAATGCTTCCCATTTGATCCTACATCATATTTATTATGTTTTTCCTATTAACGGTTCTTTTCCTCAGCTTGTCATTAATCTTAGCTTGCCTTCTTGTGAAGTCAAACATTTCATCCACTGGGTTTCTCTTTGGATTTTTCTAAATCTAGTTCTAGAATTTGTTTCTATTATGTTTTAAGTTATTGTCATGGGTAAACCCAGATGGTCCACTATTTCTCCAAAAATTAGGTGGTTTATAATGTGGATTGTTAGGTTGGTTAATCATATGAGATTTCTATGCCATAGTTTTGTTTCCCTAGATGATGTAATCTCATGTAGTTAAAATATCAGACATTATCTACTTCCTCCTCTTGTTATCTTCTTCTTTAAGGGTATATATGAAGTAGAAAGAACTATGCCCACTCTCCCCACAAGTAACATCATTAATGAAAATCTCTTCATGGTGCTTTCCTTAACGTGGGTCTCCTTCAAGGCACATACATATATTGAAATCTTACCGAGCTTGGCAGTAAGATCTCATAGATATTTTAATTCAAAAGTGGCTCCCATATAAAAAACATTTCCAATGGTCCTTTTTCATAGTCCCAACAGGCTTGTGGTGCAATAGTATTACCTATAATTTCCTTAGAGCTCTATGAGTTGTGCCCCATGCACTACTACAAAAAATGCTTTTTACAACAGTTCCTTTTCTCAATTTACAATAGGTGTTAACCGTTGTATTAGATCGCTTGGTCTTATGGTGGGGTGCTTTACACAGCATGTGATCACATGTTGTAATAGATGTATTTTATACAACAGTTGAAACATGTTGTCTTTTAAGGAATGGCCTGTTGTAATATGGGTATTTTACACAACATGTGGTGCACCTATTGTAATATATATTATAAAATAGTTGAACGACGTTGTCTTTCGCTAAACACACCCGTTGTAATAGGGGTATTTTTTACAACATGTGGTTCACCCGTTGTAATATATATTATACAAAAGTCGAAGCATGTTGTCTTTCACTAAACACACCCGTTGTAATAGGTAGGTCTATTACAACATGCAGTGCACCTATTGTAATATACATGTTTATACAACAGTTGGAGTATGTTGCCTTTCCATACATTTAACCATTGTAATAAGATTGTTTAGACAACATGGTGTGTGTCTATTGTAATATACACAATTTATACAACAGGTTATGCATGTTGTAGTTCACTAGAAACACCTGTTATAATAGGCGTATTTTTTCCTGACAAACCTGTTGTAATAGGTGTGGATAACACAACATGTGTTGTTTGTTGTAGAATCATACATTTTACAATATATTATTAACTATTGTCTTTGATTAGAGTTTGAAAGGTCATATATCGAACCAATTGTATTGATCAAATTAACCATATTATTAATAAATTATAATAAATATGAAATTATACTTTTTCATTTCACAAACAAACACATAGTTGAACAAAATTTTCAAAAAACCTTGAAAGAAACTCGTACTATATTTAATTAATATTAAATCTTCCATACAACGATTCAGTAATACAAAGTACTGAGTATCCACTCTAGAATCAAACTGAAAACTAACTAAAAAAGTTTCACACATTGGTCTATGGTAAAGAACAAATGTCTCCCCCACATGTCACATAATCTTATGTGTGCTCAAGAACACATGTCGCCCACTCATTTCGGACCTCATCGATTTCTTCTTGGTTGAAGCAACGACCAATATAATTCGAATAATACTACAATCATATGACAAATATATCAACATATTGTGATTTTTTCAATTTATTTAGAAATTTGAACAAACTAAAAGAATATAATGTTAAGTAGCTTACACATTCAGGAATATTTCTATTTCTCGCATCAAAGATGTCTTTCATATACTTCAGCACATAATACCCGCAATCTGTATTGTTCGGCTGCTTTGGACACTATACAAAATAAATATTAATTTGTTATCCAAATAATTGTGAGAATTTGTTAGCAAATAAGAGGATGGAAATGTATAAATAGTCAGAAAACTTAATAAAAGGTATGTGTAAATAGAATAAAAAATGCTATAAGAGTAAAAAAGGCATGGTTTATTGCTGAAGAAGGCGTGGTTTATATGCCATATTGGATGATGCAAAACTTGCTCTTGCAAGAGGGGGATTTTGTAAGAGTGAAGAATGCCACCCTTCCAAAAGGAACCTTTGTTAAACTGCAGCCTCACACGAAAGATTTTTTAGATATATCAAACCCCAAAGCTATTTTGGAAACAACTCTGAGGAACTAGTCGTGTTTGACAACTGGCGACAGTATCATGGTAGCTTATAACAATAAAAAATACTACATAGACATTATAGAAACCAAGCACATTATATAACCTGAGCGTCTTGCTGCTCCCGCTCCTCTTAGTAAGGCATCTAAAGTTGAAGCTTCAGAAAACACATGACCCAAATTTAACCCTTTCACTGGTACTGCAAGACTGTTAGATGGAAAACCTATGCTTTAAAATGTAGTACCTTCTACAAGCACCCACAAGGATCGTCTACCTGAAGCAGCCAATGGGGTAAATGTTTCTTAGTTACAGATGGTAACTGGTGTTATTTGATTGGTCACTCATTAGGCTGACCGCAATTTGTATTATAAATGTGCTGCATGCCGTGGAGATTGTTATCAGGTTTGCATTATAACTTTTTGAGTAGCATATCTAATAAATTATAGTGATGTTATAAATTGATGTAGTGATTTGTATATATATAGTTTGGTAGGATAATACAATACTTCTTACTATTATATATACAAAGACAGGCACTCTCAGCAAGATAGCAAATGACAGTTTAGATAATACAGTACTTCTTACTATTATTTTTACTTACATGGTAAATAAGTCGCCATCTCTAGGTTTATATAAGAGTCTATCTGTGTATTAGTGGAACCTCAAATACCCATATTACCACAGTTACGTAAATGCATCCAAGTATAACTTTTAAAGTTTTGTATATATCTATGTATGCAACAATAAAATTGTATATATCTAGGTTTAGTTGTGTTTCTTCAAGGGGGTGTCGCAGCCGTGCAATTTCTTGGAGAACATTCCAATACATTATGGGTGAATATTGTGAATTTCCTACAAGTGGGGCTCCCCTGGCTTTGTGGTAGGCGGGTTTGGGCCAGCCTTTCTACCTAGGGTAAGACTTCTTGTAGATGGTGAAGACCCTCACTATTGGTGTTGTTCATGGTTGGTTTGTGACTGTATTGAGTTGTGGGTGGGTCAGTCTGGTTTAGTGAGACCCAGGTTATACTAGTAGCTACTAGCCAGGGAGGTTGTACCCCTTATCTTTAAAAAAGAGTTTTGGGCTATCAAATAGGGAAATTATGGGATTTATCATGAAACATGGCGTTGCTAAATGCTTAATTTGAACTCCCTAAAAAATATTCTATGGGCCTATGGCTTATTACAATTGAACCTTTTTTTGAAATTGCATCATTCTATATTAAAATGTGTGGTTGGTCATTAATATCGGTATATTATGGAATTTATTTAGAAGCAATCTGGGATTGCTTGATGCTTAATCTGAATTCTCTAAATAGTAGATGTGGATGAGATACAGTAGGAACCAAACTCAAGAACATTTGTTTAGTGGTCTTGAGCAAACAGAAATATACATTTGCATGTACACCTTATATGTTGTGACTGTTCGTCAGTTTACTGACATTACAATTTAGAAATTGTTCATCTTTTTCCCTCTATCATGTCTAACAAACTTTCCTTTTTGTTTTAGTTATATTCATCAGACATATCAAGAGACGACTGCCCGGATCCTGCTCTTGTCGATCTTTCAAAGATATCCTTGATTATTCTGTATTTGATTCGGACATTTTAGTGATTTTCAAAAGCTTCACAAATGTTTCACTTACCTTGAATTCACTTTGTTTATGTTGCATTGTTGAATTTATTATGTGGTCATAACATGGAAGATTGTAGATATATTAACTCTGCTCCATTCTTTGTGAAGTCAGTTGGTCAAATTGAAATAATTGATATGTTTTTTAATATTCAACTCTCAGTTACTAGGTCAAACTTCTCAATGGCCTTTCCATATGTTAGAAAGTCTGATGTGACAGAATCGTTGGAAAATTCCTTGCTTTCTGCCATTTTAAAAGCTTGTGGGGATGGGGCCATAGAGGGTCACACTATTGCTGTTTCAGAGGCATGATCAGTACATGGGGATGACTTTGTGAAGCTACATGACCTACAATATGTTCAGGTGATTATCTCAGACATCTTCCAACTGTTCCTATACATCTTTGTCTAGTTTATGATCTCACAGATAAGGGACACAAGATTAACTGACATCTAAGGCGACACTCAAGACAATGGGTCAGGATGATCTTGTCTTATTCTGCAGTGATGGGTCATTTAAATCTGAGCATGCTCAATCTGAAGGTATTGAGTGTTCATGTCTTTCAGATATTAGAAGAGCATAAATGACCAGTATTTTGATCATGAATGCACCTTATGTAGGAGAGCAACTTGCTACCCTCACCAGTGGCATGGACAAACTGGGTACAAAATACACAATGTTGTATGCTTCTGATCCACCCAAGTCATATATTTATGCTACCAATAGGGCATTGGATATATTTCTTGCTGAGGGTTCCTAAATGGACACTTCACTGAATTCAACAATCTGTGATGGAGTTTGTCAGATTAAGTCATCCCTTCTTGAAGGCATTTTTGTTGTAAGTGCATTTTCAACTTTATCATACCCACTGGAGCATGTAACCAACTATTTGTGTGTTTCTCTTTCAATTGGCTCTCACTTCTCCTTTATGACTTTGTATGGCGTGTTACCCAAGTAGATTGGTTGTTGTACAGAATAATGGGCGGACATCTAGCAGTTTTGAAAATGAATCTATTTATGTACTTCTAGCAGGTTAGGCAAGCAGTTATGAACTTTTGAGTTGTCTCCTTTTCATACAGCTATAGTATTCAACACCAATAGTCTTCCATAGAAGACATGTGGATCTTGGACTGGATGTCTCCTAAGTTGATATTGGACCAAATTATTTTAGCAACCTGACAGCCATAGAAGATATGGAACATGTCTTCACCTTCCTCTCTATAGATGATACACTTTGAACTTCTCAGGACTTTCCTTTTCTCAAGATTGACCCCCATATCCAAGAATTTATTACATGCTTTCCAAATGAAAGGTTTTTGATTTAGGGGGATCTTCATCTTTCCATATTAATTACTAGAGAGAGTCTTCATTAACTGTTTCATTGTATAGATTGTTTTCATTTTTCTTATTACAGCTGCCAAGACTCTGTAACCATTTTGGTAACACTGAATGGCATTTCAAAATAGAAAATAAGTAGTGAAAACTATTCTGGGTAGATTGAAAAGGAATTCCATGACTGTTTCATGGATGACATAGGTTCCAAGGAGATTGGTAAGTAGGTTGATACGTGTGAGGCCAAGCACATGGTCTTGGTACATTAGGTTGCCTTCATGCTATATATTGGGATAGTGATAGGTCTTTTTAATGAATATTGGGCAAGCATCTATGTAATTTGAAGTCTACCATGCGAAGACACTACTATCACTATCCAGAGTGACCACACCGTCGTGTAGATGAACAACAACCATTGGAAGGTATATCAGCAGTTATGGTGTTGTCTACTGGTAGGATGTGGGTGGCAGGGAGGTTGTTTTCAAATGTCATGAATGTTGGGATGTAGCAGATTGGCTCTATTGTAGGAAAAGGAAGCAGTGCTTGCACTTATTCCATAGCCGAAGATGGTCATTGGTGGGAGATTCCTGTGATATTTTTGAATTAAAAAAGGAATAGAGTGAGACATTGTGATTAGGCAAGAATAAAACACTCAAATCAATTATGTCTACTTCTTTCAGAAATTGCATCTTTTCTCCAAATCAAGCATGATAGAGTCATCGCAATCAGAAGCCCAGATCTATTGTTTGTAGTTTCAACATAAGCACATCATTCCTTTTACTAATTGCATGCATGCTTGACTGTATCCTAAGTACTATGTTAGACTGGTTTCATCACAATGGTTTATGCATATTCAACTATTTGAGAGAGAAGATGACAAGCTGACACATAGATAGGAAGCGTTTGAGAATCACTTATAACGACAATGTATATCTCTGTCATCTGTATAGAAGATATTCAGAAGTTCTATTTAACATGATTGTATCTCTTCTGTATGTGAGTTGCTATGTACCGTATTAAATGTGATCAAAACGTATTATACAATTTCTTAGGCTTGTATAATGAAAGGCAGAAATCTATTGTTGTACTCTCATAGAAGCTAGCCGCAAAGATAATTTCATTTTGGTCGAACATTGAATAATGTACAAAAGTGTTTGGAAAAAGATATATCAATCATATGGTTAGTTATAAATTAATAAATAATCTGTATACATGTACTGATGTAAAAATTAAGTTGATATAATTTGCATCCCGAATCGCTCATGTGCAATCCTAACTATAACCAAATGCATTTGCTTCTATAAATTTTACTTTCCTAAACCACTCGTGTACTAGACCAAAATTACACATTTGTATTGCCTAATTCTGTAATATTTGGTGTATATTTATTTCGCAACCTGATTAATAGGACTACTACGTAACATACATCATGTCAAAAGTCTTTTGTGATCAGGCTGGTTGGAAGCATAATCTGGTAAATGAATGTGATTCCTGTAGGAAGGATGTCATGTGGTGTGGAAATATTACCTTTCTATTAGAGAATACCCTCTCAAGATCTCACCTTCTGTAGGGACCATTTTTTCTCAAAGTTTGTTTTTTGAATAGGGAATCTAGTATATCAGTCTGACACTGCGAAAATATCTTAATTTGTTACCATAGAAAGGTGAAAAGGCAATTAGACGGTCTCTTTGCAGCCATGATGAAACTGGGTAATCATTGTGGCTTAAAGGTGGTATGAATAAGGAGCTTTGGCAGTTGAATTCCCACTGAGTTTTTTTTTGTTTTGTAGTCTCCACAAGGTTTACTCATTTTCTGCAACCTTTTCACCTTTTTGATGGATGTGCAGTGTATTGGGAGTGTAGGATCTGTTAGTTCCTATGCAAGGATTTCCTTGAGGTTTGAGGACTGATGGATTTTTGATGGGGAATTGGTAACTTGCATAAGACAGATTTGCTGGATTACTCTTTTTGTTGGTGGTTGGAAAACAAAATCATATTCTTTAGCCCATCACAATGGCACCTTTGGTGCTTGGACAAGAATGTCATGTTTAACTTAGATGTTTCTTTAGCAAGGATAAAATTAGATTGATGCAGTATGGCTATGCTTTTCCTGCATTATTGTATTTCTCCATTTTTTTTGGGACTGGAGGCTATCTTACAGAGTGTTTTCATTAAAAGACGTGTGCTTAATGTTGAGGGAGTGAGACACACACCTCCATGCTTCTTGGAGAGGCTATCTTACAGAGTGTTTTCATTAAAAGATTCGTGCTTAATGTTGGGGGAGCGAGACACACACCTCCATGCTTCTTGGAAAGGCATAACATGTATACTAACCTATGGGGAAGTTTGTTGTTTGGTTCTCTCTTCCAGGCAAATCTCCTTGTAGTTTCTTGCTTATCTTTAATCCTACATGTAAATTTACATCTGTAGATAGGTAAAGTTTCCAGTACTCACTTTGAGTGTCATTCTGTCTCCCATGGATGATACCTTTCCCTTCCCGGTTGCTAGTTATCCCAAAAGTTAGAAGTTGGAAACATTTTAGTCTTCATCTTTATTCAACAGAGATTCTATAGTGACACGCCTCAGTAAATGAAAGGACAAAAGCCCTTTTATGGATAATGTTTTGTACCATTTGTTTCCATCTCCATTATATCTTCCAACCAAAGAATCACTTTTGTTTATCTTGAGCCTAATCACCTCTCCAAATATATGAGGGAGAAAATTGTTGAATTTCCATATTTCATGGAAAAAAGGTTCACATGCATGGTGAACTCAAACTAAACTTTGTTCTGATTTCAACTCATTTCTGTGATTCTGGTGGTTCATTTTGTTTTCCTCTTATGGAAAAACATGAACTGCATGATTCAAGTTAACAAAATCATACATCGCAGTTAACATCTTAGCAACATCCAAACATGAGAGTAAACCTACAGAAGCTAAAGGAGAAACTTCGCTCAAGCAAATTAGAGGGTGACCTAACCCGCTAACTGTGATGGTTAGATTGCTTTTGTTTACAAAACTGAAATACTCCTATAGAATCATCTACAATTTATGTCAAAAGGAACATATGAGGGTCAATAAAACACATTCGAATCCTAAAGTGGAGGGAGGCACATGCATTTAAAACTAACATAGTAAGTCTATAACATATAGGGAGAATGATATGCGTATGCAAGGAGTTGTATAAAAAGTATTTGAACATGCACTTGAAATGCAATGTGTAATAAACAATACATTTAAACAATAACGATGACACAAAAAACTAAGAGAATTTTCTCAATGAGGGTGTTGTAAGACAATTTTTTGTAAGCTTCTTCGTGTCGTAATACCCAGGTTCTAAATTTCTAAGAGCTTATCATAGCATAAAATTAGTACAATTGATAGGGAAGATGCATGAATGAACCTACTGGAGATTTCACCAATATATAGTACAATTGATAGGGAAATAGTTCACCAATATATCTTCACTCTCATATCCCCTTTCAAGGTGAGCAAGGTTGTGGGTATCCTAGATGCTCTTTCGGTGGATTAGTTGGAAGATGCATGAATGAAACTACTGGGGATTTCATCAAATTTTCTAAAGACTGCATTGCAGGCCCTTGTCCTGTGGACTCAACATCTACTCTGTATACCACATTCACAAAGAGATAGCTCATTTTGTTGACATAGAGCCTATTGTTCCAGCAGTGGAGTTTAATGGTATTATTCTTTGATGTGATCACTAGAAGGGAAAGCTATTCTATGGAAAGATAGTGGAGTACACTTTGGATGTTGAAATCCTATTTTGAATGAAGTGTAGTAGGAAGACCTGGGTAGATCTAGGAATCTTTCCTTGGAACATGGAATACATATGTACAATAATAGATTTAGAGTTACACATTTATATCGACAATTTTCCAACAACAAATTGAAATGGATGTTGCAAATTAATATGATATTGAGTTTCACATAATTTGAGTTTTATGGATGATGCAACAGCTACAACAACTACTTCAAAAGAAAATTTAGAATCAAGGGATGGACTTGGAGATGTACCAAAGAAATAAATGTTTTGGTCAAGAAAGCTGTTGAAAAAGTTACTAGTGGGTCAATACTAGAAATGGTGAAAGTCCATGAACCTATTATAAATTACAACACCACTACAATTTATTTTTCCCATGCCGGCTACAAGAAAAGCATAGCCTACAGGTAATATCATATAATAGGTGAAATAGTATGAGAAAAGGTCTAGTAAGTTGTATTTGACATAAAATATAATATGAAGTATGGCCACAATATAAGTATGAACTGAAGAGTGATGCAATACCAAAACAATTGTGATACCAAAAGAAAACATAAAGAAGCGACATGACACTTGATAATTTCCTGGTCTTCCTATGAAGTGAAGGAAGAAACACCTAAGAATATCACATACAACAATTAACAATTGCCCTTGGATGCCCTTGATGATATTGACCCAAAGAAGATCTAATCGATATATGTAAAAATAAGAGCATTTGCAAAAAGAACACCATATCAAATCAAGTAGCAGAATCTGAAGAAACTAGAACAACACTTCTATTGGTGAATCAAAAAGCAGTATTTTTCTGGATCAAAACGGTAAATTACCTTGACAATTTCCCATTTCAAATTCTTCCTATATTGCATATCTCTCTTTTGATAAACTGTATGAGTCCTATTCAAATTCATATTAAGAATTCTATGCATTAGTAACTATATATGGAACTTTCAATACATGTATTATGTAATTGAAATTGTTTTATGAAGTACTTACAACTCCATGAGTTTTTCCACGTTCCCACGTAATTTTCCTCATAACGGATCAAGATAGTGGCACTTACCCCACATAGGGTCGAAGATGCAAAGTATCTAATGTCCCCTATGCATACATGAGTATTACATTTTAAGTTTAATGTATTTTTAAGCAACATTTAAAGTAAATAAATAACAGACAATCGATAAAATGTGCATACCCCACATTATAAGGTATAAATAACAATTCTAATCTTTGTTTCTTCCCTCTAATGAATCGATCTACTATGTATTGTGCCTGAGTCTCCACTTTATCATTGTATAACGGATCTATAAAATGTGGATATATAAATCCAAATATATTAAATATATTTTCAGATGTCACTTTGTTGAACAAATGCCTACAAAAAAACACATATTTAGTCTTTGTACTTGTATAGAAACACATAATTAGTCTTTTTACTTGTATAGAAACTTGTATAGAAACACATATTACTCGTATAGAAACTTACTTTATGTACACTGATGTGTGCGAGGCTTCTAGTTGGTCTTTATCATGGCATATTTTAACCAATTTCGGTGTGATAATCAGCTCATGTGTGTAACCTACTACATCTTTAGACATCTGAAGAGAGATGTTACGATTCTCATCATCTTCCACAAACACCATCAACATTTTCACCTTTGTTGGAGGCTTTTTGCATGTTGGCTTGACGGGACTTGAGACTTCATCACAATTTTTTCTAGTTTTTGAATTTCCTGTTTATGTGCTTATTGATTCCCTCACTTTTCTTTGAGACAATGAGTCTTGGGATTCCTTGCATATGATTATAAAAATAAAAAATATAGTTTATTAATATACATGATTCATTTCAATAAATTAATAAAAACACTGTCAAGTTATCGCATATACCTTCATACTTATTTTGATCAATTCTGCAGGCCAAGGAAGGTAGGTGCCTATGCCTTGACAAACTTGATAAACTTCAGCCATATCTAAAGGTATTGGCACACTTTCTTCAGGCATCAACGGGGTATCAATTATCACTTTTTTGTGTTTTGGATCAAATGCCACATTGTGAAGGATAATTGGCTCATTTGTATGAGATATATACACCCTTCCATCAGCTACAGAATGTAATGGATTATCCAACATCAAAATACACTTGTGATAGCCCTACAAAAATAAAATATAGATATTGTCAACATGAGAAATGACTATCTCGAACATTTACTACATAATAGACTTGTTGATTACCTCAGGTAGATGTGAGAATTATGCAAGTGGACAATTAGATTTGGAAGTAGGGTAGTGGTTTGTATCCCCAACATTGTCGAGATCCTTGCTCATATTCTTCCCTTCAAGATACTTGATCTTCATGGCCAAAGGTTTAATGGTCTGTTGCATTTGTAACAGCATATGGGATGGTTGATCATCTGTTCGAGCCACACTTTGACAATATTTTGTAATTGTTATTCCTGGTCCAGTTGCTCTCCCTTGTCCTGGGTGATCCTTTTTTCCCAATGCCATTGTTAACACATCATTACATCCCTTCTCACTAATGAGTCCCTCAGAAACTTCCTGAGATACATCCTTGCAAAATATAAAACATACATATGTAAAAATAATAAAAACGATATATTGTGATGAAAAATCAACGAGATAAAAAATTAAACTTACAATCTTGTACACCACTTCCTTGACCTTGTCACTAGTAATAGCACCAATTTTGTCCATTCTAGCTCTTTTCCATAATTCTGCTCTAGAAATCTTTGAAATAACTGGATCTAAACTATTCTCACTGATCTGTTTATAATATGATAAAACCACAATACTTTTATTCACTTTAAAATGAATCAAATCTTATAATTTCTTTCTCTAGGCCAACATATCCCTTATGAGAAATTCTAGGCCGATACTCATTCTTTAACGATAATTCTCTTCCGGCCTTACTTCTTCTCTGGTTATTTTTACGAACAAATATGAAAATATATTTAAATGTCTTACAATAAAAACAACAAAAGTACACTAGTTTATATTATCACCTTAAATTCTTCGGTCAATCGACTCATGACAAAATCCTTCCATTGATTTGCAAATATAAAATAATATTCTTTGGGTGGGTGTTTGCATATGTTTCCATCTTCATCCCTCATGAATTTTCTTGATAACCGAGATTTGAATTCCCTCCATCTATCATTGGCTCTTTGTAATACCCACTGCTTTCTGACAGATCCAATTGAAAAAACACCCTATAAATAACAAAATCACATACACATAAAATATAATATAATATTTTTATACAAAAAATATACAAAAAATATTAACGTCTACATACTCACCTCAATCTCTTACCAAATAAGGTCCTTGAGACCTTCTCCCACATCACTCCAAGTATCGATGTTGATTGGAACTCACTCTCGGGATGCGACTCCAATATAGCTGCTGAAAATGTTTCGGGTTTTCCAAATTGGTTGTCCTTCTGAATTCCATTCCAATTGAATTTTTTGTCCTTTACCTCTCTTTCTCGAAACTTTAGGCATTTTGGTACGAACCCTACTAATCGTTGTGGTCATTGAGTCGTCTTCATTGGAAGACATCTACAACAAAATTTGGTACAAAAAAATATTAGCAAACTGCATATAAAACAACATAATAAAATCTTACAAAATTTAAGACATATTTACATTCATTATAGAAAGATATTAGTGCACATCAAGAAAATGCTAATACTTACTCTCACTTATGCGTACGCTGTTTTATATTTTATGCACACTGACATCATCAACAAATGTCCCGTCATTATGATCTTCTCAAGCACATATCTCTTCTTCTTCAACAACAAGATCATCATTTACAGACATAGATGGAATGATAGAAGAAAAAGATGTTTCTTCTTCTAAAATGATGTCATCATCATCATCATCTCCTTTATGGGGTCTTCTTCTGTGAGATAAGACTACAAACCAGCCCTTGTTAGCTGTCTATCACATAGAAAACTTGTTTTTCCTATAATGCCATTATAAATGGATCGTGTTTACATCCCTCCCTATCTAGGTTCACTAAGATCAATCCATCTTCTGTGCGTACACCCTTATCATTTTCAGCCCACTTGCAACAAAAAATAGGAATCTGAAACGTGTTGTAATCCAACTCATATATATCTTGGATCACACCATAATAGGACATGTCACACCAGACTGGATTTTTGTCTTTAGCACTAGCAATGTGCAAAGCTTCGGATACAAAAGACACCCCACTGTTTTGCATCGTGCTTTTGTCATCTTGACATTTTGTATAGAAAGTGTATCCATTTATAAAATAACTAGCAAATGACAACACGGTTGATTTAGGCCCCACAGATAACCATTTCATGGTCTTTGAAACAGAATTTGGTGAATGATCAATCTGTTCACTAATACGATTCTTTAACCATTCGGTGAAACAACGGATGTGTAAGTTCATTATATCCTTCTCATTCTTAGATCGGTAACGAGTTTGTAAATAATCAATGTGATCTTTAACATATGATTCAACCTCAGTTGTATTATGAAGGACATACACATGCGCTGTGTGTAATTCATCAGTTGAAAGTCATACAAACTTGCATCCTGTACTGCCTTGTCCATCAATTTTTCTGACATGTCATGATTTAGGAAGACCAATGGCTTCAACATTGGATAAATGTTGGACACAAAATTCAATATCCTCTTCTACTATGTAGCTTTCCACCATACAACCCTCGGGTCGATATCAATTCTTCACATACCCCTTTAATAGCTTCATATATCGCTCGAACGGATACATCCAACGTAAAAATACCGGACCACATAGTTTGACCTCTCTAACCAAGTGCACAGTCAAATGAACCATTACATCAAATAATGAAGGAGGGAAGTACATCTCAAGTTGACACAAAGTGATGATGATATGATTTTGCAATGAGTCCAATGTCTCAGGGTCAATGACTTTTGAGCATAAAGCATTGAAGAACATACAAAGTTTAGTGATTACATTTCTAACCCGCTTAGGAAAACTGGAACAGATAGCCAACAGCAAAAACTGTTGCATTAAGATGTGGCAATCATGTGATTTCAAGCCCAGCAGTTTCAAATCTTTCATATCCACAAATCTACTCATGTTTGAAGAATATCTCTCTGGAACCTTAACTCCTTTTAGGAACCCACAAAATACAGCTTTTTCAGACTTTGAAAGTGTGTAACATGCTGGGGGAAAGTAGGTCCGACTTCCCCTCATTTGTGGAGCCAATCTATGTCGAATACCCATGTCAACCATGTCCAATCTCGCCTTGAGGCCATCTTTTGTCTTCCATGGGATATTAAGTAATGTTCCAATCAGACTATCACATATGTTCTTCTCTATGTGCATCACATCTAAACAATGCCTCTCATATAAAGACTTCCAATAAGGAAGATCAAAGAATATAGACCTCTTCTTGTAGAGACCTTTGAGAATTGGAGATTTATTCTTTTTTCCGAATTTTACTTTCAACTGTTTCACCTTAGTGAAGATTTCTTGACCAGTTAATGGTTCTGGAGCTCTTCATAGTTCTAATTTTTCATTAAAAGATTTCTTCACTCTACGATAATGATGATCCTTAGGCAAGAACTTGCGGTGGGCGAGATAAATAGTTTTCTTCCCATGTTTCAGTTGGCAGAAAGAGGTCTCGTCTTCACAGATAGGGCAACCAAGATGTCCTTTGATACTGTACCTAGATAGATTTCCATATGCCGGGTAATCATTTATCGTACAAAATAGCATCTCCCTCATATTAAAATTCTCTTTGTGGTATGCATCATACAACTCAACACCCTTGTTCCACAGAATCTTTAAATCTTCAACAAGTGGAGCCAAGTAAATGTCAATATCATTTCTAGGCTACTTTGGTCCAGAAATTAGCAAAGTCAAAAGTATATACTTGTGTTTCATGCATACATCTAGATCAAGATTATATATAACCAAAATTACAGGCCATGTACTATGACTTCCAAAATTATGGGGATTCATTCCATCTGCAGAAAGTTCTAGTCTTACGTTTCTAGGATTACCACCAAATTCTGGAAATATATTATCAATTGTCATCCATTGCGGAGAATCTGCAGGGTGTCTAAGAAAACCATCTCTTTTTCTATCCTCACCATGCCAAACCAACTTCATCGCATCATCAACATTATTGAACAAGTGCCTAAATCTCGGTATTATTGGTAAATACCATAATACCTTACTAGGGCTGCCATCCTTCCTGTATCGTTGTTCTCCATAGACTAGACAACTGTCCTTCAAAGCATGATCATTTCGATACAAAATGCAATCATTGCAGCATGCATGTATCTTTTCATTATCAAGGCCCATGGATGAAAGTACTTTCTTTACCTCATAAGTGCGACGACGAAGCACATTATCCTCGGGAAGCATATCTTTCAAGAGATTTAGCAAGGTCGTAAAACTTTTATTAGACCAACCATTGCTCGCCTTCAGGTGATATAACATTAAAACAACAGATATATTGGTGAACTTGACACAACCATTGTATAATGGTGTTTCAGAGTCTGTCATTAACCTTTCAAACATTTTAGGATAGTCTCGTATATTTTCTTCTACATTGTAAGCCATGTCTTGCAATGTGTCTCCTTCACCTCCCTCAAATTGTTCACTTTGATCTACAATATAAAAATCTTCCCTCTCGCCATGATGTATCCATCACGTGTAAGTCGTATTAATTCCGTCTCGAAATAAGTGATGATGCAATGCGTCTTTGTTAATCCGCTTACCGAAATCACACTTTGTGCAAGGATAAAGAAGTCTAGTATCATTTCGTGCATGTTCAATTGCACACCTTACAAATTCATCCACTCCTTTTTCATACTCTTCAGATAAGCGATTTAAAGACATCCACTTTCGATCCATTGTTGCACAATGATAAAAGGGATGAGTACAAATATGTTGATAGTTCTTGTAGGGAAGGCATAGTTGCAAGCAAGACACATGGACTGATATTAAGATCTGTGTTATGGCGCATGGGGCAAAATTTCAGGAAGGCATAGTTGATATTCTGGTTCTTAACCTTGTGCTATTTCAAGTTTCTAATCATCCCCTTAAGTTTTTAGTCTTCCCTTCAAATTATTACTTTCCTACCAAATTTTCAAGTTCTATATAACATAGAAATCAATGATCAGTGATAACCTGGCACATTTCAACCATAAATATATGGTACTTGAATTTTGTCATACTATTATGTTGTTTTTATATTCTCATCTCTGACTTCTGATGTTTCTTTTTATCTCTACTCTGGAATTCTGTCATACTATTATGGCTTCTTAGTTATTCATCCTGAGATAAAACACATTTGAAAGTGCCAAGAACGGGTTACTTTTTAGACTGGTAAACTAAATTGTTATTATTGTAATACTTATTTTCTTGTGATTATGTACTACTATTGTACTTGGATTGTTCCTTTGCAACAAAGTATGAGTCTTAGTCAGTATCAACCACCTAAAAATATTGGTGCAGACCTAGGAAGCACGGACACTTCTAGATAGCCCATGTGTCCATTTCGGACACATTTTGGACACAGACACTTCCAGGACATGGCCCAAAACGTTTTGGACACGGTTGGGACGTGTCCAGTTCATTTCAGTCTTTTTTTGCACCCTGGACACAGCTGGACACTACTGCCCAGACACTTCCCGGACACATTACGGCTGCTGCTGCTGCTACTGCATAGCCTATTTAAGAGTGCAAATGTTTAATATACAGTTTATGTTTATTCCTTATTATTGAGAAAATCTAATATAGAGCTGAGATCTAATCACAATCACAAACAATTTTGTTAGAAAAGAACCAATATGCAAATTCTAGGCTGAATCAGAGATTACAAGTCAAATTATAGTAGACAAGTTGGTTAAATGAATAATGCAAACTCATATATATTTACATGAAACATACATTTAGGTTTCTACTTCATATTGTTTTTACCATAAACATAAAGACACATCTATTTGCATATAATATTATACATACATAGATACATTAATATGGACAAATTTTAAGATAAATTCCAGTTCATACGTCATACACCCACATATATGTATATATTAAAAAACATTCCCCTCATCCAATGTCGTGTCCATGTCCAACATTTTAAAATTTTGCCGTGTCTCGTGTCTGTATCCGTGTCAGTGTCCATGTCTAGAAATGTGTCCATGCTTCCCATGTTGCAGACTGAAACTTATTATGTAGAAGCAACTATAATTTCTTTGGTTATCTTCTGTTCAAAAGAATGAGAACTGAAGTGACCTATGGATATATGAGGTCAAGGGAAAAATTGGTTACTGACTTATGATGCATATGATCCTTCTCTAGCGGCAACCTCCTACGATCATTTCTTTTGTTCCATTCAATTTCTCATTGGACAATTATTATGCAGGAAACATCCATCTTGATTTCCAATGTAGTAGCTTTTGCCAGAAATTTATTGTCATACTGGTAGCTAACTAAAATATAAGTAACTTGTTATCTGTTGTAGGTAATATTTAATCCTTTCTAGTTGAATCAATGTTCATTGACATACATTTCTTATTTTATTTTTTTGCTATGAATATATGTTGAGGAATCAATGTTTTTTTATGTATTATTTCTAGTAAACTCTATGTTCTTCATATGTACCATTACATGAATGTCATAATCTTTTAGAATGTCAGGGATCACATACATCATCTCATCAACAATGCAAGTGGTCGGTGCCCCTATCACAGTGACCAGACCCATACAAACACAAATATGATATAGATTGTTAGAGTTCTCCATCTCCATAGCCTGCTATGTTTTTGTGCCTACACATGGCAAGGTTCCTAGTTCCTCTAGTTAATATGTGGAATGATTCTTCCTGGGATCAATGGTTTTGTGAGAGATGTCCATCAGATATTTGATTGCAGGTAATTTGGTTCTAGATAGGTAGTTCGAATAGGAATTATGCATCTTAATTACAAAATTGTTTCAATCTGTTCTGATCTCAGATTGGTTTCTAGGACTCTTTTCAGATGTTGTTCTGATATCAGATAGGTTTCTATGACTCTTTTCAAATGAAGATTCAAATGATCATTGATAAACTAAATCTAAAATGTTACAGGAAATTGTAATTCTTTTAAGTTGGCCATTAGAAAGTGACCACAACATCTAAAACATGTCTTCTTTAAATGAAATAGAAGCTTGTGTAATAAGTGGTCCTCCTTATAAAATCTTCTAGTTCTCATTAACTAGATCGGTTTGTTTGCTAAGTTGGTAGCTTTTGCTAAATGTTATCAACTTTTCTCTACAAGTGGGCCTCCTTACAGAATACTCTAGTTCCCATTAGTGTGCAAGATTTCTCTTTATTATTCTGAGGGTTGAGTAGCCTTGATGTTAGTTACTTGGCTTGGAAACAATTCTGTCTATTTTTACGTCTGATGCATCTTTAAAGTAGATTAATCTATTATGTGCTTTCCTTCTATGCATACTTGAGTTACTTCCTACAAACAAAACAAGATTTTCATTATTGACATTATTCTGTTAATGGCTCCTACCCCTTTGCTTAGTGAAGTAGGATGCAGGGCAGCTGAAATGACTAATGAAAAACTACACATTAAGGAAGTAACTTTAAAGAGTATGAACACTATTTTAGTGGCATTGCTAATGAATTCCAATCAATATTTTGTTACCTCTAGAATACATTTGAGGTACTTTTATATTTGATGCTAATGAGCATGTGGTCTATAAAAAACTTCACCTTTAGGAGGAATGCTCGAGGGATGGTTGTATGTTGCATGTAAGTGAATTCTAACTCAATTTACAAGATGTTGAAAGTTATTTAAGGGTGAGCTAAATCTATTAAATATACTTCACTACTCCCATGTTGCTCATGTGTTCTTACCTCAGTGTCTTTGAAGTTCTGTGTTTGGGTTTCTGCTATAAAATTTTGAGTCTTGGTGAGTTATTTGTTGAGGTAAGTTTGAATTGCCCCTCCTACCATTCCCTTTTAAAATTTATCCTATCATTTATCTCCTTTGAATTGAACTAGTCACGAACTTATGAAGTACAAGCCCTTATCTCATTAGATGAGTTGAAGGCAAATAAAAAGAACCCAACACAAACTTGTATGCCAATGATGTTCTATCAGCAATGACCTAACTTAGCAAGTTACTTGTGATAAACCCCATGCATATTAAGATATACAACTTTGATCTTTCTTAACCAATAGAAAGAATAAGGTGGATACCATACACAAATCTTTCTCATAAACTGTACATGTTAATTTTTTTCTGAATCTATTTAGTGTATCATATGCCCTCCACAATCCACTCAATAGGATGTATTAGAAACTTATTACTTTTTTCCAATACATTTGCACTTTTCAAATCTTTAAAATGCCCTCTTTAATGCATTTTCACTCCTTTCCATACCCATTACTTGCATAGTGTTTGAGTCAATCTAGAATTATCAAAACTGGTTATCTATTATTTGGAACTTACCAAATCACAATCAAGATCCTACATAATGTGGATCCAGCTTAATACTACAATATAGTGAAGGTCATTGACAGATGGCATCGACATGGTTGGAAAGTTTGGACAAGAATGAAGTGGATCTCTATTAAACATAATATTTTTGACATGTGTTGCAGCATAGTTCATAAAGACAACAATTTCCTTTCCTAAATAGAGTAGTATATCACATGAATTGTTTGTTAGCTAACTTGTGTAGATATTGTATACTCTAGCAGTTTCCTACAATCAAAAGAGGCAGTGGGTTTCCACAAAAAGAGCGATGGGCCATAGACGAGGTCGAGGAGGAAGGGGGTGAGGGCGTGGGCGATCCGCGAGCTGTATAGAGGGTGAAGGTCATGCTGCTGAGTCTTTGACTCCTCCGCCTTGCCAATTAGAGGCAAATAGAGATGGAGGATCCTCTTCCCATATCACAACTACAGATCTGTCGCGCAAGGGCAACGAGTTTCCTCAAGTGTCCGTCGCCGCCAACCCTTCCAAATCACCTCCCGGGTCAGAAAGGGCTCCATATTCATTTCAAGCCCAGGTCGCAAATGCAGATCTGCCACACAAGGGCAACAGGCATCCTCAAGTGTCCACCGCCGCCAACCCTTCTGAATCGTCTCCCAGTTCAGAAAAGGAAAGGGCTCCATCTTCATTTCAACTCGCTGATTGGTTCCAGTTTAGCAGATTGGATCGCAACGAGATCGATTTGGAGTTGCTGGAATTCGTTGAGCCGACAGTCAAGGATGGGAAGAGGTGCACCTCCATTTCAAGTCAGGACAGCGTCGAGCCTGACTGGGAGGAATACTGCTCCATCAGATTTGTAGGTCAGAAGTCGTTCGTTGGCCAGCTGCTTGGCTGGATCCGAAGGCAATAGAGACCAAGTGGTCCAGTTGAAATTGCTCAGGAGGAAAGGGAGGGATACATCATCAAGATGCCTTCCCACAGTGAAAGAGATAGGGTCCTGAATGCTGCCCCGTGGTTCATGGACAGGTCATTGATAGTGGCTCATTCATGGAAACCGGGCACTCCTCTACTTCAACTTTCCATCACCCATGCTCTGATTTGGTTTAAGGTTGAAAACCCTGGAATCCCCTGGACTCGCAAACACATTTCCTATGTTGCAAGTACCATTGGAAGACAGGTGGAAGCAAATGAGCTATCTGTTACTACAGGATGCCTTGGTGAAGCCCGGGTGTGCATTGAGATGAAGGCTGATTTCAAGCTTCCCAAGGAGACATGGGTGGAGGTTGACTCGAAGCCAAAATCTCTGAAGATCGAGGATGTTGCTAAACCGGTGATATGCCCCAACTGTAAGAGATTTGGACACAGAACTACTTCCTACCCTTTGAAGACGAGGAAAGCCCCACATGGAAATGATCTTCAGGTCTGGTTGGGGAAGTCGTCGGGTGCTCGAGACATTGCCAAAAAGACTTCTAAGAAGCCATCCATGGTAGGTCAAGGGGACAAGGTTGTGTTCCAGAAGGAAGGTCATGTTGATGACTCCGCTGCAGTAGATAAAGCTATTTGCGAATCCATTGCTCAAGAGGTCATAAATGTGGTTCTTTCAGTGGCTGGAAAGCAAAAGCCTCACCTCCCTCTCTATATCCCAAAACCTGATATGGCTGGGTCCTCTCCAGTTTTTTGTGCTGGGAGTCTCAACCTCGACTGGGAACTGGAGCTGAGTAGGAGAAGTAGAGGTGAGACGAGTTATTCTTCATGAAAGATTAATAGAATTTGGAATAGCAGTGAACTCTCCATAGATTTCCAACCGGACAAGGAGAAGCTATTTGTTGAAGATGACGATTCTAATTTTTGACTTGAACTCTGAATTGGACTTTGATCCATGGGAGGCTAACTCGCTAGATTTCAGCAAGTGTAGGCCTAATAGGAGGAAAAAATATCCTAAGAAGAGGAAGGATGGGGGTTAATCCTCTTTTGCTTCCTCATGCTTTTTCCTGAACACCTGCTACTCAGTAATTTTTTTTCTGAGACGTTTGTTCTATTGCTTGATTTCTGGAGGCGCCTTCTTGGGTTTTTCATCCACTTTTTCTGTGTGCATCCGGTTTAATGCCAGTGATGGGAGGCCTAGGTATGGTCCTTTGGTGATCGGTGTAGTAGTTTAAGTGTTGAAGCCTAGATTGCTTGACTGGCTGGTGATAGGATAAGTGTTGCCATGACAATGAAGTTCCTTTTGTTCTATCTGTCACTGTATGAGTTTTCGAGGCCTGGATTGATGCTTGATGGTGTGAAGTTTAATTCTACCTTTTCTATCTTCTACTCTCAGTGAATGGTTTAATGCCAAGGAGAAGGGGAGTCTGAGTCCTATTTCTTGCTTTTGATGCAGCTGTTCAGTTTGTTGAAGTTTCTTTCACGGTTCAGTTTGGTACAGAAGGTTGATGCTAAAGCTTATATGTTTCTTGTGCATTAGCAGATTGATGGATATCGGTTTGATGCTAGCTTGGAAGTTAGAGTTCTGACTTTTACTGATGGTCTCCTCTATAACAGTAGAGTCTTCACAATTTGTGGGTGTACATAATGATAGTGAAGCTCCTCTGCTGTTTTGGTGGCGTATTATTGGGATTAGTCTGTATGAAGATTTCCTTGTTATCTCTCTCTGTACCTTTCTTTCTGTGTTTGGGTCTTTTGTTTCAAGACTTATGTGTTCTTTTGTTTGTTCTGGTAATCCTCTCCTGTGGATTAAGGGGTGCGCTCTTGTTTTGTACCTAAAGTTTTGGAATCAATAGCAACAGAGTTTTTCACTGACAAAAAAAAAAGAGGCAAAGGACAAGGAGGATGAATCGACCATGATGCACAAAATAGAGGTTGATCATGGTCTACACACCCTGGGCCCCTCTACTTGCATTTGAGATCAACATCGAGCTCATGGCCTCATGGTACCAAGATCCCCAACCTCTTGCTTTCCCCCTGCTATCTAAAAATGACACCACTATAGCTAACGATTACAATATGAATTGATTGTTTGAGAGGGAGACAAACTCCTATGATTTGATCCCACAAACAAAGGTTGGATCACACTATGTGGACAACTACTCCTCTTCTCTCACTCAACCAGTCAAATCAGATAGATCTAGCCACTGGATCAGTTGCTACCCATCGTGTTTCCAATTCCTGCCTCTTTGGGGCTTCCTCTCTCAAAGACCAAGGGATGTAAAAGATAGCAGGTTATGATCTCCCCATCATCGGATGATAGGTAAAGTCCATGATCAGCCTCTCCCTTGTTATTATTTCTAACCTTCTTTATGACATAATTGATGGCCATAAATGATACCATGTAATTCATGAGATACTAGGGTTGAAAGTTATTATACACCTTGGATGAGAGCATGTTCTGCTATTTCTTTTTTAAAATAGAGCATGTTCTGCTATGGTCAGGGTTGTGCATTCATTTTATTACTAGTTATTACTCTTAGAGTATTTTAGTTATTTGTGTTTGGAGTCTTTGTACACATCATTCACATACTATTAGGTAGATTTTCCACATAGAGTAAATGAGAAAACTCAGCAGGATCACTGTAATAAATGAGGCTACAAAACACTTGTATATCGATTGGCCTAACTGCAATCATGGCTAATCTCCTTGTTGGGCTCATATTGAGCCAACAATTATGATTGAAGTGGGATGCATTGCATAGGATTTTCGTTGGTGCTCATAGGTATGACCATCAATCTATTGTTTTATCTTCCAATCATATTTTTGTTTGGTCTAGAATTGATCAAATCTCATGTACTTTTTGTGAAAATGGTTAACATTGGATGTTCCAGTTTTATATATCTAATTTTAACTATTATGTACTACATTTCATGTCTGAATTTGAGCTCTCAGGTAAGATTAACAATATTTTTTAGTTTCTATAATGTTTATTGTGTTAAATGAAGGACTATGGATTTAGAAAAAGGACTAGCATCAGTATTCCATGTACATAATCTACTATCTAATCTTTTAAATCTCATAAATCAAAGGGTGGGTTACAAAACCATCCCTACACTATTAAGGTGGTATTTATAATTATATCCATTGTATGATATTTATTCTCTATATCAATCATCGAATATGATCAGGTTGACTTTGTCTGCATTCAGTTCAATATTTCATCTTTTATTGGTGTTAAAGGATACAAGCTCCTAAAAATCATTGAGAATATTAGTATTCTGATATGCATTGATTTTGAGAATATTGGCATGTGGTTTCACAAGGTCTGTGGACATTAGATGCTAATGGAGAAGGTGCCTCTCCTAAATTTTAACTTTTTCGTATTCCAGGAATCCATTCATCTGTGTTTGTTCGCTAATCGACCTCATTGCATTCATGGTTATAAATCTGTCTGCTAAAAGGTTTGAATATGATAGACAAAGGTCAGTTGGTTTTCACATTCTTTTGAATATTTGTATCGTTTCATCCATCAATAAAACTTATTTATTAAGTCTCATCACATAAACCAAGAATTGAATACCATGTTTTGAGTTTATGTTATATATTAGAGTCTGTCAGGCCATCCTTTTGGTTGGGAGCCTCATGGATGGACATAGTCACACCAATATTTCAACCATTGAAATATTATACATGAGTTCGTGTTCAACATATAAAAGAATAACTAGATCAAAACAAGGTAGTTTGTTAACAATCTTGTATCTACATATATATTTGCAACCTATCTTACATTCAGTTCAGTTGGTAGAGTTGTGTCACTGTAAGGAAATTCAATTATCACAATGTTGGCTCCATGCTAAGATGCTCATAAAACCAAAACGAATGAATATTGCAAATATTTATTGGGCTTCATGTCTGTATGGTAGTATATTGCAAACATTTCCAATTCTATAACAATTTAAATTTGTAATATACTGCAAACCAAAACGTATGAACTACCATATCCTCCAGTGCGGTCAAGGAAACACATATTACTTGGATTAGTAATTTTTGGACATAGTGTGGGTTGGGAGAAAGGGATGGAGCATTAATTGGTGAGCTAGTTATGGATGTATCTTGCTACAGGGATATTGATTAGCTCTTTACTTAATTTATCCAGGGCTACGAGTCCTTTCCGTGTAAGAAGAGGTTACCTTGGATTGAAGGGAGCTCAAAGTAGAGGTGGGTGTGAAATGCTTTCTGGCGAAGAAATTGTTGAGGACAGCTAGCGACGCTTTCTGGCGAATGAGGAGGCATTGTCGGTGGTCTCTCCAGGGCAGTGGAGTCGAGTCATCGTCCATCTCCAAGGTAGCGCTTTTCAGAGAAGTAGTACGGACGCTCTGGGATGGCAGTGATGTGAAGACAGTCGTCGTCGGTCTCTCCAAGGTAGAGGTGAGCTCTACGGCCCTCTGGGACGGCAGTCTCTCCAAGGTAGCAGTGAGCTCTACGGCCCTCTGGGACGGCAGACAGTTTGTGGTGGAAGTGAATCGGCCGTTTGCGGTGGAAGTGAATTTTGGGGGAAACGGGTGCGCGGAGGAAAAGAGGAAGCGCGGGTGTTGAATTGTTATGTGACACCTATTTATTAATTAGATCTATACATATATTATACAAGTACATATACATATATGAAATGTATATGATTCATGTAGGTTAATAATTATTCTGCAATAATATCACATAAGGGTGTTAAATAATTGTTAGTTCTGGGTAAAAAAAATGAACTGGCCCAGTCCATCTCAGACCCAATCTAAAATTGAATTTTTTTTAGAAAAATAATTCAAAGGCTATTTTGTATGTAAAATGGTATATACATATGTATAACATGTAAATATAGAGGTTGATTAGTTACTTAGTTATAATATCACACATGGTGTTAAAAATTGGTTTCGAGTCAGTCAGTTTCGGGACAAAACATGACCAAGTTAGAGAGTTCAATTGTCAGTGTCGGACACAAATGCAAAACTAGATTTTAATTGTTCGAATGGTGTCTCAATTGAAAACAACCCAGATTGAAAACATTAGATTCAAAAGAAAACTCGGAGCCAGATTTGACAATGAATATAAAAAAAAATCTCTGATTAGATGTTCATGATTATATTTCGTGTGATATAATATTGGGTGGTCGGTTCCGGGTCAAAACATCTACCCAGAGTGAAAAAATTGTCATTCACATGACCACACAAAATTAAATTTTGTTCAATCGACCTCTCAAACTGAAACCAACCCATATTAAAAAAATTAAATCCCAAAAAGAACTCGGACCCATATTTGACAATAATTTTATATGAAAAAATAATTATTTGATTACATGTTCATGATAAAATTCTCTAATAAGAAATTGGGTTTAGCTCGGTTCCGGGTATATAAAACAAGTCAGAGTCTATTGTATAATCTTGGCATATAACAATGGATTATAGCGTATTGTGTGACTATGGTCTATTACAACATGTAGCTATTACAACGGGAGACCAGACAGAAGAAGACTTGCAGTGGTACAAGGAGAGGGAGTGCTTGTTCTGGTTTTGGAGGTGGGACTTTGGCGTCCTTCTATTTCCAGAGTGGGAGCGAGAGCGAGAGCAAGGGTTTGGCACTGTTGTTTTATTTTCAGAGAGGTATATATAGACCGGAAGGGAGGCATTTATTGGAAAGTAATCCACCGTCTAAAAGAATTAGGATTCAACAAGGTACAAAAAAGGAAACTACAATTGTTGTTTAAAATCAACGGCTGATCCATTTAAACAATTATGATTATCTAAAAAGAAAAGGATAAATTTCCACAATCAAATGGATCCTCTTCACGGAAGTAAAAGAGATAATAGTTGGTTTAATATAATTAATATTGGTTAGGAAGAAAGTTAATGAGGGTCAGGAACAATCCTTGGGTAAATTAAATAATAGTCTAGGATACATTTCCATAAGGTCATGGATAAGAATTCGGGAAAATTTAATATACTCATCAAGGATAGCATCACAAGGGTCAGGGATAAGCCTTTGGAAAAATTAATACACTTATCAGGGATTATGTCCTTGAGGAAAAATCCTTCGGCCTTGTTGAGTTTTGTAGTAGTGATTGAGGGGAAATAGTCTTTAGAAAATATTAAAACATGAAACAATGCTAAGTGGGTATTTTTTTTAAACAATTTGGAAATAAATTGTTTTGTTCGGGATAATACGTGAAAATTCATAAATGAAGAATAAAAAATGAATAATTCGTAAAGTTCGGGGAAAATACGGGTTTAATATGAAATTCAGGTGTACCATACGTCTAATAAAAAATTTGCATATTATACGTGAATAATTGAAAATTTAGAGAATTATGTGAATATGACGTGTTGTTTAACTATGGTCTTTTACAATATGTAGCTAGTACAACAGGTGATATCATGTTGTGTAATTATAGTATATTACAATGGTTTAGTTTACATTGTGTAATGGAGGTCTATTACAACAATGTTTTATGTGTGGATATTACAACAGGTTACAACATGTTGTGTAATTATGATATATAACAATAGGTTGGAGTCTGTTGTCTCATGTTGGGATATAACAATGAGTTTTAATATGTTGTATTATGGTGGTCTATTACAACATGTACCAAATACAACAGGTAAAGGCATGTTGTATAATTAATACATACTACAACGGGTGAGTTTGCGTTGTGTAATGATGGTCTATTACAACATGTGACTATTACAACGGGTCAAAATATGTTGTGTAAATAACATCTTTTACAATGGTTTTGAATATGTTGTTATACTACAACCTATTACAACACTTTAGTAGTTGTTGTAGTATCCCCCTATACTACAACAGATTTGGCATGTTGTAAATGACTTGTGTTATATGAAATATACAATATACAACACAAAAATGGGCTTGTTGTGATAAGTATGCTAACTACAACACAATCATCAGAACTGTTGTCTATCACCCGTTGTAAAAAGCATTTTCTGTAGTTGTGATGAAGTCACTTGTTGATGCTGTAGTTATGGACTTCCTCTCCCTTTTAAGTAATCCCATTGTACATAGTAGTGACCACACATCCTACATCAAAATTGTGGTTGGGGGAGTTCTCTCTTATAAGCTTGGTATCTCTCACATCCATCAATTATGTTTTTTACAGTTTTCCTATTACATACAATAATCTTGTTTTGGCATCTAGTTGTCAGCTGAAAAGGAAAGAACTCAGTGACAAATGTATCATCTAAGCACTCCTAGTTTGTGATACTTCCATGTTTTAAATTATGATACCACTTAAGTTCCTTATCCATCAAATAATGCTGAAGGTGTCCCAGTCGATCAAATCTTGAGGAACTCCATTAATCTTCAAGGTGTCACAAACATTCTTGATGGTGTCAATGTGATGGTAAGGGTTGTTCTCGGGTGCATAACATGACAACTTATGATTAATCGTGAACCATACTGAGATATACATAATGATAGATAATAAATATATACTCAATAAAAACATAAATCCCAAGAAAAATATAAGGGATTTATTTCTATAATATACTTCAACCAAAGGGAATGAACCCCTCATTGAATCATATTATAAGATTTAACCCATGTAAACTAGTAAAAAAGTGAACATGTTAAGTAATGAACATGGGAATGATGACATGAGTGATCTATGATCCAATGTATTATTTTCAATCTATACATTTATTAAGGATAATTCATAATGTTCTAATACTTTTTGTAATGTAAGTATATGTATTTATAATTTATATATGCAATCATGTTAGGGATATAGTAGTATAGTTACCAAAAGTTCTACACCATACCACATAATGTAACATATGACTTTCATATGTAAGTAACTATGACAAAATAAAATATCAAAATAACATCATACCATCTAATAATGATGGGCATTTACCTAAAGATAGCTAATTAGTGATACCAAACCAAAAGTCACAAAGTACATTGGAACATCTTTTTTTTTGGAAATGGTAAATGTATTGAAAAAAAAGGTGCAATCACCATACAAGACTAGATCCAAAATAAAGGATCAGGACTATACAAACAACTCTTAGAGATTACTCTACAAAATCCCATAGTTTAGTTGTATTTCTGTGAAGCACCCGTAACATTTTCTTTTTGGACTTGACCTGTTCTCTAACTCTATTGGTTATACTATCCATAACCTCTAGACATGATCTTTCATAATGTCTCTATTTTTTGCAATTTCTCTCCCACCAGATCTCATAGAAGGCCGTGGTTAAGCAAATGTTGTTGAAGCTCCCAATCTCTTTGATGTTGTTCATCCCATTGGATAGCCAGCTTACTATATATATCTCCCAAGCTGTCGCCACCTCCTGTCCTCCACCTATTTCACAGCCTAATAATGCCCCATATTGTCCTGGTGAAATTACAGTTGAAGAATAAATGGTCTTTGCTTTCCTCATCATCTTCACATAAGTAGCACGGCTTTACGTCCACAGCACCCCATTTCATTAGCCTGTCTCCAGTGGGAAGTCTGTTCAGAATGGCCCAATATAGCAAGGAGCTCAACTTAGGCTAAACAACCATGTTCCACACCAACCTCCACCACTCCACTTCTTGACTTGGGTTCGAGTTGATCCATGGTGACCCGCTACCAGCAAAAGTGTAGTTACCACTGCTATCAACTAGGTACTTATGACTAATCTCATCAAAATTGTCACACATATTTCTCCAGATCCGTGTGGGACTACTATTACTCACAGATCGCATTTCTCTCCCATATCTGGTCTTCATCCACTTCGTCCAGATACTCGTATTGCACCTTAGAAAGTTTTCTATTCTCTTCAGGTCATTCACTTTTTGGATGTCTTTTGGGTCTTTCACCTGCAAACCCCCAGCTTTGAACGATTTCACAACAGTGTCCCAAGCAATTGCGTGCCCCTCCACACCACAGAAAATTGGCAGTGATCCTTCTCATTATCTCCCAGGCACTGCTAGGAATAGATGTGATCTGGCACCAGTAATTTAACATACCCTACAAAACAAACTGTATGAGAACCAATATCCCTACCATGGAGATATTAATACTAGTCCAGTTGTCAACCTTCTCTCTGAACTTATCCACCAACATACTGAAGTCAGCAGTTCTTCCGCTTCCACCAAAAATGGGAACTCCTAGATATCTAGTAGGGAAAGTCCCTCTTTTCATACCTACTACCCTTCTCAGTCTACCACACCTATGATCACAAGATTTGGAGGTAAACACTTTAGATTTAATATCACTAATATAGAGCTCGGTCATTCTCCCAAACTTCTCTAAGATGAACGTGTACTCTTTAAGCCTGTTAGCATGCCCCACTGAGAAAATCAAGACATCATTGATGAAAATGAGGTGTGTTAACACCTTAGTCCCACTGACTTTGAAATACCTGACTTTCCCTTCTAATTCAGCAATATGGATACTGTGTGTGAGACCCTCCATAATAAGAGTGAACAACAGCGGGGATATGGGGTCACCTTGCCTCAACCCATTAGATGCATGGAACAAACCTTTAGGGTTTCCATTGACCAGAATAGAGAAGGACATGGTTTCATAACACTCCCTTAGGAGTTGAACCCACCTCACACAGAACCCCATAGCTAACATAGTGTCTTCTAGATATCCCCAATCAACATGGTCATATGCCTTGCTGATGTCAATCTTCATGCATGCCTTTGAAGTAGATCTACCCACATTGAACTCCCTAAGGAACTCTTATGCAAGTAAAGCACTCTCTGCTATCTTCCTTCCTTTTATAAAAGCATTCTATTCCTTCGACACAATACTAGGCAGCACCTCCTTAAGTCTGTCAGCCAGTAACATAGCTATTATCTTGTAAAGGACAGGGCAGCAAGCTATTGGTCTGTAGTCTTTCAGACTATTAGTATTAGCTCACTTTGGAATGATTTTAATGAAAGAGTGGTTCACAACCCTCACCATCCTCCCTCCACCAAGAAACCATCTAATAGCACTATTCACATATCTTTTATAAGTTGCTAATTGTCTTGGAAGAATTTCCCATTAAACCCATCAGGCCCATGTGCCTTGTTGGGGTTAATGGAAAACACTGCCTTTTTTTATTTCTTCATAAGTTGCTTCTTTGCATAGCTCCTCATTCATATCATCATTGACTCTGTTAAACGGCATCTGTCCTTCAAGCCTTGTTGCTCTATTCTGATTGTACAGGTGGCTGAAATACTCCACTACAGTGGATGCCAACTCTTCATAGATATCCACTATTTCCCCCTTCTCATTAATGAGTTCGTGTATAGTGTCATTCATCTCTCTCTTCTTAATCTCTGTGTGGTAGGTCTTGCTATTCCTATCACCATCCTCAATCCACTTCATCCAGCTCCTTTGTCATAGATATTTCTCCGCAGCCCTTTCAAGCAGGTTTAGCCATTTAATGTTCTCCATTTCGTCATTAATAGAGCCCTCATCAAGAGGCTGCTCCCTCAGCTTCTCTACGGCTACCCTGTAGTCCTGCTTTGCCTCATTGATGAGATTATTAAGGTTCACCTTCTCCTTGGCCTAGCTTTTTATCTTTCCTTTAGTGTGTTGTAGCTTCTTAAATACTTTATAGAGTAGGTTGCCATCCACCTGAATACACCACCCTTCTCTCACCGTCTCCTTGTAACTGTTCCACTCACTCCAAAGGTTGATAAACCTGAACGATCTTGCTTTCCTCTTCTTGTTAACCAACTCCAAGCTCAGTCAAGCGTGGTCACTTAGAGGATGTCGGTCCATCCTAAAGACCGGATTAGGAAAACCATCAAGCCAGCATTCATTCGTTAGCCCCCTATCGAGTTTACACACTATTCTCTTCACCTTCTTCTATTTTTTGTTCTAGGAGGTCTTACCTCCAATCATATTTAACTCCATGAGGCCAGCCCCATCCATTGTGCTATTGAATGTGCCCATCAATCTATCAGGTACTCTACCACCTCCTTTTTTCTCATCACTTCTTATGATACTGTTGAAATCCCCTTCCACAAGCCAAGGGACTTCATTTTGAGCAGTGTCCAATATGTTCTTCCACATAGGAACTCTGTCTACATCAAGATTCAGGCCATAAATGCCAGTCATGATGCAAGAGAACCCACCCTTGTTAAAACAGCTAACTGTGAGCGTCTGACTTGTAGCCTGGATGAATTCAATCTTCCATATGCTTGGGTTCCAACCCAGAGCAATCCATCCACCATTGCATTGCTCCAGATTCGAGAAGTACCCCCACCCTTTCGAGAAAAGGTTCTTCACTCCCTCTTCATCTTCTCTTCTAATTCTAGTTTCAAGGATGAAAGCTGCTTCCATCTCCTACTCTTTCAGAATATGTCGAAGCTTCCCCTGCTTTCCAGGACGGGAAGCACCACGTACATTCCAAAAGAGGATAGACATTTAAACAACCTGGTTCCCTCCCACCGTCCTAGGGTTTGGGGGTTTGTTCTTCTACTTCACGCTACGGGTCTGCCTGGGGCTCCCACTCCTTTCTCTAGTGTGGTTCTCCAACAAGTCTTGAACTTCTCCCTCCTCTATACCTTCTAAAGATGAGAAGGGATTGGCATCCACTCTCCCCGTCTCCCCTTCCTTATCTCTCCTATCTTTGGTTCTTCCTCTGACTTCAGAGATCTTCTGAAGACCCCTGTTTTCGCCCTCCTTAGCTGCAACTCCTTCAGTAGGTTGTACCACTTCCACTGCCACAGCCGTGGCTGTGGTACAGGCCTACTTCTCAGTCGACCTCTGCCCACCAGTGTCCTTGGGTGCGGGGTCCTGCAACAACTGTCTTCTGTTGCTTGGGGGTAGCTTGGACTTCCTCTATGATCTTCCTCTGGGCCTCTCCTCCACAATGATCGGAGGTGAAAGACGAATGACGTCGCTCCTGGCTCCTGGGCAGTAGCCATCGCTATGGCCAAACACCTTACAAGTAGAGCACCTATCAGGATGAGCTTCATATTTGACTTGGACATCCCACTCCTCTCCACTAGGCAGCTCCACCATAACCATTGGCAGGAGCTTTTGTTAGGCAGAGATGTCCACACATACTATCGAACACCCTAGGAGCATCCCATCCACCCTCCTGTCAATGGTGCACAGTTCTCCGATCACATGAGCAATGGTCGTGATAGCACGGACTGACCAGTGCCTCCTAATGTCTGGAAAAGACACCCACACCAGTGTCGTCTTGAATGTTGCTCACCTGGTATCTACCTCAGGTGTCCATCTCCTCACCAGGACCAATTGGTCGTCAAAGAACCAAGGGCCCTGATTCAAAGCGATGTTGAGGTCTGTCTCTGAGGCGAATCTGACTAGGATGAGCCCATGTGGAATGTTGAAGACCTCGATCTCCTTCTTGGGGCGCCAAGTGCAAACCATCCACCCTTTAAGGTGGAAGACGTTCACCTGCTGCCCTACTACCTGGACGATGGTGAAACCGTGATGATAGGCATCCATCTCTGCCATAATCTATTCCGAGAACCTTGTCCAGGGCCTGTCGTCCCCCTCCTTGAGGAATCCTTTCCTTGGGTTTGTGGTTGTGGCCCCTCTGATCTTAGGTGGTGGCTTGTCCACCGCGTAAACCCAATCACGGGCCACGGTGACATCCACGCCCTTCTGTTTCCACGAACCAGGGGCCAGGTTGTTGGGTGGGGGTAGGAGCAGGTGGGGGTTCCAGGGATTTGGAGGTGGAAAAGGAGTTGGTGCTGGCGGTGGTGGTGGTGGTGGAGGTGGAGGTGTTAGTGTCGGTGGAGGAAGGGGCGTCCGAGCTGGAGGTGGAGTTGGAGGCCACCGAAATTGAAATGGAGGAGGCAAGCATCCCCCCAACCATCTCCCCTACAACTTACATTGGACCATCTTCATTTTCTACAATTCTGTACTTCAAATGTTAGAAACTTGGTTGCGAAAAACATTAAGTCTTTTTTCCTGGTATAAAGGCCTTGGGTTCTTAATTTCTTTCTTGAACATTTATATCATACCATTTTGGCAAAGTGGTGAACCTAATTTGTTTATTAGCCTTGTATATCTTCTTTGAAATAACCATGACAACTTAAAATATGAATATTGTTGAATTCTTGAATAATTTGGATTTTAACATTGGCACATAAACTAAATATTGGCTAGAACTTTGGCTAATTGATTATGTGGATCTTATCCCCAAACACAGATTAGTGGATCATGGACATAGAGGTACCCTAATACTAGTTGTTCCAAAAGAGGAAGATTCATTCTATCATACAGGGGATAGGACTAGGAACATAGCTGCGACAAAGAGAAATTATTAGATATCATGTGCTAATGGATAAATCCTTAAATGTTGAATGCTTTGATATTTTGATATTTGGAATCATTGATACTCTTGAGTACATCTTTTTTGGTGAATGATATTGCAAATTTGGTATTTTTAATATTCCTATGAATTATATGTTGTGAATCCTTGAATTCCATCCTTTACTTGTTGACCGTTGTTCACGAAATAGTCCTTACCTCATTTGTCAATACTTTGAACCTCCACTTGTTCATATCATTTTAAATAGATCAATAATAAAGATTTAGTACCAGATTTGCTGACCCAAACCTTCATTTGGTCCATGTGTGGTATATGAATTTATGGATAGGTGATACAAGGAAGACATAGGAGAGACATGCAGGAGATGTACTCTAATTAAGAGTAGATTGGACTATGTATGTTTTAAAGCATATTTATTGTGAATAGGCTTCTATAAACTCTAATTGTAAATCATGATGTAATAATGATTTATTTATATATTTGGATGTAAATTTTAATGATTTAATCATATAGATTGGTTCTTCACATTGGGAGTCCATGATATCCTTACTCAACATCTATATCTTTTCCATGAACAAACACCCAAATATCCCCTCCTCCAGTCATTGTGGTCACCAACCTTACTCAACCACACTACATTGCACTAACTATGATTGATCTAGAAATCATTTGTATACTGCAAAAAACCTTATACCACTGTCAATTGTTGTTGAACCAAGTCTAGTAGCGGCCACAAAGTTGACCTATATGCAAGGCAATGACGAGCTTGATCCAATAAAATTCATTATCCATTCTACTTTCTTTTCATATACCTTTGGCCAGCTAGATTTAGCCATTATGTATCTGACAAACTATGTTTTCATGTCAACAAACCTTGAGCGCCAACCACACCTCACATCCATGATCATGTCATGAAAATATTACCAAGAAAATCAACTTGTTCAGTTATAATTCTCCATTTCCACATATTTCTCCTTTTTAAACTCTAACCATGAATTATGTATTTCTGATTCTTTCACACCACTGGACCTGAGGAAGGTGTTATCAAGTCTGCTTTGCAATTTTACCATTGTTTTGGTGTACTTGACTGTGTGATGTTCATATGGAGCCAATAGAACGGATTCAAATTCTTAATGTTGTATTTTGTCATATATTACCATGTTTCCACCACATCCTGCTTCCCAATAATGGAGGAAAAGGGGCTAGTATTGTTTTCTTCCACTGGAGAACCAAGGCAAATATCTTAGATTTTTATAACCTTAGGGAAGACAAATAGTTAGGGTATCATGCATTGATTTGCCTTAATTATTGAGTGTTAGTTAATTGTGGAATTTATATTCCTTTGCTCTTTTCTTTGTCATCCATGATTTATAATGTTCTATCTTCAAGTATCACTTTTGCTTCTATCATGGTAGGTGGAGGTCCTTGGATGTTAGCCTACCTCATTGCATGTGCTTGGTCTCTCTGAGCTTGGTAAATCATAAAGGAGGCGTCATATTCGGCCCTAGTCATGATGACTCAATGAAACTCAAATTTTATCAAGAATTCTCCATGTACATCATCAATGCTCTTCTTGTTCTAGTTGAGTGATCATGAAAGGATATTTGACAAGTATTCTCCTGCATCAATTTTGTTGTGTCTCACTAACATGAACCTTCCCAAAATATATATGTGTTCTATAGTGTATCAACATTGGTTTAATACGACCCATTTGACGTACCATGTCAAGTAGTCTTGCTCATGAACTTAATATGATGGTACAATAGTCTTGCTATTTGAATTTCCATCATATTTTAAAATTATTCTAAATCCTTTTCCTATTCCCATTATTGCTTAGGACTTATGAAACCCAGACCTAATATTTTGATGTCAGAAACTTTTGTATAAATACTCACTTAAATGATATTGAGATAGGGAAGATCACTGGATTATAAACAGACCATGAATCCCAACCTATTTCTCATATTTAATTTGAAATCATAAAATAATGTAAGTGAATTATAATTATTTTTTTATTATTTTATACCAAGACAGTAGGTCTATTAGGATCAAAGATACTATTAGTATACCTTGTTAGGCTTAGGTGAGGGGTACGTGAGACACAAAATATTAGTTTAGGGTTTGCATGATTATATTATATGTTTATTTATTCATAATTTCTAATTTAAGTAGATGTACCTTAGTACTCATTATATGATTATTTTAAATCATGCACAAGCTCAAAATGATATTTTCTACTATTTTGATGAATATTCTTTCAATTTGAACATTATGTATCACTACCATGTTAATGAAACAAGAAATTAGGATAATTGTGTTTAATGAATTAAGAAATCATGTTACGTTAATATAATCCTCTCAACCTTTTATATATATATGTCCTTATGTTTGCCTTAACCAACTTTATGAGCTTTGTGGGTGCAATTATGTGAGCCTTAACCGGCCTTATGAGCATTGTGGATGCAATCAAGAGAGTGATAGTATTACCTCCAAGATAAAATACACATTATTGTCTAATCATGCTAATTCACTTCCCAATCTTATTTTCTTTTCTATTTCTTATTTGCTCAGTCAATTTCAATATGACAATTTCAATTTGAATAGAAATTGTTATCTTATTTTTTTACAAATTTCTACTAAAAAAAGACTTGTACTTGCTCTACTATTCTGCCCAAGCCTGGCTGAGGAAGAGTTACGGGGAGTAAAACACAAATATGCATATTTGAACTAGGTGTACTATATGTAATTATAGTCTCATTCATGATAAAGTTTCCAATTAATCATATTAAGTACATATATTTTAAGTTGTCATCATGTTATTTGAATTACAAGTCAGTGTCCCTCACATGTTTTATGTTTATTTTTATGGTTGGGGATGACATGTCCGCAGGTGAGGAGTTGAACAAGAAATAGAATCAAAGACATCAACTCAAGGCTAGTTATGACATCCTACCTAGTGGATGTGACATTATAGATAGTTATAATAATTCCTCTTTAATCATGTTATGTAGGAGTTTCTTTTCTTAAACTCTCTCTATTATTGGACTTTTAGCTCTTTTTTCTAAGGCATATAATAAAGAACCTTGTTATTTATGGTTTTTTGTGAGCTTTGCTTGGTTAATGTTATTTTCATGATTTTTCATGACCTCCAATGACTAAGAAAGCTTCTAATAAGGTTGCATAAGTATTAGAAAGGAGGTCATGACAAAACCATTCCTATATCTCCTCACTACGATCGTGATGACCACCATGCCAATGCTACCATCCTAACTCTTATCATTCCCACTACAATTTTACAACTTTAATCCAACTTAATAATAGGATTCCTAGGACACTATATAAACACTAGTGGTGTCTATTTACAATGGGTGAGATCCTATTAGGATTAAAAGTCATTACATACTCCCACTTACCTTATTTCTTCCATTTTCTTCCATTGTGCACACCAAAACCCAAATTTTCTAGGATTTTTCCCATTTTGCTTTCACTTTCAATGCCATTCCAACTTGGAGAACCGATGAGCTCATCCTTACTACTATGCGACAGGAAAAAGACAACCTCTACATCAAGCTCCATCATTTCTACTTTTTTCTTTCCCATTTTTGGCATTTGCTTGTACTAGGAGTAGCTAAGGCCCCTTGGTGGATTGTTTGGGGGAAAGTTGGAACTCTGAAACCATGTTGGGAAAATATTTATGCAATCACTTTTAGTTTGTTAGTTAATTCTATATTCTATATGGTTTGCTTGTTCTACCTATTTCTATATGATTGACATATGAAAAAACCTAAGGTATATAGACAAGAAGAAATAGGAGGTTAGAAGGGTAAAAATGTAACATCCCAGGATTTGAGGCCTCGAATAACATGATCTTAAAAGGAATGATTGGACTACCCATATCACCAAGGTGCACCTCCTTTTCTGGGATCCCATCACTAAGAACTCCATAGTTAAGCGTGCTCAGCTTGGAGTAGTACTGGGATGGGTGACCTGTCGGGAAGTTGATCCTGGCATGCGCGTGAGTGAGGACAAAGCACGCAGTTAAGGCTAGTGGTGGTCTGTGGGGACAGTTGTCATTCCTGAAACTCTACTAGAGCCTAGGGCAGTGGGCCCGGGCATTACAAATGGTATCAGAGCCATAACCCCTCCAGTAGGTGGGGCCCACATGGGCATGTGGCATGCCAGTCTTGAGCCGTGTGGTCCAGGCAAGTTGGAAAGGGCTATCCGTAGAGACGAGATGGAGCCACCCTTGCGCTGGTAGCCGTGGACGGGAGCTGGGTGTCCATGGGCCATTGTGGGTCTGCATTGAAATGGGGTCAGATTATGAGGCCGTATAGTTGAGCCTTGACGAGGACGTCAAGAGTCTAAGCGGGGGAGATTGTAACATCCCAGGATTTGAGGCCTCGAATAACATGATCTTAAAAGGAATGATTGGACTACCCATATCACCAAGGTGCACCTCCTTTTTCGGGATCCCATCACTAAGAACTCCATAGTTAAGCGTGCTCAGCTTGGAGTAGTACTGGGATGGGTGACCTGTCGGGAAGTTGATCCTGGCATGCGCGTGAGTGAGGACAAAGCGCGCAGTTAAGGCTAGTGGTGGTCTGTGGGGACAGTTGTCATTCCTGAAACTCTACTAGAGCCTAGGGCAGTGGGCCCGGGCGTTACAAAAAACTATTATGTCCAACTATTGGATCCTTAACTAGTTTCCCTCTTTCCCTACCCATTCCTATACTCAAATAGACCTAGTTGTGATATATAAGTTTCTTGGATTCCTCCTCCATATGAACTTAGCAAAGAGCATGTTTTGTAGTTTGATGGCAGTAATGGGAAGTGAAGTAACCTTTCTGTATAGTCCATACCACCATGTACCACTACATATTTGAAGAAACACCCCCTAGAAACCTAGACTAGAGTAGTCTTGATTGGAGTGTATAAATATCTATTTAGTTGATCCGTGTAAGGTTGAATAGGAGGTATTATGGATTGTTTCCTCTATGTGCATTCTATGTCACCCATGTCCAACTAGTAAAACTAGACCTCTATCCTCTTTACGCTTAGTTTTTGGGTATGATAGATTGCATGTTGGAAGTGATTGCATTGATATGACTCATAACATAATTGATAGTTGCATACACCCAAATGTTCCACTACCCTTAATTTATTTTTAAAACCATATGAGCTAGTGTTAGTTTAGTTAGTTTCCTTCCTCACTTCTTTAGTCTAATTTGAAATTTTGATATGAAGTTGCCTTTGTTAGAATCACTTAAACTTATGTGTAATTGTTAGGTTGTAATCTTTATTTTTGTTCTTAGTGTAATTGTTAGACTAGTGTAGATAGCCACTATATCTCTTCGCTTGATTAGATAGTTTCTTCTCCTAGTTTCTAATTTAGGATTTGTCTTGTTAGTGTATTGTGAATCAAATGCCTTTATTTTCTTTCCTTGGTGTAACTATTATTCATACTTAGCTAGTTAGTTTTAATTGATTGCTAAATCCAATGCATAAATGAAAAGATGAGATCATAAGTTACAACAACTAGGTATGGGAAGAGAGTATAATATCAACCACCCACCCTCCAACTCTAACATAGATTTTTCTTATTCTCAATAAAGCACTAAATCCAAGATGGAGGGTAAGAACCATGCTTGGAACATTAGACATGGTTTCTATGCATTCCACAAAAGTTATCTAGCTAAAACCAAAAATGTTAGGAACTGTGATATGATCATGTTGATGTAATTATGATGCAAAGTGATAAAGAAGCTAAATTGTTAAAGTAATGGTCATTTTGTGTCCCAAGAAGTGTCTTTGTTTAACGCGGATGGCTTGAAACCTAAATATCAATTATTAGATGGATGAAGAAAGAGTGTGAGAAGTTAGTTGACCAAAATATCATCAATTGTAAAGTAGTGTTTGAGACACTGGCCATTGACTTTGAATTCACTAGTAATTTTTCTCAAAATCGTAATAGCTCCATGTATCTTTTTACTCAAAATTATAACGGATCCATGTGGGAAGATTTGCTTGATAATGACTGGACAAAATCTTCAAATATACAAATTTCCTAGAAAATGTCAAAGATGAGAATATTGAAGTAACACTTAATATCCAACCTATATATTTTCCTCTTCAATTGGTCATCATGACACATCTTGTTTCTCTCCTTGTAATATGTGTGTATTCACATATGCTATCCTACATATCTCTTTTGGCTCTTGTACTTGAAGAAGACAATTTTCTTTTGTCACACAAAGAGATAATTAGATGTTGAATATTACAAGATAAATCATTTTTGTGAATTAAGATAAAATTTGTCTCTACCATCTTTTTTTGAAGGGAAATCACATCCTTTTCCACAAATAGATAAAATTCTCATAAGACAAGATGGGTTCTAATGATCTAGTAAGCAAAGTTTTAGTTTAGAAAAGAGATCTTAATTTTATTTCCTATAATACACAACTCTAAGATTTATCAAAAGGAAGTTTAGGTAATGATCATATTCTAAGCAACTTTCTTTCATGAACAACAATTCCTTATTTGTAATAGTATCCATAGAGTTAAGAAATTTACAATTATTTTTCCTTTATCAACAACCTTGATGTTTTCTTATGAATCATAACTATTGTCATAACACTTATGTTGTAGTTCTTTGACAAGTAGCACATTTAAATTTTGTATCAACATTACATGTGCCAATATTTTTTCCTTTTTTCAAGTCTATAAAAACCTTCCTTGTTTATGGTTATATTTCTTTTAGAAATTTTTATAGACCATGTAAATCTGCAAAGTATGAAATTTTTGGTACCCATATAGTGGTCCTTTTTGTTATGAATGATTTTTATTATTTCGAATATATATGAATCAGAATGAAAGGCATTTTATAGCTGTAAAGTATTGATTTCAAGTAAATAACTTCAATATCAACAATTTCTGATAGAATTGTTTTCTGTTGAATTTCTTTTCCAATCGATAAGCATCACATTTGAGATTCTTGTTAAATGAATATAGTTCTGTAGATTTTTCAGGACATGTACTACTTCTAGTATGAACATGATATTTCTTATTTCGTTTGTTTTAATCCAAATAACACATTCAATCAATCAACTAATCAAAGATATACAAGTTGAGGCTTATTTTAGTTGAGATAAAACATTATGAAATTGAAATGAAGTTTAGGTCAAATCTCGACTAATATGTTCAATATTTCTAAGTTGGAGGTTTCGGAACCCAATCCAAGTCAACATCCTTCTTTTTCTTGTATGGACAAGAAAATGAATAATGACCAAAACGTAAATAGAAATGACAACAAGTAAAATCAATTTTATTTCTCTTCTTGGCATTATGGTCATGATCTCTTTAGGCACATACATGACCTTGGTCTTTGGCACTTGTGTCCTTTTGGCTCTAGGATTGTGATAGGATTTATCTTTGGGTGCATAACCTTGGCCATTCCTTCCAAATTGTCCAACGGAATTTTCTAAGATTTCATCAAGAATATCATTATTCTTCAAGCCATTAATATACTTTGGAAACTTAAGAATTCCATTCATTTTCTTTGTAATATCTAGCATTGCTTGATCTAAGCTAGAAAGAAAGTTATCTCTTTCTTTAACAACAACATCATTGTCTAAATGAGTACATAGAACTGGTTGAGTTTGAATATTATTTATCCTAGCAAGCAATTCAACCTTTTCTTGAGAAAGAAGATTATTGTTGGTTTATAGAGCAAGTAACTTGATACTTTAATCATTAATAGATGATTTTAAGGAATCTTTTTTAGACATAAGGCTTTCATTTTCAAAAGTAACACCATTCAATTTAGCATACAAATCATCATTAGTTTTTGTAAGCTTCTTCAATTTCTTTTTACAATCAACATATTTATCATATAGTTCTTCAAGACTAGTGACTGTCTCTTCTTTAGATAAATCAAGAAGACTTACCTCATTTTCTTCTTCATCGTTTGTTGCAATGAAACAAATTACCTTATCTTCTTTACTCTCACTTGATTGTCCCCTTGTAGCTTTGTGGAACTTTTCTTCCTTCTTATTCTTTAGACAATCGAATGTCGAGTGGCCTCTTACTTCACATTCAAAGCACCATTTACAATCTTGGTCACTTTTTGATGGACAGTTCTTGTGTGTCCTTTCCATATCGAGGTTTCTAGAAACACCATCCCCCATTACTTCAAGGCCTGTTAGGGCTCCTTGAAGTCATGCTTTGATACCAATTGAAAAATCTAGATGGGGGTGAATAGAGATTTTGATACTTTAAAATTCAATTGAAAACTTAAATCAAATAAGGAGGAGGAAACAAGGAAGACACTTAGATTAGAGAAGTTCCAACCTTTGAATCAAAGGTTTTTAGTCCACTACCCAATTGTTTCCAACTGGGATTTTGAAAGTGATTTATTTTATTCACCTCGCAAGGATGTTACAATAAAATACAATAACCTTCCACCACCTTGAAGTAGCATTCACCTTGACGTAGCCTCAACCTCCTTGAAGCAGGATTCTTGAAGTAAACTCAAGCCCTTGGAGAAACATTCACCTCCTTGAAGTAGCTCCATTACCTTGAGGTAGCCTTCACCTAGAAGTAGCTCCAACCTCCTTTGAAGAAGCCTTCTTGAAGTTACCTCAACCACTTGGAGCAGCCTTCACCTTGAATTAGCTCTTATCACCTCCTTCAAATAGCCTCCAACTCAAGGTGCAGTTAAGGAGAATAACAATACAATAAAAAGGAAGTATATTGGAAGAAAGAAACACTTAGCCAATGGAGTACAACATCTTGATTCCTATATCAAGTGTATAGATCTCCTATCCACTTAATATGGACGTTTCTATGATATGGCTAGGAAATTGTAGCTATAGGACACCACTTTAGAGCTCAAGTAAGAAGATAGCAATTGATTCTCAGCTTTGTTGTGCTCTAGAATGGATGCTCAAGTGTAGCTTGTGTGTATTGGGTGTCCTAAGGCCTGTCCTATTTATAGGAATGGTTTTCAAGTGATTGGGAGCATTGTAGGAACTCTCTAGAGTGTTCTGAGTGCTTGACAAGTAGTTAGGTAGAAGGTAGTTGGGTTGCAATGGCAAAAATATTTGAGTTTAGAAGAACAATCGAAAACCCAGTTTGGTCGACAAGTTTTTCGACTAAAGATGTATCGGTTGAGAATTTCTCCGAACAAGCTTTTGTTGAATGCAAGTTTATTCCAACGGATATCCTCAACTCTCAACCACTCAATCTAACGGTCATATGATTTGGACTGAGGATGTATTCAGTCTACAATAATTTCAACCAAAATTGACCTAGAGCACAAATGTGTCTAATTTCGACTGGTGCTCTTAGTCCTCGATCGAGGTGATTCTCGATCGACAATTATTCTTGACTGAGGGTGTCTCAGTCGACTAGTTTCTCAACTGATAGTGTCCCTGGTGTAAGATTTTGAACCACCTATTAAATGATTGTTTTGATGAAGGATAATGACTCTAATTTCTACAAGGATCCTAACCAGGGGTTATGAGTGGATATATGATATATAACGCTTGATTTACATGATATATAAGTACTTGACATTGTATACTTGTATGAGTTTTTACATTGAATACAATCATGAAAATATTAAGCATTTAAGCGTATTGACCTTCAATTATCCAAATGGTATGATCTCCTCATCTCCTTGAAATACTCAAGTAGCACGTTATATCCATGAAATGTTTGTCATCATCAAAACAAAGGGTATGCTAATGTCAAACTTACCCAATAAGACCCTCCATAAAATATAATAGTGTGTGGGACTCCAAATCATTTAAAGATGATGTCTTTTATTATGCTTGATGACTGGCTTGGAGTCACTAGAAACTTTGGGGATGACTTCGACCCATCTAAAACATAATGAACAACAAAAAGAATATATGGAATACTTAAGAGGATCGAGATGGACCCATGTAAGACACACCCCAAACATCACAAATATCAACTTCATGTTGATGATTAAGGTACATTTCATCCCCCATGGTAATATTTTCAAATTTCTGACATGGTTTCTTGACTTGACATAGGTATGAAAATCCTTGAAGATAGAGGTCCAGAAGAACCCACATCAAAGGATCTTTATGAGAGTCTCTTTGGCGCTCATATGTCTTCATTTGGGCCTAACTGACATTGTTCAAGAATGAGAGGAGCTTCTTTTTCAAAGATGCACTAGAGGTAGAGGCCATATAAACATACACATAATATATAAGGCTCACCCTAGTAGTAATAGAAGATATATAACATGAATTTTTTCTCTATGCAATCTATATGTATGAATGTAAGATCCTCAAATTTTGTAAATTTGAATTATATAAATATAAAGACTTTATTTGATAAGAAATTTCCCTAATTGTTATTGATGGAAATTAATGTTATCCAGTTTGTGGCATGGGTTCAACCCATGGAACATGGCCCAAGTGAGTCCATGAGACTATTTTCTTTGCAAAAAGGTTCTTGTGGCACAAGTTAAATAAATAAATGGAATTCATGCATAAATAAAAGATAATGGCTTTATGGTTTGTTAGGAAATGGAAATATATAATAATAGACAAGTTTCTAAGAGATTCTAAGATAACATGCACTTTAGATAATTAATGGAGCAATTACATAACCATGAATGGAAACACAAGTTTTGAGGCATCAAATAAGGATATCTCAGTCTAACTTTTGGTGTACTTGAAGATAATAAGAAAATAAGGAAAATTATAGAATTTTAGAGTAAAATGATTTTCCATGTGATAAAGGTAATTGATTTAAGGAAAAATATTTTTTTGTGAGAAAGATAAATTCAAAAAGAGTTTCCTAGCAGCCTAATGATCATATCAACCAATACGTGACTTCCATTTACATACTTTCCTTAATGGTTTTTGGTTTGCCGACCAAGTATTACCATGTCTAGAAGTAAGCCAAATCTAAGATTCAATAATAGAAATAAGTGAATTTTTCCCAACTCTGGATTTTGGGTTACTACTAGGAATATCTAGCCATGACTTTTGAGACTAATATTTTGATGTTTAATGTGATGAAATCACCTTCCATATCTGTAGAATCATGACTCATGTTTGTCTCTCACCCTGCATAAAAACATAGAGGAAACCAAACTTCCCCATTTTGGGTCGCACTATCTCTCTCCCTCTCTTTCTTCCTTCACTAATCTTTCTCATCCTAACCATTAAGTTCCTCTCAAAACCTATATATGATGTGCAAGAACCCCTGCCTCCATAAATCAACTTGTTCCAGAAATTGGTAGAAGGGGAAGAAGATAGGGTAGGGTCCCTAATTGGAGAGCCCTCTCAAGTAGTAGGTTCATACAAAAGAACTTTTTTGTAGAGACATCCCTGGTCGTAACTGGCCATAAGGGCTCTATCCCTATCTCTAGCTCCACCTTCACCAATGACATTCCTCTATAGAACTCCCTATACTTCCCTAATCTACCACACCTCCTCCTTCATCCATTTTGCAATTTTCCATGTTTTCTCAAGGAGAACATATCCTCCAGCCATTGCTTCCTCGAGATACATAGGTGACATGTGGATGGTTCTCGGAGGTCTCTAGGCTACCTCAAATCCTAAAGGTGACTGTTGTGGCAGGACTATGATGTTGGCGCCTTGCTGTAAGCTCAAACCTCCACTTATGGTTACAACAACATTGATGTACTGGAATGAGTTCCTAGATGAGGAAACTAAGTATGTAGGACAACGAGGAAGAGAGGGATGAGATACCAATACCAAAAGACCCGCCTCCTTTTAGACTGGGCTAAGTGGTAGTAGGCCCAACAAGGAAACTCACAGATCTATAATAGAAGGTAAATGCAAGAGAGTTATACATGTTTGCACGTCCCTACCTGATTGGTCAAGTAATGTTAAACTTATTGTAAATCTAGGAGATTACTGATAATTCATATTGTAGCGAACCTATGTACCAAACTGATTGATAGAACATGTAGAATATAAATATGATACTTTTAGACTCTAATTATTCTTCTGGTTCCAAAAGTGCATTGGATACATGATTAATAAAAAATTATCACAAGGAAACCCTAAATTTGAGTATTAAGATGTTGAATATATGGAAATGTCATTTAATCTAATATTACTGAATATAAATAAAAACCAAGATGATCGTGATCATAATGATGAATAATTGGGTTTCTAAAATGCATAAAAATACATACATATAATTAGGGTTTTGAAACCAAAGATCATAATTGTCTATGTTGTCAATTTACATAATTGAATTAAAGTGATCATAATGCAAATATAATATATATATATAATAATTAGGGTTTCACCTAATGTTTAATATGTGATGGAATTATGGTTTTTACCCTTGTTCCTTATCCAGACATGATGCAACCCTAAACTCTAGATTAGGACCCAAGTAGGGTTTAGTCTAAATAATATGATGGTGATACTTAGAGTATGCATACATGCAGATAATGTTGGATGACTATGTTGAATGCTTGGATGTTTGGATATATGCTTGAAGTATGATTGCATGGTTTGCATGGTACACCATTGAGGTACATGGTTACAATTATGAATACTCACAATACCGATTGTTAGTGTTTATCGAGGATTTCTTGAGGATGCTAAAATAAATTGTTGTATGTTTATTTACATTTTGTTCAATTATAACACCACTAAGAATATCACATACGGTAATATATCAAATTTTGAACCCTATGATGACATGTATCAAGGGGTGATGCACTTGGTATTTATAAGGGATAGTGATTATGCTCAAGATAGAATATCCAATATGGGTTAGAATATGCAATGAAAATGTCAATTCTTATGTGCAAGTACTTGGTTGATTATATGTTGTTATCTTACTTGCGCACTTTTATATGCACTCCACATACAAAGTATACTAATATACTGATTCCAATTTTGTTTGACATCTTTTTAGGTAAATATTATATATATGAAGATATCAAGACATGATGAATTGGATTAAATCCACCGAAGACATTAAAACAAAGTAAAGGAGGATTAGTTTAATACTTAGTCTCATATGTATTAGTTCCATGTTAGAAATTCATGTAACTCCTTATATGAGCATCATTGTATATCTGGTAAAAAATACTTGTCAAATAATGGAAATTATTTTCTATAATTTTTTATTTGATAAATCTAGCTCTTGGGAATTTTAGGTAATGACTCTCAACTTTAAGGTCCTTTCATAGTTGGGGGATATTGGAAAGTGAGGTCATTACAATGACTCCTATAGATACATAATTAACATAGTCAAGAATACCATGGGATGAATGTGGTCACCTTCATCAAATGATCATTAGAAAATTAGCCTTTGATAGGGCTTAGTGACCATCTTGGACATGAAATCATCTTCGATGATCAACAACTAAGTTCTCAATATTCTTTTTAATCTTTTATAGGTCAAACTGTTGTAGTAGTAATATCCATCTACTCAGCCTATGCTTCACATCCCACATTGTGACAGAGTGAGTTTTTCCAGATATATATATTTCTCCCTCTTATGAATTTAATTATTCCTTTTATGCCCTCAATTGTTTTACACTCCATATTGATTAAATGGTTTATCAATTTCATAAATGGCATCTCTAGTATCATATACACCCATATTAAATGCAAAATGACATTTAGTCAATTGACATAGTCTACAATTGAATTTTGACTCACAATTTTGTAGCTTAGCTACCTAATGATATCATTAAGCTACTCCAAAAGTTTCATTACAATTGGGTCAACCAATTGGGATATATAACCAATTGGAATTCGGTACATATTCCATTCATTATGGACCTAGGACCTAAGTTTCAATTTTCTTTGGATAAATAAATGTCACACAGACATTTAAATTGTTGGGGGCATGGACCATTACTAGGATTTGACCCCAATTGTCCGATTGGAAGGACGCGGATCCAAGGATCAAGGACCCCGTCTTCTACCTCCTGCATATCATGGCTTCGAGCCCCAATAGAGCGTCGACCCCAACAGTCGCCTCGTGCGCCAAACTCACTCAACGCTCACGTGAGATATCGGGAGGAGAGACTCCTCTCGTCAAGACGAAGTTAGCAACCCCTTGCTCGATTCCCTTCTTGCTCGGAATAGGGAGAACGACCCCTTGTTTCTCACATCTCTCACTAGAGGTGGTACACGATTTAGGGCTTAGCCCTCTACACCACCTCATGCCTATATAAAGCTCCTACAAGCTTCGCCGACCTCCCTTTTATCATTCTCGACTCTCAATTCAGACAAAACATGCTCCTGCCTCCCCGACCTCAAGCTCCCTCACCCTCACTTGACTCGACCTCCCTCTCACTCCAATAACCCTTCCTACTCAACCAAACGTAGTCGCACCATCATGGGACCTCGGTGAGGAGATCCCCACTACTCGTTGGTGCTGCGGAAGCCCAAGGTGTTGGGTCGACGAGCTGTGCAACTGAGCTCCAAAAGCTTCACCGTCGGCGAGGTTGGAGCCATCTTGAAGCTGTGGGAAGATCGTGAATCCATCAGTAGACCTATGTGGAGCTTTTAACTCCCTCAATTCAACCCGAGGGCAGGTAAACCTCATCTTCACTCCTCAATCCATTTTTAGCCTGTTTTGGTCAGAAAATGATGCCCAGACCACCATTGCTGACGAGCTCGACCTCCTCACAACCTGCGTGAGTCCGTGAACTCAACCCAACTGCCAGTGTAACCCATCTCTCCCTAGAAACCACCTCCAATGGAATCGACTCTCCCCTGTTCCCTCACTACAGCCATGGCATGAGCAGGGAACATTCAGCTGAGTGTTTTTACCTCCTCACCCTTACCTGAGCATGGGCCCAACAAGAGGAATCAGGGGTATTCCTGACTTTCGACCACCACCTAACCCTCTTCGACTGAGCGCCTACTCACGGGTCAGTGGGAGGGTCTGATTGGTCAGATCCATCGCATGATCCGTGAGGCAGAGCTCACATTTCTTTTTTTATTTTCGTTTAATTCCTTAGAAATTACCTAATTGGTCAGAACATATGAAAACCCTAGAAAATGATAGGATTATCAGAAAATATCGAACCAATATACCGTTTTCATAAAAACAATCCAAGCTATCTAAATAAAATATAAATAGGACTTGGATCTGAGTCGTTTTTGAAAAGTATCTAATGACCTTTTAATGTATATTTGTGTAATAAAAGTCACCCCCATGATTAGATCTGACTTATAGGCATCTTAAACTTAGATTGGGGTCCCTGACCATCTTGATTCAAAACCCTAATCTATGAAGGATATCAGATTCAATAGTTGATAAAAACCCTAATTTCTAGTTTTTCTCACCTTATTATGAATACTATATACAATTTATGTAAAACCCTAATAACTTAAATGTCCTTGAATAACCTTGATGACCCTAACCTCAGAACTCAACTCTGAATCATAAGTATCGTAAAGTGATATCCCAAATAACCTAAACCCTAATAATAATCCCTAATGTGGATTGATGAGAACCCATGGTGACTTTAGGGTTTTGTTATATTTCAGGGTGATCTACTATCTTTCTCATAATCTAGGACCTTTGGAATCCAGATCTAAAAGTTGAAGGTACGTGGATATAATTATATGACTAGATTTGCTGGATGTTAAATATATGTACTTGCTTGTTTGTATTTGAAATACAGTGATGGATGTAGATGTATGTATATTGAAAATTTCTTCCTTGAACAATAAATAATATATAAATAAACAAGAAAATGAAATGTAGTTACTAGTGGTACTCATTAATCTCCCTATTAGAGAGGGAAAGCATTAATGTTGACTAGCACCTCCCTAATGGTATAACATACACCGAGAGATCCCTAATGGTACAAGGTACACAGGGATAGGGCCTAATATATATATATATATATATATATGTTTGTGCTAAGTCCACCATAGTAATACATATTCATTCTAAATGTGGCTAATAACTTGTGATTACCTGATTTTTCCGCCCTTAAATAATGCTCTTTCCCTTTCTTCAATTTTGAGTATTTTATATACCAACATAGCATAGCTTCTATTTTCCATGTACCAACTTTGTTGATGTTTTTGTTTCTCGTATTTTCTAGGTACAAACAACATATTAAGCATTTCAAAGTACCAAAAGCCACTAAATAATGAGCCTGGAGGATATTAGATAGATCTCGACTTCTCACCTTATTCATTTCAATTAGATAGTTTTATTCTTCTTGATGATGTAATAGAATATTATAGATCCTATGTAATAATCACATTTTCTTTCTTATAGACTTATTCTTTTTCCTTCTCAATTATTAGTATATATTACTTTATCTATTATCAATGAATGAAGTGTTGTGTGGCTGTCTAATGATGATGTGAACATGATCTTGGCTTATCTATAATTTTAGTTGACTATCTAGATTTCTTATATTTTTCCCTTTTGACATTTATAGATATGAGTGCACACATATCTGTATATGTCACTAAGGAAAGTATATAGAAATTGGGGTCATCGCAGTTGGTATCAGAGCTGAGTTCACACATCATGGTCACCTGACTTTCATTCACCCTTTTATGAGTCTAGGGTAGTCCTTGAGTTAGGGATGTGAAGGGTTGAGGTGACTAGGATAGCATCTGCCTAAGGTCTGGCTAAAGTCTCCGAGCCACTTTTCTTGGCAATCATGAGGCTACCTATAAGGAAGTGTGAGTCTACTTGGACGATATCCTAAATGTCCCCTACTTCTTGGGCATACCTTAAATTAGGATCCTTCTTATCTGTAGAAAACTCCCTCTCATCTTTTCTATAGGAATATTTCCCTCTTATCTCAATTTTTGATTTTTTTTCTTACCTTTATGATATAAGGTTAGGAAAGAGTCTCTCTATTTAGAAGGTCTTAAGGACCGACTGATAAGGATTTTAGGATATCCTCCATAATTCATTACATTATGAACATTAATAATTGATAAAGGAGAATAATGGAATATCATGTGATAATAACAATAATAATGATGAGTATAATTGTCGAGTAATAAATCTAATATGTTCAAATTAATTTCAGGATGCCTTCTAAAACTCACAACTCAAAGGCCTCGGAGGAATCGTCCTCTAAGAAGAGAAAAGAGCCTGAAACCTCTTAAGTACGTGATCCCAATGTCGCGGCCAAGGAAAGGTGGGAAGAACAGAAGAAAATCCTTCTAGATTTTTATGGAAACCCTCGCCACAAAAGGAACCCCTGAACCTAGCTCCTCTAGGAAGAAAGAGGTGACGGTGATAGACTTTATTAAGCTTAACCTTGATTCCTTTTGGGGGGAAGATCAGCCTGAGGTCATGGACAAGGCTGAGGCCTGGATTCCATCCATAGAAAATGGTTTTCGTACCCTAGAAGTACCAATGAGAAGAAGGTCAAGTTTGCCACCCACATTCTTATCGGAGGGGCAAAAATCTGGTGGGAGAACTATGGTAGGAATATGGGAGAGGAAATAGATAACATGGTGTGGGAATCCTTCAAAACCCTCTTCACTGATCGTTTTATGCCCATAGCCAAGAGGAAGAGGAAGGAGAAGATGTACATGGACTTAAGGCTGGGTAGTCTTTCAGTAGTTGATTACACCCGAAAGTTTGGGCTTCTGGAGCATTATGCACCCATCAGGACTGAAGACCGCCTGACTGAGCACTATGTTGACTGCCTTTCAGCCCACCTAAAAACTGTAGTCATAGCCTCTCATCCCAGAAGCATAGATGAAGCCCTAGATATGGCCCTCAAGCAGGAGAGAGAGCAGGGCATGCAGAAACCTTCTAGCATGGGGTACTTAGGGTTAACCACAACAAAAGAGGACAAGTCTAGGAAGTTGAATCCTGTCCATAAAAATAAGGGATTAGGGAAACGAGGAGGTTCAGGAAAGGGAGGACAGAAAAGCCACTAGAACCATCCCAGGGAAAATCATCCCAAGTGTAAGACTTGTGGGTGTTTCCATGATGGGGTATGCCGCCACACCAAGCCAGTCTGCTATAACTGTAAGAAGGAGGGTCATTTCGTCGCCAAGTGCCCCACTCCCTCCATCTTTGGTAATCCTACGGCAGGTGCTCCGCATCCTCAGGGACATCGCAATGGCAGGGTATTTGTAGTAAATGCAGAAGAAGCTAAGGCAAATCCAAACCAACTCTGTGAAGGTAACCTAAATTCTTTTATAATTCAATATCTTGTTCAAGCCTGCTATTATTCATATATCGATTATCATGTGTAGGCATTGTATTATTAAATGGTCATCCTGTTAAGGCTTTATTTGACTCTGGAGATACAAATATGTTTATTTCTCGAACTCTGGAATCAATATTACATCTGCATATACGGGACTTGGGATATATTATGGATGTGTCTACTCCTAGCGGCAAAATACTCACAACTTTATAGAAAACTGATGAACTCTCTCTAAAATATGAAAATCATGATATGCCCTTTGAAGTCATTCTCTTAACTATGGAATACTTTGATGTTATACTTGGTATGGACTGGCTATACACATGCCATGCTCACATTGATTGTAGAAACAAGACGGTCATCCTCTCTCAACCTCATTCTTATCTGGTGAAAATCCTTATGGGAAGAAGATTTTGTAATAATATTATAATCTCCTCTCTTAAAGCTAAAATGCTCATTTCTCAAGGATGTAAAGTCTTCCTCACATTAGTCTCAGAGACCAGTCCTAGTAGCGGGTCTATAGAAAGTCTGGAGGTGGTACGTGATTTCCCTGATGTATTTCCGGAGGAGCTTCCTAGGCTGCCTCCAAATAGAGACATTGAGTTCTGCATAGATCTTCTTCCTAGAACCACTTTGATTTCTAGGGCACCGTATAGGATGGCTCTTACTGAGCTTCTGGAGTTGAAGAAACAGTTGCAAGAACTTATTGACAAAGGTTTCATTTGTCCTAGTATTTCCCCCTAGGGTGCTCCTGTTCTCTTTGTTAAAAAGAAAGATGGTTGTATGTGTATGTGTATTGATTACCGCATGTTGAACCAAGCCACCATTAAAAACAAGTACCCTCTCCCTCGTATTGATGACCTCTTTGATCATCTTCCTACTGCTAAAGTTTTCTCAAAGATTGATCTTCGTTCTGCATATCATCAATTTAAAATCAAGTATTCTAATATTTCTAAAACCGCTTTTCAAACTCGTTATGGGCATTATGAATTTCTAGTGATGCCATTTGGGTTGACCAACGCACTGGGCATATTTATGAATCTGATCAACAAAGTCTTCCAACCTTATCTTGATGAGTTCGTGGTTGTTTTCATCGATGATATCTTGATCTATTCTAATTCTAAGGAAAAACACCGGGATCACTTGCGAGCAGTTCTTGACATTCTCCGAACTCAAAAATTCTATGGCAAGCTCTCTAAATGTGAATTCTGGATTGATAAAGTCATGTTTCTTGGACATGTCATTTCAGGAGGTAGTATATCGGTTGATCCCGCTAAAGTATTTGTTGTACTTGATTGGAAACCTCCTCATAATCCTTCTAAAATCTGAAGTTTCTTGGGTCTGGCTGTTGTACTTGATTGGAAACCTCCTCATAATCCTTCTGAAATATGGAGTTTCTTGGGTCTAGCTGGATACTATCGTCATTTCATTCCAAATTTCTCCAAAGTGGCACTTCCTCTGACTAAGCTTACTCGAAAGGACAAGCACTTCATCTGGTCAGCTTCTTGTGAGTCCAGTTTCCTGCAGTTAAAGCAGAAGTTGACGTCAGCTCCTGTTCTTGTTCTACCCTCTGGCCATGAAGGATTTGTGATATTCACTGATGCCTCGAGGAATGGATTAGGGTGTGTCCTACAGCAGAATGGTAAGGTAGTGGCCTTTACGTCTAGACAGCTAACACCCAATGAACTTAATTATCCCACCCATGATTTGGAATTAGCTGCAATCATTCATGCCCTCGAAATTTGGAGGCACTACCTGTACGGGGCAACATTCGACATCTTCACCGATCACAAAAGCTTAAAGTGCATCCTGACTCAGAAGGACTTGAATCTACGTCAACACCGATGGATCGAATACCTAAAGGACTACGATTTCACTATTGTCTATCATCCAGGTAAGGTAAATGTAGTCATTGATGCCCTTAGTAGGAAAAGGGCAGTATGTGCATCTCTATCTGTCCCTGAATGGAGGAACATGGAGGATATGGTAGGCTGGAATCTACAGTTTCCGCCAGACCATTTGCATATTAACAACATCTCCATCACGTCCAACTTGCATTTCGAACTTCTTGAGGCACAGAAGGCTAGTCGTGATCTTGCAGAGCTCTCTTCTCTCCTGTCGAAGCCACAAACACATATGTATGTGGGTCTTGATGGTGGTCTTCGATACAAGAATCGTATATGGGTTCCTGACAGTCAACTGTAAAGACAACATTTCTTAATGAGGCACATGGGTCCAAGTACACAGTTCATCCAGGCACGACGAAGATGTACAAAGACCTACAACGTCAGTTCTGGTGGAGGGGCATGAAGCGTGATAATGTCGATTTTGTGTCTAGGTGTCTGACATGCCAAAGGATCAAGGTCAAACATTAGAGACCAGGTGGTCTACTACAACCCCATGAGATCCCAGAATGGAAATGGGAACACATCACCATGGATTTTGTGGTGGGATTACCTAGGACCAAGAAGGGATATGACGATGCATGGTTCATAGTGGATCGTCTCACCAAGTTAGCTCATTTTCTTCCGGTGAAGACTACTGCGAAATTTTCTGAGTTGGCCAAACTCTATATACGGGAGATAGTATGTTTGCATGGATCCCTGCATCCATTGTCTCGGACAAGGACCCAAAGTTCACTTCAAAGCTATGGAAGCATGTTCAAGAAGAATTGGGCACCAAATTGAACTTTAGTACAGCCTACCATCCGCAGACATACGAGCAGTCAGAGCGTACAGTTTAGATTATGGAGGATCTTTTGTGAGCTTGTGTTCTCGATTGGGAAGGCTCGTGGGACTAGTACTTGCCTTTATATGAGTTCGCCTATAATAATATCTATCAGGCAAGCATTGGGATGCCTCCCTATGAAGCTCTTTATGGCCGACCATGCAGATCTTCGTTACACTGGGACGACGTCGAAGAACATGCCCCGATGAAATCTAATGAGATGCAGTTGTATATAGATAAGGTTGCACTAAATAGGCAGAGGATGAAGCGGGCACAGGATAGGCAAAAGTTGTATGCAGACGCTCACCGTATGGAATGTCAGTTCAAGGAAGGTGACCATATCTTTCTGAAGATCCGACTTATTCGAGCTTTGGCCAAGAACAAAGGAAAGCTCAATCCTCATTATGTTGGACCCTTTGAGATTATAGAAAGGGTTGGTGAACGTGCCTATCATCTTGCTTTGCCACCTCAGTATAGTGACATGCATAATGTGTTTCATGTATCTACCCTGAAGCCCTATGTCAAGTACCCCAATCACATTCTGAATCTTGAGCCTCTTGAGTTGAAGGATGAGTTGTCATATGTTGAATCCCAAGTCAGAATTCTCAACTTCAAGTCAAAGGAGCTTCGCAACAATCAATGTATTGAAATGGTGAAAGTTCTCTAGAGACACCATGATGAGAGTGATGCCACCGGGGAGCTAAAGACCGAAGTAGAGAAGAAATATCCACATCTTTTTCAGGCTGCATGAATTTTGGGGACAAAATTCTATAAAGGAGGGGAGAATGTGACAGAGTGAGCTTTTCCAGAAATATATATTTCTCTCTCTTATAAATTTAATTATTCATTTTATGCCCTCAATTGTTTATCACTCCATATTGATTAAATGGTCTACCAATTTCATATTATACATCTCTAGTATCATATAAACCCATATTAAATGCAAAATGACATTTAGTCAATTGACATAGTCAACAATCGAATTTTGACTCCAATTTTGTAGCTTAGCTACCTAATGATATCATTAAGATACTCCAAAAGTTTCATTACAGTTGGGTCAACCAATTCGGAGATATGACCAATTGGAATTTGGTACATATTCCATTCATTATGGACCTAGGACCTAAGTTTCGATTTTTTTTGGCTAAATAAATGTCACACAGACATTTAAATTACTGGGAGCGTGGACCATTGCTGGGATTTGACCCCAACCATCAAATTGGAAGGATGCAGATCCAAAGGTCAAGGACCCCGTCTTCTACCTCCCGCATATCTCGGCTTCGACCCCCAACAGAGCACTGACCCCAACAGCCACCTCGTGCGCCCAACTCACTCAACGCTCACGTGAGATATCGCGAGGAGAGACTCCTCTCGTCGAGAGGAAGTCAACAACCCCTTGCTCGATGCCCTTCGTGCTCAGAATAGGGAGAACGACCACCCTCTTTCTCGCATCTCTCACTGGCGGTGGCACATGATTTAGGGCTTAGCCCTGTACACCACCTCATTCCTATATAAAGCTCCTACAAGCTTCGCCGACCTCCCTTTTATCATTCCTGACTCTCAATTCAAATGAAACACGCTCCTGCCTCCCCGACTTCAAGCTCCCTCACCCTCACCTGACCTGACTTCCCTCTCACTCCAATCACCCTTCCTGCTCAATCAAGCGCAGCCGCACCATCGTGGGACCTCGGTCAGGAGATCCCCACTGCTCGTTGGCGTTGCGGAAGCCTAAGGTGTTGGGTCGATGAGGTGTGCAACTGAGCTCCAAAAGCTTCACCGGCGGCGAGGTTGGAACCATCTTGAAGTGGCGAGAAGATCACAAATCCATCAGTAGACCTTCGTGGAGCTTTTAACTCCCTCAATTCAACCCGAGGGTAGGTAAACATCATCTTCACTCCTCAATCCATTTTCATCCTGTTTTGGTTGGAAAATGATGCCCATACCACCATTGTTAATGAGCTCGACTTCCTCACAACCTCTGTGAGCCCGCAAACTCAACCCAACTGCCAGCGTAACCCATCTCTCCCTAGAAACCACCTCCAATGGAATGAACTCTCCCATGTTCCCTCACTACATCCATGGCACGAGTAGGGAACATTCGAATGAGTTTTTTTACCTCCTCACCCTTACCTGAGCATGGGCTCAACAAGAGGAGTCAGGGGTATTCCTGACTTTCAACCACCACCTAACCCTCTTTGGCCGAGCGCCAACTCACAGGTCAGTGGGAGGGTCCGGTTGGTCGGATCCCTCGCATGATCCGTGAGGCAGAGCTCACATTTCTTTTTTTATTTTTGTTTAATTCCTTAGAAATTACCTGATTGGTCAGAACTTATGAAAACCCTAGAAAATGATAGGATTATCAGAAAATATCGAACCAATATACCATTTTCATCAGAAAAATCCAAGCTATCTAAATAAAATATAAACAAGACCTGGATCTAAGCCCTTTTTGAAAAGTATGGCCTACAATCACTAATGACCTTTTAATGTATATTTGTGTAATAAAAGTCACCCCCATGATTAGATCTGACTTATAGGCATCATAAACTTAGATTGGGGTCCCTGACCATTATGATTCGAAACCCCTAATCTATGAAGGATATCATATTCAATAGTTGAGAAAAAACCTAATTTCTAGTTTTTCTCATCTTATTATGAATACTATATACAATTTATGTAAAACCCTAATAACATAAATGTCCTTGAATAACCTTGATGACCCTAACCTCAGAACCCAACTTTGAATCATAAGTATCCTAAAGTGATATCCCAAATAACCTAAACCCTAATAATAATCCCTAATGTGGATTGATGAGAACCCATGGTGAGTTTAGGGTTTTGTTATATTTCAGGGTGATCTACTATCTTTCTTATAATCTAGGACTTGTGGAATCCAGATCTGAAAGTTGAAGGTACATGGATATAATTATATGACTGGATTTGCTGGATGTTAAATATATGTACTTACTTGTCTGTATTTGAAATACAGTGCTGGATGTAGATGTATGTATATTGAAAATTTCTGCCTTAAACAATAAATAATATATAAATAAACAAGAAAATGAAATGTAGTTACTAGTGGTGCTCATTAATCTCCCTATTAGAGAGGGAAAGCATTAATCTTGACTAGTACCTCCCTAATGGTACAAGGTACACAGGGAGATCCCTAATGGTACAAGGTACGCAGGGATAGGGCCCAATATATATGTTTGTGCTAAGTCCACCATAGTAATGCATATTCATTCTAAATGTGGCTAATAACTAGTGATTACCTGATTTTTCCACTCTTGAATAACGCTTCTTTCTCTTTCTTCAATGTTGAGTATTTTATATGTCAGCATAGTACAGCTTCTATTTTCCACGTACCAACTTTGTTGATGTTTTTCTTTCTTGTATTTTCTAGGTACAAACAACATATGAAGCATTTCAAAGTACCAGAAGCCACTAAATAATGAGCTTGGAGGATATTAGATAGATCTCCACTTCTCACCTTATTCATTTGAGTTAGATAGTTTTATTCTTCTTGATGATGTAATAGGATACTATAGATCCTATGTAATAATCACATTTTCTTTTTTATAGACTTATTCTTTTTCCTTCTCAATTATTAGTATGTATGACTTTATCTATTATCAATGAATGAAGTGTTGTGTGGCTATCTAATGATGATGTGAACATGATCTTGGCTTATCTCTAATTTTAGTTGACTATCTTGAGTTCTTATATTTTTCCCTTTTGACATTTATAGATATGAGTGCACACATATCTGTATATGTCACTAAGGAGAGTATATCGAAATTGGGGTCGTCACGCCCATTCACATGAAGTACTTGATAGAAGCATAATTAGTGTACATGGTCACTTCCGAGCCTATTTGATAGAATAAAATCTTGTCTAAAGCATAGACAAAGGTGAGGAGATCGTTTTAAATTGTTGCATAATTCATTTTTGCATCGGCCAATGTCTTGTTGGCATTGTATATGACATGATACTTCTTGTCAATTTGATGCCCTAGAATTGCACCTAAAGTGTAGTCACTAGCATCATGCATGATCTCAAAAGGAAGAGACAAATCTGAGGCTCGAATCTTTTGGGAAGAAATATGAAATGACTTAATTATGTGTGCTAAACGCAAGTGTATCCATTAGAGTAGTACATGAATCCAAAGAGACTCGAATGTCGAGCTTAGGGAATAAGGACGACTATAGGGTACTACTTACAAAAATAGATTAACTAGGATGAAGAGGAGAATTGATTGAGTGACTAAACTAAGAACAAGAATTAAAAATGCAAAGATTAAAGTAGATGGAAGATCATATTAATGGATCCTTCGGATACCACTTTCACCATGGTGTCAACCTATGCATGCATTTTATCAAATTAAGACAACTTATCTTTCTTCTTTGGATTAAACATTTGTATCTTGGCTACCCATTTTTGAAGAAAAGCACACTATTTAGCCTAGTTATTAATCTACTTTTATAGAATAAAATGATGAGATCTATCTTTGAACATATACTTCATTGTGGTTACCTCACTTTCGCAGCACATTATTGACTATGTTGACAATGACTTCTCTAATTGTTAACCCCACTTCTGCTACAGTTGAAAATATAGCACATAGTCATGGTGATCAAACATAAATAAGGTAATAAAGTTTTTCTATTATAAATATCTTAAAAAAAAATAGATTATATTGAATCAAACGTAAACCTGCATAGAGTTCATGTTAGGATACTCCCAGGTCCAAAAGAATGGGGTTTTAGTCCCTTATGGAATCAAAGAAAAGGAAGGCATAAGGGAAAGGATGAAAAACATATGTAACATGGTGCAGAGGAAGAATGATGTAACCACACTCTTCTTATCATTCTCCTTGAACTAGTAAACTACTTATAGGGATGCACCTTGCACCTTATACCTTCTTCTCCTTTTCCTTGGGCACAGATTCATCCAAGTTTGACAAATGGGATGGCCTCTAGATGAGATTCCCCTAAATGAGATGTTTTCTCTTTAGTCTAAGGTTTTCCTTTGTGGCTGAACCCTTTGGGTTTATATAGAAAGAGATAAGGCACCACACACCAATAAACTTCCAGATGTGCTTTGTTAAATCTTGGTTGTCAGACTTATGTCGGTGCCTCTGACTTAAGATGCAGTTCCACTAACTTTATCAATTCATTGTGACTAGGTTTTCTCATCTAGGTGCCATTCACTTGGATCAGTGTTGTCAAGAATTTTTTTGTTGATTCCCCTTCTTTAATATCGTTTCTTATACTTTCATTGTTGGTTCCCCTTTGGTTCATGTTAGTGCCACCAACTTGGGTTAGTGATACCAACTTCCTTCAATTTGTTCTTGGTTATGTCTGTAATGAAGAAAAAATATATCAGACATATAATAAAATGTAAAAATTTGGGCTAAATACAATAGAAAACATATAAAATTGATTCATAAGAGATATTTTAAGAAATTTAGGCGAAATGTACATAAAACACATGGGTATGAGATAAATACTCATGAAAACATGTCAAAATTAGCCCAAATTTTGGTAGATAAAATATGTGCATCAAAATCCCCTAAGCTTGAATGTTGCTTCCCCTCGTGCAATAGTTCTTTGGATTTGATTGATAAAGTCAAAAGAGAGACACATATGTGAACTAGATGATTCTAATCATTCTTGACCCAATGATCCCAAACTAGTCATCTCCAACCATAAATGCAAATAAGTACTATACAAGAAAGCAATTATGAAAAATAAAACATCAAAATCAAACTTCTTAGCACATAAGTTAGCTAAAGATGAGGGATACCATAGAAGGCCTAAGTTGTACATGGTTTTTTTCAAAGGATCTCCTTATCTATACTATTGGTTTTAAAAAACTTTCATCTAATATGGACTTTGTTCCCCGAATATGATTGAAACAAGAGAATACATATTTATTAGTGGAATAGCATATAGAGAAGTGGGTGGATGGAAATAAGTGGAAAGAAATAAAAATTGCACATAATCCAAGCCATTTATGTAAGGGAACGGAATAATTTACCTAGATTTTGATGAAATTGAATGTGTCCAAATGCCTAATATTTTTGGTGGGATGAAAGATGGTGTGGATACCTCATACTAAAGATGAGAGGAGGTGGAAGGTGACTTAACATAGAATTCCACAATCTTATCCCTTATAAAAGACAAAGATGATTATTTTCTTCATCCTTCTCTATCACCTTTTCATTCTCATGTTTTTTTTCATTCATTCATGTTTTTTTCTATCATATTCTCATGTTTTTTCCATTCATTCATGTTTTTTCCATTTTCCTTATTATCCATATAAAATTGATGTGTAACTTAGGTCTTTTCTAATTTGGAGAAGGAGTAAGAAAATATACAATTATGTTTCTTTCTGTATTTATAAAATGATGTGAAAACATTTAATTGCACCCTTATGAATAAATTTGGTATGCAAACTAATCTATATGAATGAGTACTCACGGAACTATGTTTACAATATCTAACGAAAATCTAAATAACATGCTTCCTATCATTATGAGATGCAATCAAATAGAAAAATGACTTGAATCATGTATGAAGTATATGGTGGTAATGGAATGAAGATAGAAGATGAGATCAAGATACTAAGAGACACACTCTTCCTATCATGATGCATCTCTCTTCTATTAAAGCATATGTTAGGTTGATCCAAAATCTATTCTTGAATTATCGTAAAAGATCATGCCAATGCTTAGTTAGATTAGACTCTAAAACCATCTTTATTCAAAACGACAAGGATAGAATTAATTATAAAGTTTTCCACATATGTCTCTATATTGAATAATCCACTCAATTTGTCATACAATGTACTCTTAAACAAGAAAAATCAGATTTAAAGTATAATCCTACAAAAAGGTCAATACTTTAATTGATTCATGTATGCATTTATTTAAATCAACTTTTCAACTAGAGAATGTGGATACATGTAAGAAAATGAAAACTGGAATAATAGCAATCATGAACTAGCTAAGATGTACGCAAATCAGAAATAAAAATAGAAAAGTAAGATAGATAGATGTAAGTACATGATGAATGCAAGATAAATCAGATTTTGTACCCTTCTAAGATTGAATCTGATGATGTCCTCATCATTAAAAACAAACTCAAAGATGTAATGGGTGCACTAGATGGTCATGCTCTATGGGGTAGAATGTTGTTGGAGGCATATTTGTGTTAGGCGGGTAGAATGTGCCAATGAAGTGAGGAGAACTTGATGGCATGGGTGGTGGTTGTAGTTATTTAAGGAAGTTGCCCTAGCTCTAGTAGTGGTCTAGAGAGGTCGGTATTTGTACTTCATCCATTGTAGGCATTGGTGGAAGTTTTTCTTATTACTTAGGAGAAACCGGTCATTAGTGAACATCTCCTACTAAATCATGAATATATTCTCCTATTTGTGGAAGACCCTCTTTGTATGGGAGGTGAGATGAGTCATCATCTATTGTTGGTGATGTGACTAAAATTTGTTGGGGAATCACCTCACTTCATTTCTCTCACCTGGTGATGTTGCTTAAAGCCTCCAAAGTAAGATTGTGGGTGGCGTTGTAGAGCCTAAACTTTACCTAGAAGATCTCCTATCCATGACTACAAGTGTTTTTTGTCAATATGCAAACTTCTAGGCATGCTAAAAAATTTAACATAACCTCTTTACATGTTGGCTACCCCCCAAGGAAGGGTCACTAGAAGCCATCCCATGTCATGCGTACGACATATGTTGGTTTTCAGTGATTCCAAGCTATGTAGTGAAGGTTTCTTGATATAATTAGTGGACTCAAAGTCATCCTTTTCGAGCTCAATTAATATTTATCTATGATCATTGGTCTCAAGCCACAGTTTGGGCTTGGGGGATGAGTTGGGATGAAGTTTCTTGGAAGAAGATGCTTCATGCATGATTATTGGTGGCGTGCCCTGGGAGACAATCATATGATGACTATAATGTCACATCTTGCATTTGATTTTATTATTAATGGGAAATTCCAATCAAGTACGTTTCAATATGAGATAATGAATAAATACAATAATTTCCTAAGAATGTATGACTCAATAACAAGTGAATTCAGGTTGAGGAGTTGAACATGAGATCATGTGTATGTTATAAGTATTCATTCTTGTCTTAGTCCTCAGTCAGATATTATTGTGAATATTAGGACAACATTATACATCAAGACTAGTATATGTGTTGATTCATGACTACATCTCATTATTGTTTATATTCGATATCAAATCAAACACTTAGGTACTTGTTATTAACAAGTGTGCTAACACAACAACTTTAAGTGTGATTCATGGAAGCCAATGATGGCAATTAGAATCACATATCAATGTGGCAGTGGTGATTGTGGTCCTTAGACCTGAAGTTACTACAATGATTGCATGTTGTTCAATGTGCTTTAATAGTGCTCAACATGACCTTAAAAAGGTTTTATATACAACTAGTTCCTAGGTGCATTGTGACACATTTGGATTATTGTGAGTGGCATAGATGAAATTTGTTCCTCCCATTGGAGTGGTATCCCAACTACCTAAAGATTGATACTATAAAATGCATGGCAATGCTCATGTGAGTCAATAAATGATATTTAGCTCATGTATATCTCAAATAGTCTACTCTAGATCAAGGAACAATGATTGAGCATCAATAGGATGATGTATCCATGCCTCAGATTCAATCTAAATATTAGAGACAAAGGTATTATACAATCACTCTGACAGTGGTCACAATACTAGGTTAAAGTTGTTCTCCAACTTCTCCAATTACTTGGGTGTCAATGATGTCTTGCTACATACCACTCATTGCTTGTGAAGTCATAATTTGACTATGAACATTACTACCAATGTAATTTGGAGCCTATAGGGTCATGCACATAGAATGTATTGGTTTAGGAGTGCAATTGTGGACATTACTGGAAATATTACAAGTCACATTTATTACTCAAATGTATACATACTAAACTAGAATAATATTGGAATATAGTCCAAGTTATTTCATTGAAAGGTTTAATGCAATTAATTAGGATTTAAATTGTTAACTTATATGATAAGTTGACCGGTTAACCCCGAGAAATTTGTTAGATTTGAAAGTTGGGTGATAGAAAATTATGTAATCATTAATGTGATTAATTTCTTGATTAAATAGCGACATGATTCAAGAATATTTTAATTTCCTATTTCGCATTCCATGAGCGGCCCACTAGAAATGCATATGCATACTTTTGTTACCCATGGTTTTAGAAACCATGCTTCCTTTCATCCCCTATTTAAAGGGGCATGATAGTTGAATCATTGGACATGCTCTTGTATGTGAACCTTATCTATCATCATCCTTGAGATAGAGAGAGATATTGAATTCAACATTAGCATGTCACTAAGAGAGAGGCTTCTCCTTATTGGTAGCTCAGGCAGCGCATTGAGCAGTTCCAATTCATTTGGGCATCTTTGAGAACCAGCCGTACATGCAAGGAACATCCCACACTACCACATGAGGAGGATGACTCTGGACTCACTCCTGTGACAAGATATACCTTACACACCCTCTTTTTGAATATGTCATTATTGACAAGATCTACTTATGGGATATGTGGAGAATTTTTTTGTTTCCATTATGCTTGTCGCCTCCATAATTCCTAACAGTGGTCTCTTTCTTGTCATAGTGAAGAAGAATGGGAGATCATGAGATCATGATGAAGTGGTTTCTCAACGTGTAAGTGCTCAGGGAAGCTCACAGTAGAATGCTTAAGGAAGTAGCACATGAGTTGTAATAATTCCAAATGATAAGTTGATTAAGAAAAAGACATTTGAGTCTGTTCAATGGTCACGTATGTATAACTCAAGAATTAAATTCATCCCCTATAAGATAAGGTCAAGATGGGAAGGTCCTTATCAAATAAAGAATGATATCCGTATGGAACTATTGTAATCTAAGAAAAATAAGGAGCCAAGGAGTCAATAGTGAATGGTCCAAGGTAAGAGGAAAATTTTGAGGTTAGGCCTCACAAGGCCAATCAAAGCATTAATATTGTAATGTTAATTGAGGAGTTTCCTTTTGATGAAGAACTTTTCTTGAATGCACATGAAAATGATATTTATTATAATAATGACATTGCTAGGTTCTCGAGAGGTTGATTGACTCAAGGAACAAGTGTAGGGAAATATGGGGCAGAGCAGGCAGCAAAAACAAAAAGTTATCTATCATATTACCCTCATAATAGTAGATCATGTCAACAACTATATAATGGGAAGGATGGTTATACCTATTCTTGGATCAGGTCCAATGGCAATCACCTCATCATAGTATGTACCTTTTTTCAAATAAAACTCAAATAGTGTCTGTAACAGCTCCTGGTTGATCACCATAGATGGCAACTTGATGTTGTCCTCTTAGTGGCAGGAAACAACCTCCTTCCCTCTATAGTGACCCACACCGACCATCAAGAACTCTTTTCATTCTAGATGGACAAATAGGAAGGAGTTATCCCTTCTCGTTGGTGTACTAGCACCAACTTGCTCTCCCACAATGGTTCTCCCTTTCTATCCCACCCTTTATTGAGTAGGACTTACTCATGTCCTCTCGATTACCACAACTAGATAAGACAACAATTGCTAGAGCAAATAATGTTGTATCTAGGAAACCCCCAGTACCCTCCTTTTTATAGGAGTGTTAGGGTCAAGGTTCCCAGTCTGAGCATCAGTAAAAGGGTCTGGAATTCAATGAATTTTTGCAACCTACATTCACAGGTGAACCAATCAAATTGTATTGTCAACTATAATTTGATTGGCATGTGAGTCAATCAGTTCAACCCTTGAATCAGTCATTTCATCATGTTTCCCAATCAAATTGTATTGTCAACTATAATTTGATTAATGCACAACATGACGATAGCACTAATCCTTGATCTAATCAAATTCATCCGTGAACTGGGAGGTTCATAACATGTGTCAACTGTTTGATGACCTTGAGCTGATTAGTTCACTCTATCAACCAGTCAGTTCATGCCCTCATTCATCCAAAATTCAGCCAATGCAATTTCCAATCAACTTGACACTCCAACCAATTAGTTTAACACTTGAACCACTTAGCTTAGAGTTTAGTTAGTCAATTATTGTTTAAATTGAATACCTAAACACTTTAGTAATCAAGTTAAACCTCATTCATGAATAAACTCCAATTCCAAGTGTATCATATGTGTGTGACCCTATAGATTTCAAATTACATTAGTAGTAATGGCCACAACTAGTTTATGACATCACAAGCAATGAGAAGTGTCTAGTAACACATCATTGCTACCAAAATAAATGGAAATTTGGAGAACAACTTCAACCTAAAATTTGTGATTAGTGTTATAGTATTTTTATAGTTCCTTTGTCACTGATATCCAGATTAAACTTGAGGCATGGAATAGTCATCCTCTTAAACATTCAATCTTTGTTACTTGAACTACAATAGAGTATTTGAGATGTATGTAATCTTAATATCACATATTGACTCATATGTACATGGCTATGCATTTCTTAGTCTTTCTTATCAAGTGGCCAGGATATCAAACTCTTGTAGGAGGGACAAATCCTATCTACATCACTCACAACTATCCCCATGTGTTACAACATACTCGATCATCACATTTATGGAAAACCTTTATCAATGTCACGTTGGATGATGTCAAAGTACATTGAATGACATGTGATGATTGTAGTGACTTCAGATCTAAGAACCAAAATCACCACCATCACTATGAGAGACGCTTCTAACTACCAAGCATGGTTTCCATTTATCACTCTTAAGGCTGGACTATCCGATACACTCTTCTCTAACAAGTATCTATGTGTTTGGTTTGATATCACATAACATGACTAATGAGATTTTGTAATCCACCAACACACACTCTAGTCTTATGTGTTACTATTGTCTATATTGATTCCATCATGATAACTGACTAGGGACATAGCAAGAATGTATATATACTCTTAACATCGGCATCATCTAATTGTTCAGGTCCTCAACAAGAAGACACACATCAATTAGTAATATTATTCTTTAGACATCTATTACATTACATCATTATCTCATAACTAAATAAAACATACAAAATTGGAAGATTGCCTTTATGATTTAATCAAATCATTTACAAGATATTCCATTATAATCATCATATGATTGTCTCTCTAGGGATATATACCAATAAAAAGAAGCTTGACTAGAGGAAACCACTTAGGTTTGAGAACTTTTGCACCCAACCTTCTATAGTTTCACACATTCCAAGAAATAAACACACATACACTTGTCCTTAAAAAAACCAATTAGTTTTAGATGTGCAGATGAATGGAGAATAAAGAATGAGGCATAATAGCTACAATGTTAAAGAGATTTGATGAGAAATTATTTTATATCAAGATTAATGAAATGAGGAAGTTCAAAGTCGTGGATGATAGAATTTTGTAACACGGGGGCCCGCTGCCCTAGGCTCTAGTTGAGTTTCAGGAATGATGACTGGCCCCACAGACCACCAGTAACCTTAACTGCGCACTTTATCCTCACTCAATGCACAAGCCAGGGTCAACTTCCCGACTGGTCACCCATCCTAGTACTACTCCAAGCTAAGCACACTTAACTATGGAGTTCTTTAGTGATGGGATTCTGAAAAAGGAAGTGCACCTTGGTGATATGGGTAGTCCAATCATTCCTTTTAAGGTCATCTTATCTGAGGCCTCAAATCCTAATATGTTATAATCTCCCCCACTTAGACTCTTGACGTCCTCGTCAAGGCTCAACAATATGACCTCATAATATTTCCCCATTTTAGTGCTGACCCAGAATGACCCATGGACACCCAGCTCCTGATCAAGAAATACCAGTGCAAGGGTGGCTACATAACCATGGACAACCCTTTCAAACATGCTCGGACTACACGACTCAAGACTGGCATGCCATGTCCATGTGGGCCCCACCTACTAGAGGGGTTACGACTCTAATACCATTTGTAACACTAGGGCCCACTGCCCTAGGCTCTAGTTGAGTTTCAGGAATGATGACTGGCCCCACAAACCACTACTAGCCTTAATAGCATGCTTTATCCTCACTCAACGCACAAGATAGGGTCAAATTCTCGACTGATCACCCATCCTAGTACTACTCCAAGATGAGCACGCTTAACTATGGAGTTCTTTAGTGATGGGCTCCCAGAAAAGGAGGTGCACCTTGGAGATATGGGTAGTCCAATCATTCCTTTTAAGATCATCTTATCTGAGGCCTCAAATCCTGGGACGTTATAATACACCATGGATGTGGCACATAAAAATGACCATTTTGCAATTGTTATTTTCACAAAGAGATCAGCAAAGGAATAGAGAAGTGGGTGTTGTGCCTACAAATGTTGTATTTCTACCAAGCCACCACGAACGTGGTGGATAAAAGGTCATGGTTGAAATGGTCCCACCACATTTAAGTGAAACAAAAGGAGGGACATAACCAAGAACCCCCATATTTTCATGCAAACCACATGAGCATGGCACACACAAGAAACTAAAAATGATGCTTCATTCCCTCCTAGTCTCCAGATTTTCATCCTCAAGCTCAAATAAAGTTATAATACACTTTGAAAACCTTTAACTCCACCTTTCATTACCCATCCATTTCCAACCCCAAATATCTATTTCCATCTCCATTCCACCCACCTCTTTGAAACATCAAATACCTAGCTCTAGCTTCAATCTCTCACCAAAATGAAGGGGTTGGGTAAGCAACTGAAGAAGGGAGACAAGATCATCCTTTCGTATCACCACCACCCCAAAAATGCCTCCGCCAACATCACCCTACATTCACGTAGACCTACTTCATCCCCCATTAACTCCATCTCCCTCTCCCATGCTCATACAACATTTTATCTTCTTCCATCCACCACCCTTTAGATGCTACTTACAAAGAAGAGTAAGAAGAGGCATACAATGTAGTCCTTGACACCATGACTCATCTATGGCAAAGAAATTTTGTAGCTTCCTTTGTTGGTATGTATGCCCAAAGAACCAATCATGTGATGATTGTGATGGAATATATTGTAAGTGGTTTGATAAGTAATAAAGGTAATCTTCCAATTTATTTTGTTTTATTCAGTTATGAGATAATGATGTAAACAAATGTCTAAAGAATGTTGTTACTCGATGGCATATGTCTTCAGGTTGAGGATCTTAACAATGAGATCATACAGATGTTAAGAGTATATACATGGTTGCTATGTCCCTAGTCAGATGTGATTATGGAAGGCTAAAAAGACAACAATAACTCATAAGACTAGAATGTGTGTTGGTTGATGATAGAATCTCATTAAGTCATGATATGTGATATCAAACCAAACACATAAATACTTGTTAGAGAATAGTGTATCAGAGAAACCCACCTTGAGAGTGATGCATGAAACCATGATTGGTAGTCAAAAACATATCTCATAGTGACGGTGGTGATGTGGTTCTTAGACCTAACATTAGTGCACTCATCATATGTTTTTCGATGCACTTTGACATCATCTATTGTGACCTTGAATAAGGGTTTCCATAAAGGTGGTTCTTGGTACATTGTGACACATGGGAATGACTGTGAGTGATGCAGATGGGATTTTTCCTCCCTACACTAGTATGATATCCTGACCACTTGATAAGTGAGACTGAGAAACACATGGCTATGCTAGTGTGAGTCATTATGTGATATTGATATTACATATATCTCAGACAATATGCTCTGGTTTAAGGAACATGGATTCAACATTGAATAGGATTATGATTCCATGGTTCGAGTTCAACCTAAATATCCATGAAAAAGGAAATATACAATCACTTTAACACCAATGAACGATTGTAGGTTGATGTTGCTTTCCAACTTTCTAATTACTTGGGTAGCAATGATGTCTTGCTACATACCACTCATTGCTTGTGATGTCATAAATTAGTTGTGGACATTCACTTCCAACATAACTTGGAACCTATAGGGTCACACACATAGGATACACCTAGAATAGGAGTTTATTCATGAATGATGTTTAACTTTATCATTAAAATGTTAGGTATTCAATTTAAACAACAATGGTTGGAAATTGATCAACATAACTTTGAACTGATCTATTCAACTGTCAAATCAATTCAAACCAATATTGACAATCAAAACTCTAAAATGACTGGTTCAAGAAGTGAACCAATCGGCTCAGGTCTATGAACTGACCAATTCAAGTTGTGAAGAACAATTGGATCAAGGATTGATGGTGATTTCATGTTGTGTACTAATTGAATCTTAAATGCCAATACAATTACAAATAGGAAACATAGTGAAATGAATAGTTCAAGGGTTGAACCGATTGTATCATGTGTGAACTGACTGGTATACTAGTGAACTGACCAGTTCACAGTTTGCAGGTTCTGAAAAATTCATGAAAATTTATCTCTTTGACTCCCACTCAGACTAGAGCTCCTGTCCCCGACTCTCCTATAAGTATAGGGGTAGTTGAGGCTTTCAAGAGACACAACAATAAGTTTTGACAATTTTTGTCTTCTCACAGTTGTGGTAACTTGAGAACCCAAGGAAGTTCTACTGTCAAAGGGAGAAACATCAAGGGAGAGAGAATTGGGAGATCAAGTTGACAATACATTGTTGAGTAGAAGCGAGAACTCCTTGTCTGTTCATCTAGAACAAAAAGAGTTCCCGGTGGTCCGTGTGGACTACTACAGAGGTGTGAAGGTTTTTTCCACCCGCTAGGAAGTTGCAGACAACCTTTGTCCGTGGTGATCAACCAAGAGCTTGTTGTTAATGTTGTCTAGGTGCAACTTAAAGAAAGGAGCACACTACAACAAGGGATAGTTGTCAGACTGGTTTCTGGATCAAGTATAAGCCTTGCAACCATCTTTCCATTTACACAGTTCTTGATGCAATCTATTGTATAAGGTAATATTGCAAAAACAATTCTTTCTGTTCCCATCTGATGACATACTTCCCTACATCCTCATCTTCTTAGCATGCACTGCCACATCCTAGAATGGCATGGCATTCTTCTTTGTTCAAAATGCAACAACCTCAACAATAGTTGCAACATCAAAGGTGGTGTCTCCTGTAATGATGAAGAGGAGGAAGAGGATATGCCCAAAAAATGGTTCCATTGAACTTGGACACTATTTTAGGTTTATAAACCTATGAAGAGGGGGAAGAGAAATAGGACATTGGAGATTAGAAACTTTGGGAATAGCCTATTGACATCGTGAAAAGACTTGAGTCAGATAGAGTGAAAGAAATTGAGAAGGAACTTTAGAGCATTTTATATGGAAGGGGGTACGAAGAGGAATATAATACTAAAGACACTTCACCTAGAGTGTATGACTAGGAGAGTGATCGACACCTATTATGCATGCACACTACAATGCAAGTATTGGGTATCAGCTGCTAGCGTGAGGCATGCTTAGTAGATTATGGACTACTCAAGGTGCTCACAACTGTGTAAGACATGTACATTGAGATGACACAACAACTTTTTGGTGATATGGAGAATATTAGGTATAGAGGGGAGGACACCATTTAGTTTGGCCTATAAAATTAGATACATGTTCTAACCATCTCCTAGTTGAACGACATTTTTGCATCCCATCCTAAGAAAACTACACTTCTACATGAAGGACACACTAGAAAAGATTCCACTATCAACTATGTGCGAATATGGGAAATCTTGACTGGGCAAGATACCTTCACACCAGGGATAAAAAAAACTAGAAGGATCCATAGCGCCATTTTGAGGTATATACCAACTGGTCTTCCAAATACTATTTTTTCCCTGTATGACAACCATAGACGATGTTCACAGAAGGATCTATTTGTTTTTGGGTGGATGATAAGGGGAAGGCATGTTAATTTAGGGTTCATTATTGATCATACGAGGACAATTCCATCCAAGATTAAGAATCTTTTTGTCATGGGAGGGATTCAGACCTTAGTAGATATAGCCCTAGGATGTGACATGATAGGGCTCACCAAAGCATATGGAGTAAAATTTGAAGATATAAAATACCTTGTGATTTCCTAAATTATGACCATTGTTAATATAAAGATGCACTATAAAAATATTCCACTCTATCCTAGAATCACTCTTAAGCTTCCCTATCATACCATGCCACTAATTCAGGACATAGGCCCATTGTTGAATCACTTGACATCATACAAGCATGGGAGCAAAATTACCCTAGCGAAAATTTCAAAAAACATGTTCTTGATCTCCCTTAAGGGGAGGGGAAAACCAATTTGGAGGAGCAAAAGAGAGAAGAGCAATAGGGAGAGATGTACTTAGTGAGGATGGAAGAAGATTCCAAATCTTCACAACACTAGCACACAAAAACTTATGACATGCCCACCATACAAGTGAAGCTATAGGGCATCCATAAGACACATGAGCCCATGTGGTTATATCAACAACAAAGGCATCATCAAATCTACCCCATGTACCACTATCAACATACCAATGTGTAGAGGACCCCCGATGGGGGAAGGCTTTTTTAGGAACCATATTTGGATATCAGGAGACATACCCCCTCCACATTAAGACAATTGGGGACACTCATACCATTATCCTCCCCTATTAGGAGGATGTAATGACCTAACTTTTCATCATCCCCCAATTAAGAATGGACCCTAAATTTGAGAGACACTACCTAAAATTCTCAAGATCCATATTTAACCAAATAACAAATAATAGCACATAATTTCCATTATTTCAGAAATATTTTTTTACAAGAAATGTAATTCTGCTCCTATGAGGAATCACATAAATCTTATAACATTAGAACTACTACATATGAGAAGAAATATCTAACTACTCCTCCTTTTTTTAGCTTTAATGTCTTCACTTGAGATTAGGTGTAACAACATAATCATCCATAGTAGATCATTACATGAATATACACACACTTCTCTTTTTTAACTTCTTAACATTTATCTATTCACTCATTGTGGTGTACACTCTATTTAGGGGAGCCTTTATGGGGAACCCTCTCTTTAGGGTTTGGTTCCAGTAGTGGACTCTCAAAACCTTCCTTTTTGGGCTTGGCCTATAGTGATCTTCCTATCTGGGATTGATCACCAATCATTCCCATAATGACTTCTTCCATCCCATGACCATTTAACTCACTAGAGATAGATATTTAAGGTTGAGCAAGTTATATTTATATAAGAGGGTACTCATAGGGGAGTTATATATTGTAGGAAGTGCATAAACAATTGAGCAGTTTAATTATAATCCATTTAGGAAACTTTAGAAAACTCAAAAGTCACTAAGGCGAGTATTCATAGGTGTAACTATGTACCTTTTCTGTCATGCAAAAACCATGAAACATGTACTTCAAGCATATATAAAAACATACATGCATTAAAGATAATCAACAAACATTATTTGCATGTCAATATTCTCTAAGGTGTCACTAATCATATTCAAACCATACTTAATCTGGTGTATGTCCTACACTAGGGTTTAGGGTTGTCTTGGGTTCAGATAAGGAATAAGGGTATCAACCCCTAATTTCATTACATTACCACTATTTAGAGTTATAGCCCTCTTTACATATCAGGTGAAATCCTACTTATTAAGTTAAGATTTTTATGATCATTTAGTGCAACTACCCATGATTTGGAAACTTGAGATTATACTGACAAGGAAAATTAGATTATAATTCCTAATTATCATGTTTATGTCTCATATGATTTAATCATGATAATATTTATTCAAAACATATCAAGGACTATTATGAACATATAAATCAAATCATTTGCACTTAAGATTATCACAATTTATATTATTGATTTTCTATATCTAATTACACATGTTGATGGTCATTATCCTAGAAACTCAAATCATACATTATCATCATCTTTATCATCTTAGAGTTCCATTATATTAAGTAACATTAGATAATAATGCAAAAGAAAGGTATTTAAGGTTTTCAACACATTAATCATCAATCTAGGGTTTATATGCTTTAATCACCACTTAATCATGTATTAGATATACTTTTGTAGTTGGGATTATAATTAAGCTTTGAATTAATTTTATTTGTGTTCCTCACATTTTTATGATTAATATGATATATGGTTTTTCTATGTTTGGGTAATCTAGAAATTTCTATGAATTAAACAAAAAATATTTATACCTAGAATCTGGACATGTGGCACCTTCTCATTGGTCAGTGCTTAGACAACCTAGCAGCAAGTTGCTAAATTAGGATGATGTTTAGTTATTTGATTCTTTGGGTGACTGGACATAAGTGGTAAAAAACCAAGTTGTTAGATAGCTTCTGGGCCCTGACCAGCCTCTCTCTTCCTTGGGATGGGGTTGTGTCACCCTATACCCACCGCCTGTCGGTGAGACATGGTGCCTCCCCCATGCTCGACCCAGTGAGGAAACGGCAAGACCCTTGCATCCCTCTTGTTTCCTCTCCCTCAACTCCTTTATCACCGACATCGTAGCCACCAAGAAGGCTCATTGCTTCTACTCTTTCTCATCCTTTGAACTTCATCGTCAATCATCATGAAATATAGATTGACTCCCTATCTCTCTCAGTGTAGAAGAGCTCTCCTCCCTTATCTCTCTCTCCCTCTCTCTCTTTCTCTCACTATCTCTCTCTCTGTCATGCTCCTCATCCTATGGAACATATGCCACACTTCTAGGGTCCCTTGGTGGCAGGCAGATTACCAAAACCTACCTCAGGTTGCAGATGCCTCCTCCAACCTACCATCTCCATCGTCTTAGGAACCCATCCACCTTCAAGCTTCTAGTTTATCTTCTTCCCCTAAACTTCACCACCAACAAAGCCTAAAATGTTTACTTCCTCTATCCTTTAGCGAGAATTCTTTGTCTCTCCACACAAATCTTGGGTGCAAACCTTCTAGGGGTCCCTATACCATCATGTGCTTTGGACGAACTCCTTCAATTATCTCCTACCTGTGATGGCGTTGAGCCCAACAAGTTGTTTCTTCTCTCCAACCTTTGGTCTTGACTACATAGATATTCTACCAGCACCACCTACATGGCCACCACTTCTTCGAAAGCCTCATCTCATCGTTCTCCTTCTATCTTGCTAGGTAATTATTTGATTCGAAGGAGGGGATCAAGGTACTTGACTCCCTCATTGATCTCTTTTCCAGACCACCGATTTTTTGGCACTAGGTTTGGATATTAATAGTCTCCTTTTCATATGTATCCATATGTTCTTGGAATGAGAACACACAAGGCAAGGAAGTAATTATCTTCCTTCATTCTTTCCCTGAAAGCCTATAGCTGTTACTATGTAGACCCAAAGTTTACGTAAAGGAAACCATCATCTTTACTAAAACTTGGGTTTGGAAACATTGATATAAAAAGGGGATCTATTAATATATTTTCCTTCCATACTAAATAATTCCATAATGCATTACCAAATCACCGTTATCAAGTTTTGGATTATCTTTTCACAATAATCTCAAGTTATTCTAAGAGTTGAATCCAACTGGGAAGGTTGGTTACTCTAGACTTTCAATGCAAGAAAACACAATATAACACATAATTTATTAACTTAGCATTGTCTAGAAATTTGGCCTTCCTCTTCATATTACAAAACAAGTATTTACTCATTTGATATTATCATCAATTCTCATAATTGATTTAATACAAAAATTTGGTCCGGTCATAGTAGCCCAGGTGGTAAGAGCTCAGTAAGTCCCAATAAAGGAATCGAGTTTGAACCTCACTAAAGGCACTTTGCGAACAACAATCCACATTGAGTTGGTGTGGTAAGGGGTGACCGGACCACACCCTGTAATGCCTTGATAGTTTACCATGTCGGGCTCGCCCGGGGTGGGTTCCCTGGGTCACTCAAAAAAAATATGAAAATTCAATTCCATCCCCCTTCTTTTGAATCATATAATAAATTTGCAAATTTTGGGGATCTTACAGAGGACCACTAGATCCTCCACAATAGTAGTGATGTTTACCCTATCACTCATGGACTTTAATGCCATGTTGAGGGCAACATGATTCAAATTTTTGGGGTGGTAGGACAGTATGTGCTCTATTTTCATTCTCATTTTGATGCTTGTTTCACCTTTCTTACCATGCTTTGTGATATTTGTTTGCAACACCAGATAACTAGTATATAATTTCACTCCTTTACGTACTTGCATGCATATAGTCTACTTTCTTATATTTTTGTGTAATTTTTTGAAGCTTTTGCTCTTTTTTCTGTTCTATGCATTGCATTGCATTGTATTTCATGTAGATGTTTGTAATTTCATGTGTGTTTGTAATAAGGATTTTCTTAATTTTAAGTATTCATTTTTAGTGTAGGTTTAGATGTGATCTTAGGGCAACGTGACACCAATAATTGCAATTTTCCCAAGCATGATCATTTTTTTTAAAATTGTGTTCTAGCTTAAGCTTTATCATGATGACCTAGAATTGAATTGTGTTACATTTGATGAATGCAAGTCACAATTTTTCACATGTTAATTTGACCATTATACTTGAATTTCTTATCTCATACATGTGTATCATCTCTCTATAATTGAACTAAATGGTAAGAAGCAATTAGAGAAAGTACAAGATGCTTAGGGCTTGCAATGGCTTGTGAAAAATAATATGGTTGATGCAAGTAGTCATTTCATTATTATTTGTACAAGATTGTGAAGTTTGTGAAACTAGATTGCATGAGGGACACTATTTGTGAAAATACTCCACTAATGACCCCTCTTTGACTCACAAATTCTTCTATTGCCTCTTATCTCTCCTCTCCATGAAAAGACTCCAAAATGGACATAAAAGTCCTTGGCCACCTTCCAAAATGGAATAGATTATATCATTATCTCTCCACTTATTATAACCATAATGTGTCCTCACTTCATATGGGTTAAAGGAAAAGAAATCCATTATCAATGTAATAGTCACTCAATAAAAAGAAAAGATGGGTGGTCTATGTAATAGCATCCCCAACTCATTTCCACAACAATTTCTTCTTTTTTCATGCCTATTTTGGTTAGGGAAAATCAACCCTATGCCTATCTGAATCAAGCCAATTGGGTCACTAAGAATGGATTGAAATTAGATGAGAATGCATGCATATAAAAGGTATTCACCTAACAAGCTTGAGCTGAATCGTATATGGTTTACCCAGATCATTATTGAATGTCATGTTACTTGCATAGATTGTGATCCCATATATTTGAAAACTAGGCACCTAGTGATCTTTTGGTAGTCAAAGAATAATGGTAGAGAGAGAGGTGAAATGCATGTATCTAATCAAATATGAAGTCTATGTAATCAAAGTATCATTGTCATGTGGGTGAGTACTATCTTTGTTTCTATTTGAACATAATTGAAGAGAGATTAAGTTGGAGCATACCTGAGGAAAAATATGTTATAAGTTTGGGGTGGTGATGCAACCATAGTTTAGGGCTTCATCTTGTGATATTTTACTATTTAATCATATCTAGACTTGATAGACTACACATTATTGCCCTCAATGAACATATCATAGTCAAATCCACTTATATCTATCCTTTGCATGTTTTTAAGGTACTTGAACCACACATTGGTTGGAAGGAAGATAGATAGGACATTTATAGGGTTTCTATACCCTTAGATGAGCCCTAGATCATCCCCCAACCTACCTTGAGTGGCTAAGAGACAACCTAAATCAAGGATCACTATGAAGAAGGACTTTGGAACTAAATTGCAAAGCAAAAAACTCAAAACTACTTGTGGTATATGGCAACATCTGCGGTATAGAGATCTATGTCACATTGAAAACCCAAGAGTTGAAGAAGCTACAACAAGCTACCCACCACAGTTGTGGCAAGAAAAACAATTATGGTGTGTAAGATCCACGAAATCCATGCTATCCAAAGTAGTTGTGGTGAGGAGCTTCTAGGAAGACCACGACTAAGAAAATGATGATCTATCCCCCTCTAAAATAAGTACGAAATTTGCCACAACTATGCCACCGCCTAACCACCACAGTTGTTCTACCCAAGCACCCAAAAAATATGCCACCGCCTAACCACCATAGTTGTTCTACCCAAGCACCCAAAAAATATGCCATCGCCTAACCACCACAGTTGTTCTACCCAAGCACCCAAAAAATATGTCATTGCCTAACCACCACAGTTGTTCTACCCAAGCACGTAAAAACCATAAACAACTTGATCAATTCACCACTACCACCTCACCAGTTCCACTCATTGTGATCATCATCAATCCCATATACCATAGTTGTGGTGCCCAAAATGGTTGTGGTGGCAAACTTCTCCAATTCATTTTTTCTCTAAATGTCCTATTCAAACCCCACTTAACCCTAGGCTTCCCAAGCCCATATATAACCATTGTTGGCTGTTGGGAGAAAGGTTTAGCTCTTATTACTACTTTCTAGAGAATTCATTGAGCCACCTACTCTCTCCCACCTACTCCCACATCATTTCCACCTTCTTCCACCTCAAAACCCTAGATTTCTACAGTTTTGACCATTCCTATACATCATTCCATGTTTTTCAACTACCACAGCAGGAGGAGGACATGCATCAATAGTTAGAGGTGAATAAGGAAGAGTCATCACCAAACATCCATGGAGTTTTAGTCCTATACTTCTTCTTTCTACCATTTTTGTATTATGCATAGATAAACCCCTTTGGTGGGTTGTTTGGGGTTGAAAATATGACTTTGATACCATGTTCGAAGACACTAATACGTAAACTATATGATTTTGGTTTCTAATGATTATGTTCTAATTCTATCTCATTTCTAATGGATTCCTTTATGGTTTGTTGTTGGAATCAACTAGGTTGTAGGAGAAATAGGTGATATCTGGCTATTTTGGATTTTGATCCTAGGTCTAGATAGTGGATGCCCAGATAGCTACCCAACTTCCTATATATTGATACCTTCTATTACCTATAGGTGTGAGCTTTAAGAAGCTAATTGGGAGACACTAATTTCTATTGACTTGGAGCTACTTCAAGGTTAGATGGGAGGTGGCATTAGGTGTAAAATACTCATCTACACCCTACATTACTACCCTTGTCCCTCAAGTGCCGTAAGTGCTTCTATAATAGAAACTAGACCTTTTAGGTCTTAGTTGAATTTTACCCAAACCCTAGTCAAATTATCCTCACAAGGTTGAATAGGGTGATAGATATTAGTTCCTCTATGCACACCCTATTCCATCCATGGCCAAATAGTAGTTTAGGGAAATTTACCATCATCTAATTTGATTTTTTCTATAATAATAATAATAATGCATTATTGATTCTTACATATTATGCCCCCCAATGAACATGATAGTCACATTACTTCAAATATCCCACACTTCCCTTGGTTGCATGAAACCCTAATTGAATTGCTTGCTTAACTATTTCTAGTCTGGTTAGCTTGTTTGCTTATCTTCTTAGTCACTTGCCTTGTTCATTCTAGCTTAACTTGCTATTATAGTTAGTGCTATCTTATTGTTAATTGTGCTTTTTCTAGTGAGTCAATTGCTAATGTAATTCTATAATTTCTCTTCTTACCTAGTTGCTAGTCTATTGTTGTTTCTTGACTAGTTTAGCTAATATATCTCTGGTGTATTGTTTCGTTATTTTGGTATTCAATGACAACCTTTCTTACTTGTCTCTAGTAAAACTTATGTCTCTACTTTATTTTATACCAAATTTTTTAGGGTTAACTAATGTGTAGTTATTGCTTTTCTTAATTGTTGTACCACTTTAGTTAAATCAAAAATCCAAGATAAAACCCTTCAACCCTTGTATCTTTTATATGAAGCTAGCATAATCAAACTAAGCTCTAGTTCCCCCTTTCTCCCTTGGTTTGGACCCCGACTTGTTGTTCCTATACTAATCTTGAGCATGTGTGCTTCTAGAATTGTTTAGGAGTGTATCTAAACTGGATTTTCTAATTAGTGAAAGACCCATGTGTGCTCCTAAGGCACATCTAGCCATGTCAATTGTCTAGGGGTACCAGCAGATGCATCACTTAGCTGGAGTCGCCAAGATCAAGATTTTGGTCTTTAAGGGGATGGGTTTAGATATTGAGGTAATTTTTCATACATTTTTCTTCCAAAATCTCTCTCTATTTTAAAAAATATCCAAAACATGAAAATTTACATCTTAATTTATGTTAATCCCTTCTCATGATATACAAACTTTATACACCTAATTCAAAATAACGTTCATATTGATAGCATGTATATGACAAGTAAAACATTTCAATCAATAATCTAAACAAAATCTTTGTTGATAAATTAGGATTTCACTTATCTTGATGAAAATGATTGATATATGGATGTTTGGAACCCTATTTACAAAATAGAGTGAGTTATTGGAAATTTACTTCATCACGAGCTTACTAGTGGGGTGCTTGAGACTATTATTAGCAGTGGCACTATACATAATATAGATTAGTACCCAACATTAGTGTTAGATATGAGTTGTACCAAAATTAATAAATACTATGTTAACATAGTGAGTTAGTCCTTACGTAACCAATGGTATAAGTTGTATAGACCACCTTGTGTTTAGCCTCTACTTAAGTACCATGATTAGTTATGAATTCTAGATAAATGTCTATGTAATCCAAAGTATAAACCCTAGTTGTAAAATAGAGTGAGAGTTGCCTAGATGTAGTTCATCATAATCATACTAGTGGGGCTAGGGAAATTATAATTAGTGAGTATAATCTAATTTTTGATCCCGGTGTCACCAACATCAACAAATAGTTGAGATAATCAATTATTTGGATTTTTTAGATATATATCCTAGGATGCAAATTTGCTTGAGGGAGACGTTTGATTACTACAGTCAAGTGTATCCCTACTTGACTCTATATCTCCCTATATTATATATATATATATATATATATATATATATATATATATATATATATATATATATATATATATATATATATATATATATATATATATATATATATATATATATATAAGAATTTACATAGATGTATATATATGTGTGTGTATGTTTCTTTATATGTGTGCGTAATTCTAGATAATCAAAGTTTTTCACATATCAAGTTGGTATCACACACTATATTGAATAAAACTACTAGTTACATGTAAACATAAGTAAGAGAAACAAGGAGGAATCCATATGCATGAGTAGTGTACTTATATGGATCTTGTTACTATTGGAGTTTGTGTGTGGGAGTGTTAGGGAGTTCAATAATTAAAAGGATATGATGCAAATCATATTAAGTACTAAGACAATATCAATATACTAATAAATTTTAATTATATTTCACTTTAAGTTGTAAGTACTTAAGTTCTATTGAATGGTATCATGATTGTTATTTTCTATAATTTAGTTTCAATGATACATGAGACATAAAGGCAAATTTCTTGTAATAACTATATTTAGTCTAAGTTGATGGTTATCTTTAATCTTATCCGTTGGTGTGAATCTAATCGTTGCTAGTGGATTGGGTCATGTAATAAAGTTTTCGTTACCTTATGGTGTGTTAGGGTTAAGCCTAGAGGCTACTTTTCTATGGCTACTTGAGTTTCACTAGCATATACAAACAATGGGTGGATACTATGGAGGTCATTTTGAATGAGTGGAGTGAAAGAAATTTCATTTGGTCAATCCATATTTTATGCCATGTTGATAATGGACAAAGTTGGGAGGTTGGTTCATCAGACCTAAACATAATGGATGTCTATAAGATGTAGCATGAGAATATTATATCAAGAGTTCAAGAGGTAATGTTTAGTGAAAAAAACACATTTGTCAAATGGTATGAATGACATGTTGGACATGATCAAGCATTTGAGAATAGAGATATGGGATGCCACTAATGTGGGGGATAGTTAGTGAGATCATCAAACACACACAAATAAAGGAAATGAGTGGGTCTATGATAAGAAGCCTAGAGAAAAGAAATGAGGATGAGAGGGGGTATTTATCAATGATAAGGGTCATGGATGGTAGGTTTTTTCCTTTTATATTGTATTATTTCTACAATCAACTCTTTTTATTATCAAAAAATATAATCCAACTCTAGATAGTGTTGGTATATATGCCCTGAGAGCCAATCATGGGATGATTGATGGGATACAATAAGATTAGTTTGATAAACATCAAAGGCAAGCTTGCAATTCATTCTGGTTTAGTCAGTCATGAGATAATGATAGAACAGATTGAATGTCTAAAGAATTGTTTCACTCAATGACGTATGCTTTTAGGTTATGGACCTAAATGATGAGATCATACGTATGTTAAGAGTATACATTCTTGTTATGTCCCTAGTTGGATGTCATTGTGGAAGATTGATAGACAATAATGACACATAAGACTAGATTGTATGTTGGTTGATGATGAATATCATTAGTCGTGATATAGTGATATCAAACCAAGCACATAGGTACTTGTTAGAGAACAAGTGTATCCGACAGACCCACCGTGAGAGTGACACATGGAACCATGACTTGGTAGTCACAGTCAGCTCTCACAGTGATGGTAATGAGTGTGATTCTTTGACTTGAAATCACTACACTCAACACATGTCGTTAGGTATGCTTTGACATCATCAAATGCAGTCATGAAATATAGATTGTTATAAAGGTGATGATTGGGTGACTTTGACACATGGGGCTTTTGAGGGGTGAGTGATAGATATGGGATTTGTCCCTCCTGAGATAGTTTGATGTCCATGGCCACTTGATGAGTAGGACTGAGAAAGGCATGCACATGCATATGTGAGTCAATATGTGATATTGATGTCACACAGATCTCATCCAGTCTGCTCTGAGATCAAGAAAGTGAATGAACATTGAAAGGATGATTGTCCCATGCCATCAGTTCATTCAGGATATCAGTGACAAAGGAATTATACATTCACTGTAACACCAGTCATGGATTGTCAGATTGAAAGTTGTTCTCTAACTTTCCTTTTCACTTGGGTAGCACTGATGTGCGACTAGGCACCGCTCTTTGCTTGTGAAGTCATAAGTGTTATGGACTTTCACTGCCAATGTGAAATGGGCCTACAGGGTCACGCACATAGGATTTAACCTAGAAGAGGACTTTATCCTTGAATGATGTTTTGATTTTTTACTAAATGCATTTAGTAGTTTAATTAAACATTCAATCAATTGACTTGACTCAGAATCACCAAGTTCAAGTGTTGAACTAACTGATTTGAGTGTCAGATTGATTGAGAATTGCATTGACTGATTTTTGCACAACCTAGACTGCCAACTGACCAGTTCAACCTATTGAAACGATTACCTCAGGGTCAAGTGAGATGACCGGTTCAAGTGCTGAACCGATCGGTTCAGCTGGACCAAATGAGCCAATTTGGGAAAGTTAGGTTGGTGAGAAAATATTTTTGTTTCACTTGTACAATTTGATTGGGACAAGTATTGATCTTTAGATTAATTAGAAACGAAAAGAGGAAAGTCAATTGGGAACTGCCCTAGGAAGTGAAACGACTAGTTCATGAATGAACTGATCGGTTTAGCTCCCCAAACGACCGGTTCATGAGATGAACTGATCGGTTCAGTCCCCAAATGATCGGTTCATTTGTGAAACGACTGGTTCACTTGCCGTAGTGTATCGATTCATGGAAATTCCGGACCCTTCTACTCCCACTTTAGTCCTGCATTGCCCGTGACCCTGACCCCTCCTATATATAGAGGGGTACTGGGGGCTTCTCAGATAGAATAACTCAGAACATTAGTTTCTCTACAAAGTTGTCCTCTCTGGTTGTGGTAACTGAGAGAGCCCAAGCAAGTGCTACCCGACTAGAGAGGCACATCAAGGGAAAGACAACTACAGGATGACAAATGGTGGTGGGAGAGCAAGTCAATGACTAGTACACCGATAGAAGGGGACGACTCCTTCCGGTGTCCTGTAGGACAGGACAACTGCAGTTTTCGGTGTTCTGTGTGGACTACTATAGAGGTGGGATATTTCTGCCGCTCGGAGGACAACTGTCAATCTGTTAGTCTGGGTGTGACCAGGAGCTGCACAGATGTCATCTAAGACCGGAGGTGAAGACCGTGCTAGTTGCGAGGTAACGTTGCCGAGCAAGCCTCGGGACAAGGTACGCCGCTACAAACCATCCTTCCTACTATGTTGATGTTCATGAGATCTCTTTGGGTTCTGGGTTTGGGGAGAAAAACAATTTGTTTTCGCTGCCATCTCTGCCTCCCCTAAAACCCAACAGTGGTATCAGAGCCACGTCAACGTTCTACACTTTAGGATAATCAATATGATCGGTTTTTAGTTTGTCACCTATTATTTATTGCATATGATGCAAATAATTATTTATCTTTATGCATGTCCAATACAAATTCACAAAATCCCTACATAGACATTAATGATATGGTATATAAATGCATTCAATACAATTCGCCCTTAAACGGTTTCTATGGTGATTGAAGTGTGATTGTGGCCATAAACCCTAAATCTGTGTGTGGTTGATTGTTGTTGCTTGCATCTCGGTCTGCACACTAATTCCCTACCTCGTATTCCTAATGTAACTCAAGATAACTCGAGATTCTTTCCTACCTTTTCTCCCCCCGATTGTAACTTGGGGTTTCCCAATGCAAATGTAAATAGGATTAGTTTATATTTCCTTTTATGTCAAAGAACGGCGGACACCTGAAGGATCGAGATGATCGTCCCGGGCATGGGACAATCTGCTGGTGGAGCAAGGCGGCCGGCTCCTGGAGCGAGACGAGTGGGTGACAACCTGAGGAGATGCATGATGACCGGTGAACCGATCGGCTGGAGGCGCCAGTCGATCGGCTGGTGGCACCCAACCGACCAGCCTGATGGCGAGCCGATCAATGATGGAGATGAGTTGATCAAACCCAGAACGGCAAAGCATAGAGTTCATCTTGTACATGTTGCATGTGATGTGGACCTAGATGACCGTGATTCCTCTTGTCTTGAGGAATCAAATTAGGATGGCCATAATCATCACTTTTATCATTTCGCATCTTTTCTATGGGATATAGCATGTATATGATACATACTATATATTGTGGAGATTGGATATATATATATATATATATATGTACCTATAAACCAAATCCCTCAATAAATATTAAGTCTTAGATGCCTTCCATTAGCAGCACACATGAAAAACTTGATCGACCAAACGTATGTTATGCCAAAGCGTGCTACGTCGTCTATCTCACAGAAATGTGATGGTAGACATGTAGGATATGCCAAAGCAGGGTGCACTTTCATCGTTTTGGCTTTTGGGTTAGACTTAACTGGTGATTCTTAGAGAGTGTAAGCTCTAGAGGCACATGGATGACCATGGCAAAGAGTTGTGCATGGCATCCATCCGAGAGTTGCATAGGATGCAATTGGCAAGTGTTGCCTACCTAAATAATCTATATTGTGGGCGGTCAGCCAAAGCTGACTCATGATTGGATGAAATATGGATCTTGGACCCACTAGAAGGTTGTATGCTGCAATCTTCCAAATTGATAGTGAGGGTTGTCCATTTGAACAAAAATAGTGGGAGAGCTAATTAATTAAAGTCCTAATTATATCATAAAACTTTTTCAAATCAACCAAATCAAAGTAAAAATAGTTTTGGACTAAAATTGCAAATTTCCTTTTTGTAAAATAAATGGCTAATCAACAATAATCACTTTCGTTGCGACAAACTAAATGGGAATAATTTCTACAACTAGTTAGGATGTTGAGAAGTGTTCTCAACTGAATAGTGAAAGCTCTAAGTTCTAGTTATACCAGAACCAGATGAACTCGATCCCACCACACCAACGGTTGAAAGGATGCTTATGGAAGCATACCGAGGATGCCATTGATGTGGAGTGCTTAATTTTGAGTTCTTTGAACTATGAGTTGTAGAGACAACAAGAGACATATGATGTCTCTAAGGCACTATCCTAGCAAGTCATGACAGAAGGAGATCCAGTAGGTCCTCACAAACTCAATGTGATTGGGTATGTGGAGAACCTCACTAGACTAGGATTTCCCCTGAGCCAAGAGTTGGCTACTAACGTGATACTGCAATCATTTCTAGAATCCTACAATCAGTTTGTGATGAACTACAACATGAACAACTTTGACTAGCCATTGACAGAGTTGTTGGGCATGTCCTCGTCGAAGCACAGATGAAGAAGGACAAGCCTAAGTCTGTGATGTTGATCAATAGAATGAAAGGAAAGTCTAAGGGAAAGGGCAAAGCTAAGAAGGGTTCTGATGCTAGCCAGTAGCCCAAGTCATCTTCAACTCTCAAGGACAAGGGAGGCATGGCCAAGGGAGACAATTGCCACCATTGTCAAAAGCCAGGACATTGGAAAAGGAATTGTCCTCTATATCTGGAAGAACAAAAGAAGATGGAGGAGGGGATGGAGATCTCCACCGTAGGTATCATGAAATAAATACTTCTTTATCTGAGGTATATGATACTAAGATGAAGATCTGACATATATGATATGCAAGATCTAAAAGAAAGTGATGTCATTTGTGAAAGGACCAAGAAAGGAGTACTCATCATTGGAGCAATTGTTGCTGCCATAGATAGGAGTACCTTTCAATTTATTTCAGCCTAAAGGGCACAAAATAGAGTTGAGAACTGCTATTTCAATTTGCCAATAGAAACACTTTATCTTGTAGTGACAAGATGGCTATCAATATAGTTTATGTTTCAATTTCAAAGATATGATCTTTGTTGCAATGCCTTTCTTTATCTTGTGGTACTTGGTATGCATAAGATAAAATGATACCTAAAAGTTATTGATAACTCAAACAACGAATTAGCATTATCATGGCAATTCATTTCTGGTTCCATATTGATGGATAAAGATAGACTCTTTTGGTTGTGAAAAATTAAGAGACATGAATATCTTGGACATGATAAATCAATCTTCACTAGCGGTAGTGGGAGAATGATTATCCTATTAGGTATAATACATATGATGTATGTATATACCTATTGGAGAAAATGCTAATACTTCAAATGGTGTTTAGAGAAATGCTAATATGAATATCTTGAAGTGTTCAAGAAGATCATGAATGAAGTACAAATTTGGTAAAAGTAATAATTCTTGATGTGATCAGTGAATGAGATACTTAAACTAAATGTTTGAGAACCTTATGAGTGATTATGATAGTGTATTATAGAGAACTCATGATTAAGACATAGTTATGTCTAAATCAAAAGGATTCATACTCTAAGGAGTTATAGGATGATTATCAAATAACTAAATTCTTCTTAAATAGAGATTACCTTATACTAATAAAGGATATAAAGAATCACAAATTGTTGTGAGTTCTCAAATTCCTTAATAGATACACCTCAAATATCTATATGTTGAGTTGGTCATATGATGAGTTGACAATCTAGAAGATATTGAGGAACCAGATTTTGAGTTATGGTTTATGACCATAAGGTTATAAATGACTTCCATGTCAACTAGAAGGTATGACCTTAGTGATAGCACCCATTGGGATAAAATCCATAAGTGCAAATGAGTCTTAACCGTTAAGACACATGGATGACATTTTGAGAAGGATCATGCTTGTTGATTGCAACTTAATGACTAAGCGATTTGGCATATGGCTATTAAAACTGCATTCCTATGAGGAATAAGGCAAGGATGTGTATGTGACACAACCGATAAGGTTTATGAATCCATTAATGCAAATGAAGTCTATAAGTTACAATGGACTAATCAATGTGATTGATTGAGTACAAGCAACTCACAACTGGAGATCCTTACTTTGATAATATATTCAAAGGGTTTGACTGATATGAGAAAGATAAAGAAGGGATCTGTGATTCAATGGGAGTGTATTTGCATTCCACATCTTGATGAGGAATGAGATGTTCGAGAATGGAATCATTTGTGGAACTTATCTTTAGGGAAGATAGAGACATTTCCTATGTGATAGGAATAGAGACCTATAGATAGTGCTCAAAAACCTCTTGACCTGGAAAAGAGAGAGCATATATTGGCAACCTGTACTGAAGGGTTCAGAATGCACAGATTCAGTGGGAGAAAAATTGTCCATGTTACATGGAGTTAGTATCCCAGAGCCAGGTGTCCCAATTCTTATGAAAAATGGGAACAAAAAGAATAGATATGGATCTATCATGTATGTAATCATCCTATTATCTTGCATGTATGGACATAACAAGAATAAAATGCATTTATCATCTTGTATGTAGGATATGACAATATGTTATGCTCATAACTCGTATGTGGTACATGAGTGGATGTCTGTCTAGTTGTAGTAAGGGTTACTGGAATACCATGATAACTTGATAAGTACTTGAGAAGTACTAGTTCTATGGAAATAAGGAAGGGTTCACTGTAAAGAGTTACACTGATGCGAACTTTCAAAATGACAGAAAATTTATCACAAAATATATATGGGATATACATAAAAGTGAATGTGTGTTGAAAAAATGGAAAAGTTCCAATAAATCCATTTTAAAAGGGAAATGTTGAGTATCCATGTGTTCGATAACAACAATGGATACTATATGGATGTGGGTGTTCATGGAGATGAACTTATAGGTATTTCAGTCATTGATGACAAGTAAGGAGTGTTTGGTCATGCAATGAGGCTAAAGTTAGAAAAGGAATATTTGATTGCATATTACACCAACTCCATCTCATACGTAAGACGTACATTGAAGAGATGTGATACATGCAATAATACCAACTTAGGCAAAATGTTTCCATAACTCACTGTGTTAGTATTAGAGCAATAGTGACATGTGGGACATGTAAGGCCCCTGAACTTGCTTAATGAGATGAATGAGCTTAATTACCATTATTGAATGCTTATAACCCTAATCTAAACTTGATATGTTGATTAAAGTTAAGTAAGTGCTTAAGATGAGATTAGAGTTTTGATTAGATGATACAATCTAATTAGAATGTTTTCTTGCTTTAAGGGTGTATAGGATCTCGTGCTTGAAACTTTGTAAGAAGAATCGTCCAAATCAGACCTACGAAGCAAAAGTTATGACACTTTTGAGTTTCTTGGGCTAATTTTGCAATTTTTCCAAAATGTTAGCTTATAACTCTTTATTTTTCCCTTTTCTCGCTTATCATCTTCTTCAATCGACCGATTCCTTTCTCTGTTTAAGCGGTGCCCGCAACAGCAGCGCGACCAGAAGCTAGGCGGGCGATTGAAGGGTGATTTCTTGGGCGCCCTTGGCTACGATATAACAACACCCGGCCTTCTTCCCTTCTTCCTAAATTGTCTTTCCTTCCTCCAACCTCGCCCCTATCCGCAGACCTAGCAAGGGTGTCGGCCTACCTACAGATGTGGTGTTGCACAACAGCTTCACCAACCAAGTAGAAGAAGGGCGGATGAACGATTTTTTTTTGGGCTCGTTTACTTCAGTTCAGTAGAGCCTAGCCTCCGCCGTCATCTCCTTCTTCTTGCTTTTCCTTTACCTCTCCTTCTCCATGCCCTAGCACCACCCATCCAGTAGGGGCGGCTGACTTATAGATTTGCAGCTAGCAGCTGCGGCCAGCGGCTGGGAGCCCTCCTGGGCGCAGCTAACACTTCGGAACGATGCTCTTGAATCCACCCTTGAGGTTTGTGCTCAAAACCGAAGCCCTAGCCCTAGATTCAACTCTTAACTGAGCTCATTTTTTACCTGTACGTGGACGTATGGTACTGTTGGCTTGTAGCTGTTCCAATTTTGGGCTTAAACCAAAGGTCGAAGACGACCAAAATCAGCCCGGAAACAGGCTCTGGATACATTTCCGGACGAATCCGGACATCCCGAACCACTGTGAGTAGGGTTTCACTCACCTGTCATGAATTAACTTTGGTGTTTGGAAATTTTTGGTTAATTGTGCGTTTTTTGCTGATAACAGTAGTTACTAGGCATTGTGCGGTATTTTGTGTTGCCCAAATTTTTATTTCATAAATTGCTTCTTTACGCCTTTATACGATCTAATTTAGTATCTGATCAGTGTGGATTGGACCAATGAATTTACATGGTTCATCAGAACCTAAATTGCTCAGCGTGAATGTAGAAATTAGTAATACATGACCACTAACATTATGGTTTGGGTATAAACCTAGGTTGTTCCATGGTAGAAATTACTCTAAAGCTCTAAAACCCTACCTTTCTTGCTCCTTATGTTTAGGGTTTGCTCATTTAATGAAGAAAGGTGCTAGATGGATGAATTCCTAGCTTACTCTTGGATTTTCTACCCTACATGCTCGAGATTTCTTCTGTGCGGGGTTTCATCTTCGCATTAGAGGCAAGATTTATAACTTGCTCCACGTTTATTGCTTACCATAAACTTTCTATATCATGTTTTTGCTTGAAAATGATGATTCATGCACTAAAAAGATATGTTTCACTTAGATTTCAATTTTTGTAATGTTCCCTGTTCTAATTTTAGTTATATATGAACATGTGATCATGTGTGTGTTAGCACTAAGGTATAATGTGACTTGGATCAGGTTGTTTTGACAACCTATGTTCACCCCCTTAGGTCAGGTTTTGGACCAATTAGAAGTTTAATTATTAATCATTAAGTACACTACTAATGTTATCAATCAATGATCACATCAACTTAATATTTGATGTTGATTAATGAATATATTGTTGATCTAACAACCTATAGTGATTTAATGATCACTAATGATGGTGGATTAGGTCTCTACAATCTATAGTGAGTTAATCATATAGTTTTAGCATCAATTAAGCCTTAGACTAATAGTTTCTTAGGTAACTCGATGCAATGGTCGGACCTATACTGTAATTGATGGTTTTAATATATGAACTTGACCCAATGGTCAAGATATAATGTTTATTCCTACAATAAAGTGGAATTATGGATAATGTAATATGTTGGTCCTAATAATGGGATTTAGATGATTTCCTTTATATGATCAACTTAAGGATTTTACTTGTTGGCAATGGATGGCTTGTTCTAAATGAACAATTGATTATGTGTTTTAGCCTACATTCAATAGAACTTTTTGTGTTTTTAATCAAGGGATGTCTAGGGTTAGGTGGTGACTCATTCTAGAGCACACATCATGAACTTCATAGGTGGTTTATCCAAGGTGTTTACTTATGTAAACAACGAATAGTCTTGCCTTTTAAACATCCAATGGTTCTGGATGGCATTGTGGTTTAGTGATATGAGTTGAATGATGATGGAACAAATGGAGGGTTACCCTTAATAAAATAGTCTTACCTATTCACTCACATGAATAGAAGGAATGAAAACCATATTGTGTTGATATGTAACCCTAATTAGGTATAGCTTGTTATACCTAGCTTTAATATAACTTAATTATGATAATTAGGTATGAATAGTCTTTGAATAACTAATACAAACATGGAGTACTCTATTATTGTTGAAACCCTAGTATGCTATAACATGATGGTTACACCTTGATTTATGTGTGGGTTCATACTTGAGAATAGTATGGAATGTGATGGTGATGCTTCACCTTATGCATTGATGATCCAATGAGGATGACGTGAGTCATGGTTTGGGTATGAGTGTTGATTAGTAACATTGATATAAGTTATCATATTGAACCTAACTCTAATGCAATTAGATAAAGATGAGTATTCATGTTTAATATTCTTATATTAGGGAATGATGGTGGAATAACCTCCTTAACATGATCATAACCTTAATGTATTAATTGGTGGTTATGATAGCCACATGGTTGACACTTTCGTATGCTAAACATGTGCATTATGAATATGATGAGTGTTAATCATATCCAGATTTCTTGCATGTTGATGTAATAAAGGAATGTTCTTAATGTTATTATAACCCTGCTATGATTGTTTATGAATACCACCTAGCTCAAAAATGCAATATTGTGTTGATCTGGTGTATTATATATAATTGATGTTGTTGAGCATTGCTATAAGGCATGCACCGATAATGATGATCTTGTAGGGAATAATATGATGGTCTTAATGACCTTTGGGCATGGTTGAGCCCTGAATGAGGAGTAATCCTCTTATTTTGATAAGGGTTGATACCCTGTGATATTGTGAAAAAGATTATTATCTTGTGATAGCATGATGACTGGTGTAGTCTCATGAATAGCAAGTGAACATTACAATGTGATGATGACATGAGAAATTATGTTTTATACATTTTATATATTTTCAATTTTGATATTTATATGCTTGTTAGAAGTGAATTAGAGTTTGTATGTCCACTTGTTTGATGCAGCCTTAATTCACCCAATTGGCATAACTAATCAAGTGAAATTCTAATCATGTAGGGCCCTATGCCATAGATCCATCTGAGTGTTAGAACTTGCGAGATGGTGAAATGAGTATTCCTAAAGGAAACTCGGAGAGCATACTAATGAGTATGCAGGGTGCTTGTCATCCTAAATTCAAGTGTTTAGGGAGGATGACTGCGGTCATACCTAGCCCTCAGTTTGAGAACGGATGTGGTCGTGTCTCGGTGATTATATATGTGATGATATTGGAGGACAACTGTGGTTGTACCTCAGATGGTAGGGTATGCGTACCCACCTCTTTCACTAGTGCCATGACCTGTACCAAGGATGGACTAGGCTATTAGCAGCTTGACCTTTTGTGTCGTTGTGGCGGACCCGTACTGACCGGGGGCGGAGAAGATCTTAGGAGTCCGACTCTTCCTAGATCTTGTATGGCACTGATTTCGACTTAGCAGTGGTCAGTTGGATTTTGAGTGGTATCCTCAATTTCCTCAGGGCATAATAAAAGATGTAATACAGCCATATAGCATATCTGTTTAGGGTTATACACAACGTTTCACATTGGATGATAACCCTTGTTTGTTCTCTTTACATAAAGATGATGCTTAGTGCAATTAAGAGATAGTAGATATACTTATGTTGTGGATATGCTTAAGATTGTAGATGCATACATACAGTAGCCATGATTATGTTGATAACTATCCTTCTATTGCTGATTATAATCATGATGCTAGCTATCTCATGTTGTTAGTTATGTTTAGCATGCTAGCCATGCCTTTATAACTAGAGATGCATATACTGCTAATTATGCAAATACTCATGCTTATGTTTATAGCTCTACTTATGATGTTGAGATGTTCAACCAATAATACATGCTCATGTTGTTAGCTATGCTATGTTACTAGACTTGCTCATGATGCTAGAATTTCATATTCTACTGAATTGCTTGTATTGTCAACAAGATAAAGGATGATAGTTTGGTTAATAATGATAGTTATTATCTGCTCCTTTATGTATTTTGTTAATCATTAGTACTATTGATCTTATTTTTTTTATATCTGATTAAACTACTTAACTGTCTAATTACATAAAAATGTTGTAATCAATAAATGTTGTTGATGGTTATATCTCTTGTTGGGACTGGGTCTCACCCTTGTGGTTCGCCACACATTTTTAGGTAATCGGAATTTATGAAAACAAACATGTGGCAGCAAAGAGGAGCTATAGTAATGAATCTTTGAGAAATTTGTTAGATGTCTAGTGTGTCCTAGAGTCATCCTTGTACTCTCAGGTCCAGGCAGGAAAAGTTTGGATATTATGTTTCAAACAAATCAGACTTTTGTTAACATGTTAATGCTTGTTTGTGTGGCATATATGAATATTGTTCTCCTGTGTATATATATTGTGGCCAAGGCAATAGAACATTTGTATTAAATTCTTGGCCTAGTATGGATAAAAGAAAGATGTTGGGCTCTTATGCAAATGTTTTTGAGCGGGTGTTGATGTTGAAATCGGTTTTAATTTACCCATATTTTTTGGTATGTGATTAATTAGTGATTGATTGTGTTTTATGTTTTGAGTAATCTCATTTAGCGTGACGTGTCACCATAGGACATGTTTGGAGATCACTAAGAATATGATTCAAGGGTGATTGGCTCGCAGTGCAAGTGGGAGTCTGTTGGTATGTATGCCCTGAGAGCCAATCATGGGATGATTGGTGGGATACATTAAGATTGATTTGATACACATCAAAGGCAAGCTTATAATTCATTCTAGTTTAGTCAGTTATGAGATAATGACAGAACAGATTGAATGTCTAAAGATTTCTTTTACTCAATGACGTATGCTTTTAGGTTAAGGACCTAAATGATGAGATCATATGTATGTTAAGAGTATGCATTCTTGTTATGTCCCTAGTCGGATGTCATTGTGGAAGGTTGATAGACAACAATGACACACAAGACTAGATTGTGTGTTGGTTGATGACAGAATCTCATTAGTCATGATATAGTGATATCAAACCAAGAACATAGGTACTTGTTAGAGAACAAGTGTATCAGATAGACCCACTGTGAGAGTGACACATGGAACCATGACTTGGTAGTCACAATTAGCTCTCACAGTGATGGTGATGAGTGTGATTCTTTGACCTAAAATCACTACACTCAACACATGTCGTTGGGTACACTTTGACATCATCAAACACAGTCCTAAAATATAGATTGTTATAAAGGTGATGATTGGGTGACTTTGACACATGGGGCTTTTGAGGGGTGAGTGATAGATATGGGATTTGTCCCTCCTGAGGGAGTTTGATGTCCATGGCCGCTTAATGAGTAGGACTGAGAAAGGCATGTGCATGCATGTGTGAATCAATATGTGATATTGATGTCACACATATCTCATCTAGTATGGTCTGAGATCAAGAAAGTGAATGAACATTGAAAGGATGATTGTTACATGCCTTGAGTTCATTTGGGATATCAGTGACAAAGGAATTATACATTCATTGTAACACCAGTCACAGATTGTAGGATTGAAAGTTGTTCTCTAACTTTCCTTTTCACTTGGGTATCACTGATGTGCGACTAGGCACCGCTCTTTGCTTGTGAAGTCGTAAGTGTTATGGACTTTCACTGCCCACATGAAATGGGCATGTAGGTTCACACACATAGGATTTAACCTAGAAGTGGAGTTTGTCCAAGAATGATATTTAGATTGTTTGCTAAATGTGTTTAGTAGTTCAATTAAACATTCAATCAATTGACTTGACTCAGAATCACCAAGTTCAAGTCCTGGACTAACTAATTAGGGTGTCAGATTGATTGAGAAATGCATTGATTGATTTCTACACAACCTAGACTGTCAACCGACCAGTTCAAACTGTTGAAATGATCGGCTCAGGGTCAAGTGAGATGACTGGTTCAAGTGTTGAACTGATCGGTTTAGCTGGACCAAACAAGCCAGTTTGGGAAAGTTAGGTTGGTGAGAAAATATTTTCTCTTCACTTGTACAATTCGATTGGGACAAGTATTGATCTTTGGATTAATTAGAAATGGAAAGAGGAAAGTCAATTGGTAACTACCCAGGGAAGTGAAACGACTGGTTCATGAATGAATTGATCGGTTCAGCTCCCCAAATGACCGGTTCATGAGATGAACCGATCGGTTAAGTCCCCAAATGATCGGTTCGTTTGTGAAATGACCGGTTCACTTGCCATAGTATATAAATTCGTGGAGATTCCAGACCCTTCTACTCCCTCTTTAGTCTCGCATTGCCTGGGGCTGAGAACCCTAACCTGACCCCTCCTATATATAGAGGGGTATTGGGTGCTTCTCAGATAGAACAACTCAAAACATTAGTTGCTCTGCAAAGTTGTCCTCTCAGGTTGTGGTAATCGAGAGAGCCCAAGCAAGTGCTACCCGACTAGGGAGGCAGAGCAAGGGAAAGACAACTGCAAGATGACAACTGGTGGCGGGCGAGCATGTCAGTGACTAGTACGCTGACAGAAGGGGATGACTCCTTTCAGTGCAATGTAGGACAAGATGACTGGAGTTCTCGGTGGTCTGTGTGGACTACTATAGAGGCGGGAGATTTCTGCCGCTCAGAGGACAACTGTCAATCCGTCAGTCCAGGTGTGACCAGGAACTGCACAAACTCCATCCAAGACCGGAGGTGAAGACCACGCTAGCCGTGAGGTAACATCGCCGAGCAAGCCTCGGGACAAGGTACGCCTCTACAAACCATTCTTCCTACTGTGTAGATGTTGACGAGATCTCTTTGGATTCTGGGTTTGGGGAGAAAATGTTTTTGTTTCCACTTCCATCTCTGCCTCCCCTAAAACCCAATAGATAGTTCTACAGAAAACTAAGATCAATATCCTCAAACATAGATCTCTATCATCACATTAGAAGTCTTCGTAGATACAAATTGAAAGAAAAAAAAGATGAATAAGGATATCAAAATATCTAACAAGAAAATGTATTTTGTAAATGATTATTTGAGGTCTTTAGAAACACTAATTTATAAGTTGATGTGTGACAAAATGAAATGTCTCTCTATCCTCATACATGTACTATTCACTTAATGTTTGCATAAATTTCTCATATATCCCTCAATTTAATGATTTGAGGTGTGTTGACTTACTTTCAGTTCATTCCAAGTTCACATGGAGAGTGGTGACATTCAAGTTGGTATGAAATCAAGGTTGCACCTATGCTGTTCATGATCATCTCTCATTCCCTTTTGATTCATTTACATGTATCTCTCTTCACTAACTTTGTGTTCATTGGATAGATGACACTCTAATGGTTCCAATGGATCAAATTTTGCACAAATATAAGTTAAGATAAGATAGATATGCTCTTTTGAAGTTTAATTATTTTAAACTTGATTCTAGATCTTTTAAACCATTTCGGATCCATCTTTAGCCCAACATTGGGGCTTGGCCCAATGGCCACCTCATTTCCCTTGGTGATCCAGATCCATCTAGATCAACCAATCACATGCCTTCATGTCTTACACCTTGCTTCTCAGTATCTATATCCTACTACCATGGATTTAGCCTCTAATCCAACCACTAACATACCATCATCCACCTTCGCACGCCTTTCTGGTGGTCATGGCACTGCAGCCACCTAAAACCCAATGACACCCACCAATATGCCCCTATACCTATCCCTTTTGTTCAATTCATATGCCCACCAGTTCTATTTCTTCTTCCCCTCTTCTTTTCACCTATTTTCCCTATATCTTGAGCCCTAGATCACATCCCGAGATACCTTCTTCCTCCCTTGTCTGGTCAGCGCTGCCTCCTTTGCCTTATTTGGGCAACCACGTCCTAGTCCCAATCAACACAAGACATGAATAGGCATGAGTCTACAAGACCACGTCAGTGTGCACTGACACTTTTGCAAGGGATGTCGTGGGCTCAGCCTCGAGCTGGATGCTACACTAGAAGCACTCCTCGCCATGTCTGCAACCTGCTTCCTAGCAGGTGGGAAGGTAAGAGAGGCCAAAAACCCAACTGCTAATGATCGGGTGTGAGCATCTGACTAGGGACCTCACCATAGGTGGCCATGCAAGGTGTGAGTGATGGCCAGTGTTGGATTGACTGTGGGCCGGTATGTCGTTATTTCGTTCGGCTCAACAAGGGTATTCCCCTCCACAAAATCCCTTTTTTCTTGCACTAACCTTCAAACCTATGTAAGTTCTAAGTCCCTTAATCAAATACCTTGATGTTATATACCGTTCCAATTAGAAAAATTCCATTTTTCTTATGATGCTATTATATTATATTGTTATTGCACCATATTCCATTGTTTTGCTAAAACATCTCCTTTATGATCTTTTGAGGATTACCCATCATCTACCATGCTTAACATGTATGTTTTAATTATCTCTAACATTTTATTCATGCACATCAGTAGCTTTACTAATTTCGAATGTGTTATAAATGTCTTGGACCATTTATATACATCCTAATGTCTTTTTAACCTATCATGACTTGAAGATTGTACTTTTATTTACTTATATGATGCAACTTGTTGATGCAACTTGCTCATATATGCATCCTTGGCCTAAACCATCATTATGGAATGACTGAACTTCGAAAATTAGTTACTATGATTGTGCCTTGTTCTATTTTGAAATCTATATCTTGTACTAAATGGCATGCTCTCTGTGTTAAATCTCAGGTGCCCATCTTTGAAGCATAAATATGGCCCTTTAACATTACTTTCCTTGATGCAATATAGCATAATGGATGTTTCATTTAACATGGACCTCTTGATCTAAAGCAGTAAATATTGTTCTGTTTGACACTTATTTTAACCAAGATCTTATACTAACAAGCTATAATTTCTTTATAAGATCTCAAGTACTCACTTTTGTCCTTTAAAATGATCTAGTTGAACTGGTTTGTGATCTTATATGATTAAACCTTAATGGAAATCTAAATATCATGTTTCCCTAAATCCAAATAAAAAATGATCTCACTTTTATATCTAATCTAATGTGGATGGTTGATGCGATTCCACTAGAGGTGCAACACACTAGCCGGTTTGACCCGACTAGATGTGCCCCATGAGGTCGGAATGCACGTGATGGATTCACTTTCGAAATTTCTAAATGTAAACTAGCTACCTATTTCTACTAAAACACTACACCCGCAAGCGCACGGGGTCGTGTCGTAGTATAGGAAGGTGGCAAGTAAAGGGTCGATCCACAGGGAAAAGAGGGGGCGCTAGAGCTAGGTTCCTACTTTAGAGACTAAGGTTAAGGGTTTAAAGGTTGTTTTGATTGTTAACTAAGGATGAACAAGAAAGTAGTTAAAGGAAGGAATGAAATCTAAGTTATCCCTAAGCTAGAGCAGAGCTAAACAAGCAAGGAAAGGCTAAGCTAGGTATGAAAAGGAAAATTACACTAAGGCAAGGAAGAGATAAGTAAAAGAGAAATTAAAGAGCTACACTAAGCATGAACAAGACAAGAGAAAAGCAAGAAGCTAACTCAGCAAGGAAAGAACTAATTAAGCTAAGCAAGCACAAAACTAGGGTTTTAAGCAATAAAGAGATGTGTGGGCTGTTTAGGGGTATGAACGTATCACTTAAGTTGGGGGTGGCATGTGAACATTATGATTCCATTTAGATTATCCAAACCAAACAACAAGTTAGAGTCTAATGGATTAACCTAAGCTACTAACTGGCCATGGATATGCTAGGTTGTGTATAGGGGAACTAGTCCCTAACACCCCCTACTACCCTTACGAGGCTCAATTGGGTTAGGGATTAGGTTCAATCCAATTAGAGTCTAATCAAGTCTAGGTTTCTAGATTAGACATTCCTAGGGCAATTAGGGGCCGAGGGTAGTAATGGGGAGGTGAAATTAGGGTTTTGGACCCCAATTCCCCCACATTCTAGCCTTGAGAAGGCTCCATGCTAATTGCACTAGAATTATCTAATCTAGCTACTTAGATCTCTCACTTAGGTTTAGGGAGATTGATTAGGATGTAGGAAGATGGGAGGCAACTTAGGGATCCAATAATTGGACCTAGGGGCAAATCCCAAAATTCACACATATAAGCAATTTGCCTAAATTCCTAGGTGATTTCACACACAAACCAACAAGTAATCCATGGAGAATGAGATGCAAATAGAATATAATCATTAACAAATGAAATTACAAACTTTACATGTCATTTCCCCCAACATGGTATCAAAGTAACATATTTTCCCCCAAACAGCCCACCCAAGGGGCCTAGCTACTCATAGACATGGAAAACACAAAAAGAAAGAAGAAAGAGGTAGAACAAGCTATGAAACTCAGTGTAGACGAAGAAGTCCTCCTCTCCAGCAGCTGCAGGGATGTCCTCCTTCTTCTTAGATGGAATGGAGTGGGATGATGGTGGGAAGTGGATGGAAGGCTTAGATATGGGGGGTTATGTGGTGGAAATGGTGAAATGGAGTGGATTTGAGGTGGAGGTGAAGTGGAATGGAGTGGAGGTGACAAGGGGGCGAAAATGGGAGTAGAAGGTATCCAACCTCGTGCCCCAGACACCACCTAGGTATATATAGGAGTCTAGGGGGTATAGGGTTAAGTTAGGGGCAAAATGGGGAAAGTAGTGAAAACTAGGTGGATTTTGTGAGTAGCACGGTCGTGGTGGGTCACCACGGTCGTGGTGGGTAGGGTAGACTACGGCCGTGGTGAATGGGCACGATCGTGGGTTTATTAGACTGTGGAGATCACAGGGAGGTGTGCATGGATGGCCACGGCCGTGGGGGGTCACCACGGTCGTGGTGGACACCTATGGCCACGGGCATGTTGATCACCACAGTCGTTTTGGCCATTTTCATCGATTTCTGGGAGTTTTACTGATTTTTTGTACTTAGGGCATGTCGACCACGGCCGTGGGGTTCACCACGGTCGTGGTGGTGTCTCTCCCATGCATTTGAGCCTTTAACTTGATCATCCATGGAGGGTATTGCTTCAAAACCTTCTTTGACCACTTGGGGTAGGTTGGAAGTGGTTTTGGCCTCATTTTGAGCTCCTCCAAGCCTAAGGAAACCCTAGACTGGACCATCCTCGTTCCATGCCATCAAGTAGTGTACAAAGTACCTATAAAACATGCAAAAAGCTTCCATAAGTGCATTTGATATAAATAAGCATATTGGGGGAAATGACATGTAATCTAATAAGTATAGATGTGGCTGAAATGCAAAATTACACAAGATAAAGCCCTAAAATAGGGCTGAATCACCACCCCAAACTTGAAACATACTTGTCCTCAAGTATGCTCCAACTCAATCTCTCTACAAACTTTTCACAAAAAGAAATGACAAATGCAATATAAAAAACGATCGTTGCTGAATGGGATCAAAGATGACTAAGTACATGAATTTCACCTCTCTCCTCTCCTGCTTTCACAATCCAATCATGAAAAGATCACAAAGCACATGAACTTCAAATATAGTGCATAGAATACACAAGTTATCAATACGTCTTCCAAAAATTTATGGGTAAACCGTTTCATGATGATGTTAATCAAGGATGACTAGGAGTGTTGTTTCACATTCATGCATTCAGTCTTATATTTCAAATCACACCAAATGACCCACGTGGTTGCGAAAAAAGGAAAAATGAGCTAAGTTTGATGCTTCTTAGCTCAATGGGTATGAAAGTGGAAGAAAGGGTTGTGGTAAGATTTTTGGGGTGTTTTTACACACTTATGGGTATGAAAGTGTTTTCTTTATTTGAATGCTCTTAAATAGGAGCATCCTTTTATTTTGTTTTTGCTTTTTTTTTCCCTTGGTGTAGATAGGGCATATGGTGGATAGAGTGAAGCGGGGAGATAGATATGTGGCAACCCCAAACTTTTGGAGGTGGCCACGACTAATATGTGCACTTTGGCATCTTTTTATGAGGTGGAGGGGTATGAAGATGGTGGAAGAATAGTCAGGTCAAAGAGGGGTCATTGATATGATTTTCCACATAAAACATCCTGCATGAGAATTGATCCAACACTTCATCCAAGATATCACACCACATGAATGAACAAAATGAAATTGATATATCAACAAGCAATTCCACAAACACTAAGCGTTCAAAGCTTGTTCAATTTCACAATTCAACCAATTCAATCACAATCATAAGAGAGGTGATGCACATGTAAAAAGTCAAGCATTGATACCACTTAGCAACAAACAATGATAATTCACTTGCATTTGTCAAAGGTCATCATTTTACTCAAAATAGTAGAGATTGGGTCAAAACACACTTTTTAGACAAGAAATTCCAAATTTGGGCAAAATTGGCCAAAATGGTGCCAAGTTGCCTCCAATCACATCTAAACATATATTATTGAAATTAAAGCAGTAAACAAGCAAATCCTAACTAAAACATGCAAAAATTACCAAAAATCTACATGATATGCAATGCATGGAAAAAGAGTAATTTTTTTGAAAATTATGCAAAAATAGCAAGGAAGCAAACTACATGGCATGCAAGTATGAAAAACAAGCACACAAAGTATGGATGCACAAATATGAGAGATGGTTATACTATTCAGTCATCTTGAGCAAAAACTTAGAACAAGGAACATAGAAGAAAGTGGGGTAAACAGGGGCTTACTGCCCTACCACCCCAAACTTTTAAACCATGTTGTCCTCAACATGAAATAGAAGCTCATAATGGTAGGGTAGAGGGCATGGAGTCGTGGTAGATAAATTCCAAGAGGGGAGAGAGATCCCAATGTGTCCATTGAGCAGGGGATAGCCTCCATGGCCGTGGTGTGCACCGCACCCGTTTTGGAATGCATACAACACGGTCGTGTTGATATCCTTTTCGTAGCTTCTCTACTGATTTGCAATCTTCTCTTCATTTTTGTTCTCCTCCTTGTCAATATCATCCATGCATCACTCTCCTTCCAATGTACCTGTCCTAAAATGACATAAACAACAAAAACCATCAAGCATAAAGTGTGTGTGTGGTTTCTTGGAAAGTGTAAAAGCAAAGCAAAAGTATCAAAAATTGAAGTTTGGGTGAAAAAATCCCAAACCTAGGTGGGTTGCCTCCCACAAGCGCTAAGTTTCATGCCTTCAGCTGGGCTTGTTGTTCTTTCACCATCAACCATGGTCCAAAAACAAAATGTTTTCACCCCCATCATAAGCAATCCTCTCAAATGCTTTCCTTGATTGATCTTCCTCCCAAGGGTCATACGAGCTTCGTAAGTCTTTTTTAGCAATTCTCTCTCCTTGGGGATCATCATCATAGATCTTAATCAACCTTAAGACCCTCAGAAATCTCATGCCATAGGTTTTCTCTCTCTTGAGGAATGGGTCTTCATAGGCACCAAAGAGAAGGGTCTCAATCATATCCATTTGCTCATGGGAAGTAGGGGGAGCATGTGATAGTTGTGGTGGTGGCATCGGTGTAGATGGCCGTTGGACTTTAGGTGTTGGAGGGCATTGAGGTTGGAAGGTGAATTGGTGGGAGGGTTGTGGTGATGGAGGTGGTAGAATGAATTGAGGTTGGAAGGTGAACTGGTAGGAGGGTTGTGGCAATGGAGGTGGTGGTAGTGTGTAAGGCTTAGGATAGCCTTGGTGGTAGGGTAGTGGAGGAGGGAATTGAGGTTGGAAAGTGAAGTGGTGGGAAGGTTGCGGCAATGGAGGTGGTGGAGGTGTGTAAGGCTTAGGATAGCCTTGGATGTAGGGTGGTGGAGGAAATGGATGGGTTTGTGCATTTTGGCCTTCCATCTTGTCTTCTCCGAGTGGCTTGTCACATGCACAAGGCACAACCAAACAAAAGAAAGCAAGTTAGAAAACTAATATACACAAAGAATGCAAAGAGTAATGAATAAAGAATAGCAATGATGAGGGCAGTAGGAAAAGTCAAAGCAAAACTAACTAGCTAGGCTGAGTGCCTCTAATCCCCGGCAACGGCGCTAGAAAGCTTGGTGTGATTCCGCTAGAGGTGCAACACACTAACCGGTTTGACCCGACTAGATGCGCCCCATGAGGTCAGAATGCATGTGATGGATTCACTTTCGAAATTTATAAACCTAAACTAGCTACCTACGTCTACTAAAACACTACACCCGTAAGCGCACAGGGTCGTGTCGTAGTATAGGAAGGTGGGAAGTAAAGGGTCGATCCACAGGGAAAAGAGGGGGTGCTAGAGCTAGGTTAGTTTAGCTAGGTTCCTAATGCGGAGACTAGGGTTAAGGGTTTAAAGGTTGTTTTGATTGTTAACTAAGGATGAACAAGAAAGTAGTTAAAGGCAGGAATGAAATCTAAGTTATCCCTAAGCCAGAGCAGAGCTAAACAAGCAAGGAAAGGCTAAGCTAGGTATGAAAAGGCAAATTACACTAAGGCAAGCAAGAGAGAAGTAAAAGAGCAATTAAAGAGCTACACTAAGCATGAACAAGACAAGAGAAAATCAAGAAGCTAACTCAGCTAGGAAAGAACTAATTAAGCTAAGCAAGCACAAAACTAGGGTTTTAAGCAGTAAAGAGATGTGTGGGCTGTTTAGGGGTATGAACTTATCACTTAAGTTGGGGGGTGGCATGTGAACATTATGATTCCATTTAGATTATCCAAACCAAACAACAAGTTAGAGTCTAATGGATTAACCTAAGCTACTAACTGGCCATGGATATGCTAGGTTGTGTATAGGGGAACTAGTCCCTAACACCCCCTACTACCCTTACGAGGCTCAATTGGGTTAGGGATTAGGTTCAATCCAATTAGAGTCTAATCAAGTCTAGGTTTCTAGATTAGACATTCCTAGGGCAATTAGGGGCCGAGGGTAGTAATGGGGAGGTGAAATTAGGGTTTTGGACCCCAATTCCCCCACATTCTAGCCTTGAGAAGGCTCCATGCTAATTGCACTACAATTATCTAATCTAGCTACTTAGATCTCTCACTTAGGTTTAGGGAGATTGATTAGGATGTAGCAAGATGGGAGACAACCTAGGGATCCAAGAATTGGACCTAGGGGCAAATCCCAAAATTCACACATATAAGCAATTTGCCTAAATTCCTAGGTGATTTCACACACAAACCAACAAGTAATCCACGGAGAATGAGATGCAAATAGAATATAATCATTAAAAAATGAAATTACAAAGTTTACATGTCATTTTCCCCCAACATGGTATCAAAGTAACATATTTTCCCCCAAACAGCCCACCCAAGGGGCCTAGCTACTCATAGACATGGAGTACTCATAGACATGGAAAACACAAAAAGAAAGAAGAAAGAGGTAGAAGAAGCCATGGAGCTCAGTGTAGACGAAGATATCCTCCTCTCTAGTAGTTGTAGGGACGTCCTCCTTCTTCTTCTTGGATGGAATGGAGTGGGATGATGGTGGGAAGTGGAGGGAAGGCTTAGATATGGGGGGTTATGTGGTGGAAATGGTGAAATGGAGTGGATTTGAGGTGGAGGTGAAATGGAATGGAGTGGAGGTGATAAGGGGGAGAAAATGGGAGTAGAAGGTAGCCAACCTCGTGCCCCATCCGCCACCTAGGTATATATAGGAGTCTAGGGGGTCTAGGTTTAAGTTAGGGGCAAAATGGGGAAAGTAGTGAAAACTAGGTGGATTTTGTGAGTAGCACGGCCTTGGTGGGTCACCACGGTCATGGTGGGTAGGGTAGACCACGGCCGTGGTGAATGGGCACGGTCGTGAGTTTATTAGAATGTATAGATCACAGGGAGGTGTGCATGGATGGCCACGGCCGTGGGGGGTCACCATGGTCGTGGTGGACACCTATGTCCACGGGCATGTTGATCACCACGGTTGTTTTGGCCATTTTCATCGATTTCTGGGAGTTTTACTGATTTTTTGTACTAGGGGCATGTCCACCACGGCCGTGGGGGCTCACCACGGTCGTGGTGGTGTCTCTCCCATGCATTTGAGCCTTTAACTTGATCATCCATGGAGGGTATTGCTTCAAAACTTTCTTTGACCACTTGGGATAGGTTGGAAGTGGTTTTGGCCTCATTTTGAGCTCCTCCAAGCCTGAGGAAACCCTAGACTGGACCATCCTTTTTCCATGCCATCAAGTAGTGGACAAAGTACCTATAAAACATGCAAAAAGCCTCCATAAGTGCATTTGATATAAATAAGCATATTGGGGGAAATGACATGTAATCTAACAAGTATAGATGTGGTTGAAATGCAAAATGACACAAGATAAAGCCCGAAAATAGGGTTGAATCAGTGGTTCACTTTTTTTTTGAGAAAGGGCGCCTGCCATTTTATTAAGTAATCAAATCATTTGCAACAAGTACAAGGATCCTATTCTCAAAACCCCCACCAACATAGTAAGGGTTAACAAAATGACAGGCAGAAATGGCTAAGGCATGTGCTAATCTATTACCTTGCCTTCTAATGAAACAGAAATTAAAGGAAAGGAAATGATGGGAAAGCTCCAAGATGTCCCGGGTGATGAAGTCTTCATAGCCACGTCCACCATAGCCTCTCTTCACGGCTTCCACCAGTAGCAAATAGTCCATCTCCACCACTATATCCAAGTAGCCTTCCCTAAGAGCCAGACGCATGCCGTGTAGAACAACCATACCCTCCACACTAAGCACTAAGTACGACTGCTCTAACTGACATTGGAAGGTCCAGAGAAGATGGTTGTGCGCGTCCCGTATTTCTGCCCCACAACCATTCTCCTTTGTAGTGGTGAGAGATGCATCGGTGTTGATCTTCACACTACCCGTAGGTGGGCGGCACCATGTAACAGTCCCTGGCGTCATAGTGGAAGATGTTAGGCGTCCAATAGCTGCATGGTATCTCACATGGTCACCCACCATATTTATGAAACTTGCCTCAAGACCCGATAGAGAAGGAGGGCGATCGTCAAAAAATATTTTGTTCCTAGCTGTCCATGCCACCCACAAAAGAGATACTCCCTCATCTTTGTGTCGGTTGTCCCCCTTGTCAAGCAAGCCCCTCACCAAGCTCCCCACATCATGAACCTCAAGATGCTCCATCCAATCAACCTCACATGCTGCCCATACCTACCTAGCAATATCACAGTGTAGTAAAGCATGGGTGGTGTCCTCCCACTGTCCGTAGTGATTACAGCCATCGTCTTGTATCACTTGCTTCCTAAGAAGCTCCGCCTTGGTTGGTAAAATGTTCCTCAGAGCTCTCCAAATGAAATGTTTCAATTTTGGTGGCCATCCCTTCTTCCACACTTTCTTCCACACCTCTACATCCCCTCCATCCATCAAGTCCTCCCCCGCTCAGATAAGAGAATGCATGCTCCTGACAGAGAACATCCCATTACTCTCCTTTTCCCAGAAAAGGGTGTCCTCCACATGCCGCTATGACAAAGGTATGTTTAGGATCCTCCTCGCAATATGTGTGGGAAAACACGTCTTCACTTCTTCCCTATTCCACCTCTTCGGCTCTCCAGAAATCAAATCACTCACGGATCTGTATTCCACCGGCCCATTGACTAAATACCTACTCACCACACCCCCCATGTGTGGGATCCATCTCTCCTTATAGATATGAATGTTCCTCCCATCCCCCACCCTCCATATGAAACTGCTTTTCACCATCTTCATAGCTCCCCAAATACTCCTCCAGGTGTAGCTAGGACTACCCCCCAACTCCACATGAAGAATAGACGAGGACCTATAATATTTTGCCTTAAGAATCCGGGCAGCCAAATACTCTCCATTCACCGCCAATCTCCACCCCTGTTTAGCTAGAAGAGCCTGGTTAAAAGCTTTCAAATGTCTAAACCCCATACCTCCACTCTCCTTGGGCTTGCACAATCTCTCCCAACTCATCTAGTGAATTTTTCTTTCCCCCTCCTTAGACCCCCACCAAAACCGAGCCAACATAGCCTGGATCTCATCAATAAGTCCATCCGGGATTGAAACTTATGGGCCGAAAGAAGGAATATGGGGCAGGGACAATATGAAAGGAAGTTCATGTTTAAACTTTTTGGCTCTCTTCACCGGAGTGTGAGGAGGTGGTAAAACAAGCTTGGGATGACACACACCTTTTGGGTCTCAAAGGTCAGATGCAAAAATGTGATGAAAAGGTAGCTCAGACAAGTTTGGGAATATCAAGCTGGATTAAACATCATAGCCTTTCAAGTAGATTTTGAAGTTCCAAACATTCATGTGTTATGTGGAATCATTGCATGAATGCTTGGAACTTCAAAATCTACTTGAACTAAGTGAAACCGAGATCCAGGGAAACATTATAATGACTCATATAATATTTACATTATCAATTCACTACTGATATAAGACCCACTATTGTGTATTTTTACATCTTAGGTTCATGTTGGCTGGGGCCTTGTCTAGGAATCTCACTCGTGAATCATAGCATGCACTCTACTTGTAAGGTACACTTAATCTCTTGACCCTACTATGATATTGGCTTCCTTTTATGTATGCTTGTATCAATGCTTGGTTGCTTAATTACTTGGTTTAGCTATTGTTCTATGAATAATACTTTCATGTTTGGTCAAACTATGTTGATAAACCTTGAACATAATATATAGAAATTCATTATATAACCTAATGTGATATATTGAATCAAGAAACCTAAAACATGCTTTGTATAAAACACTATCGCTAATTGTTCTCACATTGTTTATACTTCTTGTTTGTTATCATGTTTCTAGCCAAGTATGTTTTATATTACTTTTAAACTATGTTTACTTGCCCTTTCATTTTGTACTTAATGCTTTAACATAAATATGTTTTCTTTATCGGATTTTTAGTTGCCAAATGAAGATTTGTTGCACTCAAGACTCTGATCTATAAAATGAAACACAAATGGATTATCTAGATATGGAAATGGGTAAATATCTCTTTTCTTCATCTTGTTAAATATAGTTATTAATGCTTATACATATATATTTCTTGTGTGAAATATTTGTTCCATTCTGTGAATGGATACCCAAACCCTACTACCACTGACTCTATAGTCAGTGGGGTAGGTGGAGGGTAACAAACAGTTCTGTGGAAAATGGTATCCAAGTCATACACACATGCCTCTATGTAGGTGTAAGGTATAAGAAGTCGTCCCCTAAATCTTAGATCATCTTCTAGCATCTTGTTGGCTAAATTGGACATTATTATAATCCCTTAGTTTAGATGATGACAAACATTTCATTCTTGTTGATCTAACGTGCTACTTGAGTGTTGCTGGAATAAGCTGGATGACAAAGATCTGGGAAATCTATATGCTTGAATTGTTGTTATTTCATGATTGTAATCAATTGTAAAACTTGTACAAGTATATAAAATGTACATGTACTTAGACATCATGTAAATCAAGAGTTAGATCTTCCCTAGCCAATCACAATACTTAGATAGGTCATCCCCTAAAATAGTGTCACAAATGCACACTCATACATACACTTGATACTTAGTTTAAAACATTGAAACATGGTTAATCTCGGTCGAAAAACTCCTCGACCGATACACTCTTGGTCGACAAATTCCTTGACCGAGAAAGACCCAGGTAGCCATTAGACACAGCAGAAAAGGTAGTTGGCAGTTGGAGATGAACGTTATATACACTTTCTCCAGACAGTCCCTCGGTCAACAAGTCCTCGACCGAGAAGGACTCTCGGTCGACAATTCTTCGGCCGAGATGTGTTCTGTCAGAAATTTTCAGAGTTAATTAACTAGCCATTGCTAAAGCAACGAATGTGTACCTAACGGCTAGTTAAGCACTTAGAACCCCCTAGAAAGTGTCTAGAACGTCCTTACGAACTTGTAGGTCATTCCTATAAATAGGACATGCCTTAGGACACCTAAACTCACTAATATACATTTGTTCTATACTTGAGCTTACACTTGCATTTGGCAATCTATTTTGAGCAATTGAGCAACACTAGCATTGGCCACTCATTCCCTTGCTCTAAATTCATGTCCTATAGGCTAGCATCTCCTATCCACTAAATCTACACTTCAATATTCATTTGTTAGGAGATCTATATGCTTGATATAGGCAAATCAAGCCTTGAGCTACAAGTGGTATTGTAATTTCTATTTTTCCTTCTTGTTCCTTTTATCTTCTGTATTCTCCATGCTACTCCTAGGGTTGGAGGTTGCAGATTGGAGAAGGTTCTTCTCGGTGGAGAAGGTGGACTTCGGACTGATTCAAGAAGGTTGTTGCAACGGGAAGCTACTTCAAGAGGAAGGCTACGTCAAGGGGGAGCTTGAAGTTACTTCAAGAAGGTTGCTTCAAGGTTGGTGCAACTACTTCTAGGTGAAGGCTGTCCGAAGGGTTTTGTGAAAGAATTGTAATTTTATGTAATATCCTTGCGAGGTAATAAAATTTAATTCTTTAAAAATCTCAGTTGGGTAAGCAACCGGGTAGTGGATTGACTGCCTTAGTATTTTCTACGGTTGGAACCACTCTAAATCCTTGTCCCCTTGTCCAATCGTTTTGTGGTTGCTTGCTTTGGTTAAATTATTATTAAAACCTTCATAAAACCCTATTCACCCCCCTCAAGTAGTTTTTCAATTGGTATCAGAGCAGGCTTCAAGGAGCTCTAATCAAGTCTTGAATAATGAAGGGCGGTGGTGTCTACAAATGCAAGAAAAGGAAAAACTTGGACCACTCTTCAACAAGTTGCAATTGGTGCTTAGGGACAAGGCACACTACATCTAGCTGTCCATGGAAGTGAAAGAAGGAAGAAGTGCATAAAGAATGCCTAATTGCTACAATAAGTGAAGAAGAAGAAGAAGAAGAGGTAAGTCTTTTTGATTTACCTAAAGAAGAGTTGATTGCTAGTCTTGAAGAGACACATAATAAGTATATTGAGTGTAAGAAGAAATTAAAGAAATCTAATAAGTCAAATGATGAGTTACATGCTAAACTTCTTGCTCTCGCATCTGAAAATGAAGATCTTAAAAAGGTTATTGAAGATCATAATATTAAGCTAAAATCAATAGAAGCAGATTGCAATCTTCTTTCCCTAGAAAAGATAAACTTGCAAACTCAAGTAAATGATCTTCAAAAACAACCTATTTTGTGTACACATCTAGACTATGATATTATTGTGACTGAAAGAGATTCATTATTATCTAATCTAGATCAAGAAAAGTTAGACATTAATAAGAGAATGGATGAGATTACCAAGCTGCAACAAAAAGTTAGTAGTTTGAGCAACAATGATACTCTTGATAAAATTTTAAATAATTCTTATCATCAAATTGGAAGGAGAGGACTAGGTTATAATCCTAAAGGAAAATCTTATCAAAAACCTAGATGGAGGAAGACACAAGTGCTAGAGAATCAATCTATGTATGTATCTAGAGGCGAATATACATATGTACCCAAGAACAACCTAGAACAAAACCATAGAATAAGACATGAGGTTGATTCTATATGTTGCCATTATTGTTTGCATCTTGGACATTATTCTTTCTCATGTCCTTACAAGAAAATGGATGTTGAATTAGTATGGGTTCCAAAACCCACAAACTAAATGAACAAAATTAAGTTGAGATATGACCAAAGACTCTAAGTTGTATATTTCTATGTCTATCTCAACTTAACATAATAAGATAACAAATTGATTCAAGTAATTAAAATTTCTAACTTGAAAATTTACATTTTAAACAAATCTCCAGAGACACATCTTTGAAAATTTGTCTTAATTAAGGTCCTCAAAACATAAAGATTTGAATATGATTAGTTGAGATTTGATCTAAATGTTACTTTGACATTCATATGTTTTTTCACAACTAAACTGAGTTTTCAAATTGCATAATTGAATTGAAAATGACCTATGATTTACTTGAAAACAATTACTGAAAATAGTTCTGAAATAGTACAGAAACATTCTTGGTCGAGAAACTATTCGACCGAGAACACTGTCGGTCGAGAAATGGTCGCCCGAGAAGGTTACTATTTTACAGTGTACAACAAATCTGATAAAACCTATACAAACAGCAGCATTCTCGGTCGAGAAAAATGTCGACTGAGACAAATTCGGTCGAACTGTTTGTCGACCGAATCAAGTTCTGCTGAACCTGTTTTTCAATTAATCTAGTTTGCTATCAATTTGTTATTTATGATTGATTTAATATGAAAATCAAGAATAAATCTTAGAGACCATCTTTTCATCAAGACATATTGATCTTTAGCATCATGAATTGTTGAATTAAAGTATAATATTATGAATATGAAATTCATTAAACATATTACAAAAAAAGTGCTATATGAAGACTGATTTTGAAAAAACCTTATTTTTTTATTGAAAACGTTTATCAAGCATGTTCATGGTGTGTCTTAAATTTGAAAATCCATAAATGAGATTATTTTGGCTTGTCCTAAGTATTTCTTGGTCTATCTATATAGGAACTATGTATATTGAAATTTAGTTTACATGATCAATCTTGATCATTGCATTGTGGATATGTTACTGCTGTTCTATCATAATTATTATGCCATGATCATTGTGTTTCAACTCATATGAAGATGCCATTTTGCATAAATAGTAAATTCATGGCAGAAATGCATTTTAAATTGAAAATATGTAGAAATTATACTTTACATATAAGTGTTCAAATTGGAAATCTGCAAAAATTGCCTCTTGGTTGAAATCAAGTTTGACCAAGGGGCGCTATGGTCGTAGTCAAGGTCGACCTAAAATAAGCTTGACAAAATGCTTATTTGTACATCATTTTACTGCACTTAATCTTAGTATCTTGATTCAAAATATGTTTATCATATTGAAAACATAATTTTAGTGCATAACTCTCATAAAAGGTCAACTCATTATGATCTAATATTGATTGTGACCTTAGAATCCTTAACTTATCTTGACTATAAGATTAAGGAGGAGCTCACAAAAACTATCTTGATTATAAGTTTAAGAAGCTTACAAAACTTTGTAAACATCATTTGAAGCTTGTTATGACCTTATTATTTTTAATCTTGGTTATAAAAATAAAGGAATCTACAAATTTCATGAATGTGATATATATCTTGTTCTTAATGGAATTCTCTAAACAAATTTGGGCTTAACATCCCGTGCATTTGGTAGAGACAATTTTCATTTACTATAAGCTTAAGGGAATCTCATTTCATTTTCAGAGCTTAACATCTCTTGTAAAATGGATGAGAAATCAATACACAAATGCCATGAACTTAAAAGGAACTCATATCATTTCTAGGCTTAACATCCTTTGAAAATGATTGAGAAATACATTGTGGCTAAATTTGAGAATAAATGGCTTACATTTATATATTAATCCCTTGAATTTCAATTTAAGGGGGAGCATAGCATAAAATTATGGGGGAGAATTAAAATGTCATACTAAATGATTATCTTGGATATCTTTTTGAAATGACAAAAGGGGAGAAATTATATAAAATCAAAAACATAAAATAAAATGAGTTTCATAATATCTCGGCCAGCACCCACTTGTAAAACAAGAATGGCTACAAAAGGTAAACTTCAGGTATGAAACTCATATGATTTATATTTCTTTATTTTATATTTAGGAAATGTTTGTCATCTTCAAAAAGGGGAGATTGTTGTCTAAATTGGACATTATTATAATCCCTTTGTTTTGATGATGACAAGCATTTCATTCTTGTTGATCTAATGTGCTACTTGAGTGTTGCAAGAATAAGGTGGATGACAAAGATCTGGGAAATCTATATGCTTGAATTGTTGTTATTTCATGATTGTAATCAATTGTAAAACTTGTACAAGTATATAATGTGCAAGTACTTAGACATCATGTAAATCAAGCGTTAGATCTTCCCTATCCAGTCACAATACTTAGATAGGTCATCCCCTAAAATAGTGTCATAAATGCACACTCATACATACACTTGATACTTAGTTTAAAACATTGAAACAGGGTTAATCTCGGTCGACAAACTCCTCGACCGAGACACTTTCGGTCGAAAAATTCCTCAACCGAGAAAGACCCAGGTAACCGTTAGATAAAGCAGAAAAGGTAGTTGGCAGTTGGAGATGAACGTTATATACATTTTCTCCAGACAGTCCCTCGGTCGACAAGTCCTCGACCGAGAAGGACTCTCGGTCGACAATTCTTTGACCGAGATGTGTTCTGTCAGAAATTTTTAGAGTTAATTAACTAGCCATTGCTAAAGCAACTAATGTGTACCTAACGACTAGTTACGCACTTAGAACCCCCTAGAAAGTGTCTAAAACATCCTTAAGCATTTGTAGGTCATTCCTATAAATAGGACATGCCTTAGGACACCTAAACTCACTAATATACACTTGTGCTATACTTGAGCTTACACTTGCAATTGGCAATCTGTTTTGAGCAATTGAGCAACACTAGCATTGGCTACTCATTCCCTTGCTCTAAATTCATGTCCTATAGGCTAGCATCTCCTATCCACTAAACCTACACTTCAATATTCATTGGTTAGGAGATTTATACGCTTGATATAGGCAAATCAAGCCTTGAGCTACAAGTTGTATTGTAATTTCTATTTTTCCTTCTTGTTCCTTTTATCTTCTGTATTCTCCTTGCTACTCCTAGGGTTGGAGGCTACAGATTGGAGAAGGTTCTTCTCGGTGGAGAAGGTGGACTTCGGACTACTTCAAGAAGGTTTTTGCAATAGGAAGCTACTTCAAGAGGAAGGCTACTTCAAGGGGGAGCTTGAAGTTACTTCAAGAAGGCTGCTTCAAGGTTGGTGCAACTACTTCTAGGTGAAGGCTGTCTGAAGGGTTTTGTGAAAGAATTGTAATTTTATGTAATATCCTTGCAAGGTAATAAAATTTAATTCTTTCAAAATCCCGGTTGGGTAAGTAACTGGGTAGTGGATTGACTGCCTTAGTATTTGCTAAGGTTGGAACCACTCTAAATCCTTGTCCCCTTGTCCAATCTTTTTGTGGTTGCTTGCTTTGGTTAAATTTTTATTAAAACCTTCATAAAACCCTATTCACCCCCCCCCCTCTAGTGGTTTTTCACATCTCACATCTTCTTTAAGGATTACCTAAGCCATCCAAGTGTATTATGATTAATTAGTCTTCTCATCTCCTCATGTGATTCTTTTCTCGTGACTATTAATCACATGATGGCTCAATGATGGGTAGCTTATGCATGGGAGAACTTAAATTTATTTGAAACCATGAAATTAAATATAGATGATAATGCCATGATCTAATCTAAAATTAAAAACTCTATGTAATTTATGAACTTACTCCTGAAAGTGATGTAAGCATGTGTAGAAGTTTATAAAAACTCAATGTTACAAGATCAGATATATGCCTTCTATGTTTGAGAAAAATTCTTGATATGGTAAAATAAGATGGAACTCATGTTCTATGAGGACCCTATTCATTAAAATTATGTTGCCCTATGGTTGATTAAAGCACAAAAATAGTAAAGCAAACTTTCAACCATTTCATATTTACCATGATCATGCCACAAAACGACCATGTATATTAACCCCTAGATTTTGATTTGAAGACTTATTACTAGAAGAGAGCCCCTACTGACATTTATTCCTCTTTGTAGACTTAACCATAATTATATGATGGACCTAAAACTCAATCTTTCCCTATTACTCTCGAACACTTGGAGTGACCAATTTGACTTCTCAATTTCAGAGATATACCCTTAGTTTTACCTTATAAGGAAGAGGATGCAGTTATGACTTTGCTCTTCTAAAATATTGAAACATGGTTTCCCTATTACGATATGGATCTTTGATCTCATAACCTTATGGTATAAAATTTGATAGTTGATACTCTCTCTATATGAATATGTTTAATGGCTCATGACTATTGTGGAGTAATGTGCTAGACTAGGGTGGTAGTGGACTTATGACTCCCCTAGTCTAGGCCACATCCCCATTATGGCTACCTATAAATTATCATCTTGTTGATTACTTAGATTATGGAAAGGTAACCCCTTCCACAAAATTTTGATTTGTTGACCTAAGACTCTATTTGGTCAAATTTTGGATGATACTAGATCTTGAATGTTAATTTGAGGATGATCTTAAAATATGGTGATGTTGACTATAGATTGTGGTTAAGTTCCTATAAAGATCTAAGTCTAGATCATTCATAAACCTCAAATACCATGACAATGAAATTCATGTTGATATCACAAAATTTTGCTCAATTGTTTCTCTATTGATGTATATGTATGAATGATATCATCCCTAGAATGATGAGTTAACCAGTCAATTTATGAATTGAGGTAACCTTGAATGTCACCTAATGTTTGGAGGGTTAAGTATACACAACATGAAATAATAGATATTGAATATTATTATTTGAACCCAATTATGCCATCTTTGAGGGACATAAGGAAAATTCATTGAGGAAATAGCTTATAGTAGGTGTCCAAGCCCAGAGGGAAGATCACTAAGAGGCTAAGCCTAGGAGGGAAGGCCACCATGAAAACCAAGCTCAAGAGAGAATTTCACCAAGAGGCCAAGCCTAAGAGGGAAGTCCACCATGAAGACCAAGCCCAGGAGGGAAGGTCACCAAGAGGCCAAGCCTAGGAGGGAAGGCCACCATGAAGACCAAGCCCAAGAGGGAAGGTCACCAAGAATCCAAGCTCAAGAGGGAAGTCCAACATGAAGACCAAGCCCAACAAGGAAGGTCACTAAGCGGACAAGCTCGAAAGGGAAGTCTGCCATGAAGACCAAGCCCAGGAGGGAAGTTCACCATGAGACCAATGCAAGGACATATAGTAAATAATGTACACCCTAAAAGATGGATAGAAACTGGGTTAAAGAACTATATAGAAAATAAGGTGCTTGAATATGTAGAGAAATCTCAAGAAGAATGTGTACGACATCACAATATAACCTTAGGAAGGGTAGATCCCTAAGTCACCCTATAGTCTAAAGTAGGAATCTAAACCCTATCTTAGAATGTTTGGACCTATGACTTTGACGTCCAAACTTTGACTCTCAATACTGATTTATGATATCTCGACTCATGATTATTGATCTTGATTTTGATTTGACTCCTATGATCACCTTATTTGGATCTTGAGATCACCCTCGATACATGATTGATGACTTTTATTTTTCCAAATTTCAAATGATGATTATGTTCATTTTCTTGATTTATGACTTCAGATTGAGATCCATGTGGACTAGGGTGGGGCCTTCTATTGATTTTGAGCATGAAATCATGATGTTCAGATATGATGTTTGTCTCGAGTTGTTGAAATACAAATATCGATCATGGATGTATAACCTCACCTAGGCCAATGTAGAAGCTAGAACCCTAAATGTTGGGAATGAAAGTCATGCTTTACTCTCAAGTAGAAGTGATCTATTCATTTGACCTAAAAAATTGACCTCTCCAAATTTATGATCAATAGGATTGTCACGGGTTAACAACCTAACCCCACTCTACACCTTAGGAGCCAAAATAAGGTGTACAAAAGGGTTTAAGTTGCCCATCCCTGAGTGGATCAAACATACAAGTATATACATGCACCAAATAACAAGCTTCCTAAAATAAACCAAATGTTAATTACATAGGGGCCCAAAGGCATAGGTGATCTACAGAAGAAAACTTAATACACGAGAGAACTACTTGCAGAAGAAAAAGAACATAAACTAAGAGTCCCATTTAACTTTGGCATCCCCATGAAAGATCTGATTTTGTTGAGCCAGCATATTGAGTTGCAACATCATCATCATAAGCAAAAGGTACATATAAAACATTTCAAATTGGTACACGTCAGCACAATATATAAATATATTGTATTGAGTACGCCTACATGTCATTTAAAATAACTCTCATAATACCTTGGCAATAAAATAAAAGTAAACTTGGCAGTATTTAGCAATATGGCAAAAGCATGCTTGAACAAGAAAGAAAGTTTATTAACAAAAGAAACACATGTTTTAGGCATATTGTCAATTATATATCCATGCATTGACTTCCGAAGGTTTTGATGCATTCTCTTGACTCTCAAGGAGCTCAATATTAAGGCCTTTATGATCTACTACAAAAGAGTTAGATCATATGTACAATGTGACTGACTACCCAAGAGTTAGGTCACTTCCAAGCACTATACTACCAAAGAGTTTAGTGTTTTCATATAATGGACATGATAATTTATTTTCATGTTTTGCAATGTACATATAAAGAAACATCATTAAAGTTGACCATACTTATGTATCTATTTCAAGCAATATCATATGCCAAGTTCTTTACAACTATATTACAACCATATACTATAGTAAGCCAAGTGAGGGTGAATGGTGTACCTTCTACTTAGAAGTGGGGAGTCCAAAGCTACTCCTCACTGGTACCTTTTTCCTCCTAAAATTATAAGGGATTTGGTACTAATTAACTATAATGGCAAAAATACCATTTAATTCTAAAAGAGTATAAAAGGCCCTTTTTCTTATTTAGAGTCATGAGAGTAGTGCATGAGTCATTTAGTATGGATTTGAGTCCATAATTGATAGTTTCATGTCAGAGTAGGGTTTTAGATCAAATTGGTGGTCTTTAGATCATGATGGATAATTACAATCATTTTTGGTAAGACAAAAGGGGAAAAAGAGTGATAATTTGACTTTACTGATAATTGAGTCACATTAATTGGAAATTAACATTCCATAATTGTCTAGGTACAAAAAGAGGATAATCACATGATTTTGGTGATTTAATCAGGCTCAAGTATTTTCAAAATAATTAAACAAGATAGAATAATAATTGAGTATGAGCAATTATAGGAAACAGATTTAAGGTAAATTGATATCATAATCATGATCCTCATATTTTTATGATAAAAAGAGAGTACTTGTTCGTATTTTTCTGACACTCCTACTATTTATAACGAATTTCCCAAGATTAGGGTACTTACTTGGCGATTATTGAAAATTGATGATTAAAAAGTGGGAAGGAAAACGGAGGGTCGTTGGATGCTTTGATCAAATGGTCAGGGTTTTAAAAGCAAACTAAAAAAGAAATAAGGGGTGGTTGATCTAGATTTACCTGACTGGTCCACACGGATCCTAGTCAGCAAAGTGGGGCCCACTCCTCCCTTGGTCTCTGCAAGACAGGTTGCACAGCTCCAACTTCGATGAGCATCTGGTGGCAGTAGGGTGCTCTTCGTGTGTGGATGAAAGTTGGATAAACCTTCGTGGAGCCTTCCTGGATCAGGGCGGCAAGGAGCCAGGTCGCGGCTCCCTCTGGATCAATGTGCCACTGAGGAAGAGGAGTTGTAGGTAGCTTCGTGGTGGAGGAAGGAATGTTGGGGAGCAACAGATGGTATTGGCATTCTTTGTGATGTCATTGAGGTAGCTGGAGGTACCACAAAGCTAGGGGAAAGGTCAATTCAGGGTAAGGAGGAGAAGAGGGAGCTCATCCAGTGCTACTCCATGGAGGAGTCGATCAGAGGTGTTGGCTAGAGGGTGGAGTTGTCGAAGCTCTGTTCGGTTAAATTGGAGGAAAGGATTAACTAAAGAGACCTCAGTGAGGATTGTGATGTGTTTAAATAGGTGTGAGGGTGGGTAGTTTGTAGATGTCCAAAAGCGGTTCATTGAGTATGGAGCGGGGTGCTCGTCGGTGTAATCATGGGGATACATTTGGTCATCCTCAGGGGTCATGTGAGTGCTTGTCATGTTCATAGAGATGAGGTGGAGGCGTTGCCTCGGTTGGTTTCTTTCAAAGTGGGTCAGAGTGGGGAGTAGGGATCGGGGTCATGGACTTGTGGCTGTAGCCCCGTTTTCCCGAGTTGAGTGGAGGTTAGGGATGACCCCGTGGCTGTGCGATCCTACTTTGGACCATCGAGTGGCCAGGGTGGCTCCGAGAGGGAGATTTGTGGATCGTTGACCTCATCTCCATGTAACAAGGGTTAAAATTGATTTCATTGATCAAGAACCATAGGTTTGATGATCCAAACTATATTGATTCAATTAAAACTTAATAGAAAACTTGTAAAACTCATAGAGGGAGCTAGGAATATCAAATTGACATGAAAATTGAACCATAGCTTCATTATAGATCACCCTAGGTGTTGGCAAAGTTTTAGCTCAAAATTTCAATCTTTGTTTAATCAATTAATCTTTCTTTGAACTATGGTTTAGAGTTAAGGTAAGATAAATGAGTAAAAGAGTATAGAAAAACCACTTTATCACAAGGATGATCCTTCCAAGATTGTGAATCATGTGATGGTCTATCTTATTTGATGATCAATGGGGCTATACTTTCTGTTGGGTTTTAGGGGAGGCAGAGAAGGAAGTAGAAAAAAAAATTCTCCTCCCCAAACCCAGAACAAGGAAACGCGTCAATGTCTATACAATAGAAAAGGATGGTTTGTGGAATAATACCTTGTCCCGAGGCTTGCTCGGTGACAATACCTCATGGCTTGCACAGTCTTCACCTCCGGTCTTGGATGGTGTCTGTGCAGCTCCTAGTCGCACCGAGACTGACAACTCCTGGTATCACCATGACTGTTGGGATTGACAACTATCCTCTGAGCGGTAGAAATCTCCCGCCTCTAAAGTAGTCCACACGGACCACCTAGAACTCCAATCTCCTTGTCTCACAAGGAATTGGAAGGAGTCGCACCCTCCTATCAGCGTACTAGTCACTGACACACTCTCCTGCCACCAATCGCTTTCTACAATTGTCTTTCCCTTGTTGTGCCTCCCTTATTGGGTAGCACTTGCTTGGGCTCTCTCAGTTACCAAAACCAGAGAGAACGACAACTTTACAGAGCAACTGGTTGCACTGAGTTATTCTTTGAGAATCCCCCAATACCCCTATATATAGGAGGGTCATGGGACAGGGTTCTCTATCCCAAGCAATGGGGGACTAAAGCGGGAGTAGAAGGGTTCGAGATTTTCCACAAAAACAACCAACTGCGCAAGCTAAACTGATCGTTTCATTTCTGAAACGGTCAGTTGGGGACCTGAGCCGATCGGTTGACACCTCAACTGATCGGTTGGGACCCATGAAACGATCGGTTGGCTTCTGAACCGGTCGGTTCGTGGTCCTGGTCAATTCTCGATTGACTTTTCATCTTTTGTTTCTAATTGGTATCAAATACCAATCCTTGTTCCAATCAAATTGCGCAAGTGAAACGAAAGGAAATTTCTCACCAATCCTACTTTCCCAACTTGCTCGGTTGCATCGGTTGAACCGATCGTTTCAACACTTGAAGCAATTGTTTCATCCTGTCCATGAGTTGATCGACTCACCACCTGAGCCAATCGGTTCACCAAGCTCATCCGATCGGTTCATCACATGAGCCGATCGGTTGGGAGTGCAGATTGTGCAGAAACAGTCAATTGCAGTTTCAATCAATCTGATACTCTAATCAATCAGTCCAACACCTTGAACATTATGATATTGAGCTATCAATTGATTGAGTGTTTAATTGAACTACTAAACTCCTTTAATAATCAATCTAAACATTGTTTGTGGACAAAACTCCTCTACCAGGTTAAATCCTATGTGTGTGACCCTACAGGTCCATTTCACATTGGCAGTGAAAGTCCATAACACTTATGACTTCACAAGCAAAGAGCGGTGCCTAGTCACACATCAGTGCTACCCAAGTGAAATAGAAAGTTGGAGAACAACTTTCAATCCTACAATCTGTGAATGGTGTTACAGTGAATGTATAATTCCTTTGTCACTGATATCCCGAATGAACTCGAGGCATCGAACAGTCATCCTGTCAACGTTCATTCACTTTATTGATCTCAGAGTAGATTGGAAGAGATATGTATGACATCAATATCACATATTGATTCACACATGTGTGCACGCCTTTCTCAATCATACTCATCAAGTGGCCATGGATATCAAACTCCCTCAGGAGGGACAAATCCCATATCTATCACTCACCCCTCAAAAGCCCCATCTGTCAAAGCCACCCAATCATCACCTTTATAACAACCCATGTTTCAAGACTGTATTTGATGATGTCAAAGTGTGCCCAACGACATGTGTTGAGTGTAGTGATTTCAAGTCAAAGAATCACACTCACCACCATCACTGTGAGTACTGACTGTGACTACCATGTCATGGTTTCTTGTGTCAAACTCACGGTGGGTCTGTCCGGTACACTTGTTCTCTACCAAGTACCTATGTGTTTGGGTTGATATCGCTATATCATGACTAATGAGATTCTATCATCAACCAACACCACAATCTAGTCTTGTGTGTCATTGATGTCTATCTACCTTCCACAATGACATCTGACTAGGGACATAACAAGAATGTACAAACTCTTAGCATCAGTATGATCTCAATGTTCAGGTCCTCAACCTGAAAGCATACGTCATTGAGTATTGTCATTCTCTAGATATTCAATCTGTTCTATCACTATCTCATATGACTGAACCAGAAAGAATTGGAAGCTTTCCTTTGATGTTTATCAAATCAATCTTAATGTATCCCACCAATCATCCCATGATTGGCTCTCAGGGCATATATACCAACATACTGCCACTTGCACTGTGAGCCAATCACCCTTGAATCATATTCATAGTGATCTTCAAACATGTCCCACATGTTACTGTGCTCTAGTGTGATCATAGTGAGTAATGACAACACCTTGCCAAAGTCAGTATAAATTGCATGTCTCACATCTCTTCGTCATACGTCACACATATGAGATGGAGTTGCCATAATATGCGATCTAGTATTCCTTTTCTAACCTTTAGCAACATTGCATGATCAAGGATTCCATACTTGTCATCAATGAGAAGAATATCTATAAGTTCATCTCATGAACATCCAGATCCATATAGTATCCACTGTTGTTCTCTAACACACAGATACTCGACATTTCCTTTTAAACAGATTTATTGGAACATTTCCAATTAATAACAAATTTCACTTTTATATATCCTTTATATATTTTGCGATTAATTTTTTTCCTTTCGGAAGTTCGCATCAATGTAACTCTTTACATTGAACTCTTCCTTATCTCCATAGAACTAGTACTTATCCAGTACTTATCAAGTTCTCATGGTATTCCAGTAACCCTTACTAGAAGTAGACAGACATCCACTCGTCATGTCCCACATACGAGTTATCAGGATGAGCACATCATATTGCCATGTCCTACAGACAAGATGATGAATGCATTTTCTTCTTGCCATGCAAGATAATGGGATGATTACATACATGATAGATCCACATATATTCTTAGTGTTCCCATTCTTCATAAGAATTGGACACTTGGCCTTGGATACTAACTCCATGTAACATGGACAAGTTTTCTCCCACTGAATCTGTGCCTACTGAACCCTTCAGTACAGATTGCCAATGTATGCTTTCTCTTTTCAGGTCAAGAGGTTTTCGAGAACTATCCCTATATATCTCTATTCCTATCACATAGGAAACATCTCTATCTTCCTTAAAGATAATTTCAATTTTTGGATTTCCATTCTAGAACATTTCCATTTCACATCAACATGTGGAATGTGAACAAGCTCCCACTAAATCACAGATCCCTTCTTTATCTTTGACATATCAGTCAAACCCTTTGACTATATCATCAAAGTAAAGATCCAATTATAAGTTGTGTGTACTCAATCAATCACATTGATTAGTCCATTGTAACTTATAGACTTCATTTGCATTAGTGGATTCATAAACCTTATAGGTTGTGTCACGTACACATCCTTGTTTTATTCATCATAGGAATGCGATTTTAGTATCCATATGCCAAATGTCTTAGTCATTAAGTTGCAATCAACAAGCATCATCCTTCTCAAAATGTTATCCATGTGTCTTAACACTTAAGATCCATTTGCACTTATGGATTTCATCCAATGGGTTCCACCATCAAGGTCATACCTTATGGTTCACATGGATGTCATTTAGGATGTAATGGTCATAAACCATAACTCAAAATTTGGTTCCTCATATTCATCTAGATAGTTGACTCATCACATGAACAACTCATCTCATAGATAAACGAGGTGTATCCGTCAAGGATATAAGAACTCACAACTCCTTGTGATTCTTAATGTCCTTTATTAGAGAAGTGTATTCTTTTATTAAGAAGAATTCAGTTATTTGATAATCATACTCTAACTCCTTAGAGTATGATTCCTTATTGATTTATACATCACCATGCCTTAATCATGAGTTCACTATGATATACTATCATAATCACTCATAAGGATCTCAAACATTTGGTCCAAGTATTTCATTCATTGATCTCATCAAGAATTAACACTTTACCAAATTTGTACTTCATCTATGATAATCTTGAACACTTCAAGATATTCATATTGGTATTTCTCTAAACACCATTTGAATTATTAGAATTTGTTCCAATAGGTATGTAAATACATCACATGTATCATACCTAATAGGATAATCATTCTTCCATTACCTTTAGTGAAGATTGATTAATCATGTCCAAGATATTCATGTCTCTTACTGGTTCTCTAACCAAAAGAGTCTAGATTTATCCATCACATGGAAACTAGAAATGAATTTCTCATTATTGATGCTAATTTGATTGTTTGAGTTATCTATAACTTTTAGGTATCATTTTATCTTATGCATATCAAATACCACAAGATAAACAAGGTATTTCCACAAAGATCATATCTTTAGAAATTGAAACATCTCTTTATTGATTGCCATCATTGTCATACAATATGCAAAAATAAAGTGTTTCTATCTATTGGAAAATTTGAAATAGCAGTTCTAAACTCTATTTCGTGCCCTTTAGGCTGAAATAAACTGAAAGATACTCCTATCTATGACAGCAACACTTTCTCCAATGATGGGTACTTCTTTCTTGGTCCTTTCACAAAGGCCATCACTTCTTTGTGGATATTGCATATCATATATGACATATCCATATCTTGGTATCATATACCTCAGATAAAGAAGTAGTTCATTTCATGATACCTTAGGTGGAGATCTCCATCCCCTCCTTCATCTTCTTTTGTTCTTCTAGATATAGAGGGCAATTCCCTCATACACCCTTTCCCCATGTGCCTTGAGGCTGAAGACGGCTTGGATTGCTGGCTAGCATCAGAACACTTCTTTGGTTTGCCCTTGTCCTTGCCCTTAAGAATTACCTTTTCTTTGATCACATCAAATATTATGGTTTGTCATTCTTCATATTTGCCTCTACTATCCTCAACATGTTCAAAAACTCTGTCAATGCTTGTCAAAGTTGTTCATGTTGTAGCTTATCATGAATTGTACGATTCTCGCAACATTTGCAGTATCATACCAATAGCCAACTCTTGGCTTAGAGGGAATCCTTCTTAGTCAGGTTTTCCACATACCCAATCACATTGAGTATGTGAATACCTTACTAGATCTCCTTCTGTCATGACATACTAGGACAGTGTCTTGGAGACATCATATGTCTCATGTTGTCTCTGCAACTCATAGTTCAGAGAACACAACATCAAGCACTCCTCATCAATGTCTTCCTTGGTATGTTTTCATAAGCATACTTTTAGCCGTTGATGTGATGGGATCGAGTTCATCTGGTTCTGGTATAACTAGGACTTAGAGCTTTCACTCTACGATTGAGAACACTTCTCAATGTCCTAACCAGTCATGGAAAAAGTCCCATTTAAATTGTTGGTCTCAAAGACCGATCACAATTAAAGTGATTATCGTTGATTAACCATTTGTACTACAAAAGGAAATATGCAATTTTAGTCCAAAAACTCATTTTTGACTTATTTGATTGATTTGAAAAGTTGATGATATAATTAGGCCTTTAATTAATTATCACTCCCACTATTTTAGTTCAAATTGATGGCCCTCACCATCAATTCGGAAGATTGCAGCGTACAACCTTCTAGTGGGCAAGATCCTGAAATCCTCTAAGTCATGGACCAGCTTGGGCTATCACCCACAACATAGATCTCTCAAGTAGGCAACTTTTTTCAATTGCATCATATGCAACTCTTGATGAATGAACATGCACAACACCTTGCCATGAACATTCCTTGCCTCTGGGCTTAGATGCTCTAAGAATCACCAGTTAAGTCTAACCCAAAAGCCGACACGATAAACATGCACCCTGCTTTGGCAGAACCTACATGTCTACCCTTCACACTTCTACAAGATAGACGGCGCACCATGCTTTGGCGTAACCTACGCTTGGTCGATCGGTTTTTCATGTGTGCCACTAATGGAAGGCATATAAGACTTAATATTTTAATGAGGGATTTGGTTTTTATATACATATACATATCCAATCACCACAATACATAGTATGTATCATATACATGCTATATCCCACAGAAAACATACAAAACAATAAAAGCGATGATTATGGCCATCCTAATGTGATTCCTCGAGCCAAGAGGAAGCACGGTCATCTAGGTCTGCATCACATGTAACATGTACAAGATGAACTATGTGCCTTGCCTTTCTGGGTTTGATCAACTCATCACATGACTGATCGGCTCACCATCAGGCCGGTCGGCTGGGTGCCACCAGCCGATCGATTGGCTCCTCCAACCGATCGGTTCTCCTGGTCGCCGTGCATCTCATCATGGCCGCCACCCACTCGTCTCACTCCTCGAACTGGTCACCAACTGATCGGCTACTCCTTGAACCGATCGTCTCGAATGACAACCGATCGGTTCACGCCTTGAACCGATCGTCTTAGCTATCATCTGGATTTCCTCCGTTCTTTGACATAACAGGAAATAAAATTCTATCCTATTTTACATTGTAAAAAGAGAAACCTCGAGTTACATTCGAGGGGAGCAAAGGTCGAAAAGAAATTTCGAATTATTTCGAGTTACATCAGGAATAGGAGATGGAAGATCGGAGCGCAGACCGAGAAGCAAGCAACCACATACAACCATACACAGATAGGGTTTATTGGCCATAACCATGCTACACATCCACCACAAAACTCATTTAAGGGCGACGCGTATCGAGTGCATTCATATTACATATCATATATGTATATTGGGATTTGTGGATTTAGGATTGGACAAGCATAAAGCCAATTTTATTTGCATCGTATGCAATAAATAAAGGCGACAAACCAAAATCGATCATATCGATAATCCTAAAATATAGAGCAGTTGACGTGGCTCTAATACCACTATTGGGTTTTAGGAGAGGCAGAGAAGGTAGCGGAAACAAAATTTTCTCCTCCCCAAACCCAGAACAAGGAAACGCGTCAACGTCTATACAATAGAAAAGGATGGTTTGTGGAATCATACCTTGTCCTGAGGCTTGCTCGGAGACAATACCTCGCGGCTTGCACGGTCTTCACCTCCGGTCTTGGACGGTGTCTATGCATCTCCTGGTCGCACCGGGACTGACAACTCCTGGTATCACCGGGACTGTCGGGATTGACAGTTGTCCTCCGAGCGGCAAAAATCTCCCGCCTCTGAAGTAGTCCACACAGACCACCTAGAACTCCAAACTCCTTGTCTCACAAGTAATTGGAAGGAGTCGCACCCTCCTGTCAACGTACTAGTCACTGACACACTCTCCTGCCACCAATCGCTTTCTACAGTTGTCTTTCCCTTGTTGTGCCTCCCTTATCGGGTAGCACTTGCTCGGGCTCTCTCGGTTACCAAAACCAGAGAGAATGACAACTTTACAGAGCAAGTGGTTGCACTGAGTTGTTCTTTGAGAAGCCCCCAATACCCCTATATATAGGAGGGTCATGGGATAAGGTTCTCTATCCCGGGCAATGCAGGACTAAAGCAGGAGTAGAAGGGTTCGAGATTTTCCACAAAAACAACCAACTGTGCAACCTGAACCGATCGTTTCATTTCTGAAACGGTCAGTTGGGGACCTGAGCCAGTCGGTTGACACCTCAATCGATCGGTTGGGACCCATGAAACGATCGGTTGGCTTCTGAACCGATCGGTTCGTGGTCCTGGTCAGTTCTCGATTGACTTTTCATCTTTTGTTTCTAATTAGTATCCAATACCAATCCTTGTTCCAATCAAATTGGGTAAGTGAAACGCAAGGAAATTTCTCACCAATCCTACTTTTCCAACTTGCTCGGTTGCATCCGTTAAACCGATCGTTTCAACACTTGAAGCAATCATTTCATCCTGTCCATGAGCCGATCGACTCACCACCTGAGCCGATCGGTTCACCAAGCTCAGCCGATCGGTTCATCACATGAGTCGATCGGTTGGGAGTGTAGATTGTGCAGAAACAGTCAATTACAATTTCAATCAATCTGATACTCTAATCAATCAGTCCAACACCTTGAACATTATGATACTGAGCTATCAATTGATTGAGTGTTTAATTGAACTACTAAACTCCTTTAGTAATCAATCTAAACATTGTTTGTGGACAAAACTCCTCTTCTAGGTTAAATCCTATGTGTGTGATCCTGCAGGTCCATTTCACGTTGGCAGTGAAAGTCCATAACACTTATGACTTCACAAGCAAAGAAAGGTGCCTAGTCACACATCAGTGCGACCCAAATGAAATAGAAAGTTGGAGAACAACTTTCAATCCTACAATCAGTGAATGTTGTTACAGTGAATGTATAATTCCTTTGTCACTGATATCCCGAATGAACTCAAGGCATGGAACAGTCATCATGTCAACGTTCATTCACTTTCTTGATCTCAGAGTAGATTGGAAGAGATATGTATGACATCAATATCACATACTGATTCACACATGTGTGCATTCCTTTCTCAATATTACTCATCAAGTGGCCATGGATATCAAACTCCCTCAAGAGGGACAAATCCCATATCTATCACTCACCCCTCAAAAGTCCCATGTGTTAAAGCCACCCAATCATCACCTTTATAACAACCCATGGTTCAGGAATGTGTTTGATGATGTCAAAGTGTGCCCAACGACATGTGTTGAGTGTAGTGATTTCAGGTCAAACAATCACACTCACCATCGTCACTGTGAGTACTGACTGTGACTACCATGTCATGGTTCCATGTGTCAAACTCACGGTGGGTCTGTCCGATACACTTGTTCTCTAACAAGTACATATGTGTTTGGTTTGATATCTCTATATCATGACTAATGAGATTATGTCATCAACCAACACCACAATCTAGTCTTGTGTGTCATTGTTGTCTATCTACCTTCTACAATGACATCCGACTAGGGACATAACAAGAATGTACAAACTCTTAGCATTTGTATGATGTCATCGTTCAGGTCCTCAACCTGAAAGCATACGTCATTGAGTACTGTCATTCTATAGACATTCAATCTGTTCTATCACTATCTTATATGACTGAACCAGAAAGAATTGGAATCTTGCCTTTGATGTTTATCAAATCAATCTTAATGTATCCCACCAATCATCCCATGATTGGCTCTCAGGGCATACATACCAACACTTCCACATTGGTGCTTGACATCTTGATTTTTGGAAATAGTGTCTACGATTGAAGAAACATTGAGTTTATGATGATATAAAACATGAAATACCAATCTCGAATAAGGGATTTGATTTAATTTTGTAGACAAATTTTCTTTTATGGTGGGGAGGATGTGATAATATGAGCTTTTTCTCTCTCCTCATACTTAAATTTTACATTTGGTAGAATGTGTTATGCACTTCATGTTTGCATAAATTTCTCATCTATCCCTCAATTTTATGATTCGATTGTGTTGACTTCCACTTTATTCCAAGTTCACATGGCGATAGGTGACACTCAAGTTGGTATAAATTCAAGGTTGCACCTATGTTGTACATGATCCTCTCTCATTCCCTTTTAATCATATTTATGCGTCCCTATCTTCACTAACCTTGTGTTTATTTTACAAAGGACACACTAATGGTTCTAATGGATCAAATTTCAAACAATTCTGAGTTAAGATGAGATAGATATTCCCTTTTGAAGTTGCATTGTTTTAAACTTGATTCTATCTCTTTTAATCCATTTTGGATCCATCTTGGACCCAATATTGGAGAGAGGACCAATTTCCACTTCCTTTCCCTTGGTGATCTAACTCCATCCCAATTGACCAATCATATGCCATGATTCCTTATACCTTGCTTATTGGCCACTAGATCTTGATACCAGGATTATGTTGGGTTTTGTGGAGGCAACAAGCGCAACAGAAGCAATAAAATTTTCTCCACATACCTTACTCGAGGATCTTGTCAAAAACAACTTACTCATAAACAGGGGACATGGATATACCTCTCTGCAGAGTAGGTCCAGTGGCGTCCCTTAGCTTAGTGATGTGTGTTTCTCCTAGAACGTATAGATAGTCCTTAGTCGTCCATCAAATGTAGGCAATTTAGCATCTACATCTCTACTTCATCCACGCGGATGGACTGAAACTCCACGTCGCTCTTCCTTAAGCCATCTGGAAGGAGTGTCCTTCTGCTTGACGATGTACTAGTGTCAATTGCTCTCCTTCTCTCTTGCTTAGGGACAATGACATCTAGGGTTCATGTACAAGGGTGTAACCTCAGTGTCTCAATGTTAGCACTCTATGGCCGATTCTCATGCCCTATTAATAGCAGAGAAAGGAAGTATGGCTTCCCAAAATCTTTGGGTAAACAAAAGGGATACAGATGTGTTAAAATGAGCCATTCATGGACCAATAAAAGAATATTCTAAAATGCATCAAATAATGTAATTAATCACATTAATTTATTAACTAATTTCTATCTTCCATATCTAGTTAATCGCCCTGGATCAGCCAGTCGACTTAACAATGCAATTTAATTAATTGAGTTAAACACTTTAACCAATTAATTTAGATCAAATTCCAATAGCATTATAGCAAATTACCTAAACATTTTAGTAAACATTTTAATTCAGAACATTTCTAATCATGTCCAAAAATATACTCCTATTTCAATCACATCCTATGTGTGTGTCCCGGTAGGCTCCACATTATATTGCCAGTGATATTCATAATCATATTATGAATTCACAAGCAATGATTGGTATCTAGTAAGACTTCATGTGAGAACTCATTATACTAAATGAGATTACTCAAAAAACAAAACACAGTCGATCATTAATTAATCACATCTCTAGAAAAGAGGGTAAATTAAAACTAATTCAACATAACCAACATGCTCTGAAATATTACCCAAGAGCCCAACAACTTCCTTGTATTCATATTATGTCAAGAATCTCTTAAAAATGTTTCATGGTCTCAGCCACCACATACACATATTACACAGGAAAGGTTTCCACATTTATCACCTGAACAAGCATGTAACATGCAACCAAAAACCTGATTCGATTGAAACATCATTTACAACTTTCTCGCCCCGACCTGAGAGTATAAGTATGACTCTAGGATAAAGTATACAACTAATAACTTACTCAAGATTTAACACCAGAGCTCCTCATTGATGCCATGGATCTGTTGTCGCTTCTTTCGGTCACCTAAAAGATGTGGTGACCCACAGAGTGTGACCCATGTCCCAGCAAGAGATATAACCTCCAACGATGCTTATTGATTATAGCATTATAAATAATTAATAGTTTAAGACGAATGAGTACGTCAAAAAAATATACATAGGAAGGAATATACTTAATAAGATACATAAAGGAGCAGCTAACAACTATCATCATTAGTGAGACTATTCTCATATCCATGTTAACAATATAAATAGTCTAATAGCATGAGCATCTTAGACATTATGAATAAACTCAGAAGCATAAGCATAGCTAATAGAATTAGCTATGTCTATCATATTAAGTAGAACTAAATCAAAGTTGAACTAATAGAATAAGTACTTCTAACTACACAAACATGATTGACAGTTTAGCATCTCTAGTTATAGAGGCATAGATAGAAATTACAACATCTCTAAATATAGAAGCATAGCTATCAATTTAACATCTCTAACTAATAGAGGTATGGCTAATAGTATTAGCATAGCTAACAAATCTGGTAACTATCATCATAAGCATATCTTGCAATACCAATATATCTATTAACATAAGCATGGCAATTGTATGTACTCAGCTACAACATGAGCATATTTACAACATAAGCATATCTATTATCTCTTAATGCATTAAAGATCAACTCCGTGTAAAGAGAATCAAACAAGTATTATCATCCAATGTGAAGCGTTGTGTATAACCCAAAACTAATATGCTATACGACTATATTACATATTTTATTAATGCCCTAAGGATATCAGTCGTACCACACAAATCCAACTGACCACTACTAAGTCAAAATCAGTTCCATACAAGATCTTAGAAGAGTCGGACTCCAAGATCTTCTCCTAGTCAGTTAGTATAAGTTGGCACTACAGTGATATATCAGTCAAACTGCAAAATAACAACATATGGTCCTATAGTTAGCCCTCCATGGTACAGGTCATTCCACTAGAGAACATGTCATGCATGGTCATTCAATAAGAGGAATTTTATTGTTATACTACTACCTACCACACATCATAATATCACAATATATGAGGCATGGTCACAGCCATCCTCCATAAACACCTAGTGTTAGGATGACAAGCACCCTGCATAGTCACAATATACGCTCTGAGTTTCCCTTAGGAATACTCATTTCACCACCCAACATTCTAATACCGGAATGGATCTATGGCATAGGAAAACTACATGATTAGGGTTTTACTTGATTAATTATGCCAGTTGGGTGAATTAAGGCTACATCAAACAAATGGACATACAAACCCTAATTCATCTCTGGTAGGAATTAGCCTATAAGGGTTTAGCTCACTAGGGATCAGACCTTGAACGCAGATAGATGTCTCAGGTTTGAATCCTTATGGGCATGAATAAACTGAGATTTATGTCTGACATGGTTTGCGCAGGAAATAATGGGTTGCAAACTTGGTTTACCATATTCCTCCTGTGCCGGGCCTCCACGGGTTAATGAGGGGTCACGGAGAGGAGGTCTCCTTGATGACTCATCTCTAGTAGGCATTAACCGATAACAACTTCAGAAGATATAAAACATATGAAACTTATTGTTCCTCATCTCATCATCTCATGGTACTATTCACTTGCCATTCATGAGACTACACTTGTCATCATACTATCACAGGATATAAATCCTTTTCACAATATTACATGGTATCAACCTTTGTCAACAAAAGAGGATTAGACCTCGTTCAGGGCTCAACCATGCCAAAAGTTCATTAAAACCATCATATCATACCCTACAAGTTCATCATTATCTTTCCATGCCTTATAACAAGGCTTCAACAAACATCACCACACATATGATGCACAGGCTCATCATCATATTGCATTAAATAACTAAAAGATGTTCACACAATAACATAGTAAGGTTATCTTAGAAATAATATCGTTATTTTATTATATTATCATATAAGGAAGATATATAATTAGCCATCATCACACTAACAATATACAAGTTTAGCATAAGAAAGCATAAGTTATGATGACCACTAGTTAACACATTATAGTTGCAATCAATCATTGGGAAGGATGTTCCAATATTATATTAACCATTCAAGGAAGGGTAGCATAACTAACTACCATCATATATTTAACATTAGGGTTAGGTATTACAACATAAGTTACTTTTATTGTTACAAATCAACATTCATACCCAAACCCTACTTATGGCATCTCCATTAGATCGTGGATGCATAACGTGAAGCATTACCATCACTGTAACATCCCTGACCTGGGTTATGTGTTAACCCTATATTTTTGCCTAATAAGGTTGAGTAAATGCTTAATCTTAACTTGGGAAAAGTGATTAGGGCTCATGAGGACTTATGATTCAATTTTGGTTCTGTTTGAACAATGTTGAAACATTGTTTTGCTTGAATTGGACTAAAGTGCAAATTATCCAAGTTGAGGGGTTAAATTGCAAATGTTGCATGATAAGACGTTCCTTATGTGTTGAGGCATCATGAGAATGAATATGATGTAGTGGATTGGTTTTCACAAGCTCGGGCACCAAGATTAAGCTTGTAAAGCAATCTGTGTGCATTAAAACCTAGTTTTGGTGTAAAGTGCAATTTACCCAAAACCTAGGGTTCAACATAAAATTTACCACTTCAATAAGGTCCCTAATGTTTCTTGGCATCATGTAGAGCAAAGAAAATGAGATGGGCGCCTCATTTGAATTAAGTTGGAGGAGAGAGAATCTTGATATTAAAATAATCAAGATTTAATCCTAAGTGAAACCCTAATTCAATTTAGGGCAAAAATAAATGTATTAATTAAAGGGCCTTCAACAAAAATTAAAATGGTTGGATTCATATGTGTGTGGATGAGCTTAAAGCCTTGTAAAGTCATGAGAATATCCTAAGGAGGTGAAATTCCACTCACCATTATTATAAGAAAAAAGAATTTCCACTCAAATATGGATATTCTTATTATAAGTGTTAAGGTGCTTAATTTATTTTCCCTTAATTCTTGGATAATGTAAGGGAGATCGGTGGGATAGAGATTCCCTTGCATGAAAGAAACCAAGGGGGAAGTGGTGGCAACAATTTGGAATTAAAAGACTTTTATAAAGTATTTTCTCTCTCATCAATTTTCTTATAAAAGTACATTTTCCAAGCCAAAACAAAGGCTTTTTCGGATTCCTTTCTTTCTCCTTGATTGGAAAACGACCAAGGATCTGTGGAGGATCAGGAGGACGACCCCCAACCAGTTGGTAAGGTTCTTGACCTCCTTTCACCTTGTATCCATGGTGAAAATCGAAAATCAATGCATGAATTCTTCATAACTCGATCCCCTCTTCAATTCTAACCAATTCTTTTCACTCAAAGCTTGAGGACGACCCTTGGAATAGTGAAAGGAGTTGCATAAACCATTGTTGCCGTGATCTTGGAGCTTTGGAGCTCAATTGGCAGTGGGTTTTATAACTTGAACCCTTAATTTTATTATTGCAATCAATTCCTTATCAATTGGTGATCATTTCTACATTTCTGAAATTTAGTTTGGTTGATTGATGCAATCTCCATGGAAATCACAGTAGATTTTGTGAGTTTAGAGCTTGATGATGATGAAATCATCATAAGCACACACCTCTCCAAATATCTAGGACAAACGGTTTCAATGTTGAGCCCAAACGGTTTCACTAAACTGTTTGGTGACCAAACGGTTTGCAAACCGTTTGGTGGTTTGAGTTCCAAACCGTTTGGAATGGTTGACCATTTGATATGGTTGACCGTTTGGGGGTCACCCAAGACCGTTTTGAGGTCTAGGGTTAAGTATGGCTAAGTGTTTGAAGGTCCAAAGATACCAAGTTGAATTGCAACTAAGTGCTGATTTGATAATCAATCCAATGGTCCAAAACCCTAATTGGATGTCATGAATTTTGATGATGGAATGGGCAAACAGTCTCAAGACCGTTTGGAGATCAACCAAATGGTCTCAAGACCGTTTGGAGGTCATCCAAGACCGTTTGAGGCCAGGTCATATCATTTGATGATGATGGTTCATTGATTTCAATTGACTTGGTTCCACAATGTCAACCATTAATGGATCCTCTATTTCAAACCCTAAGTGATGGTTTCTTGATTATCAAACCTAGTCTAATTGGGTTCAAAGCCCTAAATTGAAGATCTAATTGAATGGTGATTCATTGGTCCAATTGATGAATACTTTAGTGGTTCAATATATAATTGGTCCATGGATTGAAACATTGAGTCGATTGAGTGTTGAAGTGCCTTTTTGGTTCATGCGGTTTTGAGAAGGTTTGGTCTAAACGGTCTCAAGACCGTTTGGGACCAAACGATCTCAAACCGTTTGGAGACCCAAAGTGCAAATGGTTTCAATACCTACTTTGTCCAATTGGTTTCAAGTACAACTTGTTCAAATGGTTTTCAACCAATTGATTTATGAGAACCAAGATCATTAAGGGTCTAAGTAATTAATATTGTGAAGATCAACATGGTTAATCCATTTGAATATCTCATGTAATTGAAGGTCCAATATGGTGAACCTATTTGGATACTTAATACATTTGAAGATTTCAGTGGTTAACCCAATTGATCACTTTGTGGAATTGAAAGTTCAATTGGTCAATTCTTTTGAATTCCTTATATAATTGATGGTTTAATTGATTAGACCATTTGGACATCTAATATGATCAAAGGTCAATTATCTATGTGATTATTAATGATGTAGACCCATGATGATTTTTAAGGTTAACCCTAGCTTTGTGTACTCAAGTGAAGAGTTGACCTAGATTAATCTTGGAGTAGTTAACATCCTAAAGAGGATGAGAAAGAGAATGAGAGAGATGAATGCTTATATAATTAAGCCCTAATTCTCTCATTATGAGTAAACTATGTGATAAGGGTTTGATCCATAATAATGAGATTATGAAACCCTAATTAGGGCAAAGCTATGTGTGAAACCCTAATTAGGGCAAAGCTATGTGTGAAACCCTAAATTAGGGCAGAGCTGAGTGCTATCATAAATCCAGGGTGATGGTGTAACCCTAACTTAGTGTAACAACGAAGGAAACCCTAATTTAATGGAAATTGTACATCCTAACACTAATTTGGGTATGAGGTAAGAGAAACCTTACTTGGATGTGAATAGAAAACCTTAATCCCTAAAATGGGGTAAGGTGCATGAAACCCTAATATAGGGTAGTGCCACTAATCCTATGTGAGGACCTATCACTAGGTGATGTGTTGTAAAATCCTAATTTCACATAATACTAGGTGAAACCCTGATATAGAAGGATGATTATGCAAAACTCTATTGAAGAGTAATACTGTGTGAAATCCATAAATGTATGGAATATGCTATGTGAATCCTCAAATTATAAATATGGAGAATACTATTCCTAATAATGGAATAGTGATTAATGATATGACAAATGTAACACCTAGAGAGGTTGATAATGGATATTCTTATATTAATAGTTCCTATCTCAAGGATGAGTTCATAGTATTGGCAATGGTTGTATAATCTAAGTGAGGGACTAATGACCAATACTTTACATGATAAAAGTGATGAACTGGTGCATAAAGTATTAGGATGGGGAATACCCTAATACAAGCTAAGTGCATGAACTCAAGTAAGATAAAGGTGTCAAGGGAAGTGATACATCAAGATATGATAGACTCACATCCAACACCCCAATATCGGTATACCTTGATGTGTTATATGTCTAGGACAATTGGATGAATGACACATGAGATGTGTCATGTCAATGGTTACATTGAGATGTGTCATGTCTATGGTTACATTGAGATGTAATGCACTTTGTTGAATGAAGGCTAACATTGTTGGTATGTATGCCCTGAGAGCCAATCATGTGATGATTGGTGGGATACATTAAGATTGATTTGATAAACATAAAAGGCAAGCTTCCAATTCTTTATGGTTCAGTCATATGAGATAGTGATAGAACAGATTGAATGTCTAGAGAATGACAGTACTCAATGACGTATGCTTTCAGGTTAAGGACCTGAACGATGAGATCATACGGATGCTAAGAGTTTGTACATTCTTGTTGTGTCCCAAGTCGGATGTCATTGTTGAAGGTAGATAGACAGCAATGACACACAAGACTAGATTGTGGTGTTGGTTGATGACAGAATCTCATTAGTCATGATATAGAGATATCAAACCAAACACATAGGTACTTGTTAGAGAACAAGTGTACCAGACAGACCCACCGTGAGTTTGACACATGGAACCATGACATGGTAGTCATAGTCAGTACTCACAGCGATGGTGGTGAGTGTGATTCTTTGACCTGAAATCACAACACTCAACACATGTCGTTGGGCACACTTTGACATCATCAAACGCAGTCCTGAAACATGGGTTGTTATAAAGGTGATGATTGGGTGGCTTTGACACATGGGGCTTTTAAGGGGTGAGTGATAGATATGGGATTTGTCCCTCCTGAGGGAGTTTGATATCCAAGGCCACCTGATGAGTAGGATTGAAATAGGCGTGCGCATGCATGTGTGAATCAGTATGTGATATTGATGTCATACATATCTCTTCCAATCTACTCTGAGATCAAGAAAGTGAATGAACGTTGACAGGATGACTGTTCCATGCCTCGAGTTCATTCAGGATATCAGTGACAAAGGAATTATACATTCGCTGTAACACCATTCATGGATTGTAGGATTGAAAGTTGTTCTCCAACTTTCTACTTTTACTTGGGTAGCACTGATGTGTGACTAGGCACTGCTCTTTGCTTGTGAAGTCATAAGTGTTATGGACTTTCACTGCCAATGTGAAATGGACCTGCAGGGTCACACACATAGGATTTAACCTGGAAGAGGAGTTTTGTCCACAAGAAATGTTTAGATTGATTACTAAAGGAGTTTATTAGTTCAATTAGACACTCAATCAATTGATAGCTCAATATCATAGTGTTCAAGGTGTTGGATACATTGATTGGAGTATCGGATTGATTGAAATTGCAATTGACTGATTCTGCACAATCTGCACTCCCAACCGATCGGCTCATGTGATGAACTGATCGGCTGAGCTTGGTGAACTGGTCGGCTCAAGTGTTGAGTCGATCGGCTCAAGGATAGGGTGAATGATTGCTTCAAGTGTTGAAACGATCGGTTCAACTGTTGCAACCGAGCATGTTGGGAAAGTCAGGTCGGTGAGAATTTTCCTTTCGTTTCAATTGCCCAATTTGATTGGGAATAGAATTGGTATTCGATACCAATTAGAAACAAAAGAAAGAAAGTCATTTTGAGTCAGATCAGGACCATGAACCGATTGGTTCAGGGAACCAACCGATCGGTTGGGGGTCCCAAACGATTGACTCAGGTCCCAACCGATCGGTTCAGGTTGCAAATTGGTTGCTTTTGTGGAAAATCTCAAACCCTTCTACTCCTGCTTTTAGTCCCATATTGTCGGGGACAGAGAACCCTATCCCATGACCCACCTATATATAGGGGTATTGGGGGCTTCTCAAAGTAAAACTCAGTGCAATTCGTTGCTCTACAAAGTTGTCGTTCTCTCTGGTTTTGGTAACCGAGAGAGAGCCCGAGCAAGTGCTTCCCGCAAAGGGAGGTGCAGCAAGGGAAGGACAACTGCAGTTGCAACTGGCAGTAGGAGAGTGTGTTGGTGACTAGTACATCAACAGGAGGGTGTGACTCCTTCCACTTCCTTTTGGGACAAGGAGTGTGGAGTTCCTGGTGGTCCGTGTGGACTACTTCAGAGGCGGGAGGTTTCTGCCGCTCAGGAGGACAACTGGCAATCCTGACAGTCCGGTGAAAGGAGGAGTCGTCAGTCCCGGTGCGACCAGGAGCTGCACAGACACTGTCTAAGACCGGAGGTGAAGACTGTGCAAGGCGCAAGGTATTGTCGCCGAACAAGCCTCAGGACAAGGAATGATTCCACAAACCATCGTTTCCTATTATATATTCGTTGATGTGTTTCCTTATTCCGGGCTTGGGGGAGAAATTTTTTTGATTCCGCTGCCTTCTCTGCCTCCCCAAAAACCCAACAGTGGTATCAGAGCCACGTCAACTTCTCTATATTTTAGGAATATCGATATGATCGATTTTGGTTTGTCGCCTTTATTTATTGCATAGGATGCGAATAAAATTGGCTTTATGCATGTACAATCCTAAATCCACAAATCACAATTACATATATGATATGTATTATTAATGCACTCGATACGCGTCGCCCTTAAACGAGTTTTGTGGTGGATGTATAGCGTGATTATGGCCAATAAACCCTATTTATGTGTGGTTGTTTATGGTTGCTTGCATCTCGGTCTATGCACCGATCCTCTTTCTCTTATTCCTGATGTAACTCAAAATAATTTGAGATTCTTTCCTACCTTTGCTCCCCTCGAATGTAACTCGAGGTTTCTCTTTATACAATGTAAAATAGGATAGATTTTATTTCCTGATATATCAAAGAACGAAGGACATCCAGACGATAGCTGAAACGATCGGTTCAAGGCATGAACTGATCGGTTGACATTCCAGACAATCGGTTCAAGGAGTGAGCCGATCTGTTGATGACTGGTTCGAGGAGAGAGATGAGCGGGTGGCAGCCATGAAGAGATGCACGATGACCAGGTGAACTGACCAGTTAGAGGAGCCAACCGATCGGCCGGTGGCACCCAGGCGACCGGTCAGAGAGAGCAGATCATTCATATGATGAGTTGATCAACTCGGAAGGCAAGGCACATAGTTCATTTTGTACAGGTTGCATGTGATGTAGACCTAGATGACCGTGATTCCTCTTGGCTCGAGGAATCACATTAGGATGGCCATAATCATCGCTTTTATCATTTGTGCATGTTTTCTGTGGGATATAGCATGTATATGATACGTACTATGTATTGTGGTGATTGGATATGTATATGTATATAAAAAGCAAATCCCTCATTAAATATTAAGTTTTAGATGCCTTCCAAATGCGACACACGTGAAAAGCTTGATTGACCAAGTGTGGGCATGCCCTAGCGTGGTGCACCGTCTATCTCTTGGAAGCGTGAAGGATGAATGTGTGGGTCTGCCCTAGCAGGGTGCATATTCATCGTGTTTGCTTTGGGTCGGACATAACAAGGTGATCTAGATGGGATCTAGTACCTTGAGGCATGGAGATGATCATGGCAAGGAGTTGCATATGACATCTTATCAAGAGTTGCATATGATGCAATTGGCAAAAGTTGCCTACCTGAGAGATCTATGTTGTGGGTGACAGCCCTAGCTGGTCCATGACTTAGAGGATTTCAGGATCTTGCCCACTAGAAGGTTGTACGCTGCAATCTTCCGAATTGATGGTGAGGGCTATCAATTTGAAGTAAAATAGTGGGAGCGATAATTAATTAAAGGCCTAATTTTATCGTCAACTTTTCAAATCAATCAAACAAGTCAAAAAGAGTTTTGGACTAAAATTGCATATATTTCCTTTTGTTTGGTTAATCAACAAATCACTTTATTTGCGATCGGTCTTTGAGACCAACAATTTAAATGGGAATAATTCCACAAATGGTTAGGATGATGAGAAGTGTTCTCAAAGAGCGAAAGTTCTAAGTCCTAGTTATACCAAGACCAGATAAACTCAATCCTACCACATCAATGGCTGAAAGTATGCTTATGGAAGCATACTGAGGAAGACATTGATGAGGAGTGCTTGATGTTGTGTTCTCTGAACTATGAGTTGCAGAGACAACATGAGACATATGATGTCTCCAAGACAATGTCCTAGTATGTCATGACAGAAGGAGATCCAGTAAGGTATTCACACACTCAATGTGATTGGGTAAGTGGAAAACCTGACTAAGAAGGATTCCCTCTGAGCCAAGGGTTGGCTATTGGTATGATACTGCAAATGTTGCGAGAATCATACAATTCACGATAAGCTACAACATGAACAACTTTGACAAGCGTTGACAGAGTTGTTGGACATGTTGAGGACAGTAGAGGCAAAGATGAAGAAAGACAAACCATAATCTTTGATATGATCAAAGAGAAAGGTAATTCTTAAGGGCAAGGGCAAGGGCAAAGCAAAGAAGTGTTCTGATGCTAGCCAGCAGCCCAAGCCATCTTCAACCTCAAGGCACATGGGAAAGGGTGTATGAGGGAATTGCCCTCTATATCTAGAAGAACAAAAGAAGAAAGGAGGGGATAGAGATCTCTACCTAAGGTATCATGAAATGAACTGCTTCTTTATCTGAGGTATATGATACCAAGATATGGATATGTCATATATGATATGCAAGATCCGCAAAGAAGTGATGGCCTTTGTGAAAGGACCAAGAAAGAAGTACCCATCATTGGAGCAAGTGTTGCTGCCATAGATAGGAGTATCTTTCAGTTTATTTCAGCCTAAAGGGCACAAAATAGAGTTGAGAACTGCTATTTCATATATTTCCAATATATAGAAACACTTTATTTTTGCATATTGTATGACAATGATGGCAATTAATAAAGTTTATGTTTCAATCCTAAAGATATGATCTTTGTGGAAATGCCTTGTTTATCTTGTGATACATGGTATGCATAAGATAAAATGATACCTGAAAGTTATTGATAACTCAAACAATCAAATTAACATAAATCATAAGAAATTCATTTCTAGTTTCCATGTGATGGATAAATCTAGACTCTTTTGGTTAGAGAACCAGTAAGAGACATGAATATCTTGGACATGATTAATCAACCTTCACTAAAGGTAGTGGGAGAATGATTATCCTATTAGGTATAATGCATGTGATGTATTTACATACCTATTGGAACAAATGCTAATACCAGTATGAATATCTTGAAGTGTTCAAGATTATCATAGATGAAGTGCAAATTTGGTAAAGTGTTAATTCTTGATGAGATCAATGAATGAAATACTTGGACCAAATGTTTGAGATCCTCATGAGTGATTATGATAGTGTATCATAGTGAACTCATGATTAAGGCATGGTGATGTCTAAATCAAGAAGGAATCATACTCTAAGGAGTTAGAGAATGATTATCAAATAACTGAATTCTTCTTAATAAAAGAATACCCCACACTAATAAAGGACATTGAGAATCACAAGGAGTTGTGAGTTCTTATATCCTTGACAGATACACCTCAATTATCTATGTGATGAGTTGTTCATGTGATGATTCAACTATCCAGATGAATATGAGGAACCGGATTTTGAGTTATGGTTTATGACCATTACATCCTAAATGATATCCATGTGAACCATAAGGTATGACCTTGATGGTAGCACCCATTGGATGAAATCCATAAGTGCAATTGAGTCTTAAATATTAAGACACATGGATAACATTTTGATAAGGATGATGCTTGTTGATTGCAACTTAATGACTGAGACATTTGGCATATGGATACTAAAACCGCATTCCTATGAGGAATAAAACAAGGATGTGTATGTGACACAACCTATAAGGTTTATGAATCCACTAATGCAAATGAAGTCTATAAGTTACAATGGACTAATCAATGTGATTGATTGAGTGCAAACAACTCAGAATTGGATCTTTACTTTGATAATATAGTCAAAGGGTTTGACTGATATGTCAAAGATAAAGAAGGGATATGTGATTTCGTGGGAGCGTGTTCACATTCCACATTTTGATGTGGAATGGAAATGTTCTAAAATGGAAATCCATAAGTGGAAATTATCTTTAAGGAAGATAGAGATGTTTCCTATGTGATAGGAATAGAGATCTATAGAGATAGTTCTCAAAAACCTCTTGACCTAAAAAGAGAAAGCATACATTGGCAATCTGTACTGAAGGGTTCAGTATGCACAGATTCAGTGGGAGAAAACTTTTCATGTTACATGAAGTTAGTATCCCAAGGACAAGTGTCCAATTCTTATGAAGAATGGGAACACTAAGAATAGATATGGATCTATCATGTATGTAATCATCCCATTATCTTGTATGTATGGACATGGCAAGAACAAAATGCATTCATCATCTTGTATGTAGGACATGGAAATATGATGAGCTCATCCTAATAACTCGTATGTGGGACATGACGAGTGGATGTCTGTCTACTTCCAGTAAGAGTTACTGGAATACCATGAGAACTTGATAAGTACTTGTGAAGTACTAGTTCTATGGAGATAAGGAAGAGTTCAATGTAAAGAGTTACATTGATGCGAACTTCCGAAAGGACAAAAAATTAATCGCAAAATATATATAGGATATATAAAAGTGAAAGTTTGTTGATAATTGGAAGTGTTCCAATAAAACCATTTAAAAGAAAATGTCGAGTATCTATGTGTTAGAGAGCAGCGGTGGATACTATATCGATCTGGAAGTTCATGAGATGAACTTATAGATATTCCGCTCATTGATGACAAGTATGGAATCCTTGATCATGCAATGTGGCTAAAGGTTAGAAAAGGAATACTAGATCACATATTACGGCAACTCCATCTCATATGTGTGACGTACAGCGATGAGATGAGAGACATGCAATTTAAACTGACTTTGGCAAGGTGTTGCCATTACTCACTATGTTTGCACTAAGAGCAGAGTAACATGTGGGACATGTTTGAAGATCACTATGAATATGATTCAAGGGTGATTGGCTCGTAGTGCAAGTGGGAATCTGTTGGTATGTATTCCCTGAGAGCCAATCATGTGATGATTGGTGGGATACATTAAGATTGATTTGATAAACATAAAAGGCAAGCTTCCAATTCTTTCTGGTTCAGTCATATGAGATAGGGATAGAACAGATTGAATGTCTAGAGAATGATAATACTCAATGACATATGCTTTCAGGTTAAGGACCTGAACGATGAGATCATACAGATGCTAAGAGTTTGTACATTCTTGTTGTGTCCCTAGTCGGATGTCATTGTGGAAGGTAGATAGACAGCAATGACACACAAGACTAGATTGTGGTGTTGGTTGATGACAGAATCTCATTAGTCATGATATAGAGATATCAAACCAAACACATAGGTACTTGTTAGAGAACAAGTGTACGAGACAGACCCACCATGTGTTTGACACATGAAACCATGACATGGTAGTCACAGTCAGTACTCACAGTGATGGTGGTGAGTGTAATTCTTTGACTTGAAATCACTACACTCAACACATGTCGTTGGGCACACTTTGACATCATCAAACGCAGTCCCGAAACATGGGTTGTTATAAAGGTGATGATTGGGTGGCTTTGACACATGGGGCTTTTGAGGGGTGAGTGATAGATATGGGATTTGTCCCTCCTGAGGGAGTTTGATATCCAAGGCCACTTGATGAGTAGGATTGAAATAGGTGTGCGCACGCATGTGTGAATCAGTATGTGATATTGATGTCATACATATCTCTTCCAATCTACTCTGAGATAAAGAAAGTGAATGAACGTTGACATGATGATTGTTCCATGCCTCGAGTTCATTCGGGATATCAGTGAGAAAGGAATTATACATTCGTTGTAACACCATTCACAGATTATAGGATTGATAGTTGTTCTCCAACTTTCTACTTTCACTTGGGTAGAACTGATGTGTGACTAGGCACCGCTCTTTTCTTGTGAAGTCATAAGTGTTATGGACTTTCACTGCCAACGTGAAATGGACCTGTAGGGTCACACACATAGGATTTAACCTGGAAGAGGAGTTTTGTCCACAAGCAATGTTTAGATTGATTACTAAAGGAGTTTAGTAGTTCAGTTAGACACTCAATCAATTGATAGCTCAATATCATAGTGTTCAAGGTGTTGGATACATTGATTGGAGTATCAGATTGATTATCATCGCAATTGACTGATTCTGCACAATCTGCACTCCCAACCGATCGGCTCATGTGACGAACCGATCGGCTGAGCTTGGTGAACCGGTCGGCTCAAGTGTTGAGTCGATTGGCTCAAGGATAGGATGAATGATTGCTTCAAGTGTTGAAATGATTGGTTCAACTGTTGCAACCGAGCATGTTGGGAAATTCAGGTCAGTGAGAATTTTCCTTTCGTTTCAATTGCCCAATTTGATTGGGAATAGGATTGGTGTTTGATACCAATTAGAAACAAAAGAAAGAAAGTCATTTTGAGTCGGATTAGGACCGTGAACCGATCGGTTCAGGGCACCAACCGATCGGTTGGGGGTCCTAAACGATCGGCTCAGGTCCCAACCGATCGGTTCAGGTTGCGAGTTGGTTGCTTTTGTGGAAAATCTCGAACCCTTCTAATCCTGCTTTTAGTCCCATATTGCCAGGGACAGAGAACCCTGTCCCATGACCCGCCTATATATATGGGTATTGGGGGCTTCTCAAAGTACAATGCAGTGCAATCAGTTGCTCTGCAAAGTTGTCGTTCTCTCTGGTTTTGGTAACCGAGAGAGAGCCCGAGCAAGTGCTTCCCGTAAAGGTAGGTGCAGCAAGGGAAGGACAACTACAGTTGCAACTGGCAACAGGAGAGTGTGTTGGTGACTAGTACGTCAACAGGAGGTTGTGACTCCTTCCACTTCCTTGTGGGACAAGGAGTGTGGAGTTTCAGGTGGTCCATGTGGACTACTTCATAGGCGGGAGGTTTCTGCCGCTCAGGAGGACAACTGTCAGTCCCAAAAGTCTGGTGAGAGGAGGAGTCGTCAGTCCCGGTGCGACCAGGAGCTGCACATACACCGTCCAAGACCAGAGGTGAAGACTGCGCAAGGCACGAGGTATTGTCGCCGAGCAAGCCTCGGGACAAGGTATGATTCCACAAACCATCCTTTCCTATTATATAGACGTTGACGCGTTTCCTTGTTCCGAGTTTGGGGGAGAAAATTTTTTGTTTCTGCTGCCTTCTCTGCCTCCTCTAAAACCCAACAAACATGCCTTATGAAAAGGTTAATCCAAACCTATAAACTATGATGTAATCATATTCTGGCAAAAATGAGAAAGAAACTTATGTTGTGTGTTGATAATTCATTTAATGATGAATGATGAGAATAAATAGTATGATTGAATACTTATAATTGTTCATATTGATTCCTTGCTATGTGAACCCAAATACATGGTAATGCTATGTGGAACCCTATGACAAGTTAATGCTATGTGATCCCTAGTACAGGTAATGCTATGTGAAACCCTATTACAAGTTAATGCTATGTGAACCCTTATACAGGGTACTGCTATGTGAAATTCTAACATAGGGTAATCCTATGTGAAGCTCAAATATAGACTAATGGGTTATGAATGTAATACGATAACCCTCGTATTGCATGATACTGATATGTAATTGTATCATGATTACTAATCATGCAGATATGTTGAGAAGATGAGCATAGCCAGGTATGGGCTATGATGCTTTGTTTTTTGAGAATGTTTTATAGGCTTTATAAGCCTTCATATACTTTGTGTAGCAAGAATCATTGAACTTTGTGTATTATGTGCAATACATTATGTAGCAAGAATCATGTTGTCCTTGGTCATATGATCTGAAGGTATTAAGTTATCTAATAAAATGGAAATAATATCCTATGGTGAGTTATGGGTTCAAATACCAGATGATATAATCATGATGATGAACTTGTCAAGAAGTGGAATTGTACTTGGTGAGTTGAGGGACTAAGATCCCAACACTTTGTGAAAAGAGTATGGCTACAGGCCATGACTCCCCAATGACAATGACAGGCATTAGATATATGATCTAAGCCTAAAGAGAGTTAATGTTGTGGTAATGATTCTATAGTGAATAAATGTTATACATGTTCTTCATATTCCTTAAAGGATAAGTGACATGTTGTTCTATCAAGTTATAGCTGCAATGCTTTTGATAAGAATGATGTTCTAATCTGTTAGACATTGAATTAACTGTTGCCAAACAAATATGATTCCTTAGTGTATATTTATCTTCTTAAGCTGCAATAATAATGTTTCTGGCGGAGAGTTATATCTCTCGTTGGGGCAATTTATAATTGTCTCACCCTCATGGGAATCACATTTTTAGGTGGACGCAAACGAGGAGGCAGAAATCCTTTAGTAGGTGAAGGCAGAAATAGCAGCAACAGGGACAATGGTAAAGTCTCAGGTGGAGACACTGGTTGTTATGCCTTGTATAGATGTAGATAGAGTCCTATGTGTCGTCTCTGTACTCTCAGGTCATCGGAATAGTAGTTAGTGATTTCGAGATTTTGGTTCAGTGCCTCGAGATTTTCATATTGCTGTTACATAGTTTAATAGGGCAGTTGATGCTTGTAATTTACAGAAAGAGATGATACAGGACAAGTATCTGTAAACCAGAATGTAAATGAGTTACTTTGGTTCTATGTGAGAAAGTTTTTCTTTGATGGATCTCTTGATAAAAAGGTTTTAATTTTTAGTGATTTCCGGTAATCCACTGCTTAGTGAACGCTTCCGCATTAGTTAATTATGTTTTTGTGAGTTGTAGGCCACAATTAAGTTGTATCAGAGCTCTAGGTTTGTTGAGTCTACAGAGACATAGGACTAAGGTTGTAGAGTCTATTCTAAGTGTCTTCCAGTTTATCTGATAGTATCTTTTGCTCGCATAAGAGAAGAAGAACTTGAAAATGACTGGAGAACATGAAGAACACATTGCTAAGGGCAATGTTGTTGTACCAGAAGAGGGTGCATGGGACCAGGAAAGAGGAGAACAAGTTCCTGAGAATTCCCACCTTGACCTAATCAGGATAGAGAATCCTATGTTATGCTCTTGAAGGGCAGGATAGGACAACAGTAATGCATATAGAAGACTAAATACTAGTATTACAACCTAAGTTACCAATCTTTAATGCATAAACTTTGGGCATTGAAATGATTCCTGAGTGGCATGGTCATGTTAGAACAGTGGAAATGTGGGAAACGTTAATAAATGGCAAGAAAGTAGACTTTGCCATAAGTCTGGACAAACAGTACATCTGTGATGGTAGTGACCAAGGAGGGGCCATAAGCTATGAATAAAGGTAAGGTCTCTATAATTCTAGAGACATTTTCCTAGATATTCTGAAAAGCCAAAGTTTTTTGTGTCACCAGTGCAATAAATGCCTAGTGCACCAGGGCAGTAGCCACAAAGTAAAGGCAAAAGCAGCAACATGAAAGAACTAGACACTATGTGTTGAATCAACCTAAAGTGGTAGATAACCATGAGGGGTAATAGTCAAATGAAATATATTCATTATGATACTTCATTTTATGATTCTATGTGTTAAAGATATGAAAGTAGTTATTTTTGAACTTCCTTTGACTAGTCCTATAAGGACACAAGGAAGATGAGAATTTACGTTTTACTCAGTGCTCTTTAAAATGTTTTATGATTTCTCTTATCTTTGTGATATAAGATGAAATATAGAAGTGATGCTTGGAGAAAATCTAGGAATGGAAAATCATGTGTGTATAATGATATAAAAAGTGAGGAATATGATAGTAAATAAAGTGCATACTACCTAATCTCAATACTTATATACCCTGGCCAGGTATATGATTATTGAAGATAAGGCAAGTATGAAACTCCTAGATTGTTATCTTTTTTATTACTCTGATCACATAGTCATTCTGAAACAATCTAGAGAGTATAATGAAACTAAAAGGAAAAGCTATGTGAACATTCCCAACTAAAAAGGAAAAGCTATGTGAACATTCCCAACTAATAGGGAGAGCTATGTGAACATTCCCAACTAAAAGGAAAAGCTATGTGAACATTCCCAACTAAAAGGAAAAGCTATGTAAACATTTCCAACTAATAGGAAGAGCTACGTGAACATTCCCAACTAAAAGGAAAAGCTATGTGAACATTCCCAACTAAAAGGAAAAGCTATGTGAACATTCCCAACTAAAAGGAAGATCTATGTGAACATTCCCAATTAAAAGGAAGAGCTATGTGAACATTCCCAACTAAAAGGAAGAGCTATGTGAACATTCCCAACTAAAAGGAAGAGCTATGTGAACATTCCCAACTAAAAGGAAGAGATATGTGAACATTCCCAACTAAAAAGGAAGTGCTATGTGAACATTCCCAACTAAAAGGAAGAGCTATGTGAACATTCCCAACTAAAAGTAAGAGCTATGTGAACATTCCCAACTAAAAGGAAGAGCTATGTGAACATTCCCAACTAAAAAGGAAGAGCTATGTGAACATTCCCAACTAAAAGGAGAGCTATGTGAACATTCCCAACTAAAAGGAAGAGCTATCTGAACATTCCCAACTAAAAGGAAAATCTATGTGAACATTCCCATAACATACTGAAATTTGGTGTGTCAAATCTATTTTGAGCTATTATTCATAATTTCCCCTAAACTTGAACTCAATTTCAATTGGTCCTTATTTCCAACTTGTCTGAGATTATTTTGACTGATTATTGTATCCCTTGGTACAAACTAGCTTCCTTTTTGAACTTATTGTACCTAAAGAAATTATTTCTCCTTAAATTAAAAGAAAAATTGCAAATTAGCCCCATTTGTGTATCATTCTTCATACTTTGAAAGTATTTAGTTTGTGCTCCGCTACCCTATTAGATCTTACATTCTCCTTCTTTCTCATAAAGACTTGGAATCAAGTTTAATAAATGTGTTGTCTATTGAATTCAAATATATATATATATATATATATATATATATATGAATACTCATTTGTGTTATATATATGAATATAGGTGCTAACATTGGTAGACAATGGTTTACTAAAAAGTAAACGGAATGGCTAAATTTGCAATAGAATTGATTGTATCGCTTTGAAGTTGCAAAGTTTTAATATAATTAGTAGGATATTGGATATTATTAAGTAACATATTCAATACATTTATTTCTTAACAAGAGTCATCTCTCTCCAGTGCGTGCTAGCTATTACCATGAAGGGTAATTTCCCTTGCTAATATAATATTTATACATTAGCAACGGCTGAGTCATAGAGTCAAGTTTCCTTTGGACTTATGGACCACGAGTTAAAATGAGCCCCCTCGTGTTATTGCAGATTCCCCTCCCCCGCAGATTTCAGTTGCCTCCTCCCTTGCGTCTAGGGCGCCCCAGGCACTGGGTGCCTTCACAATGGAAAAATTGCCGCACCCTCGGTGCTCTTTACTCCTCGGCCCTATTTTGACTCATCAGGTCCTCCCGCTACACTGACCTCTCCATTAAGAGCAACCGAAGGAAGAAACGGCTCGACCATGAAAGACTAGGAACCGAAGATGTAACTGATGACACGTCATCCTCCCGACGCAGCTGTACCTGACCTGAGCCCGCCTCTATGAGCGCAAAACCTAGTGGTCTCACTCCTACATATATCCGTCTACCCTACATGCTGAGGCATAGCGCCTCATGTCCCCATCGTCTCCTCCTTGTCAACAGAACCCAGCCACGACGGCGCCCTACAGAAAGCCGACGTTTCCCGACGTCCAAACTTCCTCGATCCCCCTTCCTCTACACAACGGGTTGTAGAACGCCACCTCACGCGTGCCAACAAATCCCAACCATCTCGCATCCTCCAGCATCTCCCCCTCCGAGCTGATGTACCCTGGTTACATCGACAAGCACCGACACCACTGGTAGGGGCGGTTTCATCAAACCACACTACCTTGCCGTCTTCAGAGGAGAGTTGGTCGCCGAAAACACAAGTCACCTCCTCGACCACCCAAGTGCCACCCTACGTACCTGTAACCTCCATCTCAAACCGCAACTCTGACAGCTGCAATCTACTGCTCAGTAGAGCCACGATGCCAGTAGGGCACAACCCCAGATCTGATAACGGTGGGGAAGTCAGGCCGACCACCACCACCACTCGGTGGCTAGGGAAGAGGAGCGACTAGTAGGCTGGAGTGACAATCTCCAGAATAGAAGCAGCAACAGAGTTCCTCCTAGTTCCCTGAGTAAGACACCAGCATAGCACCACCATCGATGAGAGGTACCTGACCTCCCCCTCATCTCTATTTAATTCAATGAATATGGGTAATGAGGCCAGTACGGAACCGTACATTAATTGGAAATCATAAACTATACTCCCTAATTGCTGGAGATGCTAATGAATTTAACTAAGATATAAATACGTATATGCATGATTCTATGATTGGTATAGTCAAACCATAGTTATGTATACATATCATGATCCCTATGTACTTTAGTCTTACCAAGTAAAATGAGTACATATACGACCTAGGTAATGCAAGGGACAAAATGATCGACTATGTAGATGGATAGAAGATCAATGAAATTCCCATGGATAAGGATCATATATATAATCATCCTCGATAAGGAAGTCCCCATATAGTTAATTATCGTTATCAACAAACAATACAATATAGTTTTTTCAACCTAACAAGGGAGGATAGAGATAATGATAAGGATGATATGTGAAAGATATGTTTAGAATTATATCTTATTATAGTAGGCATATGAAGTAACTTGTACATAATCAAGATCTAGGTATATGACTAGTACATATAGAGGTATATCGGGTTAAATAGTAGGTATTACTAATAAGGGTAAGGTAGATAAACACATTTGAACCTAGTAGCAGAATACGATTATTTCATATACAATTAAGAGAGAGAATAATAAGTTAAGAACTAATCTATAGACAATGTGGATAAAACCAATTGAGTGTGTAAAATTGATTATATATATGACTTGGTTATGAATAAGGAGAATAAAAGAATCACAGAATGATAATAATACTAGATGGGAAAGAAAATACTAAATAGAAAAGATTGAACAAATAGTTGATTTCAAGCCAAGTGATAACACCCTTATATAAATTTGTAGATTCTTCTTCTTAGAGCCTTGTTATGATTGAGCAATCCATGGAGCTTTGAATAATTTGAGGTACTAGATTCTCTGTTTAATTATTGAGTTATTTGGCTTCCCTCTTGAAATTCCATGTATATTATTTGTTGGTGAACCCAATACTTTTCATAAGCCATTTCTGCCTCTTTAAAAGTTCACCACTTTATATTCATCATTGTTAAACATTGATAAATATTATGATAAGCACTGGAATTGAATTCTTGGAGTTTTGACTCCCAGGACTTTGGTCCCTTTGGGCTTTGGCCCTTTAGAGCTTTGGCTCCTAGAGGTTGGGTGTGTCCCTCCGCCCTGTGCACAGGTTGTAATGGATTAGTGGTCCCCCAGTATACTGGTTGAAATAGCAGGCTACCGTGTCATTCTCTCATAGATGATTGAACTCATGGCATTGTAGTCATTGAAAGAAATGATATGACCGTGCTTAATCCTAAATTTAAACTGATCATTTTGTTACAAATAATGTTTAATATGTAGATATCTTGAACTTGGAAATTTTGTATAATTGTTAACATTGTCAATATCATGTTGAATATTTTTATCTATTGAACTTGGACAATTTTTGTAGAATTGTTAATCTTGTCAATACCATCTTGTACTCTATGGAAATCATTGATACATTCTATTCTATTTTGGTTAAACTAAGTCCACTAAATAGTCCCCTCCTAGAATTCATCTCATACCTGAATCATGTTTTGTACATACTTTTTTTAATAGCTCAATGATTGGATTTAGTACCAGCTTTGATGACCTTTATTTTTCCCTTCAATGGGGTCCATGTGTGGTTTCATTCCCTTTGGGAATTCATGGGCAGGTGGCTTGAAAAAGTCATTGAAGAGACATACAGGAGATGTCCTCTGTGGATTGAAGACTAGATATGACTTATGTATATTTTTTTAGCTTCCACACTCTGATGTACAAGCATGATTGTAATAAAGATTGTTTATGTTTTTTATATTATTTTATAAATATTCGACCGTAAAGATCGGGTCTTTACAATTCCCAACTAAAAGGAAAAGCTATGTGAACATTCCTAATTAAAAAGTAAAAGCTACTATGTGAACATTCCCAACTAAAAGGAAGAGATATGTGAACATTACCAACTAAAAGGAAAAGCTATGTGAACATTCCCAACAAAAAGGAAAAGCTAAGTGAACATTCCCAATTACATAGAATTTGCTAAGTGAACTTTATGAATAAAGGAGTTCTGAGTGAATTATCTTTGTTAGATATATATGTTTCTCTTTTGGTAAATATTCTTGGGTGATGATAGAAGTATGTTCATTTATGCTTCTTCCTTTCAATAATATAGACATCATATGTTAGGGGTTTATGCTTTGCATAAACATAAACATTGATAAGGTTGAATTAATGAAAAGAACTTTGTGTGGATTACAGATCAATGATATCTCCATAACATTGAAAAGTTAGATGGAGACTTGAAGGCATGATTAATGAATAATCTGTCCCTTCCTTTTTCCTGGGATTTCGGGGACGAAATCCTTGTTAGGGGTTTATAATTTGTAACATCCCTGACATGGGTTATGTGGTAACCCTAGATGTTTTGCCTAATAAGGTTGAGTAAATGCTTAATCTTATCTTGGGAAAAGTAATTAGCACTCATGAGGACTTATGTTTCAATTTTGGTTTTGTTTGAACAATGTTGAAATATTATTTTGCTTGAATTGGACTAAAGTGCAAATTACCCAAGTTGAGGGGTTAAATTGCAAATGTTGCATGATAAGATGTTCCTCATGTGTTTAGGCATCATTAGAATGAAGATTATGTAATGGTATGGTTTTCACAAGTTTGGGCACCAAGATTATGCTTGTAAAGCAATCCTTGTGCATTAAAACCTAGTTTTGGTATAAAGTGCAATTTACCCAAAACCTAGGGTTCAACATGCAATTTACCACTTCAATAAGGTCCCTAATGATTCTTGGCATCATGTAGAGCAAAGAAAATGAGAGGGGCGCCTCATTTGAATTAAGTTGGAGTAGAGACGATCTTGATATTAAAATAATCAAGATTTAATCCTAAGTGAAACCCTAATTCAATTTAAGGCAAAAATAAATGTATTAATTAAAGGTCCTTCAAAAAAAATTAAAATGGTTGGATTCATATGTGTGTGGATGAGCTTAAAGCCTTGCAAAGGCACGAGCATATCCTAAGGAGGTGAAATTCCACTCACCATTATTATAAGAAAAAGAATTTCCACTCAAATATGGATATTATTATTATAAGGGTTAAGCTGCTTGTCTCTTCGGAGACATCCGATAAAATTGGAAAGATACAGAGGGTTAAGGTGCTTAATTTCTTTTCCCTTAATTCTTTGATAATGGAAGGGATCTCGGTGGTATAGATATGCCCTTGCATGCAAGAAACCAAGGGGGAAGTGGTGGCAACAATTTGGAATTAAAAGACTTTTATAAAGTATTTTCTCTCTCATCAATTTTCTTATAAAAGTACCTTTTCCAAGCCAAAACAAAGGCTTTTTCGGATTCCTTTCTTTCTCCTTGCTTGGAAAATGACCAAGGAGCTGTGGGGGATCAGGAGGACGACCCCCAACCTGTTGGTAAGGTTTTTGACCTCCTTTCACCTTGAATCCATGGTGAAAATAAAAAATCAATGCATGAATTCTTCATAACTCGATCCCCTCTTCAATTCTAACCGATTCCTTTCACTCAAAGCTTGAGGACTACCCTTGGAATAGTGAAAGGAGTTGCATCCACCATTGTTTCCGTGATCTTGGAGCTTTGGAGCTCAATTGGAGGCGGGTTTTATAACTTGAACCCTTAATTTTATTATTGCAATCAATTCCTTATCAATTGGTGATCATTTCTACATTTTCGAAATTTAGTTTGGCTGATTGATGCAATCTCCATGGAAATCACAGTAGATTTCGTGATTTTGGAGATTGATGATGATGACATAATCATAAGCACACACCTCTCCAAATATCTAGGGCAAACGGTTTTAATGTTGAGCCCAAACGGTTTCACTAAACCGTTTGGTGACCAAACGGTTTGCAAACCGTTTGGTGGTTTGAGTTCCAAACCGTTTGGAATGGTTGACCATTTGAGATGGTTGACCATTTGAAGATATATGATGTGGTGCTTGGATCTTGATCCAATGGTTTCAATTGGTTTTATCTTGAAGGTTTCAATTGTGAATGATTCCTTAATTGCAAACCCTAATCGACTAAGTGCTAAATTTCCAATTGATCAAGATGATGTTTTGGGTTTATTAATCCAAACGGTTTCAAAACTGTTTGGGGATCACACAAACAGTCTCAAGACCGTTTGGGGGTCACCCAAGACCGTTTGGAGGTCTAGGGTTAAGTATGGATAAGTGTTTGAAGGTCCAAAGATACCAAATTGAATTGCAACTAAGTGTTGATTTGATAATCAATCCAATGGTCCAAAACCCTAATTGGATGTCATGAATTTTGATGATGGAATGGGAAAATCCAAGACCGTTTGGGGTCAGGTCATAACATGTGATGATGATGGTTCATTTATTTCAATTGATTTGGTTCCACAATGTCAACCATTGATGGATCCTCAATTTCAAACCCTAAGTGATGGTTTCTTGATTATCAAACCTAGTCTAATTGGGTTCAAAGCCCTAAATTGAAGGTCTAATTGAATGGTGATTCAGTGGTCCAATTTATGAATACTTTAGTGGTTCAATTTATAATTGGCCCATGGATTGAAACATTGAGTCGATTGAGTGTTGAAGTGCCTTTTTGGTCCATGCAGTTTTGAGAAGGTTTGGACCAAATGGTCTCAAGACTGTTTGGGTCCAAACGGTCTCAAGACCATTTGGGACCAAACGATCTCAAACTGTTTGGAGACCCAAAGTGCAAACAGTTTCAATACCTACTTTGTCCAATTGGTGTCAAGTACAACTTGTTCAAATGGTTTTCAACCAATTGATTTATGAGAACCAAGACCATTAAGGGTCTAAATAATTAATATTGTGAAGATCAACATGGATAATCCATTTGAATATATCATGTCATTGAAGGTCCAATATGGTGAACCTATTTGGATACTTAATGCATTTGAAGATTTCAATGGTTAACCCAATTGATCACTTTGTGGAATTGAAAGTTCAATTGATCAATTATTTTGAATTCCTTATATAATTGATGGTTTAATTGATTAGACCATTTGGACATCTAATATGATCAAAGGTCAATTAGCTATGTGATTATTAATGATGTAGACCCATGATGATTTTGAAGGTTAACCCTAGCTTTGTGTACTCAAGTGAAGAGTTGACCTAGATTAATCTTGGAGTAGTTAACATAAGAGGATGAGAAAGAGAATGAGAGAGATGAATGCTTATATAATCAAACCCTAATTATCTCATTATGAGTAAACTATGTGCTAAGTGTTTGATCCATAATAATGAGATTATGAAACCCTTATTAGGGAAAAGCTATGTGTGAAACCCTAATTAAGGCAAATCTATGTGTGAAACCCTAATTTAGGGCAGAGCTAAGTGCTATCATAAATCCAGGGTGATGATGTAACCCTAACTTAGTGTAACAACGAAGGAAACCCTAATTTAATGGAAATTGTATATCCGAACCCTAAATTGGGTATGAGGTAAGAGAAACCTTACTTGGATGTGAATAGAAAACCTTAATTCCTAAAATGGGGTAAGGTGCATGAAACCCTAATATAGGGTAGTGCCACTAATCCTATGTGAGGACCTATCACTAGGTGATGTGTTGTGAAATCCTAATTTCACATAATACTAGGTGAAACCCTGATATAGAACGATGATTATGCAAAACTCTATTGAAGAGTAATACTGTGTGAAATCCATAAATGTATGGAATATGCTATGTGAATCCTCAAATTATAAATATGGAGAATACTTTTCCTAATAATGGAATAGTGATTAATGATATGACAAATGTAACACCTAGAGAGGTTGATAATGGATATTCTTATATTAATAGTTCCTATCTCAAGGATGAGTTCATAGTATTGGCAACGGTTGTATAATCTAAGTGAGGGACTAATGACCAATACTTTACATGATAAATGTGATGAACTGGTGCATAACGTATTAGGATGGGGAATACCCTAATACAAGCTAAGTGTATGAACTCAAGTAAGATAAAGGTGTCAAGGGAAGTGATACATCAAGATATGATAGATATCACATCCAACACCCCGATACTGGTATACCTTGATGTGTTATAAGTCCAGGATAATTGGATGAATGACACATGAGATGTGTCATGTCAATGGTTACATTGAGATATGTCATGTCAATGGTTACATTGAGATGTAATGTACTCTGTTGAATGAAGGCTAACATGCCTTATGAAAAGGTTAATCCAAACCTATAAACTATGATGTAATCATATTCTGGAAAAGATGAGAAAGAAACTTATGTTGTGTGTTGATAATTCATTTAATGATGAATGATGAGAATAAATAGTATGATTGAATACTTATAATTGTTCATATTGATTCCTTTCTATGTGAACCCAAATACAGGGTAATGCTATGTGGAACCCTATGACAAGTTAATGCTATGTGATCCTTAATACAGGTAATGCTATGTGAAACCCTATTACAAGTTAATGTTATGTGAACCCTAATACAGGGTACTGCTATGTGAAATTCTAACATAGGGTAATCCTATGTGAAGCTCAAATATAGGCTAATGGGTTATGAATGTAATAAGATAACCCTCGTATTGCATGATTTTGATATGTAATTGTATCATGATTACTAATCATGCAGATATGTTGAGAAGATGAGCATAGCCAGGTATGGGCTATGATGCTTTGTTTATTGAGAATGTTTTATAGGCTTTATAAGCCTTCATATACTTTGTGTAGAAAGAATCATTGAACATTGTGTATTATGTGCAATACATTATGTAGCAAGAATCATGTTGTCCTTGGTCAGAAGATCTGAAGGTATTAAGTTATCTAATAAAGTGGAAATAGTATCCTATGGTGAGTTATGGGTTCAAATACCAGATGCTAAAATCATGATGATGAACTTTTCAAGAAGTGGAATTGTACTTGGTGAGTTGAGGGACTAAAATCCCAACACTTTGTGAAAAGAGTATGGCTACAGGCCATGACTCCCCAATGACAATGTCAGGCATTAGATATATGATCTAAGCCTGAAGAGAGTTAATGTTGTGGTAATGATTCTATAGTGAATAAATGTTATACATGTTCTTCATATTCCTTAAAGGATAAGTGACATGTTGTTCTATCAAGCTATAGCTGCAATGGTTTTGATAAGAATGATGTTCTAATCTGTTAGACATTGAATTAACTGCTACCAAACAAATATGATTCCTTAGTGTATATTTATCTTCTTAAGCTGCAATAATAATGTTTATGGCGGAGAGTTATATCTCTCGCTGGGGCAATTTACAATTGTCTCACCCCCGTGGGAATCACATTTATAGGTGGACGCGGACGAGGAGGTAGAAATCCTTCAGTAGCTGAAGGGCAGCAACAGTAGTAGCAGGGACAGTGGTAAAGTCTTAGGTGGAGACACTGGTTGTTATGCCTTGTATAGATGTAGATAGAGTCCTATGTGTTGTCTCTGTACTCTCAGGTCCTCAGAGTAGTAGTTAGTGATTTTGATATTTGGCTCAGTGCCTCGAGATTTTTGTACTGCCTGTACTTAGTTTAATAGGGCAGCTGTTGCTTGTAATTCACAGATAGAGATGATACAGGACATGTATCTGTAAACTAGAATGTAAATGAGTTACTTTGGTTCTATGTGAGAAAGTTTTTCTTTAATGGATCTCTTGATAAAAAGGTTTTAATTTTTAGTGATTTTTGGTAATTCGTTGCTTAGTAAACACTTCAGCATTAGTTAATTATGTTTTTGTAAGTTGTATGCCACAATCACAGTTCATATCATCCTCAAATATGGATCCTCACATAAGTCAAGGTGTAACCATAAAGTTATAGCGTACTAGGGTTCAACCAAATTAAAAGAATACTCCATGATTTTATTTGTCATTCAAGGATTATTCATAACCACTTACCATCATTTGGTTATATTAAGACTAGAAATAACAAGCTATACCTCATCAGAGTTACCCATTAATTTATTATGGTGATTATCAATTATAATCATACAAGGGCAAAGGTAAGACTACAAGTTTAAGGCTTTCAACCATTAAATTCTCATCATTAGAATCATAACATTACACGATAGGCTTCACCTAAGACCGTGGGAATATTGAGGCATCAACTCCTAACCATTAAATGTTGAGAAGGTAAATCCATTGGTTGTTTACATATGTAAACACCTTGAACAAACCACCTATGAAGTAATTGAGTTGTGATCTAGAAATAATCATCATATAACCCTAGACATCCCTTGATTAACAACATAAAGAGTTCCATTGAGAGTAGGGTAAAACCCACAATTGATTGTTCATTTAAAACAAGCCATCCATTGTCAATAAGTAAGATCCTTAAGTTAATCACGTAAAGGAAACCATATAAATAACATTATTAGGACCAACATTTTACATTAGACATCATTCCAATTTATTGGATGAAGGAGTATTAGTTCTTAACCATTGGGTCAAGTTCATATGTTAAAACCATCAATTGGAGTATAGGTCCAACCATTGCATCAAGTGACCAAAGAAAGCATTGGTTTAGGACTTAATTGATGCTACAACTATATCCTTAACTCACCATCAGTTGTGAAGGAATGATACACTATTGGTTGTGACAATTAAATCACCATCAATTGTAGATCAACACTATATTCATTAATCACCATCACATATTAAGCTAATGTCATCATTGATTGATAGCATCATTAAGGTACTTAGTTGTTAATCATTAAGCTTCTAATTGATCCAAAACCTGACCTAAGGGTGACCATCAACTGTCACCATCTGTTGACACCCTTGGTCACCACCATTGGTTGTCATGAAGACAACACCATCAGTTGTTGCAATGGTACCACCATCGGGTCATGTGTTCATAGAAGAAATCAACTTAAAACCCTAATATGGACCATCGTTTGATAGGTGTTTAGCACCATCGGTTGTCAACCAGCCTAATACAAGTCTTACTATACCTTAGGGAGAATGTACACATGATTACAAACTCATCTGGAACTGGAAACAGAATAGGTAACACCATAAAAATCGAAACCCTAGTCAAGCATAACTTCTACAAGCTTAGATCATCAGTTTTAAGTAAGACCATGAGTTAGCAAGCTTATGGTAAACAATAAGCGTAGAGAAAGTCATAAAACTTGCCTCTAGAAAGATGATAAGATCCCAAACAGTAGAAAATTCAAGTAGGTAGGGTAGAAAATCCAAGCATAAGCTCTGAACTCAGCCATCTAGCTCCTTTCTCTACCGAAGAAGCAAACCCTAAGCATAAGGAGCAATAAAGGTAGGGATTTTGAGCTTTAGAGAAAATTTTACCATAAAAGGCAATGGTTCTAACCTAGAGGAAGGTTGAAGGAAGAAGAAGAACAAGGTAAATAGAGAATTAAGGAAGAAAACAACTTGCCTTGGTTGGAAATCCTAGGAGATGACTTGAAAAACCCTAGGTTGGGCTAGATGAAACTCTAGGAGACCTTCTTCTCCAAAAAGGGGGTCGTCTTCTACCTTGGAACACCTGGTTCTGTAGAAAAAAAGAGTGGAGTCAATGCTCTGATTTAGAGGAAAGCAGAAGTGAGAAAAGGTTTCGAACTTGGGCAAGGAAGAGATAGATATAGCCCATGGATAAGGAAGAGAAGAATCATGAGGTGTCTAAGTAGCTCTCCATGTGTCCATGGCTTAAAGCTTCCACGAACATGCAAGCAGTAGGTCCTTTGTATGTTGGGGACTTCTAGGACATTGGATGTTGGTCTCCCAGGATAGACATAGGTAGATGGGGGAAGGTACCATTGTTTGTTCATGTTTAGGTCAATAAGTGGTTTAAACCATCGATAGGTCATGTTTATAAGTGAACCATCAGTTCAAGTGAACTAAACCAGCAAGAACAATCAACCTAAAGCCTTTAGAATGACCTATGGATGTTCCCCAGTGGTCCCTTTGACTGATGACCATCGATTGTTTCCCAAACCAATGGTACCATCGTTTGTTAGCCCTAAATAGGCTCATCCATGAAGGGTAAAACCCTAAATCTCCCTTGAAGAAAATCACCACCAAACAAAGGCAAAATTGAGTACCCCATGTCTCTAAAAGATCAAGAATGATGAGAGAACATACAAGGAACATAATACAAGTGAAAAATTGCAAGAAAAACCTCCCATTTGGGTAAATTGCATAAAAGTCTAGATTGTACATAAAATTTCATAACTTGCATAAACAATATCCAAATTGGACCAAACTTGAAACTTAAGCTTGTCTTATGATTCCAAAGCATATCTCAAGGTTACATTATGGTTCTAAGTATTCAATTATGGTAATTAAGTATGTTCAACACTTAAGCAAGTTCATGGGTCTCTTACTTCATTTCTACTCAAGTAATTGGAGAAGTTGGAGAACAACTTAACCTATCATCTATGCCTGGCATTACATCAATTGTATAGTTCCTTTGTCTCTAATATCTATATTGAACTTGAGGCATGTAATCATAATCCACTTAAACATTCAATCCATGTTCCTCAAACTAGAGCAGACTGTTTGAGATATTGTAAGCTCAATGTCACATATTGACTCACATCAGTGTGGCCATGCCTTTCTCTGTCTCACTTATCAAGTGGCTAGGATAACAAATTCCTATAGGAGGGACAAATTCTATTTGCATCACTCACAAAAGTCATCCCAATGTGTCATAGTGTACCCAAGCACCACATTTATGGCAACCCTTATACATGATCATGATGGATGATGTCAAAGCACACCGAATGACATGTGATGAGTGTAGTGACTTTAGATCTATGAACCACAATCACCACCATAACTATGAGAAATAACTCTGACTACCAATCATAGTTTCCATGTGTCACTCTCAAGGTGGGTCTTTCTGATACATTGTTCTCTAACAAGTATCTATGTGCTTGGTTTGATATCACATATCATGACTAATGAGATTCTCTCATCAACCAACACACACCCTAGTCTTATGTGATATTGTTCTCTATTATCCTTCCATAATAACATCGGACTAGTGACATAACAAGAATGCATATACTCTTGACATCTATATCTCATCGTTCAGGTCCTCAACCCGAAGGCATACGTCATTGAGTGATATCATTTTTTAAACATTTATTATGTTATATAATTATCTCATAATTGAATAAATAGAATAAATATGAAGATTTCCTTTATTATTAAAAAAATCATTTACAATATATGCCATTACGATCACCATATGATTGGATCTCTGGGCATACATACCAATTGATTCATCCTCTGATCTGACCACTGACATGCCATCCTCCACTTTTGTACACCTTTCCGGCGGTCATGACATTGTCACCAACTAACACCCAATGACATCCACCAATATGCCTCGATTCCTACCCCTTTTGGTGAAATGATATGCCCACTAGTTCTATTTCTTCTTCCCCTCTTCTTTTTCCCTATTTTCCCTCTCTCTCAAGCCATCACTCATTCCCCCAAACTCCTTCTTCCTCCCCTATCTAGTCTGCTCCACCGCCTTTGTCATTCTTGGGCATCCACGTCGTAGTTCCAATCTGTGAAAGACAAGAACACACATGAGCAAGGGAGACCCTGCTGGTGCACACCAGCACTTTTGCATGGGATGCGGTGGCCTCAGTCTCGAGTTGGATGCTACAATGGAAGCACTCCTCACCAGGTTTGCTGCCTACTTGTGAGCAAGTGGGTAGGTTGGAGGGACCAGCAGCCCAACTGCAAGTGGTTGGGCGCAAGCATTAGTGAGGAGGAACCTCGCCATAGATGGCTAGGTAGGACGCAAGCGATGGTCAGCATCAGCATGACTATGGGCTGGTCCACTGTTGTTTTTTTGGGGCCAACAAGGGTATTCCCCTCCACAAATTCCCTTTTTCTTACTCTAACCTTCAAATCTATGTAACTTCTACGTCCCTTAATCAAATACCTTGATCTTAAACACCATTTAGATCACAAAAATCCCATATTGCTAATGATTCTATCATATTCTACTATTTTTGCACCATATTCCACTATTTTTCTAAAAATGTCTCCTTTATGATATTTTGAGGATTAACCATCATCTACCATGCTTAACATGTATGTTAATCATCTATAAACCTTTATTCTTGTAGATCATTAGCTTTACTATTCATGAACATGTTATAAATGCCTTGAACCATTTATATACACCCTAATGTCTTTTTGATCTATCATGACTTGAAGATTACACTTTTATGTACTTATATGACACAACTTTCACATACATGCAATCTTGGCTTAATCCATTATTATGGAATGACTGAACTTTGAAAATTAGTTATTGTGATTGTGCCTTGTTCCATTTTTAAATCTAGATCTTGTACTAAATGCCATGCTCTCTGTGTTAAATCTCAGGTGCCCATCTTTGAAGCATAAATATGGCCCTTTGTCATTACTTGCCTTGATGCATTGTAGCATAATGGATGTTTCATTTTAACATGAATGTCTAGATTGAAATTAGTTAACTTTGTGTTGTTTGACACTTATTTGAACCAAGATCTTATACTAGTAAGCTATAATTGATTTATAACATATCAAGTACTCACTTTTGTGCTTTAAAATGATCTATTTGACCTACTTTGTGATCTTATATGATTACACCTTGATGGAAATCTAAATATCACGTTTCCCTAACTCCAAATCAAAATTATCTCACTTTTATATCTAATAGTTTAAATCTATGACCTAATGTTGATACATGTGCTAAATGGAATCATTGCATGCATGTTTGGAACTTCATAATCTAATTGAACTAAGTCAAACCTAGACCCATGGGAACATCCTAATGACTCTTATAATGTTTACATTATCAATACCCTCTTGATCTAAGACCCACTATTATGTCTTTTTACATCTTAGGTTCATGTTGGATTGGGCCTTCTCTAGGAATCTCACTCATGAATCATAACTTGTACTCTAGTAGCAAGGTACACTTAATCTCTTGACCCTACTATGATATCGGTTTGTTCTATGTATGCTAGTACGAATGTTTGGCTGCTTAATTACTTGGTTGATCTATTTTTCATATGAATACTACTTTCATGTTTGGTCATACTATGTTGATAAAGCCTGAACATAATATATAGAAGTCCATTATAACCTAATGTTGATATAATGGATCAAGGAACCTAAAACATGATTTGTACAAAACACTATCGCTTAGTGTTATCACATTTTTTTCTACTTTTTGTTTGTTATCATGTTTCTAGCCAAGCATGTTTTATATTACTCCTAAACTATTTTTACTAGCGTATTTAATGCTTTAGCACTAATATGTTTTGTTTATCAGATTTTTAATTACCAAATGAAGATTCGTTGTACTCAAAACTTTAACCTCTGAAATGAAACACCAATGGGTAATCTTGATGTATAAATGGGTAAATGTGTCTTTCTTTATCTTGTTATATCTTTTTATTGTTGCCTTTATTATATACTGCTTGTGTGAAATATATGTACCATTCTACAATCGAACACCCAAACCCTACTTCTACTAAATTTGGAATCAGTGGGGATACGAGGAGGGTAATAACCAATTCTGTGACAATATGCCTATTGAACTCCTTTCATATCTTAATTGACATTTTCCATAGTTTTAGCTTCTAAGTTGTCCTCACGTGTTTACATTTTCATCATATTGGTGATATCAATAGAGATATTGATCTATGTATACACAAACATAAAAAATATAATTGAACCAAACTAATACATAAGGCTTTCATCTAGATATTTCTCCATAGTTGAAAAAATAGTCCACTCAAAATACAAGGCAAGTTAAGTACAAACTTCACATAAATTCAAATTATATCATGTTCAGAACACAAATTGTATATTATACCTTTCATGTATTCCTAAGTGAGTAAAACAAGGATAAAAATGAAATAATCAAATTTCTCAAGTCCATATAATCCAAAAGTTTACATTCACCCATATTATTTATTGGAATACATTTACAATATAATTCACGACTATAGTAATACATGATTTGTTATCAATAAAAAGAACATTTGTCCAGCAAACGTGTGGCATATGTAATATATAATAGTTTTCCTTAGAGAAGTATCACACCTCTTACTTACCAATGTTATAATATCTAGTTCCTAAAATACTCTACTACTCCCTAGTCAATTTCAACATGACTCTCTAATCAATATTTTGGTAAGAAAAAATAAGCTAACATATGGTACCATCATGATCACTTACCTACGGAACTATAACTAAATAATTATGATGTCGTTCTTATGTCAAAAACAAGATTCTTCTCTAAGATCTTAATCTATACAATTGTTAAGTTCAATATAGACGTGATCATCTTCTCTTTATAAAAGATCAATTATCAGAGCTTGATGTATGAAAAGTAACTTCATACCTAAAATTCCCTTAGTAAGTAAACTATCATGCCTATATGAAAATTTAGTGCAATGCCAAAATATGAAATTTGGACAATAAATGTGCTCATTGGACATGGTTACATACCCATACTATCCTAATACATCAAGCTAGATTAAATAATTTTTCTAAATGTAGAAATTATTAATAGGACCAGGGAGGGTAAATCATGTGAGATATGTGAACAAAATAAATTTTGGATGCCTAGATTTTGATCATTGGATCACATCTGCTTAGCTTCAAAAGACAAGAGTGACACACAAATATTCTTGAATCTTGAAATGTATACCAAAATTGTTCACCATTAAGACATTTAGTGTAACATCCCTGACATGGGTTATGAGTTAACCCTAGGTGTTTTGCCTAAATATTAAATTAAATCCTTGTGATTAACTTTGGGCATGTAATTAAGTTTCTTAGAAGCATATATTTCAGTTTTTGCTCCTTTTATATAAAGTTGTAGCATTGTTTTGTAATACAGGGACCTATGTGCAAATTACCCAGTCAGAAGGGTTAACTTGCAATTTGCACATGTTGAGATGTTCCTCTGATGTTGAGACATCATGAGAATGATGATGGTAAGGTTTGAGGGATTTCCCAAGCTTGGGCACCAAGGTGCAGCTGTGGAAGCAATCCTGGTGCTTGAAAACCCTAAATTGGGGAAAAGTGCAATTTACCCAATTTGAAGGGTACAACTTGTAAAATACATCATCTAAGATATATTTTATAACTGTTGTCATCATTTAGAGTAGAAATGATGAAGAGGGCACTTCATTTGAATAATCATATAACAAAGAACACCTTTGTGATTGAATAAACAAGGTGTATGTATAATAGCCCTTTTATGTGTATGATTTAGTGATGGGTTGATCCTCTTTGCCTTCAATTCTTGATCTTAGAAGACGTTTGACCTTAGAAATAAGATGTGGGGACGTGCAAAGAAGAAAGGAAGGACTTAGATGAGAAATGAGGAAAACATATGTCCTTATGTTGAAAATTCACCTAAGTATATATACAACTTTTCCACTTAGCAAGGGAACGAACCTCTCCCTTTCATTTATTTTCCCCTTGCTCAAAACCGACCAAGGCTAGGCTCTGGAGCAGAGAAGGACGACCAAGGGTCCTAGGTAAGTTTGGATCATCCCTTTTGACTTGAATTCATGGAGGAAACTCGTTTTCAAGGTTGAATTCATGGCTAGCTCACCTAGCTCTACCTTTCTAGCCATTCCTTTCCAACTTTTCCTTGGAGAATTCACCTTGGCCGACCTTTGGAGCTCAAAGACGCCATTAAATCTTGGAGCTTGGAAGCTTGGAGCTCAAGGAACAACCTTTAGGCGGGTTTTATAACTCTAAACCTTATGCTTTGATTATACATCTTTTTCTATGCATATAGTTGCTAGTTCTTCTTCTTCCCTATCTTCCCTTGCATCCTTGCAAGCAAAATCGTGAAGAACTGCTACTGTTATTGAGGTAGAAGATAAGGGCGTTAATTCCTATGCTTATCCACGGATTTCCACTTTATCAAACGACCTCCACCAATTGTTTAAACGGTTTCAAACCGTTTGGTGGGCAAACGGTTTCAGGGTCGTGTGAGGGCAAACGGTCTTCAAGACCGTTTGGTCCCATTGACCAAGCAAATACCGTATGGGAATCTTGTTCATAATTATGTAGGTTAATCACCCACAAAATTTGAGAGGTTAACTCCAAAGGAATCGTGAGATATAAGCAAATCAATTAGCAAAACCAATTGAATTAAGTTCTGATTTTCAATCTGTTTAATTTTCCCTTTTTGGGAAAACGGTCTCAAGACCATTTAAGATGGTTGACCAAACGTTGACCGTTTGGGATTACTGTTCATAATGATGTTAATTAACGACCCACCAAATTTGAGGGATTAATTCCAAACGAGTCATGAGTTGAAGGATGATTAATAGGGCAAACCCTAATTGAAATTAGTGCTGAATCTCCAATGAGTTAAGTTGAGATTTTGGGTTGATTAGCCCAAACGGTTTCAAGACCGTTTGGGAATCACCCAAACGGTCTCAAGACCGTTTGGGGGTCACCCCAAGACCGTTTGGAGGTCTGGGGTCAAGTATAGTTGACCAATTGAAGGTCCAAAGGTACCAAATCATATTGCAATTAAGTATTGATGTGATGATTAACTCAATAGATCAAACCTTGATGAATTTTCACTAGAGTCCAAAGGATGGATGGGCAAACGGTCTCAAGACCGTTTGGAACTCATCCAAATGGTCTCAAGACCGTTTGGTGTCAATCCAAGACCGTTTGTAGGTCTAGGGTTAAGATAAATTGATCAATTGAGAGCCCAATTACAATGGGTTATTGAAATAATCAAATTGCTGATTTGTGACTTAATTAAGGTTCAACCCCTATCAAATAAACTTAGATTTTATGATTTCTTGGGCAAACGGTCTCAAGACCGTTTGGAGGTCATCCAAACGATCTCAAGACTGTTTGGGCCAAGTTTGGGCCCAATTGGAGGTCAATTGATAGGTTCAACCTTGAATTGATTCACATTGTTGAATATTGATGACCATCCGATTTGAAACCCTAATTGAGATGGACTTAACCCTAATTGTCTTTCAATTGAGGGTTAATTTGGTGTCCAATTGATTGAGGCTCATCCTAATTGACTCAATTTATAAGTGCTTAACATGGCTTTGGCCAATTGAGGGCTTCAACATACTTAATCATAAACATTTGTAACTTTTGAACCATGTTGGAGGTCCAAACGATTTGAGCCCATTTGGACCAAACGGTCTCAAGACCGTTTGGATCCAAACGGTCTCAAGACCATTTGAGGCCAAATGGTACGGTCTCAAGACCGTTTGGGCTCAAACGATCTCAAGGTCGTTTGGACCAATCGATCTCAAAACAAGTTGATCAAACGGTTTCAAACTGCATAAGCTCAAATGGTTTGGAAAGTCAACCTTTCCAAACGGTCAATGCACCCAAACGGTTTGGGCAAATGACCTTGAGGTCATGCGGTCTTGGAGTCAAACCTAGAAAATGGTCAACGCACCCAAACGGTTTCAAACCGTTTGGTGGTTGAAGGTTGAAACCGTTTGGAGGATTTCAATGTTATTTATACATAATCACTTGAAGTTGTAATTGGTTCAATGGTGATCTAATCTAAACCCTAATGGTAACTTAGAACATTAAGGGACTAAGTGATTAATAAATTAACCCATGATGGTGATCAATGGGGTGAATTACCAAAATACCCTTGATGGGTTCAATTGAGTAATACCTTGTTCAAATCAAACCACTAATCACATGATAGTGATGTTTTGGCTTATGTTAGCCCATGAGAACTTAACCCAACCTGATCTAGAGTGGTGTTATCACCATCTACTAGTATGAGGAGAGAGAAGGTATCTTAAGAGAGAGAAAGTACCTTAAGAGAGAGAAAATATCCTTTTAGGGTGAAAACTCAAGTAAAGAACCTTCAATACACATGAATGTGCATGATTAGGGTATGATCCACCTATGTGAGATCATGGAAACCCTAAATATGATATATGATGAATCCTAAGCTTATCTGAGAGCACAAATGATGATGTTCCTCATACATGATGGTGTTATGAGTTCGATTCACCGTGTGATGTAAATAGTAAACCCTAATTCAAGGGTAATGACGTGTGATGTGAATAGTAAACCCTAATTCAAGGGTAATGACGTGTGATGTGAATAGTAAACCCTAATTCAAAGGTGATGACATGTTATATGAGTATTAAACTCTATTCGATAAGAATCAAAGAACTTAGCTCTTATGACAAGAGTGGAAAGTATAATCATTGTTTTGAATTACCTTTATTAGTTGAATTAACCATGCAGGTTCTGATATGGAGGTGATCATATCCAGGTATGGATGATGATACTAAATTCATTAAAGGCATGTTGATAGCTTTATGAATAAGTAAAGTATCTTGATGCCTTGTCAATGGCATTCTATGATAAGAATGGGCTGTGAGAGCCATGAATACCATCAAGGTCATGCTTTAGAGATGACTTGTGATGAGTATAATGAGAAATGATGATTGATGTGAGTTAGGCTTGTTACATTTAGTATTCTCCTTTTATAGTTGTTATGCTACTGTTATTGTTTGAAAAACAATGTGTGATGTTAAATGAATACTGAATGTACCTAACTAATCAAGTATAATGTAGAGCCCTGATCATAGACCCATCATTGTCAAAAATCAAATGATGGTGAAACAGGTTTTCCTAAGGGAACTCCTAGATCACATACTATTGAGTATGTGGGGTATATGGATGTGTAGAACCTTACATCCTAGTGTAGGAATTTGATGTAGATATGTAATCCGTCAATCCTTCACTACAATCCCATACCGTATCAGTAGTAGGTAAACATGAAACCTCCTGATGACGAAGAAACATAGATATCCGTATCAGTGGAGATAAACATGAAATCTCCTGATGACGAAGAGAGTACAGAATGCCACTGTAACTCTACAATAGCGAAGGACCGGTTTACCTTGGTGAGCTATAATAGTAGAGACACAAGATGTCCTACAAGTGATCCTCTTACTGACTGAGGAAGGTGAAGGTCATGAGAATCCGGCTCTCTTAATGACCTATGTATGATACTGATGTGACTTCTTAGCAATCAGTTGGAGTATGAGTGGTATGCCTCATCTCCACAGGGCATAATATTATTTGTAAAACATAATCAACCGTGTAGTATACATGTTAGAGATAACTACGAGTTAGTTGATTGATGATACATTATAATAGTGCTTATATTCTTCATGTCTCATAAGTGTTGAGCTCTTGTTTATAGTTGCAACTGCTATGGAATACTTTGAAAGCTTTACTGCTTAAGATATTCCTTGATGTTATATTAAAGCTTCTGGCGGAGAGTTATAACTCTCGCTGGGACAATTATGTAAAATTGTCTCACCCCGTAGACTTCAACTTTTTAGGTGGACGTCGGAGACGGAGGAACCGGTCTACAGGTGACCAGTCCCAACAGTAGCAGCAGCAGCACCAGGAGCAGCAGTAAATCTCAGGTGGAGATTTAGCCTGCCATGTGGTGTAGTTAGAGTCAGTCCTATGTGTCCTCTGTACTCTCAGGTCTTGGAGTCTTTTCTTATGAGTTCTTGAGATTTTGTATCTTGATGTATATAATTACTCAAGAAGTAATTATCATGAGATGAAAACAGTTTATCTCTTGTTATGAAAGAAGCTTTTATGGATTCAAGCTCTTGTTTCGAAAAGTTTTAATTTCCCGTGATTTTTGTCTTCCGCTGTTAATCGAATCGCTTCCGCTAAGTTTGAATCGTGTTTATATCGTGGTTTGGAGATCAGAGCCCACATTTAGAGACTCAATAAGATAAATATGAGAAAAATTGCAATGTCATTAAGTAGTTATTCTTTTTGTGTTATCAAAATGTGTCATCAGAGGGTCTATATTGTGACACTTTCTAAGTCACATTTTCAGTAATATCTATTCATGTAGTCCATGAGAGAAGGTAATATATCAAAAATAATAGAATTCTAGAATTTGGCTTACCCTAGGTAAACAACCTCAATATGTGCTACAATGTGTTTTAAAGAGTATTTCCAATTTGAACTCTTCATGTAATCTCCTAATGCTCAATATTTTTTCAATTTTCTCATCCTCCACCTACTCATTTGGAATAAAGGGAGGTAAATACTAGAGTCAATTTAAGTTTCTTTCATGTTCAATATTAAAAGGTTCCCTAGAGATTTCATTTTAGTCCTCATTGACAATTTCACAGAATTTTAGTAGAGTAAAGGTAGGTTGTCCTTCTTCTTGTAAATTATTCCTCTGCATTTTTTATAGGTACAGAAGCTTGTATACTATATGGTTTGTGGATACGACCTTTGAAAAATATTTTAACTTTAAATATCTACTGTTATTAGTAACCAAAACTTAGATGGAAGGAAAACCATGGAAAGAGAATGTTTTGATATAATAGTCATGATTTTCAAGGAGTATCACATGTTTAAATATGGTGATCCATTTACCCCATACATGAAAAGAATATGGACTCAAAAACCCATCATTTAATGGTGCATATCTTATGCATCAAGTTTGTCCTTAGTCTTTTCTACCTCAACTTAATAATAGGACATGGAATGATAGAATTTGAAATGATAATCCTTGAACCATCATCTCGATGTGTTTACCAAATACTTAACCTCTATTCTTCATGTTGTTCCTACCTATATTATTATATGGCATATATAGTCTAATGAATTTTTTTACTCTTAAATATAATCAATCTCCTTTAGTTGACATAACTTTTGTGCCTAAATTAACAATGAGCATGGTGTTCCCTCAAAAGGTCAAGACAAGCATGAACAACATTCACCTTGTCAAAAAGGAATGGTGACTATTCAAACCATTAAGTAGAAGTCCAATTTGGTCATGATAAATCTGCATTCCACCTAGGATTGATTCCATCTAAAAGAGAAGAATCACAATTTCTTTTGTACCAAAAAATTATAGAAGAGGAATAAAGAAAACTTTAACACATCATAAATCTCGTATAAAGATGTCTATAGTCCTTATTGTTCATGTTGTTCCTCCTCCATGTTTTGAATAGTAACAATAGGAGAAATGCCTGGGGTGGAATATCAAATATCTCCTTAAATATCATAGAATTAAAACCAACATGGATTGCTCTTAATGATATAATGTAGAATCTCATTGATCACCAATTGTACAAGGGGTAGATGAATGAAATTCCCCTTTAACGCACCATTGGGTTGTTCATGTGTAGATCATCCCCCTTATAGTCATCCAATATACCAAGTCTCTAGTATAGAGTACCGAGTGATCGTGTGATGAATTTACATCTCGAGGATATGTCCAACAATTACCTTTGGTTCCCTTACTACACAAATATCTTAATCAAATTTCTTATATGAACTAGGGTTGTTGGAGAGGAATCGTATGGTTGAGTATTGGAATTTTAGCCCAGTGTAAAATGCCACTTGTTCCCCCGCAGTGGATAATATGATGAATATGCATGATCATCGCATAGTGTGATCTTTTTTAGAATATTGTTAGTGGATATTAGGATAGGGAAATATTATCATTCAACAACATGGCCTCAGGTTTGGGATTTGCATATGGTTTGTCTTGTTATGATAGAAACCCCACAACAACCTCTTTTTTTTCTAATATGGTGATCATTTGAATTTGGCAAAGGATTGGTGTACAACTTCATCATTGCATTTTCATGGGGAATCTAAAGTTTAAATTTAATTAATAAAGTAGGAACCCAAACATCATGTCAGACTGTTGGGAATAAAGTATGAGTAATAAAGGAATTCAACTGGGAAAGACTAGCATGCCATTGTGCTAGAAGCATACCTAGTAGTTTCTAAGAGTTGTTAAAATTCATAGGATCATAAGAGAAGGAAAGAAGAAAACAAACAATGATTTTTTTAGTTATAATACTTATAGCAATACAAGAAAAAGGGCATTGCTCATTCACAGAGTTTAGTCTAATCTAGCACGAATCATATGGAATTCCATCTTCTCCTAGGATATGGCACAAAAACTTTGAGACATTGATTACAAACCTACCTTGACTCAAGAGATAGTACCCTAAGAAATGTTAGATCATACCGATCAATTACTAGAGGGCGACATCATGTGTTTCACTTAGGATTTGATCATGTTATCATGAAAGAAAACATATGTGATCCTTATCAACTCATCTAGGAGATTCAATTATATCATAAAACACTTATGTGAAGGTGAGGATGAAGAACCAATTGGATTGGACCGATGCCAAGGGCTCACCACCATGAAATACTTGCCAAACTAATTGGCTATAATATGTGAATATATGTTTTTATACATTAATGTTTGATGGTTATGACAAACCCTAAACTCAACTAGGGCTACACTTCAAGTCCCCACTTTATGAATGCATGCGATCTTGGCTAAAACTAGTTTTATCCGGGTTTCCGTCCTGTTACATGGGAGTATAACGCCACTTCAAGTGCTCGGTCAGCTATGGTATTAACTGTTTGGGCTTCTTAAATTCGAGGATATTAACGAATTGCATGGTGTTACAAAAATTCATAAACATTAATTGTACTATTGCAAAGTCTTGATAAAAAACAGTTGCCATGATAGTCAAACCACTATATAAAGAATTCTGAAAAGTATCTCTAATCCTAGGTATAACTATACATCGATTTGAGCACTAAGATTTCGTTGGTGCTTTCCAGCTATGTCCTATATATCCAGGTTTGCCCATGCCGTCTTAGTCGGTAAACCATACTCAAGGTTGGGTTGGCGTGTCGTACAGCTGTGCTTCTCACACTTACTGGCTTCTAGCTGTTTGCTATTCCTGGTATATCCCAGTTTGATTAATTAATAACGGTGGATATATGTTGTTAATGTTTAGTTGTTCTTAACTAACGCCATTCCCATGTGCAACAGCTTCCAGCTAGGATCAACGATTATAGTATAGCAATCATAAAATAATGTCTTGAACCATGACATTGCATTATAAAAGCATCGGTTTGGCCAAAAAGTTTGCAAGACTATCCTTATAATTGAAACATTGATTATACAAAACCATGGAGCGTCACCAGCTAGGCCGGTAGATGACGCGTATGAGCTGCATTAATACAGTTGTTTGTGATACCATTTGTTACTGAATTCTATCAACTAAAACTATTTGCACCTAATCCCCATTGTTATGTGTATGGTTGAGCTTTATTGTCATAGCAAGCCATACCATTCGTGAACTACAATATCATTTAGTGCTCTGCATTTATTACAGAATTCTCTATTAGTATGATGGATATCCATGAGACTAGTGGACCTTGACTCTCAAATGATTTTGTATATTCATACATATAGGAGGTTTGCACTTGCTCCGAGATAGGAGGTTTGTACTGTTCATTCTGCAATTTTTATTGTTGTCCGGACAGCAGAGTGGGAAGCAAAGGCTTATGCACATGACCTCTCATCTCAAATGAGTACATCTCTCCGGTGACAAACGCAGCAGTATTTAGTTGGAAGTCATTCAACATGAATATGGTTTATTTAATTCTTCAGAAGAGATTTTATATGCCATCGATTAGTTGCTGTGGTAGATGCATGAAGACACAATTTGTGACTCGTGGTTGTCATCATACAGACAACCTTGTCCGAGCCATTCATGAGAGAGGGGTAAGAGGAAGACGCATTCTTGGCATCCTAAAGCCTCTTTCAAAGAGACAAAATATTCATGATGCAAGGAAAAATATGGTCCTAGATGATGAGCTTCTTGATTGTGTATTAAGGATACTTATCACCACCGTGAAGAGCATCCCACATAGTTGTCATCTTGGATTTTCTCAAGTGTTGAAGAAAACTATTTAAAAAGTGGTAGTTGATCCAGGGTTCATATCTATTTGGGTGAGTTTATTGCTTCTTCCATGTTTGTACATTGTAGGTTTTTAGATGCAAGAACAAGCATGATAGTAGGTCTGACAATAGGAAGTCAATGTAACAACGTCATATTTTAAACTCACTTGCTATTTGGGGAAAGACATATGGTATTTCTAAATTAGTATGTAGCGTGTTGGATTTTTCTACTCCATAGACTATGGGTCATGAAGGGAAAACTCTGAAGATGATGATAAAAAGAAGAATCTTAACATCAGACAGTGTCTTCAAAGGTTACAGATGGTCACTTTACCATAGATGTCAAGTCTTGTGTTCATCAGGAGTGTCTCCATGTGATGGCGCTATCATGAAGACTTTAGAAGCTAAACACTCATTTAAGCCACCTCCTTCCATGCCTGGTTCTTTGTTTTTTGAATCCCCCCTCATAGTATATGGTGACACTACTCGTTGGTGTATCAAATCATTTACTAAGGGAATGTCGTGTCGAAGAGACAGTTTTCAGACCAAACACATCGTAGATGCTATGTGTGGAGAGGGATCTCCTATGACCACAAATCTTCTACATGTCATTACTCTAGTTGTTAATTTATGACTTGGGAGGGGAGGTGCCCTTGAGTTTGGCAGAGTTTATTGCTTTAGATCCTCTTATACCTCTACTAAAGCTTGACAATGGGATAAATCTGATCATTGTGGGCACTATTTAGAGGTGTCTAGTATCCAAATTTGCCACGATAGGGGAGGGTTAAGATATGACCAAATATCTCAATGATTTTTAGTTTGGAGTTGATGTATCTGGCAATGTAGAGGGCATTTTGTACAGTGTTAACAAGGTCTTAACTAAGAGAGATGGATATGGGACTCTTTCTATGCTTATAATGGATTTCACTAATGCTTTCAACCTTATAGATGGGTCAGCAATGCTTCATGAGGTGAGGATGTGATGCCCGTCTAATTCTTTATGGGTAGAGTTTCTGTATGGTCAGACAGTCCGATTGTATATTGGGGATAGACATATCTGGTCAGCCACTAGAGTATAACAGGGAGATCCTCTAGGGTTGTTTCCTTTTGCCCTTGTACTACACCTACTTATTCATGAGATTAGAAACAAATGTAAGCTTCTCCTCCATGCTTGGTATCATGATGATATGACCATTATTGGAGACACAGAGGAGGTGGCCACGGTGCTTGATATCATTCAGCGGACAGGTCCAAGTTTGAGTCTGGTTTTAAATATTTAGAAAATGGAACATTTCTGGCATGCATGTGATGGTAGGAAGCTTCACAAGGGGTTGTTTCCATTGACATTGGGAAGACCCTTGTTGGAAGTGCAGTTACTTGGAGGAGCGGTAGGGATAGAATTTTTATTAAAGAGTTACCCATGAGGAGAGATATCAAGGTTGTTGATATATGGCATGTTTGTTTACTTGGGTTACACCGTATTGGATTGTAATTATATATCCAGTTGTATGATGTTTAGGTTTGGTTTAAGGGACTAGGAAAAAGAAAAATATCTAGTTGTTTTTGTTTTAAAGAAAATGATGCATTCGGCTTTCCTTTCCAAAAATGTTGGACGTTGCCGTGTAGTTTGTTGTGCCCATGTGTCGTTGTTGTCATAGGTCTTTTTTTGTTCCTGTCCCGAGCGCAACCTATCTACCCTCCCATCTATCTATTGCTGACGCTACCTTCCCGATATTTATCTGTTTGAATGACGATACCATCTCCTAGATAGCCTCCACCCCTAACCCATGACTGACACCGACGACGTCTTGACAGACTTCTGACAATCGAAAGTGCAAACAGAGGCCAAAACTTATGGCCCTGTTTGGGAATGGACTGAAATTATTGAGATTATGAAATCCAGACTGGGATTAGTCCAGTCATCATCTGAATTGGGATTGGGGTTCCCCACTTAGCTCTGTTTGTCAAACCAATCCGGCTGGTCTCGTAACTTGTGTTTTTCAGTGTGTTATATAAAACAAAATACACAAAAGACAGAGTCTAATCTATACTGAGATTCCTAATCCTGCTGCAGGACTGAGATAGTCCAGCTTCTGAAATTACGGAATCTCAAAACGGAGATTCTAGTCAAACGTGCAAGTGCAAAACCGGACTGGATCGGTATTGGATTTGTTGATGTAGCGCAAACGTGTCTTAATAAGACAAGCCCCAATCTCAGCTCAGTCCGTTTCCAAAATGGTCCGTTTCCAAAATGGCCCTATGTGACTGGTAGACCCATCTCCCATTTACCAATTTCTCTGACCCACCATCTCCTTACTTCCACCCCTTACTGTGTAGCACCATGAGTAGAGGAATATTGCTGCAACCAGCTGAGGATTCATCCCGGAGATTGGTTGCTTTGCAAACATCACCGACAACCACTCTACTGTGAAGTATGGTAAACAACCAATGAAGTGAGGTTGCATCGAGCGGGCTCTCCATGGAGGAGCCACCACCAGAATGGAGATGTATAAATTTGTATGACTGCCTATCTTGAAGTCCTCTCCGCCCACTCGTTAGCCTGCAATCAAATTTCATCCTTTACACCAAACATAAAATTGACTTTTTACTAAATTTGTGAATGCCAGGAAGTCCTTAGCCCCGCATTTTGTAAATGCAGTATTTGCTGGAATCCCGGTGAATCTGGTGAAACAAACGTTCCCATGCTGCATCTTCTTCCACAGTTTGGTGATCTCCAAATAGATGTCCTACCGAGACAAAATTTGTAACTTGCTATCCTCTTGCCTAGCAGGCAAAGATTGACCTCCGTGGAAAGACTGATTCATTCGGATCGACATGGGGGTCCAACTACATTGCATTGCCAGAATCCATGTTGTATATTTGAAAGAGGTTGACCTCCTTGCTTCTCTCATGGTACAACCCTCTTCTTGCTGAGCCCCCTTTAGAGTGAGCTCCTTTTGTTTAATTCCTTTATTGACATTGCCAAACTTATGTTCAGCTTACGGACATGTCAACCTGCATACTTGGAGGAGGTTGTAATATTTCTCGATAAGGGTTTGTGGAGGTCTATTAAAGATATTTTAGTTTGTGGAGGTCTATTTTTTGAAAAAGTCAATATTGGATCACTTCCTTACCAATTCATCTTGGTGGCTTGGGGCTTTACTCAGTAATAGAAGCTTTCTCGTACACTTTTAATGCCTCTGGGATCCAATCTTGGGTGCTTCGGGATTATACTTTTACAAGATAGCGGGATTTGTGGTATGGAATCTGATTTTTATAGCGATTTAGACTGTCTTTGTGTCACTATCCCATCCTTTGACCTTAGTAGTTTTCTAACAAGGACATCGTCCTCTCTGAACCCAACATGCTTTGGAAAGTGCCTTTTTTAGGAAAATCATTGACGACATGGAAGTTAAGTTTGAGATGACCGTAAGACCAAAGCAACTTTTGGGTGTCTACAAACTGACCGTGCTCAAGATTTTCTCCTTGTTATTCCTATTGATGGATTAGGCTTGCACATCTCAACGGTGGAGTACAGTACTATCATTAGGTATCGTCTTATGATTCATTTATTTCCAATTGATAAGATATGTCCAATTTATTGTAAGTCATGTTTGGACACTTTTGAAGAACGTGTGGTTCATTGCAGAGAGATACCTATCTTCAAGTATAAATATGATCTTATTTTGAATGTTTTGTATGATGTACTCAGACATGCATTAGCCGGTTATACACATCTAAAAAGGAGGCAGTTGTTAACTTTCATTCTATCGGTAGAAGGGGAAATCAACTCTAGACCGGTTGATATCTTAATTTTTAGATGGGTTGGAGGGAAGTA